>CM046882.1:271753589-272953589 GCA_025667525.1 Glebionis coronaria | reverse complement strand
CACTGATGATAGCACGAGGAACACCGAATCTAGCAAATAGGTGCTTCAGAAAGTTCACAACCACCCTCGCATCGTTCGTAGGGAGAGCCTTAGCTTCAACCCATTTAGATACGTAGTCAACGCCTACCAGGATGTACTTGTTCCCTTTAGATGATGGAAATGGCCATAAAGTCGATACCCCATACATCAAATATTTCACATTCTTGTATGAAATTTTGAGGCATCTCATCTTTATGTGTGATCTTGCATTGTCTTTGGCAAGTATCACAATGTTTAACCATTTCATGAGCGTCATGATAAATGGTGGGCCAATAAAATCCAGAGTCAAAAACTTTGTTAGCGGCGTAATTTGGACCAAAGTGACCACCGGTAGGTCCTTTATGGCAAGCTTCGAGAATGTCTAAAGCTACGGGTCCATCAACACACCAAGGAATAATCAGATCAGGACATTGTTTGAAGAGATAAGGGTCATCCCAAAAGTAAGTCTTAACATCTTTAAAGAACTTCTTCTTTTGTTGGGATGTTAACCCTTCGATGAGAATACCACCCGCTAAGTAGTTTGCAATGTCCGCAAACCACGAGGTGTCATCAAGATTAGAATTGATAGACATAAGGCCTCAAGGGGAAAAAGTCGTTGATCTCTTGATTCGGATGATCCCCTTGATAAGGATCCTCAAGTCTACTTAGATGATCCGCGGCTAGGTTTTCGGCTCCCTTCTTGTCACGAATTTCGATTTTAAATTCTTGAAGAAGCAAAACCCAACGAAGAAGTCTTGGCTTGGAATCTTGTTTAGTTAACAAGTACTTCAACGCGGAATGGTCGGTATAGACAATGGTGGTGGAAAGAACAAGATAGGGGCGGAACTTCTCAAAAGCATACACTACAGCTAAAAGCTCTTTTTCGGTAGTGGTATAATGCAATTGAGCCCCCGTCATTGTCTTGCTAGCATAATGGATTGGTTGGAAGTGTTTGTTCACTCTTTGGCCCAAAACCGCTCCAATGGCAAAGTCGCTAGCATCGCACATCAATTCAAAAGATAGCTCCCAATTATGGGTAACCAAGACTGGTGCCTTAGTTAGCTTGTCCTTAAGAAGATTGAAGGATTCAATGCACTCTTTAGAAAAGATAAAAGGAGTATCTTTTTTCAAGAGGTGGGTCATAGGGCGAGCGATCTTAGAAAAATCTTGAATGAATCGACGATAGAAGCCCGCATGACCAAGGAAACTTCTCACAGCCTTCAGGTTCAAGGTGGAGGCAATTTAGCAATAACATCGAGTTTAGCATGGTCGACTTCAAGACCGGCTTTGGAGATTTTATGTCCAAGAACAATACCTTCTTTTACCATGAAATGGCATTTTTCCCAACTAAGAACGAGACGAGTGTCTTCACACCGTTTGAGTATACGTTCTAAATTGGCAAGGCAAGATGAGAAAGAATCACCATAGACCGAGAAATCAACCATGAAGACTTCCATAGTTTCTACAACCATGTCATGGAAGATAGCCATCATAAACCTTTAGAAAGTCCCGGGAGCATTGCATAAGCCGAAAGGCATTCTTTTGTAAGCAAATGTTCCATAAGGACAAGTGAATGTGGTTTTCTCTTGGTCTTTAGGGTCGATGGGAATTTGAAAATACCCAGAGAAACCGTCTAAGAAGCAATAATAGTCATTACCCTCTAAACGCTTGAGCATTTGATCCATGAAAGGAAGAGGGAAATGATCCTTGCGGGTGGCATCATTGAGCTTTCGATAGTCTATGCAAACTCGCCAACCCGTGACAAGTCGAGTAGGAATCAACTCGTTGTTTTCATTGGGAACAACGGTTATTCCGCCTTTCTTAGGCACACAATGGACGGGACTAACCCATGGCGAATCCGAAATAGGGTAAATCATTCCGGCATCTAGAAGGTTGATAACTTCTTTCTTGATGACGTCATAAATTCTAGGATTAACCCTTCCTTGGCTTTGGAATGCGGGTTTAAAGTCATCTTCCATGAGAATTTTATGAGTACAAAAGTTCGGATCAATTCCGCGTATATCGGAAATTTTCCAAGCAATTGCTTTCTTATGATTCTTCAACACGTCGATAAGTCGAGATTTTTCTTCTTCTTTCAAGTCCTTCGCGATGATGACGGGTAACTTCTTATTGTCTTCAAGGAAAACGTATTCGAGATGAGACGGTAAATCATTAAGCTCTAAATCCAGAGGATTTTTTATGGAAGGCATAGTCAAATTCGGATCATCGATAGAGATTTCCTTAGGATACTATGGAGAGATATGGTCCTCATTGAGAAGTTTCTCAATGGTACGAATGCCTTCATCCCAATTGGAGGGAGAATCGTCATATTTTAAGTCCACATCCCCCAAAGTTGCTTCAAATTCTTTCAAAAGGAAATCACTTTCTCCAAATGGAGTTAGTGAGGGAGCATCAGAGGCAACGGTCTCAACAATGGGTAGAGAAGAAGAACCACTTTTACAAGCGTCTTTAAAATGCTATTCACAAGTCTCATCAAGAACGTCAATGAAATTAACGCTCTCGTTTTCAGAAGGTTGCTTAGAAAGTTTACCCATGTTGAAGACGATTTTATCGTCACCAACTCTCATGATTAATTCGCCCGCGGCTACATCAATGGGAGTGCGACCGGTCCTCAAGAATGGACGTCCAACGATTAATGGAACACGGGGATCCATCTCGTAGTCAACGACAACAAAATCCACCGGAAAGGTGAATTTGTCGACACCGACGAAGACATCTTCGGCTATCCCAACCGGATAAGCAACTGTACGGTTAGCTAATTCCAATGACATTCGTGTAGGGACTAGCTCGGGTAGAGATAATTGTTTCCAAACACTTAATGGCATTAAGTTTATACTAGCACCTAGATCGGCTAGGGCCATACAATTCTCTACCCCGGGGAAGTTGCAAGGAATAAGAAAGCGACCCGGATCTCCAAGTTTGGTTGGTAATTTCCTTAAGAGCACTGCGGACTAATTCTCATTAAGTTGGGTCTGAGCGATATCAAGAAGCTTTTCTTTGTCAGTGAGAATATCTTTAAACATTTTAGCATATGTTTGCATGTGAGCGAGAGCCTCAGCAAAGAAGATGTTGAAATTCAGTTGTTTAAACATTTTAAGAAAGTTAGAAACCAGAATATCATCCTTGTTCTTCAACTTCTCTTTCCTCAACCTTGAGGGATAAGGTATATTGGGTTGAGATGAAGGCTTTGGAATGGAATTCTCACTCACATCCTTGGGTGGTGGAGGGGTGGAAGTAGAAGGTGGAGGAATTGGTGAAATAGAAGGTGGAGAAATTGGAGAAGGGGACTCGTTTTCCTTTGTCACAATCACCAGTGTAGCTGTAGGAAGCTCGGGTTCCTTTAAACCTTTTCCACTTCGATTGGTAACTACTTTCATCCCCCCTTTTGGATTAGCAACGATGTTACACAGAAGAGAACCCGAACCAGAGGCTTGATTACTTTGGAAAAAACTAGCCATCATATCCCTTAAGTCATTCGTTTGTCTGCTCAAAGAGTTTCGCATATCGGCTCGAAGATCATTCCCTTGTTTCGCCATATCTCCTTTCAAGTTGATGATTTGCCGCTGAAGATTCTGCACTATTGCGTCATTAGTCCTCATGTAAGTGTCAACCTCTTGATTAAATGCGGTGGGTTGGGTGGGAGGAAGAGCATGGTAAGCAGGTGGTTGATAAGCGGGTGGTTGGTGAACTTGATTGTTTCCTTGAGGTGGATATGGGTTTCTTTGAGTTTGATATTGATTTGGAGCTCGTGGTTGATTTTGATTGTTGCAATTGAGGTTGTTTTGGTTTTGAGGTGGAAAACCGGGTGGTGAAAGGAAATTGTTTGAACGATAACTGAGCAAATTGCTGTCACCTTGAGGACATGCTTGATAGCCTCCCGTAGAAAAGTTATTGTTAGCGGCATACACATTTTCTGGATTGTCATGAGTCGAAGGACAACCGGTGTATGAATGAGAACCCCCGCATATTTCACATGACTGATTCAAAGCATTAACTTGATGCTTTTAGTATTGTTAGCGGTTTGTAGAGCAAGTGTTTCAACAATCAAAGTAAGCTTATCAATTCTCTTGTCAGCGTCACTAGTACTAGCAGTAGCCACATTAGCCCGAACACTCTTAGTTTGCACTCTAGACTTATTCTCAATAATATCCCATGCAACATTAGGAGACTTAACCAAAATATTACCCCCCGAGGCACTATTTAGTGAATCTTGGTCATTCATGCTTAAACCATTGTAAAAAGTATTAATTTGATGCACTTTTGTAAAACCATGTTGTGGACACTTTCTTAAAAGTTCCTTAAAACGGTCCTAAGATTCACTAAATGTCTCACCGTACTTTTGTTCAAAGTTAATGATTTCATTCCGCAAAGCGGTAGTACGTGAGGGTGGGAAAAAGTAGTTGATGAATTTAGTCTCTAAATCCGACCACGTAACAATACTTTGTGGCGGTTCCTTATCAAGTCAAAGCCGGGCTTATCCCTCTAAGGAGAAAGGGAAAAGTTGCAAGCGAATCACCTCTTGTGAAACACCATTATACTTGACCGTATTAGTGAGTTGAAGAACCCTTTTGATATGGTCGTGAGGATCATCAAGTGTACGCCCCAAGAATGGTTGAGCAAAGACCATTTGAATGAAGCCTTGAGCTCAAAGTTGTTGGCTCCAATCTCGGGTATAACAATAGCATCGGTGTTGCCCTCTACTTGCGATTGCAAAAGCTCGATCATTAGTCGATTGTCCATGGTGACAATAGGTGGAGTTTAGACTTCAGCTTGAATTGCTTTCTTCTTACGAGCACGGGTACGCATACACACCTACAAAAGGAAAAGAAAGATAGACAAGAAATTTTTTTGGTTTTTTATGTTTTTCTATTTTTTTTATTTTTTTTTGAAAATTTTTAATTTTTATGGAGTTTTGAAAAAAAATTTACATGAAAAAAAATTTACATGAAAAAAAATAACGTTCAAAAGTGAACGGATCCCAAAATCCAACGCGTCTCTCACTAAAAACCGTTAATCTTAACGAAAAGAGCCGGCAGCGGCGCCATTTAATGCAAGGTTTTAGCCAAGTATGAAAGTTCGTTTGATTCCAGTCTTTTCGAATTGATTACTAGTTATTAGTGCGACTCAGTCGTTGTTGGTAGAAAATAAAATGGTTTGATTATCTATTTTAAACTAAAAGCAAATATTAAAATGTCGTTGAGTAAAAAGAAAACTTTAAAAATTAAACTAAAAATTACAAGTTAAAAATAAATGATTAAAAACTTAAAAACTTAAAAGTGAATTTAAAACTAAAAACTTTGTAAAAGTAAACATTTTAAATCATCGGAATCCCATCAGAATGTGTAAAAAGAAATTATGTCAGAATAATTGTAACTCAGTTCTGTCGGAATGTAATGCAAGTTGTCGCAATGTATAAGCTGTCGTAATGTCTAGGCCATCGCAATATTGATCGCAAAGTCCTATCTGAATATTGATCGGAATATGACTGTTGAAATTTTGGTAGCGTTCCGTCGCAATATGCCTTATACCCGATCGCAAAGTACGATGCCAGGAGCAATCGCAACCTACGATCGGAATAAGTGATCGGAATACTCTATCTGAATAATCAATCGCAAAGTAAAACCCTAAGGGTTATTGCGATCGCCAAGTTGAATCGGAATGACTGTCGCAATATGTAAACCCTAATGATATTGTGATGGAAAAACAAAAAGTATTCGGATGGAATACAATAAGCTTAAACTCGAATAAGCACTAATAAGCAAAGACGAATAAGCACTTATTTAAATCTCAACCAAATGAAAACAAGCATCAATTTAAAAACTTTTAAAATACGAAATAAGCAAACTTTATGAATCAAACTTTAAAAAAACTAAACTTTTTAAGAAAACTAAAAAGTAAATAAGCTAAACACGAAATAAGCCAATAAGCATGATAAGCTCAAAGCTTAATCCGTATAAAACTTAGATAGAAACCAAAAGATAAACTTTTTGATCTCATAAACATCAAGATTAAACAAAATCAAAGATGATTTCGGATCAAATATAAGTAAAAATCAAGAAAGGTAGAAAAAGATTGAAGATGAAAAACTTAACTTGAACTTATAGATTAATGATTCCAAAATACAAGATTAAATCAAAGCTTAAACATGAAAGAAAGAAAAGATGAAGTTCTAGTGAGAGAAAGTTAAACACTTTCTCTCTCTAAAAATAAAACTACAAAAGGAAAAATGAACTAGCTAACTTAACTAACACCCTCCTAATGTGTCATTAGGAGGATATATATAGGAGGTGGGGAGTGCATGTGTTGCTTCCTTCTTTCTTTCTTCTCGTCTCGACTTGATTTAAATTCTTTGTCTTTCTCGACGTCGTCTCGGGATTTGTCGATATAAATTGAACTTGTCTTATAATTTCCTTCTTCTATTAGACTTGAGTTCTTCGACTTTATTAAACTTCCGTCTTTAGACTTTTTCTTTGATAAATCTTCAGAATAGGCCTTGGACTTCCGTTCTTTTTACACTCTTGATCATTTGACTTCGTCTTTTTTCGTTTTCTTTGATAAAAGCCCGTGATAGCCCATGTTTTCTTCTTTTTTTATATATTTTTATCATGAAACACAATAAAAACATAAACCACGCATAATTCTGACTTTTACGACATAAAATACACGTTTTGGTCTTGTTATTATTGGAAATAAGTTGTAAAAGGATAAGTGTTTTCACACTTATTAGATATCTTGAAGAACATCCGTCGGGGTCAAATACATGGTTATCATCCAACAAGTAGCATAAGCCTAAGGTGAAGAGCACAAGCCAAAGTAGAGTAGGCGAGGTTTCCTTAAGCAAAAGTTGAGCACGGTGGTAGAAGGTATTGTAAGATGAAAGCATAGCTTCGTATTTTCCAAAAGTCTTTCCTTTTATTTCATCAGATGGATACTAAGATGGCTCAAAAACTATGATACCCAGATCGAAAACCTTTTCCTTTAGGGGAAAATAAGAAATACACTCAGTAGATCTTGAAGAAGATTTGCCCATATACCGCACATTCTCATCCAAAGAAGGTGCAAAGAGAGGTGTCAAAACATAAGTACTGCGAATATTGGTGTCTTCCGATTTTTTCTCCTTTGAAACAGGTTTCTTGACATCCAAAGGAGGGTAGAGGCCATAATCAAAATCTAAAGTAGGAGAATCATTCTCATTAGGAAAGTAAGTATTGAGAAAGGTGGTGAAATCTTCCTCAAAAGAATAATCCTCTAAAGTAGTATCAAGTGTTGTTGTTGGAGGATCCTCATCAAAAATAGGAGCAAAAACATCTTTTGAAGACACAACACTTGAAGAATCACTCGAAAGAGTGTCAACATCATCAAAGTCATCATAAGTCGGCATGTCTTCATACTCGGAAGTAGAATCATCATATTCATCAAAAATTGGTGGAGCATCTAAATCGGAAGTATAATCATCATATTCATCATAGACTGGTGGAGTATCCAAATTGGAAAGAGAATCATTAGGATCTTCCACATGTTCTTGAACAAGTGGATTATCATACAAAGTCTCGAAAAGAGGATTGTTGTGTAGCACAAAATCATCAAGCTTTGTAGTTTCCAAAGGAGTTGTAACAAGCTCGTCTTGAAGCACATCGATCATTTTCACCGATTCTTTTCCATTGGATTTGCTTGTAATCTTCCCCATTTTAAAAACTTGTTGATCATTCCCGACCCTAAGAATTAGTTCACCTTCGGCAACATCGACTAAAGCTTTTCCGGTTCTCAAGAGTGGCCGTCCAAGAATTAACGGAATACGAGGATCCATTTCATAATCAACAAAAAAAATCAACCGGAAAAGTGAAGGTACCAACTTTAACAAAAACATCTTCGGCAATACCAACGGGGTAAGCGAGAGTTCGATTTGCTAGCTCAAGGGTCATACGTGTTGGTTCGATTTGCTAGCTCAAGGGTCATACGTGTTGGCATCAAATTGATACTTTCCCCGAGATCGGCTAAGGCAGTACATTCCTTGATTTGAGAAAATGAACAAGGTAACACAAAACGACAGGGATCTCCAAGTTTCACCGGAAGTTCTTTGAGAAGGACTGCAGAACAATTTTCATTTAATCGGGTGTTGACAAACTCAGCCATCTTCTCCTTCTTACTAAGAAACTCCTTGAACACTTTAACAAATTTTGGCATTTGGACAAGTGCTTCAACAAGGCTAATGTTAAAGTTCATTTGTGTGATCATCTTCAAAAGAAGTAACTTGAGAATCCTCCTTAGTGAGCAATTTGCACTTGTCTAACCGAGAAGGATAAGGAATATTTGGCTTAGGATGTAACATCCCCACAATTGCTATGCGCAGCGGAACTACAACAATGGGTGCTACACAGTATTCATCGCACACAAGATATATCAAACGACGCTAAAAAGACGTCAACTTAAAACTTGAATTTAAAAATTGTTAGATGATACATGTCCACGGTTTTTCCAACCCACTTGGTACAACAGAGTTTAGCGTTTTCGGTCCCCATGAATCTCAACCCAAAAATTTCAGTTTCACAACAACATTACATTAAACTTAAAAATGTTTAAGTAGAAAAAGGAGGAAAAACAAGCGGACTCCAAGCCATACACACAACATCCATCCCATGCATGCTCCATTCTACACTTCAGCGGTTACCTGAAACACATGCCAAAATTTTGGTCAACGAAAACGTTGAGTGGAATTCATAGGTTTTACAATCCATTTGAACGTATATAAAATAAAAACCATTCGTGATCATTCATAGACTTGTCGATCAAACAATCTATATTCAGGATACTGACAATTGTGTTTAAGCTCATGACACTAATCCGTTAACTCAATCACCCGCGTAATAAATACCGGCGTGATTCAGATGAAACCAGTGCCCCTTCTAAAGGCATCAGTTGCAATTATACCTTATCTCTCATACAAAATAATCTACCGCAGAACTTACTCAACGTACAGCTTCTCGGCTAGCATTGGGTCGTTAGCCCCGTAGTACTACAAATTGCATAAGCGGCTATTTCCCCCTACTCGAGGGCAGGACAATAGTTAATAGTTCATGAATTTAGGGTCTTTGGCAACTTGGTACTCAACACAATTTCTAAGGCAACTTTCGGGTCTAACAATCATTCATGATATACGTTCCTTTTAAAAACTAGCATGCATTTCCCTCGCGGGTAAAACAATTTGAAATAAATATAAGCGAGGCTATAAATTCATACCTTATATCTTAAGTAGTCGGTAGTTCGAGGGATGATCACTGACGACGAAACGGATGCCCGGTTAAATCAACACCTATCACAAATAACGCGTAATGAGTATTCTCATTTTAAATACTTACGGTACTGTATAGAATACATATATACTAGTCACTTAGGACAAGTATAACTCACGCCAAAAACAAAATAACAAGTATCACTCATTTTATACCATTCGTTCTCATTACTTACGTTGTCCATTTTTACTCATTCTTGCCGGTACTTGACTAAAGTACGGGCTGTTTTACCATGTTTAACCACACTTATAAAATTTGACAAAATTCTCAAAAATCCTATAAGACCTGTAGATAACATGTTTTTAAGCCCAATAAAAGTTTTTACTTTTACGACCCGTTACTCGACGCTTTTCTACGACTACATTTTACGGGCTGAAATTGCACTTCGACCAATTTTGACCTCTTTGACCTATATGAAAAGTACCTTTGACTTCTTTGACTCCTAAGTCAACATATAGACCCATTTATACAGGTTAGGGACCAAATTTTGACCCTTGACCATTTACCAATTCATACTTGTGACCCTCGGGATTTGACTAAAACTTTACACAAATTCGGATTATGAAAGTCCTCGTCTCCCGGTACTCGATCTTTAAAACCTCACAACTTTTAGCTCGTTTTGAGTCACGGGCTCTACCTTATACCAAATTAAAGACAAAGAGACCCTATATAACTACATTTAGTTTTTAAGACCTGGAAGAAAAATCATTTTTATGAAATGGACCTAAAGTTTCTGCCTAAAAATGACCATACCAAAAACACACTTAGACTCGATTCCAAACCTTCTAACCACCTCTAGGCAACATCCTAAGCCTCCCTAAACATATCCAAACACCAATAATCAGTCCTACCCCTATTGATCAACCAATCTCAAAATCAAAATCAAAGAAATTAAACATGCAACCCATTAAACCTACTTAAATCATCAATAAACACATAACCAAACACTAGGATAAGCTCAAATTTCAACCACCACCATGGCTCCCCAAACACCCCTTGTGCCGTGGGGTTTGGGTGCCCCAATCACCACAACCAAATTGATTTTTGGTGGGTTTTCTTGGTGTTTATGCTTCCATAACTCATAAAATTAACATGCATTACAACATTTAGCCACAAAAACGAATTTGGATCATCTTGAAAAATTTTGGAAAATTTTTGTTAGTGCATGTGGGATTTGAGCACATAGAAATGTAGGGAATGACCAAATTAGATGTGGTCTAACCTTAGTTTTTATGAAAATCAAGTGAAAAAATTTTTTTTGATGGATTTCTTGGTGTTCTTGGGGGTGTCCGTCGGCTATGGGGAGCAAAGAGAGAGAGAGTGTTTAATTTTTGGGTGATATGTTCTATGTGTTTGTGTGTGTGTCCATTTTGGGCTTTTTGGTGGATTGGGAGGGACCTAATTGCAATATTTGATTTCTTTTGGCCTTAAGTTGAAAACGTCCTCAAAACTTTGCGGGTTCGACTCATTAGTCAATTTTGAAAATTTTACGGGAGTCGGAAATCATCCCGAACACTCCAAAATATTTTTGGGATACTTTAAATGTACTCGGAAGGCTATAAAACTCACCCGACTCAACTTAACACGAATCGTAAGTAAAATTCTCGAAAAATTACATTATCGATAAATCGTCAATAATTATAGAAATTTGGGCATCCATCGGTATCGTAGTCGTTATCGGTTCTTCTTAAATCGTCAATCGTTAAATTACGACCGTAAACGTCGGTTTCAACTTAACCCGTCAAATAATTCTACGATAAAAATTCTTAAAAATTTCAAAAATAAACGTAAAATAGGATTAAATAAATAATGTTGGGCTCGGGATATCACATCCACAAGTGAGTCACAACTTAAGAGAGATGCTCATACTGAACAGCTCTTGAGACAATAACTTAGCATCATACGGCGCTTTCACGGGTGTTACATCCTTCCCCCCTTAATGGAGCGACGTCCCGGCGCTCTCCGGTTCTTATACTCGCATTTTGTACTACTAGGAAGATAAAGGTACTTCCTCCTAAAGAGGTCTTCATGTTCTGTTCTGGACTTCGGTTCACGTCTGGTGTTCCATCACACCTTCACCATGAGTATTATACCTTGCTTCAATCTCTTAACATCTCGAACCTTGATCTCCACTTCAATTTCTCAAACCCTTCCTTCGGTTATTGACACGTCTCTTCTCACAGCTTCTCGCGGTCAACAAGTGATTCTCAATCTACACCATCTCCTCCGGAGTCTCTCAAATCATTTCAGGTCCATTCTATTGACTTTTTCCTACTTCATTTCATCCAACTCGCGGTCTATATTTTCATCCCATAATCCTTCAAATTCGACACTTGAAGAGTATTGTCATTTCCACGGAGTTCATCCAGCAGTTCCAACTAGTAGGCAACTGGTCCAACATACCTTTGGACCCACCTTTCTTATTCTCCAAAACGAATCACGCCCTTCCACGATCTCAACTTCCACCAAAATCAAACACATACGCTCGGAGCACGTCTTCCAACGTTCGAATCATCCTTTCACTTGGTTCGTTGTCTCATACAAACAATTAATCATAAAGAAAATCACACGGGTCGCACATAACCCCATCGGAAAATGTTCAAAATATAAAAGACGAAGTAATTAACACTAGTCATACAAAATCACCTTATCGCAATATTACGTACATACAACCCTAGCTCGTCAAAACGAATTCATCGATACGCTAATCATCCGACGCATACATAACTCTCTCGAAAACGTCACAATCCAACCAAATACAAAATCCATTATGAAACACATACCACCAAATTACAACACGTTTGCAACATAGCCAAACCATGCCAAACCAATCAGTTCAACCAGTTAACCCACGCTTGCTAATCAGCCAAGCCAAGATAAAACAAGAATACTGACATAATTCTCGGATGAGTCCAGTCAAAAGAAAATTGCAAGTTAAAGAAGGTTCAAGAGCTTGCTAGCTATGGATGCATATCCAAAAAGAAATAAAATACTTACATGTCATCGTGGGGTGCTCACACACGGATCCATACCCAAAAGATTCTACAAGAACACCATCTTACTTCCGACCCAAACGTGGTCAAAATCTTAATAAATATCATCGTTCACAGTAAAAAAAAAATATACATTACATGGCACGTGTTCTCCATGATCGGACTTCATTGGACAATGTCGTCTCAAGTTCTCACAACTTACGATCACTCGACCAGATTACTTACCACACAAATGCATAAAAGGCAAGGGTTTACCACAAAAACATCAACTAGGGATATCTATCGTTTAACCATCGATAATCAAGGATGGTTGAGTCAAGCAAAGAGGATTCCTCGCTTAAATAAACGAAAACGACAATGGAATTGTCTTCCAATTACTGACGCACAGTTTGTAAACTCCAACAATTTATCGTGTGTCATAAAACATATCAAAGGAACAAGAAAGAAAATATATAAGGTACGATACATTTGATGTAGGAGAAGTCTTCGTTATTTCCCTTAGAGTTATTCGAACTCTGATTTCCTCTACTTCGGCATTTTTCCATCTTTATTAAAAACTCTTCTCCCGGTGACGATACGAGCCCCTTTGGTATTACATCAACGCCCTAGCGATTCCGATGAAATTCGCACGTTACACACAACTCATAAAAAAAACATTTTCCAAAATTACTCGGTCGCAGTGACTTACTAAGTCAACGCCAAACAGAAGAAAAGATTTCAACGAACACAAGAAAATTCAGAAATTTTCTTTAAAAATCAAAGAAAATACGATTACTTGCATAAGGATCCACCATTTTTAAAAACGTCCTCTTCCAAACATTTATCAAAAACACTACCGGTTTTTAAAGACGACCAATTTATTTGAAACTACATCGCCCTTCCAAAACTATGCATAACTAGCTAGATTATGCATACTTGAGGATCAAGCAACAACAACCAACAAAACAGGACTCTTCCCGAATTATGCCTAGTTAGCTAAGCTGTGCATAATTGAGGATCGAGTGACAACACAAACATTATTATTACATACCAAACACGACTATGGAAGCTTTCGACCTAATCTTCAAAATAATTAAACCAATTGAAATGAAATTTGAAATGGGAAAATATTGTTACCACCGGTTTAAGAAACACATCCAACATTTTTCGTTCACTTTGGAAACATACCTTTTGCTTTGCCTTTTTATGAGAAAATAAATAAATAATTAAATAAATAAATCGTCACCATTTGCATTTAGTTCACCAAAACATTTGACACACTCATACCTATTTTCACAATGGACTATTCACAAAATAACGGTAAGGTGGTTCATGATTAAAGATCATTGCAAGCACAACAAGTAATAAAATTAAGATCAATGAGATCGAACGAGGTAAACGAGCAATATAATTGCCAACAGAAATTAACTACATTAGAAATGAAAATACTTCAAATATATGACGAAAGTCTCAGGATAATAACAGCGATCTACGAATACATGGGGTGAAAGTTGAATATCAACACAAGCGTCAAAAATAAAAATAAAACAACGATCGTAATTCCCATCGTCTCGAGTTGCACACACATTCCACGAAGTGTATACGGGAAGAGAAGAATAATCACTTGGTTAAATAGAAACAATTTCACCAGAAGGATCGAGTTCTTTCATCTCTACAATTTGGTAAAGCGGCTACGCCTCCTCGCTTTTGTTAAATATAAATAAACAACCACTCTAATGAAGATTTATAGCATCATTCAAGTAAATACATAATTTTTGGTTCCATTAACCGAAAGAAGAAAGTTACGGCGTCCATGATCATGACAAAATACACCGGGTGACATACCCTCATCATCAAGTACTAGCGATGTAGCGACACAAAAATAAATATAATAATAATGGTTTCATACCATAGACAATATTAAATGAACAATCACATGACGACTCATGTTTAGATACAGACTCACAAAATCAAAGAAGGGATGTCGGACGATCGAACCATCGTGACTCAAAACATTATATATACATCTTTATTAAATAATATTCAAGTAGGCGTGTGTTGTATAATCCAGTTGCGTATAATAATTAGTGTTACCTTGTACATTGTAAAACCGAACATTTACACATTTTCAATTTGGGTTACATCATTAAATAATTTATACCTTTCATTTCTCAATCTATACAAAGTTTTCATTTCTGGAAAAATTTCAATCTATCATAAATTATTAACATTAGTAGACGCGGTGACTCGGTTATCATAATTGACAAATCATTAGGTTTGAAAATCTCCATACTTGTGTCAAAACCTCATTAATGTTCATATCTTAAGTACCAAAAACATACGTAGTAAGAATTTCCCAAGTTTTACGTTTTTATTATTACGACTTATATTATCACATATATACACATATCCAACACGACTCAACCTAGTCCCATTAACTCTTAAAAGTTCAACCTTTGACTTTTATTACACACATGTTTTCCCCAAAACTGTTTTGTTAAATCATATTCGCGTAATTCGACTCAAATGATAAAGAGGTTTCACGTGGTATTATCTCGGATACTTACTGATTTTTTTTTTTTTTTGTCGAGACTTAAATCTCAATAATAATAATATAATAAACAGTCAAAATGCTTATCTCAATTATCTTAAAATATATAAAATTCAACTTTTAATCCTTAGCCCATTTTCAAATGATTTTAAAATTAACACATCTCGTCGCGGAATAAAACAAAAGATTTTTCAAACGATTTTAAACAAGCCTCATCAAATTACACATATTGATTCTCTATAATGACAATTAAACGAACAAATGATTTCCAATGACGTTCCATCAATGTTTAAAATTTTATTTCAAGCATTATAATTTCATACTTAAAGTGTATATTCCGATTTTATCCCAGTTTATTTACTACAACAAGTAACGTGTTCTAGTTTACGCCAATGCATACGTAAACATAATCTTATGTTTAAAATAAACCAATTTTTACAAAGTTTCTACCTCCAAAATATATGACCAATTTTTTTTTCTACTCTATATTACAAATTATGCCAAAAGTTAGCTACATTGACCCGAAAATTAATTCATACTAAATCCGAGTTACATATACTCAATAGTCATCTCGCAAATTTTATTATAAACTCCTTTCTCGAACTAATTTAAACAAATTCTTAACAAGTCCATCACAATTTTTTAGTATCAAATTTTAATATATGAAAACAAGGATTTTACGAGTAATAATAATTACTTATTACGATTTACCAACCAAGGTTGAAGGAAAATAATTTCACAATGTCCATTTATTCTCTACACGAATTTTACTTGTTACAAAACACATCATACGTCATTTTTATCCGAAAGCTTCATTCACCAAATATTAAATATATAAAACACTTTATGTTTAAATCATTCAATCAACAAAGTTCGATGCTTACTTAACTTGCACAAATGCCGGACCTCGTCATGTAAAATATTAACTTCAAAATAATGAATCAACCAAACAAAATGAAATAAATGGAACGAGAATACGTATGTCAACTAAATGTTGTTATCGGCCTCGGATGAGTCTCGAAATCGTACTCCACAAAATTAACACAAAAACCAACCAAATTCCAAGTTATCGCGCTTGATTACAACGCTAGTCTATTTTTAAAACACATCTTTAAAATTCAAGTAGAACAGTAAACAACGATTAAATGGCAACACGCCTCAACCACGTTTCATAATATACACACATGATTCGCCGCCCCAATGTACGCATCGTCGATTATACTTCGTCTATGTTATAGTTACGTGAACTAACATATCAAACCCATTAGGAATAAAGGAAATAAAGTAATACGTAAGTAAATTACGTTTCAAAAGAAAATGTCCAAAATGACACATCACGGTGCGATAACGACAATCGAGATCGACCTAGTCGATATAAAATATGTTACGAAGCATCATTTACGTATCTAGAGTATCAAACGAGGTTCACACTCGGTTATCCGAACAATAAATTAATTATCAAGATTGATAATTTGCGGTAAGGCCGAAATCTCAGCAAAACCGCATTATAACTTGTACGATAATCACTCAAGGACCATTGCTTCACGTGCAATGCCTTTAAACACCATAGTATATACATACTTTTACATAAAAATCATTCCTACATACACGTAGGATTACAACGCGATGTTGCCATGTAATGCAATGTAGCCCGTTATGCCAATTACATGCAACATATACGATAATCTTTACAGGAATTTGCAAATTACGATGGTAAGTACTCAACGTACAAAACAATATATCTCAATATATATCTCAAAGTATTTACTTACTAAATACTTAGGGAATTCATATCAATTTCGAGGGATACATCTAAAATATAAAGCAATGCTAAAGAATTCTTACCGGAGCCATGCAGGATAGTTGTGTGTGCTTGGACCATTTCTTACGACACCAAAAGTTATAGTTTAGGATTTTCAAAAACGACCTAGTTCTCTATAACTCATGGCTCTGATACCAATCTGTAACACCCCCACAATTGCTATGTGCAGCGGAACTACAACAATGGGTGCTACACAGTATTCATCGCACACAAGATATATCAAACGACGCTAAAAAGACGTCAACTTAAAACTTGAATTTAAAAATTGTTAGATGATACATGTCCACGGTTTTTCCAACCCACTTGGTACAACAGAGTTTAGCGTTTTCGGTCCCCATGAATCTCAACCCAAAAATTTCAGTTTCACAACAACATTACATTAAACTTAAAAATGTTTAAGTAGAAAAAGGAGGAAAAACAAGCGGACTCCAAGCCATACACACAACATCCATCCCATGCATGCTCCATTCTACACTTCAGCGGTTACCTGAAACACATGCCAAAATTTTGGTCAACGAAAACGTTGAGTGGAATTCATAGGTTTTACAATCCATTTGAACGTATATAAAATAAAAACCATTCGTGATCATTCATAGACTTGTCGATCAAACAATCTATATTCAGGATACTGACAATTGTGTTTAAGCTCATGACACTAATCCGTTAACTCAATCACCCGCGTAATAAATACCGGCGTGATTCAGATGAAACCAGTGCCCCTTCTAAAGGCATCAGTTGCAATTATACCTTATCTCTCATACAAAATAATCTACCGCAGAACTTACTCAACGTACAGCTTCTCGGCTAGCATTGGGTCGTTAGCCCCGTAGTACTACAAATTGCATAAGCGGCTATTTCCCCCTACTCGAGGACAGGACAATAGTTAATAGTTCATGAATTTAGGGTCTTTGGCAACTTGGTACTCAACACAATTTCTAAGGCAACTTTCGGGTCTAACAATCATTCATGATATACGTTCCTTTTAAAAACTAGCATGCATTTCCCTCGCGGGTAAAACAATTTGAAATAAATATAAGCGAGGCTATAAATTCACACCTTATATCTTAAGTAGTCGGTAGTTCGAGGGATGATCACTGACGACGAAACGGATGCCCGGTTAAATCAACACCTATCACAAATAACGCGTAATGAGTATTCTCATTTTAAATACTTACGGTACTGTATAGAATACATATATACTAGTCACTTAGGACAAGTATAACTCACGCCAAAAACAAAATAACAAGTATCACTCATTTTATACCATTCGTTCTCATTACTTACGTTGTCCATTTTTACTCATTCTTGCCGGTACTTGACTAAAGTACGGGCTGTTTTACCATGTTTAACCACACTTATAAAATTTGACAAAATTCTCAAAAATCCTATAAGACCTGTAGATAACATGTTTTTAAGCCCAATAAAAGTTTTTACTTTTACGACCCGTTACTCGACGCTTTTCTACGACTACATTTTACGGGCTGAAATTGCACTTCGACCAATTTTGACCTCTTTGACCTATATGAAAAGTACCTTTGACTTCTTTGACTCCTAAGTCAACATATAGACCCATTTATACAGGTTAGGGACCAAATTTTGACCCTTGACCATTTACCAATTCATACTTGTGACCCTCGGGATTTGACTAAAACTTTACACAAATTCGGATTATGAAAGTCCTCGTCTCCCGGTACTCGATCTTTAAAACCTCATAACTTTTAGCTCGTTTTGAGTCACGGGCTCTACCTTATACCAAATTAAAGACAAAGAGACCCTCTATAACTAAATTTAGTTTTTAAGACCTGGAAGAAAAATCATTTTTATGAAATGGACCTAAAGTTTCTGCCTAAAAATGACCATACCAAAAACACACTTAGACTCGATTCCAAACCTTCTAACCACCTCTAGGCAACATCCTAAGCCTCCCTAAACATATCCAAACACCAATAATCAGTCCTACCCCTATTGATCAACCAATCTCAAAATCAAAATCAAAGAAATTAAACATGCAACCCATTAAACCTACTTAAATCATCACTAAACACATAACCAAACACTAGGATAAGCTCAAATTTCAACCACCACCATGGCTCCCCAAACACCCCTTGTGCCGTGGGGTTTGGGTGCCCCAATCACCACAACCAAATTGATTTTTGGTGGGTTTTCTTGGTGTTTATGCTTCCATAACTCATAAAATTAACATGCATTACAACATTTAGCCACAAAAACGAATTTGGATCATCTTGAAAAATTTTGGAAAATTTTTGTTAGTGCATGTGGGATTTGAGCACATAGAAATGTAGGGAATGACCAAATTAGATGTGGTCTAACCTTAGTTTTTATGAAAATCAAGTGAAAAAAAAAATTTTGATGGATTTCTTGGTGTTCTTGGGGGTGTCCGTCGGCTATGGGGAGCAAAGAGAGAGAGAGTGTTTAATTTTTGGGTGATATGTTCTATGTGTTTGTGTGTGTGTCCATTTTGGGCTTTTTGGTGGATTGGGAGGGACCTAATTGCAATATTTGATTTCTTTTGGCCTTAAGTTGAAAACGTCCTCAAAACTTTGCGGGTTCGACTCATTAGTCAATTTTGAAAATTTTACGGGAGTCGGAAATCATCCCGAACACTCCAAAATATTTTTGGGATACTTTAAATGTACTCGGAAGGCTATAAAACTCACCCGACTCAACTTAACACGAATCGTAAGTAAAATTCTCGAAAAATTACATTATCGATAAATCGTCAATAATTATAGAAATTTGGGCATCCATCGGTATCGTAGTCGTTATCGGTTCTTCTTAAATCGTCAATCGTTAAATTACGACCGTAAACGTCGGTTTCAACTTAACCCGTCAAATAATTCTACGATAAAAATTCTTAAAAATTTCAAAAATATACGTAAAATAGGATTAAATAAATAATGTTGGGCTCGGGATATCACATCCACAAGTGAGTCACAACTTAAGAGAGATGCTCATACTGAACAGCTCTTGAGACAATAACTTAGCATCATACGGCGCTTTCACGGGTGTTACATAGGAGGTGTAGGTGGAGAAGGCGAAGGTGTAGAAGGTGAAGGTTGAGAGGTTAAGAGTTGAGATAGTGAAGGGTTTTTCTTGGGTACATCTTCAGTAAGAGGTGGAGACAGTAATGGAGAACTAGTACTAGGCGTGGTAGTAGGAGGGATAAATGGGGGTGGAGGAGGTGTAGGTGAAATAACTAGAGGAGGGATAGAAGGTCCTACTATAGTTGCTCCACTGCGTGTAGTAATAGCACTCCCATTAGCTCTAGGGTTGGTTTCTGTGACAATCCGTCAATTTCAGGTCGTTATTTTAATCTCGGCTATTACGTATTACGTGTTTACTTTAATGAGAATTTAAAATTTATCGATTAACGGAGAAGGTTACGACTTGAAACTAGCGTAAGAATGTCGATTAGATGAAAACCGACAAGGAATGCGTTAGGTATCGATATTTTATTCTCAGATAATCATAAAAATGATTTTTAATATATTAAATATTTATTTCTCGTGTTTTACGTTTTAACGAATGACGAGAACTATTAGTGATTGCGATACCGACGGATGCCCAAAAATTTACGTTTTATTATCGATTGTCTCGATATTTTATATTTTCGATGTTTTCGATTTAATTGTGTTTTAAGTCGTGTCGAAGCTTTGTTATTATATTTTGAAGCGTTTTAACTTTCGAAAAGTATTTTTACGAAACCCGAGCCCCGTAAATATTTTGGAAATTTACAATTTACATTTTCTACCTTGTAAACTATTTAATTTCATTTTGGGACCAAAAGAGTGTAAAATTGGCAAAATCTACCCCACTACCCCACTATATATTAAAATCCCACTAACTAATTTTTAATAAACAATTCATTTTTTACAAAAAAAAATCAAAATCTCTCTCTTGTTCTTGTCTTTTGGCCGTCCACCCCTAGCCCCCAATCCATCAAAATATTTTAATTTCTACTTTGAATCAAGCACATCTAAAAGAAGACCCATCTTGGAAATTCAACAAGCTTCAATTTGGTATAAGTTTTTCTAACATGCATCCACTAAATTTTTCTTTTCAATTTTTGATGAAGAACATGTTGTTTGATCTATTTTTATGGTGAAACATGTGTTAATATTATTATATTCATAGTGGGATGTTGTTGCATGTTATTTATTTTGAGTGGGTAAATTTTAGGATGATGATTCTAGGGTGTTAGGAGTTAGATGAAGGTGTTAGGATGATATTAGGATGATATTAGGAGTATAGAAATTGTTAGAATGAGTTGAAATATTGATTTGATATGATTTTTAACTAGTCATTTTAGACCAGTAGGTAAAAGGGTATTTTTGGAAGTCTTAGGTCTGATTATCATATGGGATGATGTGATATTGTTGTAGTAATCTTCAAGACACTCGTTTTGCCGCTTGAATGAGCTTCTAACTCATTGCGAGCGAAAAGTTATGCTAGTTTTAGTATTCGTGTACCGGGAGACGAGTATCGGCACAATCCGAAAATTGTTGTCGATATTTGGATCGAATCTCGGGGACTATAAAATGAGTTTTAAAAATGTTCAAGGACTGTTGTAAGTTTCTAAACCTCAGGTCATGAGTCTATTTTCAAACCCGAGTTTCGGTTTTGCAAACTGAATTGTTTAGATAAGTCAAAATGGTTTTACAAGTCAAAGGCGTAAAACTGTCCGGTTTTTATAACATGAAGGTGTGTCGGGCAGAAGGTCTTAGAAGTAATATTTTTGAATGAAACTTAAACTGAGTCTTATTCATATTATGTGTGAGTTTGTCACCAAGTTTCGTCGAAATCGGACAAGTCTAGATAGGTTAGATTGGTGTGTATATTTGGAGTGTACATGCTGATTGGTATTTTGGACACGTAGTTCAATACTTGTATGGCGTGAGTTGAGTATTCACTATTGGACATGGTGACTTACTCAAGTGTTAATTCATTATATAAATGACTTAGTTACTGGTCCGAGGGAAGTAAAATGATGGTTTGACTTGCGTTGACTTGGCGTCTTATGACAGGTCAATGTCGAGAGTGCAAGTGTTTAAAAGAATAGTGTTGAATAAAAGGGTATAGAAGTACACTTATATTGTTAATTTTTCGGGATTTTCATGGTTGTATGAAATTGATTTTCGTATCATTTAAGTATTATTTATACTTGAGTCGTTTATTAACGAACGCGCCTTATTTGGTAGGTTGCGGTCTTCGTGTTTAACGGGCATCACAAATCGTTGGCGATCGTCACATTACTACTATCGTACCAAGGTGAGTCTATAGCCTCGCTTTAACATGTTTACTTGTTTTATAAAACCCGCGAGGGGGATAACATGCTCGTTTTATTAAAATAAAAGGGGTACAATGAGAAGTTGTGGAAACCCTTATTATTGGAAAAGCATTTATTATAAATGAAGGGTACAACGAGAAGTTGTGGTAAACCCTCTTTCTTTTAAATTGAACACAAAGGACCCGATTGTATGCTTAGATGAAAGTTGTTATAAAAGTTTGTTCTAGCCTTAAAAGACCCATGAATCGTGAATTGTTAATCAAAAGGAACGCTAATACTATGGATAGATCTATCGGGGTGACACCCAGTCCGGTCGCGACTAGCTATCGCGTTGTGTTGTGATGCACCAGTAATGAAACATCGGATGCAATTGTATAAGAGAAATATACGCACTTGGCTAGGTGTGTTGGGATGAAATAATATATGTTAACGTTCAATGTCACGAGACTTATGAAATAACAACGATAATTATGTCTGATCCACATGATTGTCAACCACGGAAGGTTTATTCAGAATACTTGTGTTCGTTTATTTAATTTAAACTCTATAGATTCACTCAGCATTTTTGTTGACTTTATAGCATGTTTTATCTCAGGTCCATGAAGAAGGCACTCGAGGAAGGCGGTTTCATGCAGCTTGCTTAATTAAAATGTTTTGGCCCGCTTTTCTAAACTATGTCCATTCAAAGAAACTTTTATCGTTTGGTTGGTTGTGTAAACTTTAAAACTATTTGGGACCGTGTGTGAACTGTTTTATCTTTAAACAAATGAATGGATGTATGTTTTATTAAAACGACTCATTTTGAGGCGTTTTCTATGATATTGAGGTTGAACCATGACAGTTACACCCAATGACTCTTCCGCTGCTATGACCCGAAATTGGGGGTGTTACAGATTGGTATCAGAGCTCAAGTTATAGAGAACGAAAAGATTTTCCAAAAATAAAATTTTGAAATCTTTTGACTATAACATCTGCAAGCGAAACCTCCGAGTTGCCAATGGACGAGAACAAGAAAAGTATATATATGTTATAAATATTTAATTATTAATTATGCTTAAATCATAATGAAATTACATTTATTTATAAATGTTAATTATTTGATTATTATAATACTAATACGTGATTTACAAACGACGCTGATTGTCACAATAGAAATCCCTGTCTTTTGACTCATTCCTCGTGAATCTTTGTTCCTTGTCTAAATTCTATTCTTTATTCTATCATCCATTCTTTTTTCTTTTCATCTATCTATTCTTATTTTATGTTATTCATGTTTTGTTATCACAAGCGTTGAATGAATACTCATTTTGATCTGAATTATGTAACAGGATCATGCCGCCAAAACAATTGACTGAGACTCAGTTACGTGCTATTGTAGCTGATCAAATCCCCTGTATCTATGAATGCATTTATGGCAAATATGAATAATGGAGCCGGTGGATCTGGTGGAGCTGGTGGATCTGGTGGATCTGGTAGAGCTGGTGGATCCGATGGAGCTGGTGGATCTGGTGGAGCTGGCGATACTGGAGCTGGTAATACTGGAGCTGGTAATACTGGAGCTGGCGATACTGGAGCTGGCAATACTAGAGCTGGTAATACTGGAGCTGGTAATACTGGAGCTGGCAATGCTGGTGCTGGAACTGGTGATGCTGATAGACCAGTGATTCCTGAAAACAAGAAGTGCAATTATACCTCGTTCATGAAATGCAAACCTCCAACTTTTAAGGGTACTGAAGGTGCAGTTGGGTTAATGCAATGGTTTGAAAAATTGGAATCCGTGTTTCGATTTAGTGGAAGTGAGGAAGGAGAAAAGGTGATGTTTGCCTCTGCTACTCTTCAAGGGCGAGCATTAACTTGGTGGAATGGAAGAATGGCATCAATGGGTATGGATGCTGCTTATGCTACACCATGGGTTGAAGTAAGAAGGTGGATGACTGAGGAATTATGTCCAAAGAGTGTTATTCAGAGGTTAGAACAGGAACTATATCAGCTGAGACTGAAGGGTACTGACATCGATGGATACACAAACAGATTCCATTAACTTGCTCTACTTTGTCCAAACAAAGTTAACCCAGAATACTTGAAGGTAGAGCAGTATATTCGAGGCTTACCGACCAACATCCGTGATGATGTGACCTCATCTAAACATGCCAATATTGATGAAGCTGTTCGTATGGCCTACCAACTAATGGGTCAAATCATCCAAGACAAGGCTGATGGTGTTTCTGAAGGTAACAAAAGAAGAGCTGAAAATGATAGTGATGATCGTGGTGATAACCGTCAATCTCACAGTAGGAATCAAAACCGAAGGAGGGGTAATGCTAATGCGATGACTGAAACTGCATCTGCAAGAAGTCTCATACTGGTGAGTGTGCTAAGTGTGGGAAGTGCAACAAGTTAGGTCACAAGACTGAAGACTGTTGGGGACCAGGAAAGAAGGGAGTGACGTGTTTTAACTGCCAAGGTAAAGGACACATGAGGAACCAATGCCCTCAACCTCCGAAGAATGCACGTGGTGGAGATAACCAGGGAAAAGCTTATCAGTTGGGTGAATCCGAAGTAAAGCAAAACCCAAAAGTTGTCACTGGTACGTTTTTACTGAATAACCGTTACGCTACAGCTTTATTTGATTCTGGTGCAGACAAAAGCTTTGTGTCTACAAGTTTTAGTACCTTAATTGATATCAAACCGGTCGAATTAGACGCGAGTTATGAGGTAGAACTAGCTGTTGGTAAATTAGTGAGTACCAATCGTGCGCTCCTAGGATGTTCTCTTAATCTCTTGAACCGTATTTTCAAAATAGACTTGATGATTGTTGAATTGGGAAGTTTTGATATTATTATCGGAATGGATTGGCTATCCAAGTATAACGCGTCTATCTTGTGTGGAGAAAAGAAAGTTAGGATTCCCTTGGATGACAAGACCATGGTTATCGAAGGTGATCAACGTAATTCACGACTGAAAATCCTTTCGTGCATTAAGGCTCGTAAGTATATCGAAAGAGGTTGTGTGTTATTCCTAGCTAAAGTATTGGAGAAGGAATCGAAGGAGAAGCGTACCGAAGATGTTCCAGTCATTCATGACTTTCCTGAAGTGTTTCCGGAAGATTTTCCTGGACTTCCGCCTCCAAGGCAAGTAGAATTCCAAATTGACCTAATTCCTGGTGCTGCACCCGTGGCTCGTGCGCCATATCGTTTAGCCCCAATCGAGCTAAAGGAGTTATCTGTGCAATTGCAAGAGCTATCTGATAAGGGTTTTATACGACCGAGTTCGTGACCTTGGGGAGCTCCTGTCTTATTCGTTAAGAAGAAAGATGGTTCGTTTCGTATGTGTATTGATTACAGAGAGCTGAATAAGCTGACGATCAAGAATCGTTATCCGCTTCCAAGAATTGATGATTTATTTGACCAACTTCAAGGTTCTCGTGTTTTCTCCAAGATTGATCTTCGTTTTGGTTACCATCAAATTCGCATACGTGAGGAAGATATTCCTATTACGGAGTTTAGAACACGTTATGGTCATTATGAGTTTCTGGTTATGCCTTTTGGTTTGACTAATGCACCTGCTGTATTCATGGATTTAATGAATCTCATTTGTAAGCTGTATCTTGATAAATTCGTGATCGTTTTCATAGATGATATTCTAATCTACTCCAAGAGCAATGAAGAGCATGCCGAACACTTACGGATTATCTTGAACTTGTTAAACAACGAAAAGTTGTACGCTAAATTCTCAAAGTGTGATTTTTGGCTTAATTCTATACAATTTCTCGGACATGTGATTGATAAAAGTGGAGTACATGTTGATCCTGCAAAGATTGAAGCCATCAAGAATTGGAGTGCTCCGACTACTCCAACTGAAGTACGACAATTTCTAGGTTTACCGAAGGTTTATTGAAGGATTATCTTTGATATCGAAACCATTAACTAAGCTGACTCAGAAGAATAAACCGTATGTGTGGGGCGATGATGAAGAAGAAGCTTTCCAAACCCTGAAGATGAAACTCTGTAGTGCGCCGATTTTATCGTTACCTGAAGGAAGTGAAGACTCTGTTGTTTATTGTGATGCATCTCTTCGAGGATACGGTGTTGTTCTCATGCAACGTGAAAAGGTGATCGCATATGCCTCTAGACAATTAAGGAAGAATGAGGAGAACTACACAACCCATGACTTAGAATTGGGTGATGTGGTTTTGCTCTACGACTTTGGAGACATTATCTGTATGGCACGAAGTGTACAGTATTCACTGATCCTAAAAGCCTACAATACATATTGGATCAAAAGGAGCTGAATATGAGGCAACGTCGATGGGTTGAACTCTTGAGTGATTACGACTGCGAAATTCGTTATCATCCATGAAAGGCGAACGTGGTAGCTGACGCGTTAAGTCGAAAGGAAAGGGAGAAACCGATTCGAGTGCGTGCTTTGGTAGTGACAGTTCATAATGACTTACCTGAGCAGATTCGAAACGCACAAATCGAAGCGTGCAAGAAAGAAAATATTGCAGCCGAAATATTTAGAGGAGATGGTGAAGCATTTGAGACGCGATCCGATGGTATCACCATGGAAAGGTGTTGTACGATTTGGAAAATGTGGGAAGTTGAGTCCTCGTTATATCGGACCATTCAAGATTACATCTAGAGTGGGACCCGTGGCATACTGATACTTGCTTTTTTTGTATGGGTTCAATTATATTTCTCGATATCCTCTCGAATTGATCTTGGTTCTAAGTGGAATGATTGTTCTTGGTTACCAAAAAGGAGGTTTGGATTTTTAATCTACTAAATGTTTAAGTGCATGAAAAAGTAAACTTGAATTTAAAAGCAATTAAATTAATGACAATTAAAATTAATAACAATTAATAAAAACTTGAATTAAAATTTGAAATAAAAATAAAGAAAGAGTAAGAAACAGTAAAACAGTAACACAGTAACACTTAAATAAAATTGATTCGGAAGTCACCTTGACTCGGAACTATTGATCCGGAACTTTTCACCCGGAAGTCTTCATTCGGAACTTTGAAAAATCCTTCACTCGGAACTTTGATTCGGAAGTTAGTTCGGAAGTTCACCCGGAACTTTTCGTTCGGAAGTTCACTCGGAAGATTGATCCGGAACTTGATTCGGAACTTTTCAAAAACACATTCATTCGGATCTTTAAACTCATCCGGAACTTTCAGTTCATTCGGAAGATTTGTTCATCCGGAACTTTCAGCTCATTCGGAAATTTTTGAAAGGAAACTCATTCGGAACTTTTCAAAAACATATTCATCCGGAACTTTGGTGTTCATCCGGAACTTTGGTGTTCATCCGGAAGTTTTGTTCATCCGGAACCTGGGAAACACTCAAGAACAGAAACTTACCCGAAGAACAGGGAAAACGATTTTAATCCAAAAATCACCAAGTTTTTCACCAAAAACTTAAATAAACTAATCACTAAGCATCTACTAACCATAAACTACAAATCCCATCAATAAAAACGCAAATCCAACAACTTTTTAAAATCAAAACTCAACCAAATAAGAACTCAAGAACTTGAAATGAAAGATGATGATGAACAAGATGAAATAGAAAGAGTAAACAAGAACTTGTATTGATGATACATGTTTTAACAATCACAAAACAAAGATTAAAATTACAAGATTTGAAAAACAAAGATCAAAATCACCAAACACCCTAGTGGTGTTGGTGATATCTACGAAACAGAAAAAGAGAAAAGGGTGGGGAGAAGAAAAACTAAAAAACTAGATGCAAAGTGTGTGAGGGGAACCCTTTATATAGGTGTTATCTTTGGTTGGTGAGTGGGCTTTCTCCCGTTCTTCTTGTCTTCTTCGTCTTTTCAGAAAAGTTGACGTTTTCGATTCTGATTCGGAATTTGTCGTCGATTAAATTCAAATCGTCTTTTAATTTCTTCGTTTAATAGACTTGAGTTTCTTCGACTTATATAAATCTTCCATCTTTGGTCCTTTTCTTCGATAAATCTTCGAATATGCCCAGTGACTTCAAATCTTTTGCATCTCTTGGACAATAGACTTTATCTTGAGTCTTTTTCTTCGGTAAAACCCTGTGCAATCCCATGATTTCTTTAATATTCATCCGGTTAGCTCTGAAAACACAATAAACACAAAAACCACGCATAATTCCAAACAAATGATATTAAATACGTGTTTTGGGCTTGTTTTAGCCAGAATTAAGTGGTAAAAGGAGGGGTGTTTACACACCTATCACATACCAACTTGAACTACCACAAGAACTGTATGGGATTCATAACACTTTTCATGTGTCGAATCTGAAGAAGTGTTTATCCGATGAAGAACTCATTATACCGTTAGACGAGGTTAAGGTTGATAAAAAGTTGCACTTTATTGAAGAACCAGTCGAGATCATGGATCGCGAGGTCAAGCAACTGAAGCAAAGCCGAATACCTATTGTCAAAGTTCGATGGAACTCTCGGAGAGGACCGGAGTATACTTGGGAACGAGAAGACCAAATGTGGAAGAATTACCCTCATCTCTTTGATTTCAACAAGCGATCGGGCAAGAACGCAAGTTGATCTTCGAGGGCGAAGATTCTAATTTGGTGGGGATGATGTGACAATCCGTCAATTTCAGGTCGTTATTTTAATCTCGACTATTACGTATTACGTGTTTACTTTAATGAGAATTTAAAATTTATCGATTAACCGAGAAGGTTACGACTTGAAACTAGCGTAAAAATGTCGATTAGATGAAAACCGACAAGGAATGCGTTAGGTATCAATATTTTATTCTCAGATAATCATAAAAATGATTTTTATTATATTAAATCTTTATTTCTCGTGTTTTACGTTTTAACAAATGACGAGAACTATTAGTGATCGTGATACAGAATGCCCAAAAATTTACGTTTTATTATCGATTGTCTCGATATTTTATATTTTCGATGTTTTCGATTTAATTGCGTTTTAAGTCGTGTCGAATCTTTGTTATTATATTTTGAAGCGTTTTAACTTTCGAAAAGTATTTTTACGAAACCCGAGCCCCGTAAATATTTTTGGAAATTTACAATTTACATTTTCTACCTTGTAAACTATTTAATTTCATTTTGGGACCAAAAGAATGCAAAATTGGCAAAATCTACCCCACTACCCCACTATATATTAAAATCCCACTAACTAATTTTTAATAAACAATTCATTTTTTACAAAAAAAATCAAAATCTCTCTCTTGTTCTTGTGTTTTGGCCGTCCACCCCTAGCCCCCAATCCATCAAAATATTTTGATTTCTACTTTGAATCAAGCAAATCTAAAAGAAGACCCATCTTGGAAATTCAACAATCTTCAATTTGGTATAAATTTTTCCAACATGCATCCACTAAATTTTTCTTTCAATTTTTGATGAAGAACATGTTGTTTGATCCATTTTTATGGTGAAACATGTGTTAATATTATTATATTCATAGTGGGATGTTGTTGCATGTTATTTATTTTGAGTGGGTAAATTTTAGGATGATGATTCTAGGGTGTTAGGAGTTAGATAAAGGTGTTAGGATGATATTAGGAGTATAGAAATTGCTGGAATGGGTTGAAATATTGATTTGATATGATTTTTAACTAGTCATTTTAGACCAGTAGGTAAAAGGTTATTTTTGGAAGTCTTAGGTCTGATTATCATATGGGATGATGTGATATTGTTGTAGTAATCTTCAAGACACTCGTTTTTCCACTTTAATGAGCTTCTAACTCATTACGAGCAAAAAGTTATGCTAGTTTTAGTATTCGTGTACCGGGAAACGAGTATCGGCACAATCCGAAAATTGTTGTCGATATTTGGATCGAATCTCGGGGACTATAAAATGAGTTTTAAAAATGTTCAAGGACTGTTGTAAGTTTCTAAACCTCAGGTCATGAGTCTATTTTCAAACCCGAGTGTCGGTTTTGCAAACGGAATTGTTTAGATAAGTCAAAATGGTTTTACAAGTCAAATGCGTAAAACAGTCCGGTTTTTATAACACGAAGGTGTGTCGGGCAGAAGGTCTTAGAAGTAATATTTTTGAATGAAACGTAAAATGAGTCTTATTCATATTATGTGTGAGTTTGTCATCAAGTTTTGTCGAAATCGGACAAGTCTAGATAGGTTAGATTGGTGTGTACATTTGGAGTGTACATGCTGATTGGTATTTTGGACACGTAGTTCAATACTTGTATGGCGTGAGTTGAGTATTCACTATTGGACATGGTGAGTTACTCAAGTGTTAAGTCATTATATAAATGACTTATTTACTAGTCCGAGGGAAGTAAAATGATGCTTTGACTTGCGTTGACTTGGCGTCTTATGACGGGTCAATGTCGAGAGTGCAAGTGTTTAAAAGAATAGTGTCGAATAAAAGGGTATAGAAGTACACTTATATTGTTAATTTTTCGGGATTTTCATGGTTGTATGAAATTGATTTTCTTATTATTTAAGTATTATTTATACTTGAGTCGTTTATTAACGAACGCGCATTATTTGGTAGGTTGCGGTCTTCGTGTTTAACGGGCATCACAAATCGTCGGCGATCGTCACATTACTACTATCGTACCAAGGTGAGTCTATAGCCTCACTTTAACATGTTTACTTGTTTTATAAAACCCGCGAGGGGGATAACATGCTCGTTTTATTAAAATAAAAGGGGTACAACGAGAAGTTGTGGAAACCCTTATTATTGTAAAAGCATTTATTATAAATGAAGGGTACAACGAGAAGTTGTGGTAAACCCTCTTTCTTTTAAGATTGAACACAAAGGACCCGATTGTATGCTTAGATGAAAGTTGTTATAAAAGTTTGTTCTAGTCTTAAAAGACCCATGAATCGTGAATTGTTAATCGAAAGGAACGCTAATACTATGGATAGATCTATCGGTGTGACACCCAGTCTGGTCGCGACTAGCTATCGCGTGGTGTTGTGATGCACCAGTAATGAAACATCGGATGCAATTGTATAAGAGAAATATACGCACTTGGCTAGGTGTGTTGGGCTGAAATAATATATGTTAACGTTCAATGTCACGAGACTTATGAAATAACAACGATAATTATGTCTGATCCACATGATTGTCAACCACGGAAGGTTTATTCATAATACTTGTGTTTGTTTATTTAATTTAAACTCTATAGATTCACTCAGCATTTTTGTTGACTTTATAGCATGTTTTATCTCAGGTCCATAAAGAAGGCACTCGAGGAAGGCGGTTTCATGCTGCTTGCTTAATTAAAATGTTTTGGCCCGCTTTTCTAAACTATGGCCATTCAAAGAAACTTTTATCGTTTGGTTGCTTGTGTAAACTTTAAAACTATTTGGGACCGTGTGTGAACTGTTTTATCTTTAAACAAATGAATGGATGTATGTTTTATTAAAACGACTCATTTTAAGGCGTTTTCTATGATATTGAGGTTGAACCTGACAGTAACACCCAATGACTCTTCCGCTGCTATGACCCGAAATTGGGGGTGTTACAGTTTCAGTTGTTGAAGGAAGAGCACCTTGGAGACGAAGGGCTTGAAACATTTGAACGAATTTCTTATCCGTGGACTCTTGCATTTCTTTTAATTTCTTATCTTGTTCCGAAATCTTTTGAAGAACTATGTCCATTTGTGGATAAGGTGAACTGAACCCTTGTTGTTGAAAACCTTGGTTTAGGTATTGGTTGTATGGTGGAAAACCTTGAGGATTAAAACCTTGGTTTGGAAAGCCTTGATTTTGCATTTGATAATTTCCTTGATTAGCATTGTATCCCCTCACATTTTCATTTTGAAAATTAGCTCTTGGTGGACCTTGGTTGTTTTGGGTGGGTGGGGTTGGTCTTTGTTGAAAACCGGGTGGAGCCAAGTAATTAGTCGAATTATATGAAAAATGATTAACATCGACATTCGGCTTGAAATGAACCATCTCCGTGTTGTTGTAAGCATACACTTTCCCGTGAGATTGTTAATAAGCCGTATCACAATTAGCATAAGAGTGTGGCCTACCACATGTTCCATAAGTCACATTAAGAGCATTCACATGTTGAATAGGGGTGTTTTGAACATGTAAGGCAAGTTTAGTCACTATTGAAGTAAGTTCTTGAATTTGATTGGTGGTCTCACTATCACTAGTACTAGCCATAGTAGCCCTTACACTTTTGGTTTGCACTTTAGCCTTGTTTTCTTTTATCGCCCAAGCATCATTCATTGATTTAACATTAATATTACCCCCCGAAGCACTATTTAGTGAATCTTGGTCATTCAAACTTAATCCATTATAAAAGTATTAATTTGATGCACCTTAGTAAAACCGTGTTATGGACACTTTCTCAAAAGTTCCTTAAAACGATCCCAAGATTCACTAAACGTCTCACCGTACTTTTGTTCAAAATTGATGATATCGTTCTGCAAAGCGGTAGTACGTGAGGGTGGAAAGAAATAATTGATGAATTTGGTCTCTAAGTCTGCTCATGTGGAAATACTTTGGGGTGGTTCCTTATCAAGCCAATCTCGGGCTTGTCCCTCGAGAGAGAAAGGAAAGAGGTGCAAACGAATTGGCTCTTGTGAGACCCCATTTTATTTCACGGTATTGGTTAAGTGTACAAACCTGTTGATATGATCATGAGGATCATCATGAGTGCGGCCCAAGAAAGGTGTTGCGGAAACCATTTGAATAAAACCGGTTTTGAGCTCGAAGTTGTTGGCGTCAATAGCCGGCACCACAATCACATCGTCATTGCCTTCAACGTGTGATTGTAAGAGCTCGATCATTGGACGGTTATCCATGGTATTAACAACAGGAGGCTAGATGATAGCGGCTTGAATGGATTTCCTCCTTCGTGAATGGGTACGCATACACCTACAAAAGAAAAATATAGCAAAGAAATAGAAGAAAAAATAAAGATAATGTAAAAAGAAAATATTTTTGGTGCAAAACTTTTGAAAAAGAAATGCTTTATATGATTTTTTTAAAATGTTTTTGGATTTTTGAAAATTTTCATTTTTTTGGATTTTTTAAATTTTTTTGAAATTTAAGCAAGAAAAATAACGTTCAAAAGTGAACGGATCCCAAAATCCAACGCGTCTCTCACAAAAAAACTGGTAATCTTTACGAAAAGAGCAGGCAGCGGCGCCATTAAAAATAAAACTTGACAAAATTGGCGGGTAAATAAAAATTTGAAAACAATTCGGAAAACAAACCAAGTATTTAATTCGGAATTAAAACAATTAAAGACACAATTCTGAATTAAAACAAAACTAATTCGGAAAACGTACTTATAAACTTAATTCAGAATCTATAGTGTATCTAATTCGGATTTAGTCAGGTTTATAATTCGGAATGTGCATTTGAGACCTAATTCGGAATATGAAACAATAGTACAATTCGGAATAATGTAAACATGTAATTCGGAATTCAAGTAATGGATCTAATTCGGAATAACAACTCTAAAACATAATTCGGAATATGTGTTTGTTATGTAATTCTGAAGAGCTAGCATATAACAATTCGGAATATATAAGTTTTAACTAATTCAGAAAAAGAGTTTGAAGTATAATTCGGAAAAATATTTTTAAGCTAATTCGGAAAAAGGGTTTATTAATCTGGATAAATGAAAAATAAGCTAAAACCAAATAAGCAATTAACCAAAAATTAAGCCAAACTTATATTAAGAAAAAACTAACAAGACACAAATTAAAAACTCTAAAAACACCAAATAAGCAAAATTAATAAAATCAATTTTTAAAATATTAATCTACCAAATCCACTTAAATGAAAAATAAACTAAACACACTATAAATAAGTTAAAACATCGACCACATCAAAACAATAAGAACAATGAAATAAGCACTTCAATCAAATAAGCAACAAGATCAAATAAGCTACATGATAATCAACCAAATCAAACATAAGATTAAAAATAAGAAAGGAAGAATGAGATATATTTAATAAGCTTGAATTAAAGATGAAGATTAAGATAAGATTCAACAAAACAAGATTAAAAATGAAAAGATTAAGAAACTTGAAAGAAAACTAGAGAGAGAAAGTAATTACACCTACTCCTAATCACCTTAATGAAAAACTAAAAATAAACTAACTATTACAAATGAAGGTTTAAGGTCTATTTGTAGTGGAAGGGATGTGGTGTTGTTACTTCCTTCTTTCTCTTTGTCTTCTCGTCTTTTTAAATAATTCGTCTTTCTCGACTTTGTCTCGGGATTATTCGATAGATAAAATGAACTCGTCTTCTAATTTTCTTCTTTTATTAGATATGGTTCTTCGACTTCGTTAAACTTCCGTCTTTGGTATTTTTTCTTCGATAAATCTTTAGAATAGGCCTTTGACTTCCATTCTTTTTGCACTCTTGATCTTTTGACTTCATCTTTTGTCTTTTTCTTTGATAAAAGCCCGTGAAAGCCCGTGTTTTCTTCCTTTTTCGTATTTGGTCCTAAAACACAATAAAAACACAAACCACGCATAATTCCGACTTTTACGACATTAAGCACGCGTTTTGCTCTCATTTTTGTTTGTTTTAAGTGGTAAAAGGATAAGTGTTTTCACACTTATTACAAACAAAGGATCCCCACCTATTTCTTCATCTCCTCTTACCTTCATGATCAATAGTGGACACATAATCATTAAAAGCGGAGGTCAAAGCTACATTAACTTACATTCAGCCCATAAAAACTAATCTTTAGGAAATGTAGTGTCTTTGGGAAATTTTTTTAGAGAATTCTTCCCTAATCAGGACATTCCCATTAAGCCTGATTTGGGGAACTTGGAAACATAAGTAATCATGAATACTAATGCTACCTTCAGATTCAACAATGATCATCCATAATCACATATCATTGGTGATCTGAGCACTCCTAGACAAACAATATATCAAGCAAAGGAGCATAGTTTCATTGCTAATATAATGATGAAATTCAATCATGATAATATGCAATGCTGTTTATTTGCTGCATTTCTTTCAAAGAAGGAACTCAAAAGATCTTTGATGCTTTAAAAGATGAGAGTTGGGTAGACGCAATGCAAGAAGAGTTTCTCTACTTTGATATTCAAGAGGTATAGATTTTGGTGGATTGCCCAAGAGGTGTGAGACCTATTAGAACCAAATGGGTTCTTAGAAATAAAAAGGATGAAAGGGGCATTGTGGTTAGGAATAAGGCTAGACTGGTAGCCCAAGGATACATACACGAAGAAGGTATAGATTATGAGGAAGTATTTTCCCTCGTTGCTAGAATTGAAGCCATTAGGCTACTTCTAGCATATACTTCTTTTATGGGCTTGATAGTATATCAAATCGATGTCAGGAGTGCTTTCCTTTATGTCACTATTGAAGAGGAGGTATATGTTATGCAACCTTCTGGTTTTGAAGATCTATAGACTGCATCAAGGTTTATAAAGTACAGAAAGCTATGTATGGACTTCATCAAGCTCCTAGGGCGTGCTATGGTTCATTGTCCAAGTATCTCTTGGATAATGGGTTCAAAAAGGGCACAATTGACCAGACTCTCTTCATCAAGAAGCAAAAAGGAGATTTCTTTTTGGTACAGGTTTATGTAGATGACATCATCTTTGGATCCACAAACTCTTTGCTTATAAAAGAATTTGTCAAATTGATGCAGGATAAGTTCCAAATGAGTGCTATGGGTGAACTCACATTCTTCTTGGGGTTACAAGTTCGAAAAAGGAAAGATTGGATCTTTATTTCCCAAGATAAATATGTTGCTGAGATTGTGAATAAATGTGGGCTCTCTGATGGTAAAAAGATCTCTACTCATATGGACAGAGAGAATCCATGGGGAAATATGGTGAAGGTAAAAGTATGGATGTCAGACACTATAGATCCATGATTAGATCTCTCATGTATCTCACAACCTCAAGACCTGACATTATGTTTGTTGTGTGTGTTTGTGCTAGACATCAGTGTCATCTCTTTGTAGTGAAGAGGATCTTTAGGTATGTCAAATGTCATCCCACTTTGGAACTTTGGTACCCTAGAGAGTCTCCCTTAAAGTTAGTTTCTTATTCAAACAGTGACTATGAGGGAGATAATGGTGATAGGAAATCCACATCTGGTGGATGTCAGTTTTTAGGGAGCACGTTGATATCTTGGCAGTATAAGAAGCAAACATTTGTAGCCACTTCTACAAATGAGATTGAACATGTATCAGGTGTTGCATGTTGTGGACAAGTTCTATGGATATAGAACCAGTTGCTAGACTATGGGTACAATTTCCTAAAAAACAATATTTTCATTTATAATAATAGTACTAGTTACATTATCAAAAATCCTATGCAACACACTAAACTAAACATATTGAAATCAGACATCATTTTATAAGAGACTGTTTTGAAAAAGGTTTAATTGTTCCTATAACTATTGATACATAACTTAATGCGGCTGATCTTTTGACTTAACCTTTTGATATTGGAATAATTCAGTACATGGTCACAAGTATTAGGATGGTTTATCCATAAAGATGTCTGTGATTTTAAGGTGTGTTCAGGATAGTACTATTATTTGTTGTCGTAAAATTATTAGTCATTTTTCCAAATGTACATATTGCGACTGTTTTTAAAAAATTTCCCCTGCTTGGGTTTTTCTTTCATTTTTGCATGCTTTTGCTTGGTTTTAGACTAACTATGCAGGATTAGGGTTCTTTGATGTGTAATGGATCATTCTGCTAATTGAATAACTTGTAAGTAATCTGTTTTTAAAGGGAAGGTTAGGTCAAACCTTTAGGAAATAGGGTATCACCAGTGTAAAACCCAAAAAATTTGGTTTGTATTGTATTTCATCGTTTTGAATACAACCTAAAGTTTAAACAATAATCAGACATTAAAACTTTTAGTTATAATAATTTCTGTATTATTAATTTTTAGCCTAAGATAATTATTATTGGTTTTAAATGTGTTCGTCTTCTAAGCTTTTGATCAAAATTTTACAATTACTTTTTTCAGAATGATTGATTTGTAACATCTCAAATATTATTTAATATTAATAACATATCAATGATTATGTTTATGATAATATTGATAGTAATGACTCATAACTGACAATATCAATTTATATGTATACACGCATTTGTAGTTATAGAAAGTAAATCATTATACTTAACGCTAACTACTATTAATGTAGTCAATTACAAATTTTAGTAAATAATTTAAAATGCTTTCTCCCTATGCCTTTATATTCGAAGACTTTTTTATGCACGTTGATATAGCCGCAACTCATCCGCAAAGACATAAAATATGAGGTTGTTTTTCTAATAATCAAGGCTTAAGCCTTCGAGTGAAGAGTTAGTTTCGCACTTGGGTTCGATGATGATGTTGGTTATGTCCGTATGTGTTCGAGTTTGATCCAGCGTTGTTACCTGTTTTTATTTTCTATGTCGAATATTACCTCGTTCGACTCAGAGGTAATTTTTGTGTCGCACTTGCTTAAGTATCAAATATCATGCATAAGTTTTACGCTTGTTCATTCTTTAGTCCATGCTAAGATCACGCTTCAATATGAATTATAGACTAATTGTCACCACAAACAAGTATATTACATATAGTATGATCTTGGGTCATAAAATTTGCCATATGTTAGGCCAAGTTATCTTTAAAAAAACTCATTTTTATTGTTTTCTAACCATTTTAAACGAAATCGAATTCGCATGCATGGATTTGTTATTCTCGAATAAAAAAGGTATAAGATCTGTCTAACTAATGATTTTGATGTCACCTCTAAATAATAAAATACTACAAGATCTATCTACCTTATATGCACATTTGATTATTATGCATTTTTAAAATTAGTCGTTAGTTATGTAAATGAACAGAAGGTGTATACTAACATATAGCAAATGACATTAGATGAGATAAATTATATAATTACTTCTTTCGTTATAGAAATTAGTAGCCGACGGATTTATGTAGACTATTTGATGAAAATAAGTTTGGAAATTGCTTAAACATCGAGTTTTGGCTAAGGTATGGATATCCTATCTCTCTACTATTATTATGGTTATTTGTTCCTTTCGTTTAGTTGATTCATCGTACGGATATTTCTACTCCCTTTTCAAACATTATTTATTTGTACGGGTATTTTGATCTCTCCTTTTAAGCATTATTTGTTTGTACCGTAAATCTATCTTCCACTCTATGTACATATTATTTCATCATAAATGCTCCTTTTGGATATCCATACGACTCGTTAGTCTTTTCGTTTGCATTCGATATCGGTAAAAATATTCTATCATTTCTTTTAGAAACGATTCTCATGACATTCGATTTATATTATTTGTTTCGACATCTATTCGCTACTCATTTGACATAAGTTTTTTAAATCCTTTTGATAAATGTTCCATTTTCCAATGCCATGATATGAACTTATTTGTTTCGTTTAGATATGACATTTTGTTGATACACTATATGAACTCTTTCATTTATTCCTCTGTCTGAGCTATTTTGTAACTAGTCATGGAGGTACCATGACCATGTCGATTGATGCACCAACGACATGACACCATCTGGGGCGGTGTGATTAGACCCTGACGCTCCCTTTTGATGGCCATTATGTTGCTATATTTGTTAGTATGTGAGCTAGTCATGAGCTAGTATACGTGCTTATATTTTTTATTTGTAGGGGGCGTATTGATACATCCTTGGCTTTTTGAAAGTATGATTTGATATGTAGTGAATGGGTCGTGTGTGTTATACACCCCATATCACTTTTGGTACATTAGGTCTGATCTACCTATGTGCATTTTGGGAGAACCATGCAACTGCATGCGATATATTTGGGAGAACCGTACAACTGTACGTGATATATGTGTGATATCATATGTGTGAGCTCGTGGACATTTTGTTACCTTTATTCCATTCCTGTTATGATCCTTATATTCATTCCCTTGTTAATATAACCTTGTCATTCGTAATTTCTCTTTACCTTACATCTTTATTTGTTATATCTGTTCACTGGGCGGTTTGCTCAGGCATTTTATTTTCCATGCGGCAGGTATTAAGTGAGAAGCTGGGAAGTGGGTTTTGTGATAGAGAGCTACTTTACAGTCATCCTTATGTCTTGATAAATGTTTTGAAAACCTTTGTCTTTTGAAGATATGCATTTTGTAACCTCATATTTAGGATTGTTAAGAATTATTTTTATAAATAAGACTTCCGCTTACATTTTAGATGTTCCTAATATGATACCTTAACGTGGAACTTCTTCTCTTTATTGGAGAGAGTGTTACAATATATTTTCGAAGCAACACGACCTAGGATTTGACTTGTGAGGATTGGGTGGACATTAGGCTTCCGTACGTATTTTCATAAGATCATTATTTTCCGCATTTTGATCCTAAATCTTAATCGTTTTCGCTGTTTCGTCTACTGATTTCTCAAATGGGGAAGACAAGCAAGCTGCTACAAAGCGACTTGATTATTCGGTTAATGCTTCAGGTACCATTCCAAGAAACTCTTTATCTGTCCGATTGTGATTTTATTCCTATTATTTATTCGATGTTACTGAAAAACCTTCTGTAGTTTCCTTTCGTTTGGTATACTATGCTCCGCGTAATCAATTTTAGTGCGACCTAATTGGTACGATTATTTTGAGATGTTTGACGTATAAGAATCCGTAAGTTATCAATCCGTTTGAAATCTTAAATCTTGTTGCTGAAATTTATATCGTTGTGGCTACTTCCGTGAGTTTCCTATGTGCGTAATGCGTTTCCTATATCGCTTATGAGAGGTTTCATCTATCATCGCTTTATGTGTTTTGTATTTGTCAGGTCATATTCGTATGGTTTTGCATTCGTTTCGTCTAATTTTCCTACTTTAATTTTGCGGCCGAAATTCTTTTTTTTAGAAGGGAAGAATTGTAAAACCCGTATAATCTATTTTAATTTCAAGGATGAAATTTTCTTTTTAGAAGGGAAGAGTTGTAAAACCCAAAAAAATTCGGTTTTTATTGTATTTCATCATTTTGAATAGAACCTAAAGTTTAAACAATAAACAGACATTAAAACTTTAAGTTATAGTTATTTTTGTATTATTAACTTTTCGCCTAAGATAATTATTTTTTTTTTAAAATGTGTACGTCTTCTAAAGCTTTTGTTCCAAATTTTGCGGTTACTTTTTTTCAGAAGGATTCATTTGTAACATCTCAAATATTATTTAATATTAATAACATATCAATGATTATGTTTATGATAATTTTGATAGTAATGACTCAAAACTGACAATATCAATCTATATGTGTACATGCATTTGTAGTTATAGAAAGTAAATCATTATAATTAACGCTAACTACTATTAATGTAGTCAATTGCAAATTTTAGTTAATAATTTAAAACGCTTTCTCCCTATGCCTTTATATTCGGAGACTTTGTTATGCACGTTTATAGCTGCAACTCATTCGCAGAGACATAAAATATGAGGTTGTTTTCTAATAATTCAAGGCATAAGCCTTCGAGTGAAGAGTTAGTTTCGCACTTGGGTTCGCTGATGATGTTGGTCATGTCCGTATGTGTTCGAGTTTGATCCAGCGTTGCTATCTGTTTTCATTTTCTCTCTCGAATATTACCTCGTTCGGCTCAGAGGTAATTTTTTTGTCGCACTTGCTTAAGTATCAAATGTCATGCATAAGTTTTAAATCTGTTCATTCTTTAGTCCATGCTAAGATCATGCTTCAATATGAATTATAGACTAATGGTCACCACAAACAAGTATATTATATATAGTATGTTCTTGGGTCATAAAAATGCCATATTTTAGGCCAAGTTATATTTAAAAAAACACAATTTTATTGCGTTTCTAACCATTTTAAAAGAAATCGAGTTCACATGCATGGGATTTGTTATTCTTGAGTAAAAAAAGTTATAAGATCTGTCTAACTAATGATATTGATGTCACCTCTAAATAATAAATACTACAAGATCTATCTACCTTATATGCACATTTGATTATTACGTATTTTTAAAATTAGTCGTTAGTTATGTAAATGAACAGAAGGTGAATACTAACATATAACAAATGACATTATATGAGATAAATGATATAATTACTTCTTTCGTTATAGAAATTAGTACCCGACGGATTTATGTAGACTATTTGACGGAATTAAGTTTGGATTTTGCTTAAGCATCGATTTTTGGCTAAGGTATGGATATCCTATCTCTCTACTATTATTATGGTTATTTTTTCCTTTCGTTTAGTTGATTGATCGTACGGATATTTCTACTCCCTTTTCAAACATTATTTATTTGTATGGATATTCCGATCTCTCCTTTTAAGCATTATTTGTTTGTACCGATATTCTATCTTCCACTCTTGGTATATATTATTTGATCAAAAAATGTTCCTTTTGGCTATCGATAAGATTCGTTAGTCTTTTCATTTGCTTTCGATATCGGTAAAAATATTCTATCATTTCTTTTAGAAACGATTTTCATAACATTAAATTTATATTATTTGTTTCGACATCCGTTCGCTACTCATTTGACATAAGTTTTTTTAATCCTTTTGATATATGCTTCATTTTCCCCTGCTTGGGTTTTTCTTTCTTTTTTGCGTGCTTTTGCTTGGTTTTAGACTAACTTGAAGGTATAGAGTTCTTTGATGTGTAATGGATCATTCTGCTAATTGAATAACTTGTAAGTAATCTGTTTTTAAAGGGAGGGTTAGGTCAAACCTTTAGGAAATAGGGTATCACCAGTGTAAAACCTAAAAAATTTAGTTTGTATTATATTTCATCGTTTTGAATACAACCTAAAGTTTAAACAATAAACACACATTAAAACTTTTAGTTATAATTATTTATGTATTATTAACATCTAGCCTAAGATAATTATTATTTTTTTAAAATGTGTTCATCTTCTAAGCTTTTGCTCAAAATTTTACAATTACTTTTTTTAGAAGGATTGATTTGTAACATCTTAAATATTATTTAATATTAATAACATATCGATGATTATGTTTATGATAATATTGATAGTAATGACGCATAACTGACAATATCAATTTATATGTGTACACGCATTTGTAGTTATAGAAAGTAAATCATTATAATTAACGCTAACTACTATTAATGTAGTCAATAACAAATTTTAGTAAATAATTTAAAACGCTTTCTCCCTATGCCTTTATATTCGAAGAATTTGTTATGCACGTTGATATAGCCGCAACTCATTGACAAAGACATAAAATATGAGGCTGTTTTTCCAATAATTCAAAGCTTAAGCCTTCGAGTGAAGAGTTAGTTTCGCACTTGGGTTCGATGATGATGTTGGTCATGTCCGTATGTGTTCGATTTTGATCCAGCATTGCTACCTGTTTTCATTTTCTCTCTCGAATATTACCTCGTTCGGCTCAGAGGTAATTTTTGTGTCGCACTTGCTTAAGTATCAAATGTCATGCATAAGTTTTACACCTTTTCATTCTTTAGTCCATGCTAAGATCATGCTTCAATGTGAATTATAGACTAATGGTCACTACAAACAAGTATTATTACAAATAGTATGTTCTTGGGTCATAAAAATTGCCATATGTTAGGCCAAGTTATCTTTAAAAAAAACTCATTTTTATTGCGTTTCTAACCATTTTAAACGAAATCGAGTTCGCATGCATGGATTTGTTATTCTTGAATAAAAAAAGGTATAAGATCTGTCTAACTAATGATTTTGATGTCACCTCTAAATAATAAAATACTACAAGATCTATCTACCTTATATGCACATTTGATTATTAGGCATTTTTAAAGTTAGTCGTTAGTTATGTAAATGAATAGAAGGTGAATACTAACATATAACAAATGACATTATATGAGATAAATGATATAATTACTTCTTTCGTTATAGAAATTAGTAGCCGACGGATTTATGTTGACTATTTGACGGAAATAAGTTTGGAATTTGCTTAAGCATCGAGTTTTGGCTAAGGTACGGATATCGTATCTCTCTACTATTATTATGGTTATTTATTCCTTTCGTTTAGTTTGTGACAATATGACATTTTAAAGTAGTAAATTATTGTCTCGTATATTATTTTGAAACTTATTTTTGTGTTGGTTTGTGAACTCACAATTTACGGGTTGAAATTAGGGCTTACGTGCATAATTTAACGTCCTTTACGACTAAACCGGAAACCCTAGGTTTACGTATTTACGTTTTGAACTCCGTTTTTGATGAAACAATTTTTATTAGATTCGTTTTGTGTTGTTGATTCATAATTTATAAAAATGTTTTTCGTAAAACGACCCCGAAGGCACGCAAGTCGAGGAAAATAGAATCGAGGAGTACCCGTAAATTAGTGGGGATGAAACAAGTTTACACTTGCCTCACCCCCACTAGGGGTGACCATTAATTTATATAAAAACTAAGGACACTTGTTAAGTTTATATGAAAACTAAGGGCACTTGTCCTTAGTTCCTAACCAAAACAACTTAACACCTAAAACAAGCAAACCACAAACCATTTACTACATGCAAACTAGAAACTCACACACAAAACTCTCTCTACTCCCTCCCCTTGTCGTCCCATTTACCACCACCAAACACCACCATTAATCAATTTTCTACCATGAATCTTGTGTATAAATTGCATAAGATTGAAACCCATTGAAGACTTGCTGATTTGAGGTGATCCTAAGAACTAAAAATAAGTTTTCCTTGGAGTCTAGGGATGATTTTCTCAAGGTGTTTCAAATACTTGATGATCTTGAAGGTGGTCTTGATATTTCATAAGATTGGTTATCAAAAACCAAGTCTTGTTCTTAACCTTTCACTATATTGGTTGGTAACAAGATCATTTCTTCTATCATCTTGTTGTTTTATAAATGTAATCTTGTATTTTCTTTATGAATGTATATGTATATAATGATAAATAATGATCAAAATATTATGTAGAGATTTGGTGATAATAGATTTGGTTAAAAAGACTAAAATCAACATGTAAAGATGTTAAAATCTTGGTTAGATTCATAGGCTTAGATTATTAAATACACAGTTAGATATATGATTTTTACATATATGGAGAGTTGGCCACTCAATGGAATCATTAAAATGAGCAAGATATGATCAAAATACTATTGAGGTACAAATATGTATAGTCTGTTTTGGACGAATTATTAGGAATACTTAGAAGATGATTGAGCAGTAGCTATACAGGAGTTATTTGTAGCACATATCATGTAGTTTGTGCTGCCCGAATTTGAGCTTCTATCTCCTTGTAGAACTCAAGATATGACAAAAATGGTGAAAATGACTTTGATAATCAGATTTGTAAATAAAAGTATATAATATAAAATGAGCACTCAAGTAATATTATTACAAAATAAATATATAAAACCCACTAACTAATAATAATATTTATAAAATGAGTTATATACTAAAATAAATAAACTTTCCATTTTATAAAAGTACAAACTCAAATGTTTTCTGAAGTTATAAAACTATATATAAGTTTTACGTCTTTTCGGCTAAAACCGAAAGATTAACGTTTTCGCCAAATAAAACTTAGACGGTCGGACCCGTCTAGTGTAACATTTTTGTAACTCATATACTGATATGTAAGTACTTTTGACAAGTAAAAACCGATAAACCCGAGCTTTGTAACTTATGGACCATGATGGGCCAAAGTAGCCTTATTGGACCATTAGCCCAACTAGTTTGGCTAAACACTAATGGATTTACTCATGGGTTTAACCCACTTGGGCCCAACATATGAGTATAGGCCTGGTATTAAAAGTATAAATGGGCTAATATAATGAATTGAACTTTTAATGGGCTTATTGGGCCTTAATATGTAAATAAGTTAAAACTAGTGTAACTAGTCTAAATTTAACTAACACATAACACTATAATGTTATATGAAGAGATAAAATCCCACTTGATCATCATCATACTTGTAATATCATCACATATACATAAACATTATTTCATAAAGTCATTTGACGAAAGTCTAAGACCGAGTATTATTTGTCTTGGTTTTCGTGATTGAAGCACGCATCATCGCCGATAACCCGCCTTTCTTTATCAACGTGAGTTCATAGCCTCGCACTCTTTTAAATGTTTTGTAAACCCGCGAGGGAGATAACATGCTATTTTTGATAAGAAAAAAATAGAACAAGTAGTCCCGATGGTATACTTATTGATATGGACCCGAATGATGTTATGACCCAACGAATGAGATAAACAGGATTATTATTGGTTAGGTTATGTCACTTAAAGTCCCATTAGCATGTATTGTGAACTACCGGAATTTGGTAGACGCTTATGCATATAACAGTACTATTTGGGGAAGATCACCCCAGTTTGCGCCTTGACGGTTGATCCCCGTCGTGCCACATTGATTGGTAAGCGAATTTATGTATGAGAAGATTTACATAGCGTGATTTTTGTGAAGACACGCTAATTTTGATGGGCAAATTGTTAGTCGGGTTCGCGGCCCGTTGTTTGTTATAGTAAGGTAGCAATGTCATGCGGATAGTAATAATCCAATGCAATCCAACGTAATCCAATACGATGCAAATAACGATAGTACTGAGACTACGGTCTCATGGACGGTTTAAGATGTATGACTTGGTTTATATATATTGCCTGACTAGCAATATGAGGACTCACTTTTGATATTATACTTGTGTTCTGCTTTCTATAACTGTTTTGTGTAACGGTTTTATTAAAATCTATGAATTCACTCAGCATTCGCTGATATAATTTTCGCATGTTTTATCTCAGGTGCTTGCAGGTAACTTGGATGGAGATCGACTCTGATGGCCCACATAATAAAAATATTCATTCGATCTATGTTTTGTAAAACTTTATGACTGTGAAACTTGGGGACCTAATGTAAACTTAAAACTTTTATTCGAATGAATGTATGTTAAACCTCGTACAACCATTTTATGCGTTGTCTATGATTTGAGTTATTGTGCTATCCTGTAACACTCTAATGACCCTTCCGCTGACCCGATACGAAATTTGAGAGTGTTACAGTTTGGTACATGAGCTCTCATTATAGAGAACGAAAGATTTTTAAAACCAAGGTTTTGAATAAAGCATTTCAAAATCTTTTAACTATAAACATTTTTCTTAAAATGTTTGAAAAATCTTTTGATTATAACGGTGCCAAAGATCTCCGATGTTACCAACAAGCCTTATTGAGAAGATATATATTTTATATATATAACTTTATTTATATATGTATATATCGTGAATTTAGTATGTAACTGCTAATGATTATTTTTATGCTAATACGAAATATATTATAAATGCAGATTGTCATGGCTGACCCTAATATTCATGTAGAGAATCATGCTATTCCCGAACCTAACGTAGATGATAACCCTTACTTAGACTTAGTGGATTATAATGTAGAGGAGGATATGGATGATGAAGAGGAGGAACCATTTGAGGATCACGAGCCCGAGATAGGACTAGGAGATCAGATTGCCCCTCAGGTTGATGTTGTAGAGAATGATAATAATAATGTTGGTATTGAGGAAGATGATGAGATTGGTATAGATAATGTAGGTAATGAGGATGACGACGAGGATGTCAAGGAGGAGGTAGGTATAGATGACGAGGTTGATAATGATGAGGCTGAGCTTATTTTCCCTTATGATGTAGAGGATGGTGAGCCCTTACCCCCTCTAGTTGATTGGTCCAATTCTGAGTTCGAGTTACTTAGAGATGAATTGTCTGAATCGTCTGAATCTGAGTCTAAATCAGAGGATGATGAGGAGGATGATGCACCTGATGGTACTGATGGGATTGCTACCCGTAGGCATGTGATAGGAGAGTCGTCTAGGGTTCGAGAGGCTACTCATATTGATGGACTTGCACCTTGGGCCTTGAGACGTGATTTAGATGCTTCCCGTGTTCAAGGTAGCATGACAGAGATTGGGTTAGGTGTTGTTCAGACTCATGTTGCTTTATTGGAGTCGAAGACTAAGATTGGTGAGAAAGAGCGAGAGTTGCTTGATTTGGGTTTGACTGATGTGGAGCGTGGTTTGAATGAGGCGTTTAGGAGATTATCTGTGTTGGAAAGTGGTGAGTATGCTGAGATGAAGAAAAAGGCGAATACGATGGAGATTTAGTTGAGTGTTGCTCGTGCGATGCGTGAGAAGGAAGAGAAAGAGTTGAATATATCTGTTGGTTGGAACAGTAGGTTTTATACTGAGATGGTCGATAAAGGAGTGATTCGTAAGCGTCCAACTGAAGATGTGTCTTGTGATCGTCCGAAGAAGATACCGAAGACGATGGATGATGGACCTTCTAGCAGTTCTCAGTAGACCAGTCTATCTTTAGTAGTATCTTTTGTATCTTTTGTAAACTTTAACTAAACTGACATATTGGTTAGTAGATCTGGCACACATTTTGGGCTTGTATAGTGCTAGGAATTATGATGTGGAATGTTAATTAAGACAATATGGTTGTTTCTAATCTAATGAAATATGTATCTTTGTCTTGAGTTCCATATCGTGCCTTATTTTTATCTTGATTATGAATTCAATCCATCTTATATGAATCCCTCATTGGGTGAATACTTAATATATTTTGAAATTGTGCAATTATAGAACCATGCCGCCGAAGAAAGTTGTGACTGAGGATGATGTACGTAGGATCATTGCGGAGCAAGTTACCGCATCTATGACTGAATTTATGGCAAATGCTAGAAATGGAGCTGGCAGTAGTGGAGCTGGCGGTAGTGGAGCTGGCGGTAGTGGAGCTGGCGGTAGTGGAGCTGGCGGTAGTGGAATTGGTGGTACTAATGTGAATGTGAATGCTAATAATGTTAATGCTAATGCTGGAGGAAATATAGGAGGACTTGGACCGAATGCTCCTGAAGTCGGTGGTTGTACTTATGTGACGTTCATGAAGTGTGAACCACTCCCTTTTAATGGAACTGAAGGTGCTGTAGGATTAAGCCAGTGGATTGATATGATTGAGTCATGATTCTGGTAAATTACAACTCTTGTTTAGGAAAACAAAGAGCGTAAAATAGCGGTAAGTATCGAGTGATGATTTAGGAAAATCAACACTAATGACCCTTAAGGTATGAGAGTTTGTTTCCCAAGGAGGTATATGTGTGTGAGAAATTTGTTAAATGTTTGTGATTAATGATTGGTTTAGAAGGGGATGAGAAAAGAAGATGACGAAGACGTAAAAATAAAAATAAACACTACTAGAAAGTTAAAACGTAGAACCTTAAAAACCACAAAAAAAAAATTAATTCTAAAAATTACCAAAAATCAAAATAAATAAACTAAGAGTTTACCAATGATCAAAACTTTTTCAAACCTTTTAAATAATTAAATATTCAATTTTTAAATGCTAATTAAAGCCCTAAAAATCAAATAAATTATCAAAAAGCCCAAATAGAGATTTTTCAATTGGTAAACCTCTAAAATGACCTAAAAAGATTAAAAACTATTTTTAGAAATTTTTAAACTAATAAAAACTATTTAAAATGATTTAAAAACTATTAAAACTTAAAATAATTATAAAATTTAATCTAAAAGAGATAAAATTATTCTAAAAGTTGCTAAATTCCTATTTTAATGTATTAAACCTAAGAAAAATGTAAAAAGTTGGAAAATGTGAAATTTTAAAAATAATAATAAAATAATAATAAAATAATATTAAAAATCCAAAAATTATAAAAAAGTCTAAAAACTTGCAAACTAGTTTATTTTAACCTAAATAATCATAAAATCAAAGTGAAATTACCAGAATACCCCTATTGGGCCCTCAAATTGGCCAAAACCAAAAACAGTCAACACAAATGGGCTTTTGGGCCCAAAAAGTCAAACTTGGCCCAATTGACTTGGAAAAGCCCTATCTAACTCAAAATTCAATTCTAAGAACAAAACTCTAAAGGCCCAAAAGCTGAATATGAGCTTATCACAGCTTATTTAACACACAGCTTATTCTTATTAGGCTTTTCAGCCCATTAAGCAATAAGCTAATGCCATAAGCTCTAATTTGACACACAACCTTCTTTTGGGATGCTTATGAGATCTGTAAAAAGAAATTTTGAAAAAGCTCACTCAACAAGCCAGAAATAAGCAAAGTAAAAATTCACTAAAAGACAAAATAGTCGTTTTAGAGATTTAGGGCACCTCAGGACTTGATTCAACTTGCAAAAGATCACAAATGGACTCAATAAGCCAATCAATCAACCAAAACCCAATAAGCACAACCAATAAGCCAGAATAAGCACAAATGAACTTATGAAAAAGTCAATGGAGTTGGATTTCTAGTCAGACCCTAAATTCAACCCACCCAATGCTCCAGTATGAACAAATGTGTCAAAATATGAGCACCTATTACAAAAACAAAGTTGTTGCTGGTTAAAATAAGCTATTATAGCTTATGGATAAGCTGAACCCAATTTTACACTATCAGTGGTAACTAGCAGGGGAAAGGAGTTCCCACTGCTTTGACTATTTGACCAAGCTTATTTGAGAGTTCTGGTTCGATTCAATTGGAAACAAAGGCACCCTTGTGATCAGTGAATCACAAGGAGTCAATAGCAACAAGAAAATCACAAATTGGTTCACACAATAAGCCACAATAAGCCAAACAGTCACTAGATATGCACCAGATATGAAACTAAGCAGTTAAGCACTTAATAAGCAGATTTAGACTGAATAAGCCAACCAAACTTAACAGGATGCATACACAAGCTATATAAACTAAGAACAAACACAAAGCAACAAGAATCAAACACTAAATCAAAGTAAATAACAAGATCAAAGCACAAAATGTTTCTGATGAACAATGAACAATATGCAGGCAAGTTTTGCTGATCTATTTGACACTTGATCTAGTGTCAAGCCTCAAATCCTACTTCCCTGGTGTGATTAACTAAGGTTTAGCACTTGTTAGCCCTAGCCTAAGCTTAGATCTAGGTGTCCTCAAAATCCTAGCCAATTTTACCAAGTATTTAAGATTTTATAGCCAAATTATGAATCTATGTGTTCAAACCCTCAAAACCTGCAAACAGATGAACTAATGCACCTAACAAACAGATACCAACACTTGCACACAACAAACAAAAGCTTAGCAAACCACAAATCCAATTCAAGCAGTAGACCCAAACACTCCTTAATCTACCACTTAACAAAGAAACTTGTGATTTTATCTAATAACCTACCGATTTTAATGATCAAAAACACTTACTAGGTAGCAACTAACACAATCAAACACATAAATCACCAGCACAAACACAAATACTCAAAATCAAAGCACCAAATTTAAAACAGTCATAAACATGAAATTTTTAGGGGAATCTTAATCAAGAGATTATACCTGCCTTCCACAACATCCTAGGAAGGCCAGCAATGCTCCTTGGACCTTGTTCAACAACTAGAACAAGACCAAGGTACTTCAATGAAGATGATCAAAGCCTGCTGATGTTCAAAGCATAACAAGGCTTTGATTATGATATGTCTTCAACACAAGCAGCAAACAAACTCAACCAAAGGCTTAGAACCCTTCTCAGGCTTGGTGTAAACAAGCTTGAAGGAGCTCAAGGCTTATGGCTAAGGGTTAGTACACAAATTTAAGCCAAAATCAGAAACAAGGACTTCAAGGCTTTTGAACCTTGAAAACCTTTCAAACCTAGACGTGCCTTAACCACAAGGTTAAGAAAGGTCTAATCAATAAAATGGAACTCAGAATTAGGCTACTCAAACACCAACTTTTAATTAAATCAAAAAGAGAATTCAAAATTTCAGAAATTCAAATTTTATTAAACTTAAAAAGGAATTAAAAAGATTGATAGCCTAAAACTGGAACAAAGGGACTCTTACATGTTGAGGAGTCTTTATATAGGCAAATGCCAAGGCTAGCACTATTCACAATCCCTAGAAGTGAAATTCCCTAAATGCCCTAAGTCCTTCTAGACGAATCCTTGGTGTGAGCTGTTCAAATGCATCTTGGACGTTCATTTCAGCTTTGATATGAAGCAAAGAGTCTAGGCTGTTGATTTGGCCACGTCATTTTACTTGGAGGTTAAGTTGTGTTTTCATTGGTTGAGAATGTTGAGTGTGGGGCCCAAGGAGTAGTGGGAGTGAGGGTTTTGTGTGTGGGATTTGTTTCTGCACATGTGAATCACACAAGTGCCAGGGTAATTGAAATTAACCCTTTGTTTTAAGTGGGGTAAATTCTGGGCTGGTAAAAGGTGAATAGTGGTCCTTTTGATCCGAAATTGGGGGAAGTGGATGTGTTTGGCGCAATATTCAGGTTTGAATGTTTGAGTGCACATATTTGGCCCTTCTTCTTTTTCTTTTCTTTCATTTGTGTATAAAAGTCTGTCAGCGCCTATTTCCTTTGTAACAACTTCCAAGACTTGGCAATTTTGGCACAAAACTTTCTAAAAAGTGTTCCAAGGGTTATTCTTGACACTTTTTCATATTTCAAGGACTGATCTTGGACATTTTTGATCTTCAAAGGTCTTCAATGTATCTTTGGCTTGATGAGGGACCATAATTGACAATTTGAAATTGTTGAGGGACTAATCTTGCCATTTCTTCAAAGTTGAAGGACCTTTTGTGTAATTTTGACAAACTTAAGGGACCAAACTTGTAATTATCAATATACAAGGGTTTTAGGTGTCATTTCTTTAATAAATGAGGATCAATCTTGTATGTCTTCAAGTATTCAAGGGTATTTGTTGAGTATTCCATGATTAGGGCCCGGTTCTTTGTACGGCTTCGTTTCTCGTGTCCGTTTTTCCTTGTAACTTGTGATCTTTTGTCTTTTTCACGATATCCATACCTAAAATACATAGGTAAAGAAACACAAGCATATATATGGTATTTTATGACATTTTTATGCATTTAAAGCCCGAAAAGAACGATGAGATCATGTATAAATGCCATCTCATCACTCCCCCATACTAAGCCATTTCCATGCCCTCACGCAATGCTAGAATATAGTATCTAAGCATCACCAAAGTTCAATTTTATTAACCTTTATTGAAAAGTAAAAGACTTGCAACATACTACGATGATGTGTAAAGACATAATATACGATTTTCATCACAAAAAGTGACTTTTAGGGTCAAAGAAAAGAAACAAGTAAATGTCCCTTAGAGTAAACTTCGTCATCCTTGATTGTCATACATTCCATGCTAAGTGCAAAAACGAGATCATTGTTGGTACAAGTCACAATGCTAACACTACTCATACGTCCAAATTGTGTAATACTTTTTCTCCCCGCAATCCTAGTTATTATAAAAGGAAATGGGTTACTAGCATTTTTTATCTATTTGTCATGGATCACAAGTGATTCATATTGACTTATTTGAGTAGTTATTAGTCCGAAAGCAAAGTAGCACGATTTGATCAATAGTTAGCCGAAGGACAAAATCTTTTAAAACGGCTTCTCGTGTATCTCCTTAAGTTCATATCTCGGCATAACTCGTTTCACGATTTGAGACCTTTCTCAGACCGATATTTGGCATGTACTTCATACTTCAAATCTTGGGAAGGCGTTCTCGAAATTATGGTCTTCTCTTCATATATTTGGAATTTCTTCACTTGACGTTTTTGAGAGATTCTTCATTTTGGACCACGACTTCATCATTTTTCTTCAATCCTTACTTTGGATTTTGATATACAACGATCCGCTTCCTTTTCGGACTTGGATATATTTATCCTCATACCTTGTTAGGGTCTTTTTGGATAGACTTTCTCCATGATCTTTAGGGGAGTAATTGCTTTTCGTCGTGTGTCTCGATCCTTCATATTGATTTAGGAATAATGATACTTCACATCATCTTGGATCTTTAGCAAAAAATAGAGCTCCTCATGCCTTGTTAGGGCCTTTTTGGATAATCGCCAATCTTCGCGTCCCTTTTCAATAAGTTATGCCTTGGCTATGAACTCTATTCAACCCCGAGCAACTTTTAAACGATCTTGCGCTAGAGGCTAAGTAACCTTTCAAATCGTACGACCTTACTTATTGCAATTATGATTTATTCCTAATGCATTGATCTTATGGGAAGAAAAAGCCACAATTAAAAACATATGAGTTTTTGAAAGAACACTTTCATGTTCTACGTTTAGCATGATCACTTGTCTAACTCTATCATCTCTCGTTCTTCACTATATAAAGACCTCTAATTAAACAGACTAGTGAATACTTAGCCATGCAAGTCAAAATTAAGCCAAATTTGGATTAGCTTTCATTAAGACTATATCAAATCAAAGTTTTGGGTTTTCAAGCCACCTATAGGATCTTTGTAACACCCCATTTTGATAAATGGAATGTCACGCGTAATTATGGCGTGTCATCAAAGCATGCAAGGTAATATGTAGTAAAACATACATGACCATAGGGAAAACCGGAATCAAACATCGGTTCCCAAACATCAGCCCAAAACATAACAAAGTAAATGAACTAAATGAAAGACTAAACAAGCATAAATATATGAAGGAAACAGGAGAAGAAGTCTATGGCAGCTTCCATCCTATGCATGTCCTCCAAATGCTCGAGTCTTGGGTACCTGCCGTTTTGGGACATGGAAAGGAAAGTAACGGCTGAGCAAGACGCTCAGTGCACGGATGTACAATATAGCATGAAATAGGATAAGCATGTAACATAAAACAGCGGAAGACTAAGTTCTGAGTAGACTGATTAAGTATTGTGAAAGCTGGTTTTATAGTTTGAAAAGCCTTATGTTTATCTTATGAAAACTGTTTTAACATATATATACCATAGCCCATATAGGTCATGAAAAGGTCACGTGCATGAATACTTGGAGGGGTGACCTCATCATGCTGATTAGAGGGGATGCCTCTAATTGATATACTGGTTTGGGTAGGAGGGATCAACTCCTTGTGAAGGATGCAAGGCACACACCACATTCACCATGAAATACTGAATAAAACATGTAACTAGGATGCACCCATACGCCCCACATGATATAATAATATGCCAAAACTGAAAGGGACGCCACGAGCAATCACTCCGCCGTGGGGAAGTCATAACATTGGTGCCTCCAATGTTATGGTTATGGTACCTCCATAACTAGGTGAAACTGGTCATGCTTGTATATGGCTATAGATTATGCTAATCAAACATAAGCAGTTCAAAACAATAAAACAAATACTGGGGAAAACAGTTGGCTGCATATGGGAAATCCTAATAAGGAAAGAATGTCCATACTGAAAGGACGGGAATCCGTACCTCAAGTCCAGTGAATGAACGGAAGAAAGACTCCTACTGCTGGATCACAAACGCTACATGAATACACACGTGTATAAGTATCGAATCACTGATTACGTACTGGATTTCATGTCTTGTCTTGACTTATTTTATATGTTTTAAGTCATGTTTTACTGTTTTAAGCTTTAATCTATGTTTATCTTATATTCTGATTAATCTGATTAAGTATCACTGGTATTTCATGTATTATTATGCTTACTGAGCAATATTAAGTAACTTTCCAAAAATAGCAGGTTTCCAAAAATAGAAAGTTTCCAAAAAATAGAATTACTGCTTAAAATAGATAAGTTTCTAAAAATAGAAAGTTTCCATAAAGAGATTAGTTGCCTTAATTAAATAGTTTCTAAAAATAGAAAGTTTCCATAAATAGATATAAGCTGGTTAAATAAGCTAATAAATAAGCTTAAGTGTTTACTGATTAATATTCTAAGTCATAATGATATAACGTATAGCTTATTAATTATTACATGTCATTTAAATAACTATAGGTTAAAAGTATTTAATTAAATATATCTTGTTTTTAATTAAATAAGGTTAAATACTTAGGTTAAAACATGTATTATTAATTATATTAATATAACCTAAGTCATGAGAATTAATTAATTATAAGTCATGGTTTTAATAATTAATTAATTAGTTAGTCTAATTTTTCATGATTAAAAATGCTTAGGTTTAGCTATGTATTAATAGTAAAATAATTAACCTAAGTCATGATAACTAATTAATTATAAGTCATGTTTAATAATTAATTATTCACTATAGTCTAAATTAAATAGATCAAAATACTTAGGTTAAATCATGTATTATTAATTATTAATGATAACCTAAGTCCATGTTTTAATTAAATTAATTATATAGCATGATAAATTAATTTAATTAACTTGAATAAATAATCTTGTAACAATAAGTCGTGTCTTGTTAATTTTATTTACCTTGAAAATTAATATACATGTCATGGTTAATAACTTGTAAAATCATAACCCGTACTAAAGTATTATTTTATTAAAAATGTTGTCGTAAAACGAACCCGCGAAATCCCGTGAAAATGTGTGTGTTTTTATATAATGCCGAACCAAACAGCCCCTTAAAAGTTCTTAAAACAGTTTGCCAAACGCACCCCTTTAGCCTGTTTAAAAACCCACTGCCAAACACACCCATAACTGCCAGTTTTCCCACTGGCAGTTACATACTTTCCCCCGTCTGAGGTTCGTTTCCCCTGCTAGTACAACACCCCCCCCCCCTTCCTTCCGTTGCCACTGGTAGGCCAAACGCACCCCTGATGGGGTTGTGTTTCCCCCGTCAGCAGTAACCAAGCCAAAACCCTAATTGGGTGGCGGCTGGTGGAGAAAATACCACCGAGACTCATATGAGTCTCGGTTTGTGTGCTTTTCGAACCCAGCATCCAAACAAAAACGAAACCCCTTTCACTTATGGTTATATGAACGTGTTTTTAACACCTTAAAAAGGATCAGATTGAAGATCAATAAAAGAACCTAGAAAATGAATTAGGGTTTACCTTGTTTTAGGGTTTAAGATATCAACACTTGCATTCCTTGATTCCTGGATTAAACACACGATCTATCTTCTTGTTTTCCTTGGTGTTGGTCACGGCAGAGGAGGGAGAAAAGAAAAAATGGCGGCTTGTATTACATTTTAGGGTTTCCTGTGTGTGTTTGTGTCGGCAGAAAATGAAAACAAAAGACCCCCGTCTCTTTTTTGTTATACACGGCCAAGAGTGACAAAAACACTTGGGCCTTGAGCCCAAGTCATTCTTTATTCTATCTAGTCAAAAACAGCCCCAAAACCTTATTCGTTTAATAAAACGTACGCGTTTAAATAAATACATATTCGGTTTCTCGTAAAAATTATGCGTGAAGTATTTTGTAATAACTTCATGTTTATAAGTAATATTGATTTACGTAGTACTTGTCGTATAAATTTAATTATACGTAATAAGAATAAACGTGTCTCGTGTCCATGTTTACGTGTTACGTAGTTTACGTAATTTAGTTAGTTTCTGATCGCGACTAAATATATCATTTATTCATGTTCGTAATAATTATATATACGTAATTAATATTAGTTCGAGTTTTAATTACGTTTATGATTAATTATTGTTAAGTACTTATCATGTGTTCGTACGTAATCGATACTTATCGTGTTCATGCACATATGTAATACTTAAATAATAGCACGTGAATGTGATCATACTATAAAAGGAAAGTTTTTAATCTGGGACGTACGATCTTAAGGTTACTGTTCATGGTAAAAGCAAGCGGGTTTTACAATTCTTCCCCCCTAAAAAGAATAATTCGTCCCCGAATTATAGATAACGTAACTGGAAGCGAAACATACCTGAATCAAACTGGAAAGGTATGCAAAATAACGGAAATGAAGGTGACATGGTAGAAGGGAACGTGGAACGTGACCCGTCTTGAAAAGACATGGAACGTGACGTGACTGAAAGGACATATCAAATCGATAAGAGAAAAAAAAATGGATAAGAAGTCCGGATGAACTTGTCCGTTTCCAAGTGGCCTCCCTCTTGGAACGGTTCCTTCAAAAGATCCTGGCACTAATGATAAATCTTGGTCCTCCTGACCTTGACTTGGAATACTAAGAAATTCTTGGTTATCAACGGAAGGTAGATCCCCTAAATTCGATCGAGAAAATAAGAGTTAACGTGCAAGGGTAACTGAAACGTTACGATGCAAGACAATCTGACTTAACGGATAATTAGAAACGATGCGCGAGACATAAAGAAACGTAGTACGTGAAAATTTTTGAACGTGATACGTGAAAAATTTTGAACGTGCTACGTGGAGATATGGCGAGTGTAGTATGAGTAAACATATCATGATCCATGATACGTGTAACATATCTTGATTATGATATGAGGAACGTGGAATGAACATGACATGTGAGACATATCGTGATCATAGAATATAATGGTGGTAACGCCAAACGCTACAAGGTGAGACGTGGAATATGACGTGAAACGTCTATCTGATGATGGAGAGTTATACTAAACTTGGGTCTGGTCTCACAAGTTCTTGCAAACTTCCCAGAATGAGAAAAGAAATTAACGTAAAATCGTAAGCCAAAATACGATCATGAACGTGAATAGTGTCATGAACGTGAGCGCGAAAGCAAGTCGTGGAATTAGAATGAAGACGTGAAGTAAGTTAGGAGTACAATTACGAATCTTTGTCTGACCCGATAGCTAAGGGATTGCCAAGTGATCGGATGAGCCTTGGCTGGAACATGTTCGTTTAATCTGTTGGTTCTGAAATCCGTACGGATGTAAGGATTCTGCAGACTTGATCAAACTGTTGACAATAACACAGATAGCATCATGCTTCTTCTAAGTTTGCTGAAATCTGGTAACTAAAATCCATGGAGATCTTGTCCCTTTTCGATTCACAATTTCATATGATGAAAACATCCCAGTTTGTTGGTGTCCTATCTTAACCTGTTGGTATGTCAGGTACCTAGATATGAACGTAACTGTATCTTGCTTCGTAGAACTTGATACCTAGGAGTTTGCGAAACTCTGAGTCTCTGAATCTAGACTTCTCCTAGCGTATAATTTTCTAGAACACCTAATGTAGTGTAGGGTTCTCTCCTTTACGCATAAGCTGAGTCATGGTAAGATTAACCATAGAAACCCATGTGATTCAGTGTGTCACTGTAATCAAACAGAATTGATATTGGAAAAAAAAATCCAGGGTAGAATTTCTCTTGTCATAGAATTTGCAACATAGTGCAGATATGGTCTTCCTGTTCTTCTCTAGGCTTAGAGGAAATCAGGTTATCCTCAATGAAAACGCTGATGAATTTATTTAGGAGTTCATGGAAACTCACTTTATTAAGTCCATAATGCGGTTGGAGCATTGATGAGACTAATTCAAAATCATAAATCTAGCATGACCGAGTCGTGTATGAATAGCAGTCATGGACATGTCCTGCTTTTTCACTCATCACTGTTGGCAGCATGATCGTGAGTTCGATCTTGGAAAAGTGATTAACACCATACGGTTGATTGGACATGTTGTCAATATGTGGAGGAGAATAACTGTCATGAATGGTGATTTGTTTAAGTCGACGGTAGTCGACACATAATCTCATGGTACCATCCTTCTCCTTGAAGGTTCTCCTGGAGTGTAAGGAACAATATTGGAATAATCCGTTGGTTATGCGTAAAAGGACCTTAGTAGTCGTGTGTTACTGACAGCTAGAAAATTTTAGCAATTATGGCTAACAAGGCACGTGCTCGAAAAGCATAGATAATTTGTACAGATTTTCCTGATGGAAAATCAAGCTGAATGTATTCAGGAGCCTGAACATTACTGTACATAATTATGAATCATAGCATGGTGTGGTGTTCATAGTACATAATTAGGATAAAATTCATCTCGTGTCTGTCCGAGGAAATGCGTTAGCAGCTTGGATCTTATCATTAAGCTGAAGGAAAACCTTCGTATGCGTGGGAATAGAAAGGCGTCCTTCATGATTATGAATATATGAACTATGGTGAAAAAAATGAAAGTGACATCGGCAACGTGACAGTTCTCACTGATGCGCCGATAATGGTATTGAAATTCTTGTGTCCTGATTAATACATGGCACAACAACATAGATATACCCTTGGAGGGTACCCTGAATTCCTTAGAAATGTTCCACAGTTGGACGTGAGTCATGTGTCTTGACTCGTTTCTTGGAACAATAAGCATGACATATGTCTTGACTGGTGTCTTGACATGTGTCTTCAGGAGGTATACGTGAGACATGTGTCTTGACTGATATCTTGACATGTGTCTCGAGACGTGAAACAATTAGAACTACAAATATTAGGTTAATATGCCAGAATTGGCGGATCGGTTGGGCTACTGATCATTTGTATGTCTGATCACGTCCGTGGCCGGAGCCTCGGTTGCGATTTCTAGGATAGTTGCTGTCATAGTAGTGGTTACTATCATCTTGTCTGTCGGTTCCATGACGGTCATTCTCACGACCGTGACTCATGTAACTATTCAGCTGAGTGGCCGGCTGGTACTGGTTTGCACTCATATGGCTGAAATGACAGCCGAACGACGTGTGACATGTAACTATGAATTTGGGACAATGATTGATGGGAATTGTCTGATGGTGAAGCATCTTCTCGTCCAATTGCTTTGCTCTGACGCCTTTGTCTTCGTCTTTTAGGATCTCCAGGTTGTGAACAGCATCAGCATCAGCATCTCGTAGCGTCTCCCAACATCAGCAGCATCAACCTTCAGTAACATCTCCAAGCTATGAGCGACATCGACAACCTTGTAGAATATCAGCAAGTGAACATACGCCTGAGATGATTTAGAATCGACTAGCGAATACTCGTGAAGTATTGCAAGTGGAATACACATGGATTAAGGTACATGTAATACACATGAAATACGGTACGTGGAGTACACATGGAATGCACATGAAATGATCGGTATGGGCTCGATCATTTGTCATGATTTAAGGAAAGTAAAACGGTTAAACGGTTAGGAAAACCATCATGATAACCTGGCAGTATTAGCATAGACATCATTCTGGTTGCATAGAGAAACGCTAAAGTGTGGTTACACAAAATTCAACGATGATTTGCCTGACAGCATGATCAATGGAAACCAACCATGACTATCATGAAAGCATGATTCAAGAAATCTAACAATGTCTTGCAGGACAACGTAAATAACAAAAGAGGCGTGAAACATAATCAACATGAAGACGGAATTATCATGAGGAAACATGAAACCATCTATTACAAGAAGTGTATAACATAATCAGCATGAAACTGAAGTTGACCATGACAGTATGAAGGCATACTTGACATAAAAACATAATAACTTATGATGGGACATGAAAAAAAAAATTTATGCCAATTTAAATCATGAGAAAAATTTTATGCAAGAAAAAACAGTGCATGAATGCGTAATGTAGTTTATAAAACCTTTATATGTGCGAGGGAACGCCTATGGGTCGGTTCCAAAACAAAAGACATGGCGAGGGGACGCCTATGGGTCGGTCCCAAAGTTAAAAGTTTCGATAAAAGCACATGCGACTAAATAGGGCCAGTCCTGTAACAACCATTACTTAGTCAAAATTCCTGCAACAGATGACATATGATATAAATGCATGAATGCATGGAACATAATAATTAAAAGTCATTGTCAAAACTTAACAGAAAAAAATTTATGTGAAAATTATGAACTACTGGGGTTCAGTTCACATAACCACAGTTCACTAGGAACATTATGCATAGACACTGACACATAACTAAATATGAATGAAGGTTGTCCATCCATATTAGTAAACAATCTCGATGAAAACGTTAAGGTTAAAACCTCAAGGTGCTGAAAACATCATGGTTAAAACAACAATGCGCTGAAAACATCAATACGTAGAATAACAGACGTTGGCTTAGGAAGCTCCTGGTGACTACCCACTAGTCACAGGTCGAGTTTTAGAGCCTACAGGTCGAAGCCTTGGCTCTAATACCATAATTGTAACACCCCATTTCGATAAATGGAATGTCACGCGTAATTATGGCGTGTCATCAAAGCATGCAAGGTAATATGTAGTAAAACATACATGACCATAGGGAAAACCGGAATCAAACATCGGTTCCCAAACATAAGCCCAAAACATAACAAAGTAAATGAACTGAATGAAAGACTAAACAAGCATAAATATATGAAGGAAACAGGAGAAGAAGTCTATGGCAGCTTCCATCCTATGCATGTCCTCCAAATGCTCGAGTCTTTGGTACCTGCCGTTTTGGGACATGGAAAGGAAAGTAACGGCTGAGCAAGACGCTCAGTGCACGGATGTACAATATAGCATGAAATAGGATAAGCATGTAACATAAAACAGCGGAAGACTAAGTTCTGAGTAGACTGATTAAGTATTGTGAAAGCTGGTTTTATAGTTTGAAAAGCCTTATGTTTATCTTATGAAAACTGTTTTAACATATATATACCATAGCCCATATAGGTCATGAAAAGGTCACGTGCATGAATACTTGGAGGGGTGACCTCATCATGCTGATTAGAGGGGATGCCTCTAACTGATATACTGGTTTGGGTAGGAGGGATCAACTCCTTGTGAAGGATGCAAGGCACACACCACATTCACCATGAAATACTGAATAAAACATGTAACTAGGATGCACCCATACGCCCTACATGATATAATAATATGGCCAAAACTGAAAGGGACGCCACGAGCAATCACTCCGCCGTGGGGAAGTCATAACATTGGTGCCTCCAATGTTATGGTTATGGTACCTCCATAACTAGGTGAAACTGGTCATGCTTGTATATGGCTATAGATTATGATAATTAAACATAAGCAGTTCAAAACAATAAAACAAATACTGGGGAAAACAGTTGGCTGCATACGGGGAAATCCTAATAAGGAAAGAATGTCCATACTGAAAGGACGGGAATCCGTACCTCAAGTCCAGTGAATGAACGGAAGAAAGACTCCTACTGCTGGATCACTAACGCTACATGAATACACACGTGTATAAGTATCGAATCACTGATTACGTACTGGATTTCATGTCTTGTCTTGACTTATTTTATATGTTTTAAGTCATGTTTTACTGTTTTAAGCTTTAATCTATGTTTATCTTATATTCTGATTAATCTGATTAAGTATCACTGGTATTTCATGTATTATTATGCTTACTGAGCAATATTAAGTAACTTTCTAAAAATAGCAGGTTTCCAAAAATAGAAAGTTTCCAAAAAAATAGAATTACTGCTTAAAATAGATAAGTTTCTAAAAATAGAAAGTTTACATAAAGAGATTAGCTGCCTTAATTAAATAGTTTCTAAAAATAGAAAGTTTCCATAAATAGATATAAGCTGGTTAAATAAGCTAATAAATAAGCTTAAGTGTTTACTGATTAATATTCTAAGTCATAATGATATAACGTATAGCTTATTAATTATTACATGTCATTTAAATAACTATAGGTTAAAAGTATTTAATTAAATATATCTTGTTTTTAATTAAATAAGGTTAAATAGTTAGGTTAAAACATGTATTATTAATTATATTAATATAACCTAAGTCATGAGAATTAATTAATTATAAGTCATGGTTTTAATAATTAATTAATTAGTTAGTCTAATTTTTCATGATTAAAAATGCTTAGGTTTAGCTATGTATTAATAGTAAAATAATTAACCTAAGTCATGATAACTAATTAATTATAAGTCATGTTTAATAATTAATTATTCACTATAGTCTAAATTAAATGGATCAAAATACTTAGGTTAAATCATGTATTATTAATTGTTAATAATAACCTAAGTCCATGTTTTAATTAAATTAATTATATAGCATGATAAATTAATTTAATTAACTTGAATAAATAATCTTGTAACAATAAGTCGTGTCTTGTTAATTTTATTTACCTTGAAAATTAATATACATGTCATGGTTAATAACTTGTAAAATCATAACCCGTACTAAAGTATTATTTTATTAAAAATGTTGTCGTAAAACGAACCCGCGAAATCCCGTGAAAATGTGTGTGTTTTTATATAATGCCGAACCAAACAGCCCCTTAAAAGTTCTTAAAACAGTTTGCCAAACGCACCCCTTTAGCCTGTTTAAAAACCCACTGCCAAACACACCCATAACTGCCAGTTTTCCCACTGGCAGTTACATACTTTCCCCCGTCTGAGGTTCGTTTCCCCCGTCAGCAGTAACCAAGCCAAAACCCTAATTGGGTGGCGGCTGGTGGAGAAAATACCACCGAGACTCATATGAGTCAGGGTTTGTGTGCTTTTCGAACCCAGCATCCAAACAAAAACGAAACCCCTTTCACTTATGGTTATATGAACGTGTTTTTAACACCTTAAAAAGGATCAGATTGAAGATCAATAAAAGAACCTAGAAAATGAATTAGGGTTTACCTTGTTTTAGGGTTTAAGATATCAACATTTGCATTCCTTGATTCCTGGATTAAACACACGATCTATCTTCTTGTTTTCCTTGGTGTTGGTCACGGCAGAGGAGGGAGAAAAGAAAAAAATGGCGGCTTGTATTACATTTTAGGGTTTCCTGTGTGTGTTTGTGTCGGCAGAAAATGAAAACAAAAGACCCCCGTCTCTTTTTTGTTATACACGGCCAAGAGTGACAAAAACACTTGGGCCTTGAGCCCAAGTCATTCTTTATTCTATCTTGTCAAAAACAGCCCCAAAACCTTATTCGTTTAATAAAACGTACGCGTTTAAATAAATACATATTCGGTTTCTCGTAAAAATTATGCGTGAAGTATTTTGTAATAACTTCATGTTTATAAGTAATATTGATTTACGTAGTACTTGTCGTATAAATTTAATTATACGTAATAAGAATAAACGTGTCTCGTGTCCATGTTTACGTGTTACGTAGTTTACGTAATTTAGTTAGTTTCTGATCGCGACTAAATATATCATTTATTCATGTTCGTAATAATTATATATATACGTAATTAATATTAGTTCGAGTTTTAATTACCTTTATGATTAATTATTGTTAAGTACTTATCATGTGTTCGTACATAATCGATACTTATCGTGTTCATGCACATATGTAATACTTAAATAATAGCACGTGAATGTGATCATACTATAAAAGGAAAGTTTTAAATCTGCGACGTACGATCTTAAGGTTACTGTTCATGGTAAAAGCAAGCGGGTTTTACAATCTTGCACTTTCTTGGACTTTTTCAAGTTTAGAGAATGTGTTTTAAAGTTCCCTTGATAAGTGATTTTCTAGGATCAATTATAGGAACTTGCGAAAATTTCTTGTTCTTAACCCGAATGAATTAAGACTTTCGCGTTTTAAAGCTCCCTATATAAAAGTCTAGCAAAACTTGAATTGAGCGGGTTAAGGAATGTAAATGGCTCCAAATGCCCATCAAGTCAAAAATTAACTCTTATTCTACCCATCGAAAAATATACATTCGTGTCTTAAAAACACTTATTAAAAACTAAGAAAAATTTAAAAATTTGACCATTTTTAGCCTTATTAGCAAAACAAAACATTGAAAGTTGGAAAGCGTGAGGGCGTAGCAAAGAAAGTACCTATTCACCCCCCTATACTAAAAGTAAACATTTTCCTCAATGTTTCGAGTCTAAAGGTGGGACACCCCCATACTAGAGACGAAGAGTCGAATGCTTAGGATCTAGCATGGAAAGGGTGATCAACAATATATCTAAAGCCGTTTATTAAGTATGCTAAAAGATAATTGTTAGAACAATAAAGGATATGTCATGGATTCGTGAAAAACTTCTTCAAACGAACGATAGAGGCTCATGAACACGAGAGTCTTCAATCGTAGATGATGATGATGATCTAGATAACATAATCACAAACAACCACGAGACGAGTTGAAAGGGTACAAGTCCCCTTATTAGTGAATAGTAAGCATAAAGGATAAGCATGGGATCTCCCCCACGAGGCACCTCGTTTTTGATTATCGAGTCATGAGCTCGACTCGATCCCCTCAATGTTAATTATCATTGGGGAAGGTGACTTGGTCAAGGGCAACCATTGAAGGAATTTCCCCACCAAAGTAGTGCTTAAGCCTATGTCCATTCACCTTGAAATTAGGACCATCATCTTGAGCTAGCTCAATGGTCCCATACGGAAACACTTGTGTAATGGTGAACGGACCCGACCAACGAGATTTCAATTTCCCGGAAAATATCTTAAGACGAGAGTTAAAAAGCAACGCTTGATCACCAACGTTAAAAACCCGGTTTTTAATCTTTGAATCATGAAACTTTTTAGTCTTTTCTTTAAAAATTAATGAATTTTCATAAGCATTATCTCTTAATTCATCCAATTCAATCAATTGTATTTTCCGGTGATCTCCCGCGGTCTTCAAGTCAAAGTTTGCATGCTTAAGGGCCCAATATGCCTTGTGCTCCAACTCAATGGGCAAATGACAATTCTTTCCATAGACTAACTTATAAGGAGTGCAACCGATAGGTGTCTTATAAGCGGTCCAAAAGGCCCATAAAGCGTCATCAAATTTGTCGGACCATGAAGCACGGTTTTCTCCAATTGACCTCTCTAAAATCTTCTTCAAAGCTCGGTTCGAAACCTTGACTTGCCCACTCGTTTGCGGGTGATAAGCCGTAGAAAGACGATGAGTAACTCCATATTTCTTTAGAACCTTTTCGAATTGGTCATTACAAAAATGGGTTCCACGATCGCTTATAATAGCACGAGGGGTTCCGAACCGAGAGAATAGTTGCTTCAAAGACTTCACTACCACACGAGCATCATTAGTAGGCAAAGCCTTAGCTTCCACCCACTTAGAAAGGTAGTCCACCGCGACGAGGATATATTTGTTGCCATGAGACGATGGGAACGGCCCCATAAATTCTATTCCCCATATGTCAAAAATCTCACACACTTGAATTATGTTTTGCGGCATTTCATCACGTTGAGACGATTTTCCTTGACGTTGGCACGAATCACACGACTTCACAAGTGCGTGTGCATCACGATAGATAGAAGGCCAAAAGAAGCCGGCATCGAACACTTTCTTAGCCGTGAGATTAGCACCGTGGTGACCACCCGTGGGTCCCTCGTGACAAGCTCTAAGGATATTAGAAGCTTCGGCACCAAAAACACAACGTCGAACGAGTTGATCCGCACAAACTCGAAAGAGATAAGGGTCGTCCCAAAAATAGAACTTGACGTCACGAAAGAATTTTCGTTTTTGTTGTGTCGTCATACCCTTGATTATGAAATTGCCCGCATGGTAATTTGCAATGTCGGCAAACCATGGGGTGGTGTCTTTAGAATTCACTACACCGAGAGTCTCGAGAGGAAATGTTTCGGTGATTTCCTTGTTCTCGAAAACATCTTTGTGAGGATCTTCTAGACGAGAGAGATGATCGGCCGCTAGATTCTCGGCTCCTTTTTTGTCAAGCACGGTGACATCAAATTCTTGGAGGAGGAGCATCCAACGAAGCAATCTCGGCTTAACATCTTGCTTAGCTAAGAGATACTTGATATCCGAATGGTCGGTATACACAATGCTTTTAGTCAAGACGAGATAAGGTCGGAATTTCTCAAAAGCATAGACCACGGCAAGGAATTCCTTTTCTGTTGTGGTGTACTTCAATTGAGCCTCGGTCATCGTCTTACTAGCATAGTGGATAGGCCGGAAATGTTTGTCATAACGTTGCCCTAAGACGGCCCCTATAGCATAATCACTTGCATCGCACATGATTTCTAAGGGTAATTCCCAATTAGGAGCAACAAGAATGGGAGCTTCGGTAAGTTTCCTTTTGAGAGTTTCGAAAGCCTTAACACAATCCTCATTGAAGTTAAAAGGGGCATCCTTCTCGAGAAGGTGTGTCATAGGTCGAGAGATTTTCGAAAAGTCCTTGATGAATCGACGATAAAAGCCCGCGTGGCCTAGGAAACTCCTAACTCCCTTAACGGTTTTGGGATGTGGTAACTTGGCGATGACGTCTACCTTAGCTTTATCGACCTCAATCCCCGCCTTTGACACTTTATGTCCTAAGACGATTCCTTGTTTACACATAAAATGACATTTTTCCCAATTAAGCACAAGATTGGTTTCTTCACAACGTTTTAACATTTGCTCGAGATTAGATAAACATGACGTGAACGAATTACCAAACACCGAGAAGTCATCCATAAACACTTCCATCGACTTCTCGATCATATCGTGAAAAATAGCCATCATACACCGTTGAAACGTACCGGGTGCATTACAAAGTCCGAAAGGCATCCTACGATAAGCGAACGTTCCATAAGGACACGTAAAAGTAGTCTTCTCTTGATCACGAGGGTCGATAGGGATTTGAAAGTAAACGGAAAAACCATCTAAAAAGCAATAGAATTCATTTCCCGCAAGTCGCTCCAACATTTGATCAATGAAGGGCAAAGGAAAGTGGTCTTTACGAGTGGTGTCATTTAACTTTCGGTAGTCAATACACACCCTCCAACCAGTCACAACACGAGTGGGAATTAACTCGTTGTTTTCATTAGGTACAACGGTCATTCCTCCCTTTTTAGGGACACAATGGATTGGGCTCACCCATGGGCTATCGGATATAGGATAAATCATTCCCGCGTCAAGGAGTTTAAGGACCTCCTTTTTAATGACATCGCGAATTTTGGGATTCACCCTTCTTTGACTTTGAATTGCGGGTTTGTAGTCCTCCTCCATTAAAATCTTGTGAGTACAAAATTTTGGGTCAATACCCTTAATGTCGGATATTTTCCACGCAATTGCCCCTTTATGAGCCTTAAGAACTTTCGAGAGCTTGGTTTTTTCATCATTGGCAAGACCCTTTGCAATAATAACCGGAAACTTGTCATCACCTTCCAAGAATGCGTATTCAAGGTGAGAAGGAAGATCTTTCAATTCAAGGATAGGTGGTTCCTCGATTGAAGATTTTGGTTCAACACTCATAACTTCCATCGGCGAAAGAAATGGTGGAATAGAAGTATCATCACTAATCAACACCTCATCTTCATTGTCGATTTCATTTGAAGTGAGATGGCCTCCTTGGAATGGAGTGAGATTTGGTGTGGAATTAGCAAGAATCGGATCCAAAATAGTGGGATTGCCACTTGACGAGCTATCGGAAAAACCTAACACGTCTTGTGAAAACTCATCGCAAACCACATCAACGATGTCAATTTGATTGATGGTAACGATTGCATAAACATGAGAAGGTTTCGAGTTTTGAGTAACGTTTATAACAAGTTCCTCTTCGTTGAATCTCAAAGTGATAGTTCTCGCATGAACATCGATAAGCGATCTCGAAGTGTCTAAAAATGAACGACCTAAAATTAGAGGAACTTGAGGATCCGCGGGGATGTCAACTACTATAAAATCAACAGAATAGTAGAACTTCCCCACTTTCACGAAAACATCTTTGGCAACTCCACATGCCATAATCATAGAATGATCGGCCATCTCGATAGACATGTTCGAAGGAATGAGGGCCGGAAGCGAAAGCGATTTCCAAATGGAAAATGGCATCAAATTAATGCTCGCACCAAGATCGGCCAAGGCGAGGCATTCTTTCATATCTTGTATGTTACAAGGAATGAGAAACTTTCTGGGGTCACCAACTTTTTCCGGTATGCGGTTAAGATAAACCAAAGAACAATTAGCAAGCTTTGAAAGCTTTTCCTTATCGCTCATCATAATTTTAAAAGTGGAAGCGAAACGAGGCATATATAACAACGCGTCGGCTAAACTCACATCAAAATGCACTTGTTGAAACATTTTTATAAAAAGCTCGTTTTGTTGTTTGTTACGTTCTTGCAATTTCTCTTTGTTTCGTCTCGAAGGGTAGGGTAAAGGTGGTATGGGTTGGTCATTAGGAAACGGCCTTGGAAACTCGGGTTCCACAATTGGTATTGGTTCAACCGTAGGTGTGGTATGAGCGGTACTTCGTGGGATTGTAATGTGCTCCTTTTCGACCATCACCTCGGGTTCTTTCTCGATTTCCTTCTCCGTAGAAGTACTTGGACGAGAGATTGGTTCCTTGAATGTTTTACCACTTCGTGTAGTAATAACCTTCATTTCTCCCTTCGGGTTTGCAATGGTATCACTAGGAAGACCACCCGAGGAAGAGGGTTTACACATGATTGCTTCAAACATCTTAGCCATTCGGTCCTCAAATTTTGATTGCCTAGCATCCGCTTTTAATAACTCTTGCTTAATCTCATGTTGTCCTAATTCCATCTTTTGTTGATTTTGTTGAAGACGTTGGACATTTCCTTCCATTTTGTTTGCATGAGTTTTAAGTTCATTAGCAAGTTCATTTTTAAGCTCGTTTTTCAACTCGGATTTTAAGCTAATCATCTCACGTTGCATGTTATCAAATTTAGCATCATTTGCCTTAGCATAATCCAAAAATTCTCCTTGCAAATTTTTAGTGTGAGCATTTTGAAAACCTTGTGTAGTGTTTTGAAAATCGCGGTTTTGGTTTTGCTTAGAAATTTGTCCATTCCCATTTTGATAATTCCCTTTGTTGTAATTGCGTGAATTGCCTTGGTAATTTCCTTGGTTGTTGTTTCGATAATTGTTAACATTTTGATTTGGTGGAGCTTGATTTTGGCGGGAACCTTGACCGTTTTGGTTGTAAGTTCCCGTTGCTACATAAGCACTCGAAGTGTTACCATCCGCGGTAATGCACTCGGAAAGATCATGAGCTCCCCCACATTACAAACAACTCTTAGCAACCGCTTTAACCGAAGCGGAATTTGAAGCTTCTTGAGCTTTCCAATGGGACATAAGATTAGCAAATCTATCAAAAAACCGGTTTTCCTCATTAGCTTCATCATGTAAGGCATTAATGCTACGAGACGATTGTGACGATGATGACGAACCCACATTGGCAACACTCGGTGTGTTACGAGGGTTATAAACCTTAGATCTATTCTCGATGATTTGTAAAGCCTCATTTGTCGTCTTGCACAAAAAATTACCACCCGCGACGGCATTCAAATAATCTCGTTCTTGATCATTAAGCCCATTATAAAAAGTATCAACTTGATGTAATTCCGTAAAATCATGGTGTGGACATTCATGTAACATTTCTTTAAATCGTTCCCATGCCATTGAAAAGCTTTCATTATTTCTTTGCACAAATCGTGAAATCTCATTTTTCAAGTGTGTTGTTTTAGATGGTGGAAAAAATTTGTTCACAAACTTAGAAACGAGATCGGCCCATGTCAAAATCGAATTTGGCGGTTCTTTCTCAAGCCAAATTTTTGCGGGTCCATCTAACGAGTATGGAAACAACATCATCTTAATGGCGTCATGTGGAACATCCTTAAACTTGCTAGTGGCGGTGAGACCTTAAAATTCCTAATGTGGTAATGCGGGTTGTCTTTCTCGTGACCTCTAAACTTATTTGCTTGCAACATCGACATTAAACCCGTCTTAATCTCGAAATTCTCTGCAAGGATGGCGGGAATCACAATAGCCTCTCCAAAACCCTCGGTGGGTGCTTGTAGCAACTCCATCATAGTACGATTAGCCATGACGACCTCTTGTTCTACAATAGGTTCAACAATTGGAGGTTCTTCAACAATCAACGTCTCTTGATTGGCTTGCTTTTGAAGACGTTTACGAGCTCGTTTTGCTTGATTACAAGTGATCATAAACTTCACGAAGAATGGGAGGTGAGCAAAGAAGATTCTTTTTGGGTGTTTTGTGAATTTTCAATATTTTTGTGTTTTTGATGATATTTAATTTTTTTGGATTTTGGTGTATCTTCGTAGACAACAATCTACAAAATCTCTCCTCGAATCAAACTCTTGATTAAAGAAGCCTCAATGGAATGAAAATGATCACGTGGAGTGAACGTCTTCGAATGACTTTAGAACTTTGGTGAAAACCACATTGTTCAAGAGGGTTTAATCACAAAGAAAAAAAGCAAATATATTATACGTAATAATACTTTGGGCGGCAAAACCCTCGATTAGCCTTCAATCTCAAAATACTCACAAGCAAGCGGGGAAACGAGGCGGCGCGAAGCACTTAAGAGCCTTTTTCCTTAGGGTATATTTTATAATACCCGCCTTATACCCACCTTATAGTTTGTATTTTTCAAAATTGAGCTTCATGAAAGTATTTATCTATTTTTGCCTTTTTCTTTTTGTTTGAGATTCGAATACAATAATTGAGTGATGAAATCCCAATTAAGGTTGTGTTTTCACACTATTGGAGATATTGTGAATATATTGTGATACTTAATACAATATAGTAATAATATTTTTACAAGAAAAACAAGGAAAACCGATAATACGTATTAGTAGAGTTCTACTAATACAAATACTATTTTGGTTAATATTAAAAACAACAATACAAATTAATCACGACACACCTCCCCGGCAGCGGCGCCAAAATGATTGTGGTAAATTACAACTCTTGTTTAGGAAAACAAAGAGCGTAAAATAGCGGTAAGTATCGAGTGATGATTTAGGAAAATCAACATTAATGACCCTTAAGGTATGAGAGTTCGTTTCCCAAGGAGGTATATGTGTGTGAGAAATTTGTTAAATGTTTGTGATTAATGATTGGTTTAGAAGGGGATGAGAAAAGAAGATGACGAAGACGTAAAAATAAAAATAAACACTACTAGAAAGTTAAAACGTATAACCTTAAAAACCACAAAAATAAAAATTAATTCTAAAAATTACCAAAAATTCACCAAAAATCAAAATAAATAAACTAAGAGTTTACCAATGATCAAAACTTTTTCAAACCTTTTAAATAATTAAATATTCTATTTTTAAATGCTAATTAAAGCACTAAAAATCAAATAAATTATCAAAAAGCCCAAATAAAGATTTTTCAATTGGTAAACCTCTAAAATGACCTAAAAAGATTAAAAACTATTTTTAGAAATTTTTAAACTAATAAAAACTATTTAAAATGAATTAAAAACTATTAAAAGATAAAATAATTATAAAAATTAATCTAAAAGAGATAAAATTATTCTAAAAGTTGCTAAATTCCTATTTTAATGTATTAAACCTAAGAAAAATGTAAAAAGTTGGAAAATGTGAAATTTTAAAAATAATAATAAAATAATATTAAAAATCCAAAAATTATAAAAAATTCTAAAAACTTGCAAACTAGTTTATTTTAACCTAAATAATCAGAAAATCAAAGTGAAATTACCAGAATACCCCTATTGGGCCCTCAACTGGGCCAAAACCAAAAACAGTCAACACAAATGGGCTTTTGGGCCCAAAAAGTCAAACTTGGCCCAATTGACTTGGAAAAGCCCTATCTGACTCAAAATTCAATTCTAAGAACAAAACTCTAAAGGCCCAAAAGCTGAATATGAGCTTATCACAGCTTATTTAACACACAACTTATTCTTATTAGGCTTTTCAGCCCATTAATCAATAAGCTAATGCCATAAGCTCTAATTTGACACACAACCTTCTTTTGGGATGCTTATGAGATCTGTAAAAAGAAATTTTGAAAAAGCTCACTCAATAAGCCAGAAATAAGCAAAGTAAAAATTCACTAAAAGACAAAATAGTCGTTTTAGAGATTTAGGGCACCTCAGGACTTGATTCAACTTGCAAAAGATCACAAATGGACTCAATAAGCCAAATCAATCAACAAAAACCCAATAAGCACAACCAATAAGCCAGAATAAGCACAAATGAACTTATGAAAAAGTAAATGGAGTTGGTTTTCTAGTCAAACCCTAAAGTCAACCCACCCAATGCTCCAGTATGAACAAATGGGTCAAAATATGAGCACCTATTACAAAAACAAAGTTGTTGCTGGTTAAAATAAGCTATTATAGCTTATTGATAAGCTGAACCCAATTTTACACTATCAGTGGTAACTAGCAGGGGAAAGGAGTTCCCACTGCTTTGACAATTTGACCAAGCTTATTTGAGAGTTCTGGTTTGATTCAATTGGAAACAAAGGCACCCTTGTGATCAATGAATCACAAGGAGTCAATAGCAACAAGAAAATCACAAATTGGTTCACACAATAAGCCACAATAAGCCAAACAGTCACCAGATATGCACCAGATATGAAACTAAGCAGTTAAGCACTTAATAAGCAGATTTAGACTGAATAAGCCAACCAAACTTAACAGGATGCATACACAAGCTATATAAACTAAGAACAAACACAAAGTAACAAGAATCAAACACTGAATCAAAGTAAATAACAAGGTCAAAGCACAAAATGTTTCTGATGAACAATGAACAATATGCAGGCAAGTTTTGCTGATCTATTTGACACTTGATCCAATTTCAAGCCTCAAATCCTACTTCCCTGGTGTGATTAACTAAGGTTTAGCACTTGTTAGCCCTATCCTAAGCTTAGATCTAGGTGTCCTCAAAATCCTAGCCAATTTTACCAAGTATTTAACATTTTATAGCCAAATTATGAATCTATGTGTTCAAACCCTCAAAACCTGCAAACAGATGAACTAATGCATCTAACAAACAGATACCAACACTTACACACAACAAACAAAAGCTTAGCAAACCACAAATCCAATTCAAGCAGTAGACCTAAACACTCCTTAATCTACCACTTAACAAAGAAACTTGTGATTTTAACTAATAACCTACTGATTTTAATGATCAAAAACACTTACTAGGTAGCAACTAACACAATCAAACACATAAATCACCAGCACAAACACAAATACTCAAAATCAAAGCACCAAATTCAAAACAGTCATAAACATGAAATTTTTAGGGGAATCTTAATCAAGAGATTATACCTGCCTTCCACAACATCCTAGGAAGGCCAGCAATGCTCCTTGGACCTTGTTCATCAACTAGAACAAGACCAAGGTACTTCAATGAAGATGATCAAAGCCTGCTGATGTTCAAAGCAGAACAAGGCTTTGATTATGATATGTCTTCAACACAAGCAGCAAACAAACTCAACCAAAGGCTTAGACCGCTTCTCAGGCTTGGTGTAAACAAGCTTGAAGGAGCTCAATGCTTATGGCTAAGGGTTAGTACACAAATTTAAGCCAAAATCAGAAACAAGGACTTCAAGGCTTTTGAACCTTGAAAACCTTTCAAACCTAGACGTGCCTTAACCACAAGGTTAAGAAAGGTCTAATCAATCAAATTGAACTCAGAATTAGGCTACTCAAACACCAACTTTTAATCAAATCAAAAAGAGAATTCAAAATTTCAGAAATTCAAATTTTATTAAACTTAAAAAGGAATTACAAAGATTGATAGCCTAAAACTGGAACAAAGGGACTCTCACATGTTGAGGAGTCTTTATATAGGCAAATGCCAAGGCTAGCACTATTCACAAACCCTAGAAGTGAAATTCCCTAAATGCCCTAAGTCCTTCTAGACGAATCCTTGGTGTGAGCTGTTCAAATGCATCTTGGACGTTCATTTCAGCTTTGATATGAAGCAAAGAGTCTAGGCTGTTGATTTGGCCACGTCATTTTACTTGGAGGTTAAGTTGTGTTTTCATTAGTTGAGAATGTTGAGTGTGGGGCCCAAGGAGTAGTGGGAGTGAGGGTTTTGTGTGTGGGATTTGTTTCCGCACATGTGAATCACACAAGTGCCAGGGTAATTGAAATTAACCCTTTGTTTTAAGTGGGGTAAATTCTGGGCTGGTAAAAGGTGAATAGTAGTCCTTTTGATCCGAAATTGGGGGAAGTGGATGTGTTTGGCGCAATATTCAGGTTTGAATGTTTGAGTGCACATATTTGGCCCTTCTTCTTTTTCTTTTCTTTCATTTGTGTATAAAAGTCTGTCAGCGCCTATTTCCTTTGTAACAACTTCCAAGACTTGGCAATTTTGGCACAAAACTTTCTAAAAAGTGTTTCAAGGGTAATTCTTGACACTTTTGCATATTTCAAGGACTAATCTTGGACATTTTTGATCTTAAAAGGTCTTCAATGTATATTTGGCTTGATGAGGGACCATAATTGACAATTTGAAATTGTTGAGGGACTAATCTTGCCATTTCTTCCAAGTTGAAGGACCTTTTGTGTAATTTTGACAAACTTAAGGGACCAAACTTGTAATTATCAATATACAAGGGTTTTAAGTGTCATTTCTTCAATAAATGAGGATCAATCTTGTATGTCTTCAAGTCTTCAAGGGTATTTGTTAAGTATTCCATGATTAGGGCCCGGTTCTTTGTACGGCTTCGTTTCTCGTGTCCGTTTTTCCTTGTAACTTGTGATCTTTTGTCTTTTTCACGATATCCATACCTAAAATACACAGGTAAACAAACACAAGCATATATATGGTATTTTATGAAATTTTTATGCATTTAAAGCCCGAAAAGAACGATGAGATCATGTATAAATGCCATCTCATCAAGTCGGTGTTTCGGATTAGTAAGTTTAAGGAGGAGGATAAGTTGACTTTTTCTATGGCTACTCTTAGAGGTCGTGCGTTGACTTGGTGGAATGGGAGAATTGCTTTCATAGGCATTGATTTTGTTAATACTACTCCTTGGGCTAAAATTAAAAAGTGGATGACTCTGGAGTTCTGTCCCCGTAGTGTGATTATACGGTTGGAACAAGAGTTAATTCATTTGAGAATGAAAGGTGTGGACATTTATAGCTACCCAAACCGATTCCATGAGTTAGCCTTGCTATGTCCTCGATTAGTGGAACCCGAAGAGATCCGAATTGAGCAATACATTAAAGGGTTGACCAAGAATATCCGAGGGGATGTGACATGATCAAAACCACTAACCATTGATGATGTTGTTCGAATTTCTTACCAACTCACTGGACAAATAATTCAGGACAAGTAGGATGAAGCACATGCTGGTGAGAAAAGAAAGGGTGATGGCGATCGTGGAGGTCGAGGTGATAATAGGCAGAATTTTAATCGCCGTCAAAATCAAAGAAGGGGGAATGCAAATGCTCTTACCAACAACACATCGCGCAATGATGAAAAGTGTCCTAAGTGTGATAATAAGAGGCATGCTGGCAACTGCTGGAAGTGCCAAAATTGCGGAAAGCTAGGACACAAAGTGGAAAAGTGTAAGAGGGGAGTCACTTTCTTCAACTGTAATGAAGAGGGTCATAAGAAATCGGATTGCCCCAAGTTGAAAAGGATTGGACCTGGAAGAAACCCCGGGGTGGTGCTTATCAACTTGGAACGGTTGAGGTTAAGAAAGAGGATCTGAATGTCGTTACTGGTACGTTTTTACTCAACAATCACTATGATGTTGCTTTATTTGATTCGGGTGCTGATAGGAGCTTTGTATCTACTAAATTTAGTGCCCTTATTGACATTGAACCTGTTGAGATAAATACTAGTTACGAGGTGGAATTGGCTGATGGTAAATTAGTAAAAACTAATAAGCTGTTAAAAGGATGCTCTCTAAATCTCTTAAACTATTCCTTTCCGAATGATTTGATGTTGATAGAACTATGTAGTTTTGATATTATTATTTGTATGTATTGGTTATCCTTGAATAATGCTACAATTTTATGTGGAGAAAAGAAGGTTGAGATTCCTCTTAGGAATAGGATGTTAGTAATTGATGGTAATCGAGGTGAATCCCGTTTGAAAATCGTTTCATGTATTAAAGTCCTAAAGTACATCAGGAACGGTTGCGAGCAATTCTTAGCTCAAGTGACTGAGAATGAGTCTAAGGAGAAACGATTAGAAGATGTACCTATTATATGTGAATTTCATGAGGTATTTCCCAGTTATTTACCCAGACTTCCGCCGATAAGGCAAGTAGATTTTCAAATCGATCTAATTCCTGATGCTGCGCTGGTGGCACGTGCGCCTTACCGATTAGCACCTGCTGAATTAAAGGAATTATCTGAACAACTTAAGGAGTTGTCTGATAAAGGTTTTATTCGACCGAGCTCGTCTCCTTGGGGAGCTCTAGTCTTGTTCGTTAAGAAGAAGGATGGATCTTTCCGTATGTGCATCGATTACCGGGAGCTGAATAAGTTGACAAATAAAAATCGATATCCTTTACAAAGGATTGATGATTTATTTGATCAACTACAAGGCTCTAGTGTGTATTCTAAGATATATTTGCGTTCTGGATATCACCAACTTCGCGTCCATGAAGAAGATATTCCAATCACTGCATTTAGAACTCCTTATGGACAATATGAATATCAAGTGATGCCATTTGGGCTAACTAACGCACCTGTGGTATTCATGGATCTCATGAACCGAGTGTGCAAACCCTATTTGGACAAATTTGTGATCGTGTTTATTGACGATATTCTAATCTATTCTAAGAATAAAGAGAAACATGGAGAACACTTAAGGATTACCTTGAATATGTTAAAGGATGAAAAGTCGTATGCAAAATTTTAAAAATGTGATTTTTGGTTGGACTCTATGTAATTTCTTGGTCATGTGATTAACAAAGATGGAATTCATGTTGATCCTGTAAAGGTTGAAGCCATTAAGAATTGGTCTGCAACGGCAACGCCAACGGAGGTGCGACAATTCTTAGGATTGGCTGGCTATTATAGGCGATTCATTAAAGAATTTTCTCTAATAGCTAAACCCCTGACCAAACTAACTCAGAAAAATAAACCTTTCGTTTGGGGAAGTGAAGAAGAAGGAGTATTTTAGATATTGAAGCAAAAATTATGTAGTGCACCAATTCTATCATAACCGACGGAAGTGAAGATTTTGTAGTATTTTGTGATGCACCTCGTAGAGGTTATGGAGCTGTCTTGATGTAGCGAGAAAAGGTGATAGCTTATGATTCTAGGCAATTAAGGAAAAATGAGGAGAATTATACTACTCATGATCTTGAGTTAGGAGCTGTAGTCTTTGCTCTTAGGTTGTGGAGACATTATCTGTATGGCACCAAGTTTACGGTATTCACCGATCATAAAAGCCTATAGTATATTCTCGATCAAAAGGAATTAAATATGAGGCAACAAAGATGGATATAACTTTTAAGTGATTATGATTGTGATATAAAATATCACCCAGGAAAAGCAAATGTTCTTGCTGATGCATTAAGTAGAAAGGATAGAGAGCCTATCAGTGTACGTTCTCTACTCCTGACTGTGCACAATAATCTGCCTGAGCAAATTAGAAATGCAAAATAGAAGCCTGTAAGAAAGAAAATTTTGTTAATGAAGGGTTTCGGGGTGAAGGAGATCCTTTAGAGGTTAGAGCAGATGGAGTGAAATGCTTAAGAGGTCGTATGTGGATACCTAAGTTTGGAGGCTTAAGAGATTTAATCATGTTGGAATCCCATAAATCTAAATATTCCATTCATCCTGGTTCTGATAAAATGTATCATGATTTGAAGAAGTTATATTGGTGGCCGAATATGAAAGCTGATATTGCTATGTATGTTCTTCAATGTTTGACTTGTGCAAGAGTCAAAGCTGAACATCAAAAGCCATCAGGACTACTTCAAAAACCAAAAATCCTTGAATGGAAGTGGGAACGAATCACGATGGACTTTATCACTAAGCTTCCTAGAACATATTCTGGAAATAACTCGATTTGGGTCATTGTCGACAGACTGACCAAATCAGCACACTTCATTCCTGTTAAAGAGCAGTTCTCACTAGAGAAGTTGACTCGTATTTATCTTGAGAATGTTGTATGTAAGCATGGAGTGCCTGTATCGATCATTTCTGATCGAGATCCTAGATTCGCATCGAATTTTTGGAAATGCCTCCAAAGATCTTGGGGAACTAATCTCGACATGAGCACTGCTTATCACCCCCAAACTGATGTGCAGAGTGAAAGAACGATACAAACACTGGAAGATATGTTAAGATCTTGTGTGATAGATTTTGGTAAGAATTGGGATAAACATTTGCCTTTAGCAGAATTTTCATATAACAATAGTTATCATGCTAGTATTAAGGCTGCACCGTTTGAAGCTTTGTATGGTAGGAAGTGTAGATCTCGTGTATGTTGGAGTGAAGTTGGGGATACCCAGTTCACAGGACCGGAATTGATCCGAGAGACTACGAAGATGATAGTTTAGATTAAGAAACGGCTGTTGACAGCCCGATGTAGACAGAAAAGTTATGCGGATGTCTGGCGGGAACCGATGGAGTTTGAAGTGGGTGACCGTGTGATGTTAAAAGTGTCGCCATGGAAAGGCGTCATAAGATTTGGAAAGCGAGGGAAATTGAATCCCTGCTATATTGGACTTCTTAAGCAATGTGTGATGAGAAAATCTGAAGAAATGTTTAGCAATGTGTGATGGAAAAATCTCGTTGGATAAGGTCCGAATTGATGAGAAGTTGCATTTTATCGAAGAGCCCGTAGAGGTTATGGATCGTGAGATAAAGCAACTTAAAAAAAGTCGGATACCTATCGTTAAGATCCAGTGGAATTCAAAGCATGGACCAGAATTTACTTGGGAACGAGAGGATGAAATGTGGAAGAAATACCCACACCTCTTTGATTTCAATAAGAAACGGGCATCAAAATTAAATGGATCACGAGGACGTTGATCCCTTTTAGGAGGAAATGCTGTGACAATCTGACATTTTCAGGTAGTAAATTATTTTCTCGTATATTACTTTGAAACTTATTTTTGTGTTGGTTTGTGAACTCACAATTTGCGGGTTGAAATTAGGGCTTACGTGCATAATTTAACGCCCTTTACGACTAAACCGGAAACCCTAGTTTTACGTATTTACGTTTTTGAACTCTGTTTTTGATGAAACAATTTTATTAGATTCGTTGTGTGCCGTTGATTCATAATTTATAAAAACGTTTTTCGTAAAACGACCCGAGGGCAAGCATATCGAGGAAACTAGAATCGAGGAGTACCCGTAAATTAGTGGGGATGAAACAAGTTTACACTTGCCTCACCCCCACTAGGGGCGGCCAAAGCTTAAGATGTGTCAACTTTATATAAAAACTAAGGACACTTGTCCTTAGTTCCTAACCAAAACAACTTAACACCTAAAACAAGCAAACCACAAACCATTTACTACATGCAAACTAGAAACTCACACACAAAACTCTCTCTACTCCCTCCCCTTGCCGTCCCATTTACCACCACCAAACACCACCATTGATCAAATTTCTACCATGAATCTTGTGTATAACTTGCATAAGATGGAAACCCATTGAAGACATGGTGATTTGAGGTGATCCTAACAACTAAAAAGAAGTTTTCCTTGGATTCTAGGGCTGATTTTCTCAAGGTGTTTCATGTACTTGGTGATCTTGAAGGTGGTCTTGATATTTCATAAGATTGGTTATCAAAAACCAAGTCTTGTTCTTAACCTTTCACTATATTGGTTGGTAACAAGATCATTTCTTCTATCATCTTGTTATTTTGTAAATGTAATCTTGTATTTTATTTAGGAATGTATATGTATATGATGATAAATGATGATCAAAATATTATGTGGGGATTTGGTGTTAATAGATTTGGTTAAAAAGACTAAAATCAACATGTGAAGATGTTAAAATATTGGTTAGATTCATACGCTGTATAAAACAGTAAGTATCAACATGATAACTTGGCAAAATGGCTTGGATTATTAAATATACAGTTAGATATATGATTTTTACATATGTGGAGAGTTGGCCACTCAATGGAATCATTAAAATGAGCAAGATGTGATCAAAATACTATTGAGGTACAAAATCTGTATAGTCTGTTTTGGACAAATTATTAGGAATACCTAGAAGATGATTGAGCAGTAGCTATACTAGGAGTTATTTGTAGCACATATCATGTAGTTTGTGCTGCCCGAATTTGAGCTTCTATCTCCTTGTAGAACTCAAGATATGGCAAAAATGTTGAAAGTGACTTTGATAATCAGATTTGTAAATAAAAGTATATAATATAAAATGAGCACTCAAGTAATATTATTATTAAATAAATATATAAAACCCACTAACTAATAATAGTATTTATTAAATGAGTTATATACAAAAATAAATAAACTTGGCATTTATAAAATTACAAACTCAAATGTTTTCTAAAGTTATAAAACTATATATAAGTTTTACGTCTTTTCGGCTAAAACCGAAAGATTAACGTTTTCGCCAAATAAAACTTAGACGGTCGGACCCGTCTAATGTAACATTTTTATAACTCATATAATGATATGTAAGTACATTTTACAAGTAAAAACCGATAAACCCGAGCTTTATAACTTATGGACCATGATGGGCCAAAGTAGACTTATTGGACCATTAGCCCAACTAGTTTGGCTAAACACTAATGAACTTACTCATGGGCTTAACCCACTTGGGCCCAACATATGAGTATAGGCCTGGTATTAAAATTATAAATGGGCTAAGATAATGAATTGAACTTTTAATGGGCTTATTGGGCCTTAATATGCAAATTAGTTAAAACTAGTGTAACTACTCTAAATTTGACTAACACATAACACTATAATGTTATATAAAGAGATAAAATCCCACTTGATCATCATCATACTTGTAATATCATCACATATACATAACCATTATTTTCATAAAGTCATTTGACGAAAGTCTAAGACCGAGTATTATTTGTCTAGGTTTTCGTGATTGAAGCACGCATCATTGCCGATAACCCGCCTTTCTTAATCAACGTGAGTTCATAGCCTCGTACTCTTTTAAATGTTTTATAAAATGTTTTGTAAACCCGCGAGGGAGATAACATGCTAGTTTTGATAAAAATAGAACACAAGTAGTCCCGATGGTATGCTTATTGATATGGACCCGAATGATGCTATGACCCAATGAATGAGATAAAAAGGATTATTATTGGTTAAGTTATGTCATTTAAAGTCCCATTAGCATGAATTGTGAACTACCGGGATTTGGTAGACGCTTATGCATATAATAGTACTATTTCGGGAAGACAACCCTAGTTCGCGCCTTGACGGTTGATCCCCATCGTGCCACATTGATTGGTAAGCGAATTTATGTATGAGAAGATTTACATAGCGTGATTTTTGTGATGACACGCTAATTTAGATGGGCAAATTGATTGTCGGGTTCGCGGCCCGTTGTTTGTTATAGTAAGGTAGCAATGTCATGCGGCTAGTGATAATCCAATTCAATCTAACGTAATCCTATTCGATGCAAATAACGATAATACTGAGACTACGGTCTCATGGACGGTTTAAGATGTATGACTTGGTTTATATATATTGCCTGACTAGCAATACGAGGACTCACTTTTGATATTATACTTGTGTTATGCTTTCTATAACTGTTTTATGTAACGGTTTTATTAAACTCTATGAATTTACTCGGCATTCGCTGATATAATTTTCGCATGTTTTATCTCAGGTGCTTGAAGGTAACTTGGATGGAGATCGACTTTGATGGCCCACATAATAAAAATATTCATTCGATCTATGTTTTGTAAACTTTATGACTGTGAAACTTGGGGACCTGATGTAAACTTAAAACTTTTATGCGAATGAATGTATGTTACACCTCGTACAACCATTTTATGTGTTGTATATGATTTGAGTTATTGTGCTATCCCGTAACACTTTAATGACCCTTCCGCTGACCCGATACGAAATTTGAGAGTATTACATAGTTGATTGATCGTACGGATATTTATACTCCCTTTTCAAACAATATTTATTTGTATGGATATTCCGATCTCTCCTTTTAAGCATCATTTATTTGTACCGATATTCTATCTTCCACTCTCGGTACATATTATTTGATCAAAAAATGTTCATTTTGGCTATCGATACGATTCATTAGTCTTTTCGTTTGCTTTCTATATCGGTAAAAATATTATATCATTTCTTATAGAAACAATTCTCATGACATTCGATTTATATTATTTGTTTCGACATCCGTTCGCTACTCATTTGACATAAGTTTTTTTAATCATTTTGATATATGCTTCATTTTCCACTGCCATGATATGAACTTATTCGTTTCTTTTAGACATGACATTTTGTTGATACACTATATGAACTCTTTCATTTATTCCTCTGCCCGAGTTATTTTGTAACTAGTCATGGAGGTACCATGACCATGTCGATTGATGCACCAACGACATGACATCATCTGGGGCGGTGTGATTACACCCTGACATTCCCTTTTGATGGCCATTATGTTGTTATATTTGTTAGTATGTGAGCTAGTCATGAGCTAGTATACGTGCTTTTATTCTTTTATTTCAGTGGGCTTATGGATGCATCCTAGTCTTTTGGTATTGATTTGATATGTAGTGAATGGGTTGTGGGTGTGTTATACACCCCATATCGCTTTTGGAACATTAGGTCTGATCCACCTATGTGCATTTTGGGAGAACCATGCAACAGCATGCGATATATTTGGGAGAACCGTGCAACTGCACGTGATATATGTGTGAGCTCGTGGGCATTTTGTTACTTTTCTTTCATTCCTCTTATGATCCTTATATTCATTCCCTTATTAATATAACCTTGTTATTCGCAGCTTCTATTTACCTTACAGCTTTATTTGTTATATCTGTTCACTGGCCGTTTTGCTCAATCGTTTTATTTTCCAAGCGGCAGGTATTAAGCGGGCAGCTGGGAAGTGCGAGTTGGGATAGAGAGCTACTTTAGAGTCACCCTTATGTCTTGACAAATATTTTGAAAACCTTTATCTTTTAAAGATATTCATTTTGTACCCTCATATTTGGGACTGTTAAGAATTATTTTGATATTTAATAAATAAGACTTTCAATTGCGTTTTATATGTTTCTTATATGATACCATAATGTGGCACTTAATCTCTTTATCAGAGCGGTTGTTACAACCTGGATGCTCATATATGATACTAGATCATATCCACAGGTGAGTGGGGGCTTTGTGACTGTGAAGGCTTGTTGTATGGCTTGCTGGAGTCCTTATACCTTGAGGCACTATAATGTGCATCTTTTCTTACACCTTGTGCAGTAAAATGTATACAGTGGAAGGACTAGGTGTATGTTTCCAAGACATTTGACCATATATATGGGATGGTTGATTTGGAGACCTGTGTATGTATATTTAAATGGGATAACCTGGTTCAGGATGAACTGGTGCTTTTACTATCTCCATGGGGCATCTAGTGAACAAGGGACTCTTGAGTTCCTACATATCTATCTTGTGCATACAAGTGTGTGTCTTTGGAAAGTGCTTGTAACCTCATACCTATTGGAGACAAGTGAATTCCCTTAGGAAAGTTTTCCCTGTTTTTGAAAACTTCCCCCCTGCTTGTACAACATTCCCCTGGTTTTACTTTTTCCACCTGTTTGACCGTTGAATTTTTTATAGTTACCCTGTTTGACTAGCCGTTGGGCCTGTTGAGAAAATTTTGGTTAAACAATATTTTAATATTTTTGAGAGATATTTAAGCCGATTACTTCATCATTTGGTTTCCTTATTTTTATCCTTTTAAATATCTTAAGTTTTTAGATTTTCTTTCAAAACTCTTATCAATTTGGAAGGTCAGTCCAATAAGGGCTCTCAAATTCTTCTATATAAACTCAGTTCAGTTAACCAACAGGCTCAATAATTCAATTTGATCACATCCCACTTCCAATATCAACTTTTCATCATTACACTTTGAAAATTCTCAATGGCTCTAAAAATTTCTAAATATCACAACATGATTGCCATTCTGGCAAAACCTGTTGGACATAAAGCCTTTCATGTGGCTGTGGACTACCTATGAACTTGTTACTTTTGGTTAGCCTTGATCCACACATTTTCACTTCACACATCCAACAGTTTTGGTCCAATGCTAGGATCACAACAGTGAATGGAGAAGTAACAATTAAAAGCAAGGTAGATGGTCACTCCAAGTATATCACTCTTGCATCACTTCGTGAGGCTTTGGTCTTGGATGATGCAGATAGGGTGATCACTCTGCCTGAAGCTGAAAATTTTCATAATCTTTCTTTGTTTGGGTACAATCTTACTGAAAATCAAAAATCAACATTTTTTAAAGGTCAATTTGCCCCACATTGGAAGTTTTTGATTCACACAATTTTACAATTCCTCAGTACTAAAACAACAGCTTTTAATGAATTTGGAGTAATGCTGCCACTGCACTTGTGTGCTTAGCAACAGGCTGAAAATACAAATTTCTCATATGCTTTTTGATGGCATGTTGAAAAATGTAAAGAGTAAACATAAAATTTGTATGTATCCGAGATTTTTGGCGATTTGTTAGATATGAGCTAACATGGGGTCACTAAACACACTGAATACTTTTTTGTAACCCTACATACCACAAAATTGTTTATCACACTTTTCCCTGACACACAAAATTATTCTAGTATATCTGTGCCTTTGACCCCATCCATGCTTGCTCTCATTCAGAGTGAATCTGTTGCACATCGCACAGTAGCCCAACCCATACTCTCACAAGAAACCTATTCTGAAGATTCCCATGTTGTATCACCACATCCCACTGTTGACAAATCATTTAAACAAGGAACCAAAACTGTGACAATCCGTCAATTTCAGGTCGTTATTTTAATCTCGACTATTACGTATTACGTGTTTACTTTAATGAGAATTTAAAATTTATCGACTAACCGAGAATGTTTTGACTTGAAACTAGCGTAAAAATGTCGATTAGATGAAAACCGACAAGGAATATGTTAGGTATCGATATTATATTCTCAAATAATCATAAAAATGATTTTTATTATATTTAATCTTTATTTCTCGTATTTTACGTTTTAACGAATGACGATAACTATTAGTGCGCGATACCGACGGATGCCCAAAAATTTATGTTTTATTATTGATTGTCTCGATATTGTATATTTTCGACGTTTTCGATATAATTGCGTTTTAATTCGTGTCGAAGATTTATTATTATTTTTATGAAGCGTTTTAACCTTCGAAAAGTATTTTAACGAAATCCGAGCCCCGTAAATATTTTTAAATTGTACAATTTACATTTTCTACCTTGTAAACTATTTACTAGCATTTTGGACCCAAAAGAATGCCTAAATGACAAAATCTACCCCACCTTTGGACTACTTAAACATTTTTCACTAACCATTTTCATTTAAAAATTCATTTTAACAAAAAAATTAAACTCTCTCTCTCTTGTTCTTCACCATTGCTGTCCACCCCCCCCCCCCCCCCCCCCCCCATATACATACATCAATTTTCATCAATTTTTACTTTGAATCTTCCAAATCTAAAAGAAGACCTATCTTGGAAATTTGGTAGCTTCATATTGGTATAAATTTTTCCCACATGCATCCACTTAATTTTTATTTTCAAATTTTGATGAAGAACATCATGTTTGATCCATTTTTATGGTGATGGATGTTGTTAATATTATTATATTAGTAGTGGGTTGTTGTTGCATGCAAGGTTTTTATTTATTTAATTTTTGTGAGATTAAATTTGAGGGTGTTATGAGTTAGTTAGATGTGTTAGTATGATATTAGGATGATATTAGGACCATAAGAATTGTCGGAATGGATTGAAAATGCGTTTTGGTATGATTTTTACATGGTCAATTTTAGGCAGTAACTTTAAGGATATTTTTGAAATACTTACTCTAATAAACATGGTAAACTAATAAGACAGGATTGTAGAGAATTTCGTTAGCTTCGTTTTGAGCTAAAGTAGAGCTTCTAACTCATTACGAGCGAAAAGTTATGCTACTTTTAGTATTTGTGTACCGGGAGATGGGTATCGGCACAATCCGAAAATTGTTGTCGATATTTGGATCGAATCTCGGGGACTATAAAATGAGTTTTAAAAAATGTTCAAAGACTGTTTTAAGTTGCTAAACCTCAGGTCATGAGTCTATTTTCAAACCCGAGTGTCGGTTTTGCAAACGGAATTGTTTAGATAAGTCAAAATGGTTTTACAAGTCGAAGGCGTAAAACTGTCCGGTTTTTGTAACACGAAGGTGTGTCGGGCAGAAGGTCTTAAAAGTAATATTTTTGGATGAAAGTTAAACTGAGTCTTATTCATATTATGTGTGAGTTTTTCACCAAGTTTCGTCGAAATCGGACATGTCTAGATAGGTTAGATTGGTGTGTACATTTGGAGTGTACATGCTGAGTGGTATTTTGGACACGTAGTTCAATACTTGTGTGGCGTGAGTTGAGTAATCACTATTGGACATGGTGACTTACTCAAGTGTTAATTCATTATATAAATGACTTAGTTACTGGTCCGTGGGAAGTAAAATGATGGTTTGACTTGCGTTGACTTGGCGTCTTTTGACGGGTCAATGTCGAGAGTGCAAGTGTTTAAAAGAATAAGTGTTGAATAAAAGGGTATAGAAGTACACTTATATTGTTAATTTTTCGGGATTTTCATGGTTATATGAAATTGATTTTCGTATTATTTAAGTATTATTTATACTTGAGTCGTTTATTAACGAACGCGCCTTATTTGATAGGTTGCGGTCTTCGTGTTTAACGGGCATCACAAATCGTCGGCGATCGTCACATTACTACTATCGTACCAAGGTGAGTCTATAGCCTCGCTTTAACATGTTTACTTGTTTTACAAAACCCGCGAGGGGGATAACATGTTTGTTTTATTAAAATAAAAGGGGTACAACGAGAAGTTGTGGAAACCCTTATTATTGGAAAAACATTTATTAATAAATGAAGGGTACAACGAGAAGTTGTGGTAAACCCTCTTCCTTTTAAAATTGAACACAAAGGACCCGATTGTATGCTTAGATGAAAGTTGTTATAAAAGTTTGTTTAGCCTGAAAAGACCCATGAATCGTGAATTGTTAATCGAAGGGAACGCTAATACTATGGATAGATCTATCGGGGTGACACCCAGTCCGGTCGCGAGTAGCTATCGCGTGGTGTTGTGATGCACCAGTAATGAAACATCGGATGCAATTGTATAAGAGAAATATACGCACTTGGCTAGGTGTGTTGGGCTGAAATAATATATGTTAACGTTCAATTTCACGAGACTTATGAAATAACAACGATAATTATGTCTGATCCACATGATTGTCAACCGCGGAAGGTTTATTCAGAATACTTGTGTTTGTTTATTTAATTTAAACTCTATAGATTAACTCAACATTTTTGTTGACTTTATAGCATGTTTTATCTCAGGTCCATGAAGAAGGCACTCAAGGAAGGCGGTTTCACGCAGCTTGCTTAACTAAAAATGTTTTGGCCCGCTTTTCTAAACTATGTCCATTCTAAGAAACTTTTATTATTTGGTTGGTTGTGTAAACCTTAAAACTATTTGGGGACCATGTGTGAACTGTTTTATCTTTAACCAAATGAATGGATGTATGTTTTGTTAAAATGACTCATTTTGAGGCGTTTTCTATGATATTGAGATTGAACCATGATAGTAACACCCAATGACCCTTCCGCTGCTATGACCCGAAATTGGGGGTGTTACAGATTGGCATCAGAGCTCAAGTTATAGAGAACGAAAAGATTTTCCAAAAATAAAATTTTGAAATCTTTTGACTATAACATCGGCAAGCGAAACCACCGAGTTGCCAATGGACGAGAATAAGAAAAGTATATATATGTTATACATATTTAATTATTATTTATGATTAAAGCATAATGGAATACATTTATTTATTTATAAATGTTTATTATGTGATTATTATAATACTAATACGTGATTTACAAACGACGCTGATTGTCACAATAGAAATCCCTGTCTTTTGACTCATTCCTCGTGAATCTTCGTTCCTTGTCTAAATTCTACTCTTTGTTCTATCATCCATTCTTGTTTCTTTCATCTATCTATTCTTATTTTGTGTTATTCATGTTTTGTTATCACAAGCGTTGAATGAATACTCATTTTGATGTGAATTGTGTAACAGGATCATGCCGCCAAAACAGTTGACTGAGACTCAGTTACGTGCTATAGTAGTTGATCAATTTCAGGTCTCTATGAATGCATTTATGGCAAATATGAATAATGGAGCCGGTGGATCTGGTGGAGCTGGTGGATCTGTTGGGTCTGGTGGAGCTGGTGGATCCGGTGGAGCTGGTGGATCTGGTGGAGCTGGCGATACTGGAGCTGGCAACACTGGAACTGGCACTACTGGAGCTGGTAACACTGGAGCCGATAATACTGGAGCTGGTAATACGGGAGCTGGCAATGGTGGTGCTGGAACTGGTGATGCTGATAGACCAGTGATTCCTGAAAACAAGAAGTGTAATTATACCTCGTTTATGAAATGCAAGCCTCCAACTTTTAAGGGTACTGAAGGTGCTGTTGGGTTAATGCGATGGTTTGAGAAATTGGAATCCGTGTTTCGATTTAGTGGAAGTGAGGAAGGAGATAAGGTGATGTTTGCCTCTGCTACTCTTCAAGGGCGAGCATTAACTTGGTGGAATGGAAGAATGGCATCAATGGGTATGGATGCTGCTTATGCTACACCTTGGGTTGAAGTAAGAAGGTGGATGACTGAGGAATTCTGTCCAAGGAGTGTTATTCAGAGGTTAGAACAGGAACTGTATCAACTGAGACTGAAGGGTACTGACATCAATGGATACACAAACAGATTCCACGAACTTGCTCTACTTTGTCCAAACAAAGTTAACCCAAAATACTTGAAGGTAGAGCAGTATATTCGAGGCTTACCGACCAACATCCGTGGTGATGTGACCTCATCTAATGTAAAACCCACATGCTTTTACCATGCATAGTACCTTGAGTTCGTACGTACTAGTTAAAAACTTTCCTAATATAGCATGATTACGATTACGTATTAGGAGTTTATGTATTACGTACGTGTTAGAACACGATAAGTATTTTATATGAACGATCACGTAATAATTATTTAGCAATAATTAATCACGAACATACGATCACGGAATCACGAGTGTAATTAAAACACGAGTTATTATTAATTACGTATATATATTTAATACGAGCGTAATTAAATATATAAGTGTATGGTATTTACGTAACGAGAACATTTAAAACACGAACATAATTAAACATAAATGTGTACGAAATTACAAGACACGAAACGAGGTACGGGAACTCTACAAGGGAGTCCCTACCCGCGTCAAAATAAGGACAATGGGACAAGCCCATTGTCAATTTTACTAAAAGGAAGGGTTAAGTACTTTTACTACTCAAAATTACTTTTACAGAAGAATTTCAAGAAAACCTAAAATCCCTTTTCCTTCTCCTTTGTGTGCCGCCACCTACAATCACCATCAAGGTGATTTCTTTGATCTTGGATCTTGTTAAATTAGTGTTTGTTCGTGTTTGTTCTTCACCCTCTTGATCCACGAATACGGTAAAACCTTTTTAACTAGTTTTTCTTTTTAATTAATCTTTTATAAATTAAGAACATGTGATGTTTTTATATAAACACATTAATTAAACCTAGATCTAACATGTTTTGATCATTAATTAATTAAAAGGGTCGATCTAAGGGGTGTTTGTTTTGGGCCGCAAGGAACAACCGACCCCAAGGGGGTTCGGTTTGTTTTAGCCGACCACCACCAAGACCTTTTTGGTCTTGGTTGGTGCGTGTGGGTCCCACGGTAGCAAGAGGGGTACCCCGATTTGGTTCGGGGTACGGTGTTGTTTCATATCCGGTGCATGTTTTTAGGCTTAGATCCGGATCATGATTATGTTAGTTGTTTATGTTATAAACTTATGTTAAGAATTAAATTAATAAGATGTAATTAATTTAATATCATGACTTAGGTTAACTAATTATTAATAAACATGATTTATTTTTAACCTAAGTATTTATATTATTAAGACTTATGATTAATTAATTATTTTAAAAACCATGGATATAATTAATTAATTAAACATGACTTAGGTTATATTATTAGTATTTAATAATGCATATTTTAACCTAAGTATTTGATTAAAAACATGTCATACTTTAATTAAATATTATAACCTATAGTTTAATTAAATTACATGAAATAATTATTAAACTATATAATATATCATATGACTTAAGATATAATCATGAAAACACTTAGGCTTATTTACTTAGCTTATTTAACCAGCTTATTTCTAATTATAGAAACTTTTTATTTTTAGAAACTTAATTAAATAAGGCAGCTATTTTATTTATGGAAACCATCTATTTTTAGAAACTTATTTATTTGAGGCAGCTAATCTATTTATGGAAACTTATTTAATTAAGGCAGCTAATCTATTTATGGAAACTTTCTATTTTTAGAAACTTATCTATTTTAAGCAGTAAATCTATTTTTGGAAATTTTCTATTTTTGGAAATTTTCTATTTTTGGAAACTTTCTATTTTTGGAAACTTTCTATTTTTGGAAACTTTCTATTTTTGAAAACTTTCTATTTTTGGTAACTTTCTAGTTTTGGAAACTTTCTATTTAAGGAAACCTGCTATTTTTGGAAAGTTACTTATTATTACACAGTAAGTATAATAACACATGAAATATCAGAAATACTTAATCAGATTGAACAGAATATAAGATTTAACACAGTTTAAGGCTTTAAACAGTGTAAATAGTAAGAACACATAAAATAAGCTAAGACATGATATAAAACCAGCTATGTATGTAGAAAACAGATACTTATTTCATGTACGTATTTATGTAGCACTAGTGTTTCGGAAGTAGGATTCTCGTAGTTCGTCGTTCTCGTTCACTGGACATAAGGTACGGATTCCCGTCCTTTCAGTATGGACATTCTTTCCTTATTAGGATTTCCCCGTATGCAGCCAACTGTTTTCCCGTAGTATAAGTATGAGTTTGATTGCTTATGTTTAAATATGATTACCTATAGCCATATACATGCATGACCAGTTTCACCTAGTTATGGAGGTACCATAACCATAACATTAGAGGCACTGATGTTATGACTTCACCACGGCGGAGTGATTGCTCGTGGCGTCCCTTCAGCTTTTGGCCATTTATTTATATTTATCATGTGGGGCGTATAGGTGCATCCTAGTTACACGTTTTTATTCAGGATTACATGGTGAATGTGGTGTGTGCCTTGCATCCTTTACAAGGAGCTGATCCCTCCTACCCATAAAACCAGTATATTAAATTAGAGGCAGCCCCTCTAATTTGCATGATGAGGTCACCCCTCCAATTATTCATGCACGATGGATATTCATGACCTATATTGGCTAAATGGTAAAATATGACAAACAGTTTTTATAAGATAAACATAAGACTTTCAAACTATAAAACCAGTTTTATTAAGACTTAACCAGGTTACTCGGGACTTAGTTTCTTCCGCTGTTATTATGTTATATGCTTATCCTATTCATGCTTTATTGTACATCCGTGCACTGAGCGTATTTCTCAGCCGTTTTCCTTTTCTATGTTCCCAAAACGGCAGGTACTCAGGGACGCTCGTAGACATTAAGAGTACGTGCATATGGACTGGAAGCTGTCTAGCCTTCTTTACATTATGCATTCCTTTCTTTATGATACTTATGCTTTGGACATTGTTTCGTCCTTTTTCCTTTACTATACTATGTTTGTGTGTGATGAGATTTACTTTTGGACTACCGATGTTTGATTCCGGTAATTTCCTTTATATGGTCAAGTAATGTTTAGACATTTTACCTTGTATGCTTTGATGACACGCCATAATTACTGTGATATTTCCATTTCCAAAATGGGTTGTTACAATTATGGTATCAGAGCCAAGGCTTCGACCTGTAGGCTCTCAAATATGACCTGTGATTAGTGGGTAGTCACTACGGTCTTCCTAGAACTGACAGTTGTTTTCATGCATTCATCATTTTTAAGCATACATATATATGTCATTGTTACAGGGTTTTTGACTAAGTAATGGTTGGTACAGGACTGACCCTATTTAGTCGCATATGTTTTATCGAAACTTTTAGATTTGGGACCGACCCATAGGCGTCCCCTCGCTATGTCTTTTGTTTTGGGTGAACTGACCAGAGGCGTTCACTCTCGAGCATACAAAGTTTTCATAAAACTGCATCATGCATTCATACAAAAATTTGCTTGCATAAAATTTTTCTCGTGAAATTTTTAGTATAAAATTTTTTTCATGTATATATTTTATATTTTATATTTTGAACTGTTAATCATATATTTTATGTTATACTGTCAGATGGTTCTCACACGCGAGCAGGAGCAGCTCAATGCTGCAATTCAGGCTGCCATGCAAGCCTTGCTTCCTCAACTGAGGAATGACATCCGGGCTGAAGTTCAAGCTGCCAACAATCAGCAGCACCACAATCAGCCACCTCCTCCTCCTCCAGTGACATTAGCAGTATGGCTGGAGAGATTCAACAAGCTCCGCCCTCAAGCTTTTGAGAAGACAGATAGCCCCAGCGATGCTGAAAGCTGGTTGGCTCACATTGAGAAGATCTTCAACGCTATGGGCTGTGACCCCGCATACAAGGCGAGGTTGGCATGCTATCGGTTTGAGGCGATGTACTTAACTGGTGGTTAGCTTTGATGCAATCTGAAGGTGGTGATGAGTGGGTTACTGGTTTGACTTGGGCTCAGTTCAAGGACAGGGTGATGGAGCAGTTCTTTCCCAAGGCTGAGCAGTACAAACTCAAGAGAGAGTACCATGGGATCCGTCAGAGGGCTGGGGAGAATAGCAATGAGTTTATGCAGCGCTTTCTTCGCTTGGCTGGTTTCCTTGGTGCGGCAGCAGGTAGTCCTGAAGAGCAGGCACATCACTTCAGATGGGCTCTTCTCACATCGGTCGCAAACAATCTGGTGTGTGCTACGTTCAATACCGTAGCACAAGTGGCCGATGCAGCACGGAAACTAGAGATGCTGCAGGAGAGGGATGAGTTCGGGGAAGCTGAAAGACCCGACAAGAGGTAAACCTTCGTATTCAAGCGGTGATCAATCTGTATATCTTTCCGTATGTCAATTATTCATCTCTTAAACTGTATCTTCCAGGCAGAAAACTGGGGACCGGTCTCAGCCGGCTACTCAGCAGCAGCCTCATCAGCCCAAGGGAAACGGTCAGACTAATGACCGATCTGCTACGGATAGGCGTGGCGGTAATGACAATTACCGTAACAACGCCGGGCAATCCAGCAACAGCAGGTCCTAATACTTACGAAATTCCTTATGTTTTATGTTATGACTCATATTCTGACACATTAAGAAAACTTCTACCAGAAACCATGGAAACGGTAGGGACCAGAACCAGAGAGGTTCGCAGCCTAGCCGTCCAGCTATCACTGGTATTCAATCTTACGATTATCCGCTTCGTCCTTTTTACCCAATTATTATGTCTCATGTAAAATGTTTTTATCAGGTCCTCAGCCAGCCAGAGCACCTGCTGGAGGATACACTCATCCTCTTTGCTCTACTTGCCACCGTAGGCACCCAGGACTATGTCGCCGTAATACTGATGCGTGCTTCAAGTGTGGTCTTCCTGGCCATATTATGAAGGATTGCCGTAAGGGCGAGATGGAGGGTACATCGGGACATGCTGATACCAAGCCGCCTCCTACTGCCGGGCGTGTCTACACGACATCTCGAGACCAGGCCAACAAGTTTACAGGTACCATCTCTGGAATCTTGTATATGTATGGTCGCGCTGCATGTGTTCTTTTCGATACGGGTGCTACTCACTCGGTTATTTCTACTGCTTATGCTAAGAACATTAGGATGCCTCCCTTGCCACTAGAAAATAGGCTTACTATTTCCACACCTTTGAGGGACTCTGTATTAATCACCCATGTATACTAGAGTCTTCCCCTAGAATTTGATGATAAGGTTCGACTGTCGACGCACTTCCGCTGGACATGAATGACTTCGACATGATTTTGGGCATGGATTGGCTATCCAAATATCACGCTACCATAGACTGCCATTCATATCGAGTTATCTTCGGTGATGTCAATGCACCAGAGTACATTCATAATGGGTTCATACCCGGACGGTCTGTACAAATCATATCCACCCTGTAAGCGCGTGCACTACTGTCACATGGCTGCGAGGGTTATCTAGCTACGGTTCACGACATGGATGCTGAATCTCCATCGATTCAGGATCAACCGATAGTGTCGGAATTCCAAGACGTGTTTCCAGCAGAACTTCCGGGCATACCACCTACACGAGAAGTGGAGTTCAGTATCGAGCTGGTTCCAGGAGCTGAACCAATCTCCAAGGCTCCGTATCGCATGGCTCTAATAGAGCTGAAGGAGTTGAAGGATCAACTGCAAGAACTTCTTGAACGAGGTTTTATTCGACCGAGCGCATCTCCATGGGGCGCACCGGTTTTGTTTGTTAAGAAGAAGGACGGCAGTATGCGTCTTTGCATAGACTATCGCGAGCTCAATAAGATTACCATTCGAAATAGGTATCCACTGCCACGCATTGACGACCTGTTTGACCAACTCCAAGGGGCCAAACACTTCTCCAAGATCGATCTTAGGTCAGGCTATCATCAGTTACGAGTCAAGGAGCAGGATATTGCTAAGACTGCCTTTCGTACTCGTTATGGCCACTACGAGTTTGTAGTTATGCCATTTGGCCTGACAAATGCTCCAGCAGTGTTCATGGATCTGATGAACAGAATCTTCCATGAATTTTTGGACAAATTCGTCATTGTTTTCATCGATGACATCCCGATTTTCTCTAAGTCCAAGGAGGAACACGAAGACCATCTTCGTACAGTACTACCGATTCTTCGCCAGAAGCAGCTGTATGCTAAATTCTCCAAGTGTGAGTTCTGGTTAGACAAGGTGGCATTCTTAGGTCACATTGTATCAGCAGAAGGAATCACTATGGATCCAGCGAAGGTTGAGGCCATCACTAAGTGGCCGAGGCCGACATCAGCGACAGAAGTCCGCAGTTCTTAGGCTTAGCTGACTACTACCATAGGTTCGTGGAGAACTTTTCCCGCTTAGCACTACCATTGACCAAACTGACGCGGAAAGGGGAGAAATTCGTCTGGACTAGAGATCGAGAGAAGAGATTTGAAGACCTGAAGCAGAAGCTATTATCTGCACCTATTCTTACTCTACCATCTGGTATGGGTGGATTTCAAATCTACAGCGATGCATCGGGGAAGGGACTTGGCTGTGTTCTCATGCAACATGGGAAAGTGATCGCGTACGCTTCACGGCAGCTTAAACCTTATGAAGAGAATTACCCCACGCACGATCTGGAACTTGTTGCAGTCGTGTTTGCATTGAAGATATGGAGACACTACTTATATGGAGAATCATGTGACATTTTCACGGACCATAAAAGCTTGAAGTATATCTTCACTCAACGTGAATTGAACATGAGGCAGAGAAGATGGTTAGAGCTGTTGAAGGATTATGACATTAATCTACAGTATCATCCCGGAAAGGCAAATGTAATAGCAGACGCCCTTAGCAGGAAGTCCGGAATGATCAACAGCATTAGAATCGAAGAGGAAATCATAAGAGACTTGGAGCGACTAGACATCGAGATTATGGTACGTGGACAGCACGGTTACTGGGCTAATCTTAGAGTAGAACCCGAGTTACTATCTAAGATCAAGGAAGCTCAGAAGGATGACGGAGAAATATGGGTGATAATACAGAATTTGGAGAAGCAGACAAAATTCAGATTAGATGCGGATGGTATCGTATGGCAGGGCACTAGACTTTGTGTTCCTGATGACCAAGAACTCCGGGAAGCTTTGCTAGCAGAAGCTCATAGCTCCCCATTCTCGATACATCCTGGTTCAACTAAAATGTACCATGACATCAAGCAGTACTTTTGGTGGAGTGGTATGAAGCAGGATGTGGCCACTTACGTCTCCAAATGTCTTACCTGCCAGCAGGTTAAGATCGAGCATCAGCGATCTGGCGGTCTCCTTCAACCATTAGACATTCCAGAGTGGAAGTGGGATAAAATCACCATGGATTTTGTTACCGTCTTCCGCCTACCAAAAGGAAGCACGATGAAATTTGGGTTATCGTTGATCGACTTACCAAATCAGCTCATTTCTTACCGATCCGCAAGGAAGATCCGGTAAGTAAACTCGCAGATACGTATAGACGAGAGATCATGAGACTCCACGGTGCACCATCCAGCATCGTCTCAGACAGAGATCCTCGATTCACTTCGCGCTTTTGGAAAAGTCTGCAGAAAGCTTAGGGTACACAACTTAAGCTTAGCACGGCCTTTCATCCTCAAACGGATGGACAGTCGGAGCGAACCATTCAGACATTGGAAGATATGTTGAGGTCATGTGCGTTGGAATGGACGGGTGATTGGGACGAATACATCTGTTTGGTGGAGTTTGCGTACAACAACAGCTGGCACGCGAGCATCCAGTGTGCTTCATTTGAGATGTTGTATGGCAGAAAGTGTCGCGCCCCAATCTGCTGGGATCGGGTTGGCGAGCTAACACTAGAAGGACCAGAAATCATAGAGATGACAAACGAGAAGATCGCAGTAGCTAGACAGAAGATTCAGGAGGCACGGTCACGTCAAAAGAGTTACGCCGACAAGCATCGTAGGGATTTACACTTTAACGTAGGAGATCACGTCTTCCTTAAGGTTTCGCCGGCACGTAGTTAGACGCTTCGGGATTAAAGGGAAGCTCAGTCCTCGTTTCATCGGACCGTTTGATATCATTGAACGAGTCGGTGAAGTATCTTACCGATTGGCGTTACCTCCGCAGCTTTCGCATGTGTACAATGTGTTTCATGTGTCCTTACTCAGAGGGTACCAATATCATCCCTTTCACATGGTTCAGTATCCACTGGAACAGATTCGTGAAGATCTCACTTTCATAGAAGAACCCGAACGAGTTCTTGACAGGCAAGAACGAGTCATGAGAAAGAAGACGATTCCATTCGTCAAAATTCTATGGAGGGATCATACCGAGCGGGAAGCCACTTGGGAAACAGAGGAGTCTATTAGGACTTCTTACCCTCATTGCATATTTTGAATTCGGGTATGTTCTTCTATTCCAGTTTACTTTATCTATAAGTCGGGGACGAATTATTCTTTTTAGGGGGAAGAGTTGTAAAACCCGCATGCTTTTACCATGCATAGTACCTTAAGTTCGTACGTACTAGTTAAAAACTTTCCTAATATAGCATGATTACGATTACGTATTAGGAGTTTATGTATTACGTACGTGTTAGAACACGATAAGTATTTTATATGAACGATCACGTAATAATTATTTAGCAATAATTAATCACGAACATACGATCACGGAATCACGAGCGTAATTAAAACACGAGTTATTATTAATTACGTATATATATATTTAATACGAGCGTAATTAAATATATAAGTGTATGGTATTTACGTAACGAGAACATTTAATACACGAACATAATTAAACATAAATGTGTACGAAATTACAAGACACGAAACGAGGTACGGGAACTCCACAAGGGAGTCCCTACCCGCAGCCAAAATAAGGACAATGGGCCAAGCCTATTGTCAATTTTACTAAAAGGAAGGGTTAAGTAATTTTACTACTCAAAATTACTTTTATAGAAGAATTTCAAGAAAACCAAAAATCCCTTTTCCTTCTCCTTTGTGTGCCGCCACCTACAATCACCACCAAGGTGATTTCTTTGATCTTGGATCTTGTTAAATTAGTGTTTGTTCGTGTTTGTTCTTCACCCTCTTGATCCACGAATACGGTAAAACCTTTTTAACTTGTTTTTCTTTTTAATTAATCGTTTATTATTAAGAACATGTGATGTTTTTATATAAACACATTAATTAAACCTAGATCTAACATGTTTTGATCATTAATTAATAAAAAGAGTCGATCTAAGGGGTGTTTGTTTTGGGCCGCAAGGAACAACCGACCCCAAGGGGGTTCGGTTTGTTTTAGCCGACCACCACCAAGACCTTTTTGGTCTTGGTTGGTGAGTGTGGGTCCCACGGCAGCAAGAGGGGTACCCCGATTTGGTTCGGGGTACGGTGTTGTTTCATATCCGGTGTATGTTTTTAGGCTTAGATCCGGATCATGATTATGTTAGTTGTTTATGTTATAAACTTATGTTAAGAATTAAATTAATAAGATGTAATTAATTTAATATCATGACTTAGGTTAACTAATTATTAATAAACATGAATTATTTTTAACCTAAGTATTTATATTATTAAGACTTATAATTAATTAATTATTTTAAAAACCATGGATATAATTAATTAATTAAACATGACTTAGGTTATATTATTAGTATTTAATAATGCATAATTTAACCTAAGTATTTGATTAAAAACATGTCTTACTTTAATTAAATATTATAACCTATAGTTTAATTAAATTACATGAATTAATTATTAAACTATATAATATATCATTGACTTAAGATATAATCATGAAAACACTTAGGCTTATTTACTTAGCTTATTTAACCAACTTATTTCTAATTATGGAAACTTTCTATTTTTAGAAACTTAATTAAATAAGGCAGCTATTTTATTTATGGAAACCAGCTATTTTTAGAAACTTATTTATTTAAGGCAGCTAATCTATTTATGGAAACTTATTTAATTAAGGCAGCTAATCTATTTATGGAAACTTTCTATTTTTAGAAACTTATCTATTTTAAGCAGTAAATCTATTTTTGGAAATTTTCTATTTTTGGAAACTTTCTATTTTTGAAAACTTTCTATTTTTGGAAACTTTCTACTTTTGGAAACTTTCTATTTTTGGTAACTTTCTAGTTTAAACTTTCTATTTAAGGAAACCTACTACTTTTGGAAAGTTACTTATTATTACACAGTAAGTATAATAACACATGAAATATCAGAAATACTTAATCAGATTGAAAAGAATATAAGATTTAACACAGTTTAAGGCTTTAAACAGTGTAAATAGTAAGAACACATAAAATAAGCTAAGACATGATATAAAACCAGCTATGTATGTAGTAAGCAGATACTTATTTCATGTACGTATTTATGTAGCACTAGTGTTTCGGAAGTAGGATTCTCGCAGTTCGTCGTTCTCGTTCACTGGACATAAGGTACGGATTCCCGTCCTTTCAGTATGGACATTCTTTCCTTATTAGGATTTCCCCGTATGCAGCCAACTGTTTTCCCGTAGTATAAGTATGAGTTTGATTGCTTATGTTTAAATATGATTACCTATAGCCATATACATGCATGACCAGTTTGACCTAGTTATGGAGGTACCATAACCATAACATTAGAGGCACTGATGTTATGACTTCACCATGGCGGAGTGATTGCTCGTAGCGTCCCTTCAGCTTTTGGCCATTTATTTATATTTATCATGTGGGGCGTATGGGTGCATCCTAGTTACACGTTTTTGTTCAGGATTACATGGTGAATGTGGTGTGTGCCTTGCATCCTTCACAAGGAGCTGATCCCTCCTACCCATAAAACCAGTATATTAAATTAGAGGCAGCCCCTATAAACTGCATGATGAGGTCACCCCTCCAATTATTCATGCACGGTGGATATTCATGACCTATATTGGCTAAATGGTAAAATATGACAAACAGTTTTTATAAGATAAACATAAGACTTTCAAACTACAAAACCAGTTTTATTAAGACTTAACCAGGTTACTCGGGACTTAGTTTCTTTCGTTGTTATTATGTTATATGCTTATCCTATTCATGCTTTATTGTACATCCGTGCACTGAGCGTATTGCTCAGCCGTTTTCCTTTTCTATGTTCCCAAAACGGCAGGTACTCAGGGACGCTCGTAGACATTAAGAGTACGTGCATACGGACTGGAAGCTGTCTAGCCTTCTTTACATTATGCATTTCCTTTCTTTATGATACTTATGCTTTGGACATTGTTTCGTCCTTTTTCCTTTACTATACTATGTTTGTGTGTGATGAGCTTTACTTTTGGACTACCGATGTTTGATTTTGGTATTTTCCTTTATATGGCCAAGTAATGTTTAGACATTTTACCTTGTATGCTTTGATGACACGCCATAATTACTGTGATATTTCCATTTCCAAAATGGGGTGTTACATCTAAACCTGCCAATATTGATGAAGCTGTTCGTATGGCCTACCAACTAATGGGTCAAATCATCCAAGACAAGGCTGATGGTGTTTCTGAAGGTAATAAAAGAAGAGCTGAAAATGATAGTGATGATCGTGGTGATAACCGTCAATCTCACAACAGGAATCAAAACCGAAGGAGGGGTAACGCTAATGCGATGACTGAAACTGCATCTGCTGATAAGGGAACCAGATGTCAACGCTGCAAGAAGTCTCATACTGGTGAATGTGCTAAGTGTGGGAAGTGCAACAAGTTAGGTCACAAGACTGAAGACTGTTGGGGTCCAGGAAAGAAGGGAGTGACGTGTTTTAACTGCCAAGGTAAAGGTCACATGAGGAACCAATGCCCTCAACCTCCAAAGAATGCACGTGATGGAGATAACCAGGGAAAAGCTTATCAGTTGGGTGAAGCCGAAGCGAAGCAAAACCCGAAAGTTTTTACTGGTACGTTTTTACTGAACAACCGTTATGCTACAGCTTTATTTGATTCTGGAGCGGACAAAATCTTTGTGTCTACAAGTTTTAGTACCTTAATTGATATCAAACCGGTCGAATTAGACGCGAGTTATGAGGTAGAACTAGCTGATGGTAAATTAGTGAGTACCAATCGTGCGCTCCTAGGATGTTCTCTTAATCTTTTGAATCGTATTTTGAAAATAGACTTGAAGATTGTCGAATTGGGAAGTTCTTATATTATTGTCGGAATGGATTGGCTATCCAAGTATAACGCGTCTATCTTGTGTGGAGAAAAGAAAGTTAGGAATCCCTTAGACGACAAGACCATGGTTATCGAAGGTGATCAACGTAATTCACGACTAAAAATCGTTTCGTGCATTAAGGCTCGTAAGTATATCGAAAGAGGTTGTGAGTTATTCCTAGCTAAAGTAGTGGAGAAGGAATCGAAGGAGAAGCGTGCCGAAGATGTACCTGTTATCCGTGACTTCCCTGAAGTGTTTCCGGAAGATTTGCCTGGACTTCCGCCTCCAAGGCAAGTAGAATTCCAAATTGACCAAATTCCTGGTGCTGCACCCGTGGCTCGTGCGCCATATCGTTTAGCCCCATCCGAGCTGAAGGAGTTATCTGTGCAATTTCAAGAGCTATCTGATAAGGGTTTTATACGACCGAGTTCGTCACCTTGGGGAGCTCCTGTCTTATTCGTTAAGAAGAAAGATGGTTTGTTTCGTATGTGTATTGATTACCGAGAGCTGAATAAGCTGACGATCAAGAATCGTTATCCGATTCCAAGAATTGATGATTTATTTGATCAACTTAAAGGTTCTCGTGTTTTCTCCAAGATTGATCTTCGTTCTGGTTACCATCAACTTCACATACGTGAAGAAGATATTCCTATTACGGCGTTTAGAACTCGTTATGGTCATTATGAGTTTCTGGTTATGCCTTTTGGTTTGACTAATGCACCTGCTGTATTCATGGATTTAATGAATCGCATTTGTAAGCCGTATCTTGATAAATTCGTGATCGTTTTCATAGATGATATTCTAATCTACTCCAACAGCAATGAAGAGCATGCCGGACACTTAAGGATTATCTTGAACTTGTTAAAGAACGAAAAGTTGTACGCTAAGTTCTCAAATTGTGATTTTTGGCTTAATTCTGTACAATTTCTCGGACATGTGATTGATAAAAGTGGAGTACATGTTGATCCTGCAAAGATCGAAGCCATCAAGAATTGGAGTGCTCCGACTACTCCAACTGAAGTACGACAATTTCTGGGTTTGGCTGGTTATTACCGAAGGTTTATTGAAGGATTCTCTTTGATATCGAAACCATTAACTAAGCTGACTCAGAAGAATAAACCATATGTGTGGGGCGATGATGAAGAAGAAGCTTTCCAAACCCTGAAGATAAAACTCTGTAGTGCGCCGATTTTATCGTTACCTGAAGGAAGTGAAGACTTTGTTGTTTATTGTGATGCATCTCTTCGAGGATACGGTGTTGTTCTTATGCAACGTGAAAAGGTGATCGCATATGCCTCTCGAAAATTAAGGAAGAATGAGGAGAACTACACTACCCATGACTTGGAATTGGGCGTTGTGGTTTTCGCTTTGCGACTTTGGAGACATTATCTGTATGGTATGAAGTGTACAGTATTCACTGATCATAAAAGCCTACAATACATATTGGATCAAAAGGAGCTGAATATGAGGCAACGTCGATGAGTTGAACTCTTGAGTGATTACGACTGCGAAATTCGTTATCATCCAGGAAAGGCGAACGTGGTAGCTGACGCGTTAAGTCGGAAGGAAAGGGAGAAACTGATTCGAGTGCGTGCTTTGGTAGTGACAGTTCATAATGACTTACCTGAGCAGATTCGAAACGCACAAATCGAAGCGTGCAAGAAGGAAAATATTGCAGCCGAAAGATTTAGAGGAGACGGTGAAACATTTGAGACGCGATCCGATGGTATCAAATGTTTGAGAGGTCGAATCTGGTTACCATTATATGGTGGACTGAGAGACTTGATTATGTTAGAATCTCATAAGTCCAAGTATTCTATTCATCCTGGATCGGACAAAATGTACCAAGACTTGAAAAAGTTATATTGGTGGCCGAATATGAAAGTTGATATTGCAACATACGTCGCGAAATGCTTAACATGTGCAAAAGTGAAAGCTGAATATCAGAATCCGTCAGGATTACTTGTCCAACCTGAAATTCCAGTCTGGAAATGGGAGCGAATTACGATGGACTTCATCATAAAACTCCCAAGGACACCGTCTGGGTTCGATGCAATTTGGGTTATTGTCGATCGTTTAACTAAATCCGCTCATTTTATTCCAATCAACGAGAGGTTCGGTTTGGAGAAACTCGCTGATATTTATTTGAAGGAAATCGTGTGCAAGCATGGTGTTCCTATTTCGATTATTTCCGATAGAGATAGTCGTTTTGCTTCTGGATTTTGGAGATCACTTCAAAAGTCATTAGGAACCAATTTGGATATGAGCACAGCCTATCATCCACAAACTGATGGGCAAAGCGAAAGAACAATCCAAACTTTGGAGGATATGCTACGTGCTTGTGTGATAGACTTTGGAAGTAGCTGGGATAAGCACTTACATTTGGCCGAATTCTCGTACAATAACAGTTATCACGCGAGTATTAAAGCTGCACCTTTTGAAGCACTGTATGGGAGAAGATGTAGATCACCCGTTAGCTGGAGTGAGGTTGGTGATGCCCAACTCACTGGACCAGATTTGATTAGAGAGACGACATATATGATTGTGCAAATCAAGAATAGGTTGTTGTCTGCTCGAAGCCGACATAAGAGTTATGCGGATGTGAGAAGAAAACCATTGGAGTTTAACGTGGGAGATAAGGTTATGCTAAAGGTTTCACCATGGAAAGGTGTTGTACGATTTGGAAAACGTGGGAAGTTGAGTCCTCGTTATATCGGACCATTCAAGGTTACTTCTAGAGTAGGACCCGTGGCATACCAACTTGAACTACCACAAGAACTGTATGGGATTCATAACACTTTTCATGTGTCGAATCGAAGAACCAGTCGAGATCATGGATCGCGAGGTCAAGCAACTGAAGCAAAGCCGAATACCTATTGTCAAAGTTCGATGGAACTCTCGGAGAGGACCGAAGTATACTTGGGAACGAGAAGACCAAATGTGGAAGAATTACCCTCATCTCTTTGATTTCAACAAGCGATCGGGTAAGAACGCAAGTTGATCTTCGAGGGCGAAGATCCTAATTTGGTGGGGATGATGTGACAATCCGTCAATTTCAGGTCGTTATTTTAATCTCGACTATTACGTATTACGTGTTTACTTTAATGAGAATTTAAAATTTATCGACTAACCGAGAAGGTTATGACTTGAAACTAGCGTAAAAATGTCGATTAGATGAAAACCGACAAGGAATATGTTAGGTGTCGATATTATATTCTCAAATAATCATAAAAATGATTTTTATTATATTTAATCTTTATTTCTCGTATTTTACGTTTTAACGAATGACGATAAGTATTAGTGATCGCGATACCGACGGATGCCCAAAAATTTATGTTTTATTATCGATTGTCTCGATATTGTATATTTTCGACGTTTTCGATTTAATTGCGTTTTAAGTCGTGTCGAAGCTTTATTATTATTTTTATGAAGCGTTTTAACTTTCGAAAAGTATTTTTACGAAACCCGAGCCCCGTAAATATTTTTAAATTGTACAATTTACATTTTCTACCTTGTAAACTATTTACTAGCATTTTGGACCCAAAAGAATGCCTAAATGACAAAATCTACCTCACCTTTGGACTATTTAAACATTTTCCACTAACCATTTTCATTTAAAAATTCATTTTAACAAAAAAAATTAAACTCTCTCTCTCTTGTTCATCACCATTGCCGTCCACCCCCCCCCCCCCCCCCCCCATATACATACATCAATTCTCATCAATTTTTACATTGAATCTTCCAAATCTAAAAGAAGACCCATCTTGGAAATTTGATAAGCTTCATATTGGTATAAATGTTTCCCACATGCATCCACTTAATTTTTATTTTCAAATTTTGATGAAGAAGATCATGTTTGATCCATTTTTATGGTGATGGATGTTGTTAATATTATTATATTAGTAGTGGGTTGTTGTTGCATGCAAGGTTTTTATTTATTTAATTTTTATGAGATTAAATTTGAGGGTGTTATGAGTTAGTTAGATGTGTTAGTATGATATTAGGATGATATTAGGATCATAGGAATTGTTGGAATTGATTGAAAATGCGTTTTGGTATGATTTTTACATAGTCAATTTTAGGCAGTAACTTTAAGGCTATTTTTGAAATACTTACTGTAATAAACTTGGTAAACTAATAAGATAGGATTGTAGATAATTTCGTTAGCTTCATTTTGAGCTAAGGTAGAGCTTCTAACTCATTACGAGCGAAAAGTTATGCTACTTTTAGTATTTGTGTACCGGGAGACGGGTATCGGCACAATCCGAAAATTGTTGTCGATATTTGGATCGAATCTCGGGGACTATAAAATGAGTTTTAAAAAATGTTCAAAGACTGTTTTAAGTTGCTAAACCTCAGGTCATGAGTCTATTTTCAAACCCGAGTGTCGGTTTTGCAAACGGAATTGTTTAGATAAGTCAAAATGGTTTTACAAGTCGAAGGCGTAAAACTGTCCCGTTTTTGTAACACGAAGGTGTGTCGGGCAGAAGGTCTTAGAAGTAATATTTTTGGATGAAACTTAAACTGATTCTTATTCATATTATGTGTGAGTTTGTCACCAAGTTTCGTCGAAATCGGACATGTCTAGATAGGTTAGATTGGTGTGTACATTTGGAGTGTACATGCTGAGTGGTATTTTGGACACGTAGTTCAATACTTGTGTGGCGTGAGTTGAGTAATCACCATTGGACATGGTGACTTACTCAAGTGTTAAGTCATTATATAAATGACTTAGTTACTGGTCCGCGGGAAGTAAAATGATGGTTTGACTTGCGTTGACTTGGCGTCTTATGACGGGTCAGTGTCGAGAGTGCAAGTGTTTAAAAGAATAAGTGTTGAATAAAAGAGTATAGAAGTAAACTTATATTGTTAATTTTTCGGGATTTTCATGGTTATATGAAATTGATTTTCGTATTATTTAAGTATTATTTATACTTGAGTCGTTTATTAACGAACGCACCTTATTTGATAGGTTGCGGTCTTCGTGTTTAACGGGCATCACAAATCGTCGGCGATCGTCACATTACTACTATCGTACCAGGGTGAGTCTATAGCCTCGCTTTAACATGTTTACTTGTTTTACAAAACCCGCGAGGGGGATAACATGCTTGTTTTATTAAAATAAAAGGGGTACAACGAGAAGTTGTGGAAACCCTTATTATTGGAAAAACATTTATTAATAAATGAAGGGTATAACGAGAAGTTGTGGTAAACCCTCTTCCTTTTAAAATTCATCACAAAGGACCCGATTGTATGCTTAGATGAAAGTTGTTATAAAAGATTGTTTAGCCTGAAATGACCCATGAATCGTGAATTGTTAATCGAAGGGAACGCTAATACTATGGATAGATCTATCGGGGTTACACCCAGTCCGGTCGCGACTAGCTATCGCGTGGTGTTGTGATGCACCAGTAATGAAACATCGGATGCAATTGTATAAGAGAAATATACGCACTTGGCTAAGTATGTTGGGCTGAAATAATATATGTTAACGTTCAATTTCACGAGACTTATGAAATAACAACGATAATTATGTCTGATCCACATGATTGTCAACCGCGGAAGGTTTATTCAGAATACTTGTGTTCGTTTATTCAATTTAAACTCTATAGATTCACTCAACATTTTTGTTGACTTTATAGCATGTTTTATCTCAGGTCCATGAAGAAGGCACTCAAGGAAGGCGGTTTCACGTAGCTTGCTTAACTAAAAATGTTTTGGCCCGCTTTTCTAAACTATGTCCATTCTAAGAAACCTTTATTATTTGGTTGGTTGTGTAAACCTTAAAACTATTTGGGGACCGTGTGTGAACTGTTTTATCTTTAACCAAATGAATGCATGTATGTTTTGTTAAAACGACTCATTTTGAGGCATTTTCTATGATATTGAGATTGAACCATGATAGTAACACCTAATGACCCTTCCGCTGCTATGACCCGAAATTGGGGGTGTTACAAAAACCAAGTTCACCAAGGTTCCCTTGCATGGTGGATTTTCACCTGCTGTAGAAAGGGATGCTTCCACAAGTATGGTTGGCATGAAGGGAGTGGTTGTCACTACTGAACCAAGCCTTTTGGCTGGTCAGGATAATGACACCATTGGTAAGTCCTCTCCCTTGCCCAATGAAGAACTATTGAGGGTTAATTCCCCGAATAGGATTGAGGGCAGTATGCAACCTTTAACTCTTTAAAATAGATGGCATTGTGAAATATCTTACAAAAGAAAAATGCATAATTGGTATAGAGAGTCAAACAACAAGGCCTGAACATTGCTCAATTGAAGACTAGACTTGCTAAGGTTGAGGGGAGGCGTAGACAGAGTTTGGTACTCTCCTCTGATGAGGATCATGATATGGATGAGGATGATTCTAAAGAGGAGGAAGATGTTGCATTGTATAATTATCCAAACCCAAATGGAGCCAAAGCTAGTGGAGAGAAGGGTAGTGGAGAGAAGGGTAGTGGAGAGAAGGTATTGGAGAGAAAGGTAGTGACAAGGCAGTGCAAATACAAATGAGGTAGTGGAGAGAAGGGTAGTGTTGTTCTGTTAGGCTTGATGTAAAAGTCTACTACAAAAAATCCCCCTGCCACAATAGTTGCCCTATAACCATAGAAGTTCCCCCTGCTTTTGTAAGTAATCCCCTGCTAGCAGTTATATTTCACCTGTTTTTGTTGTTGTGTCTTCTGCACCTACTATAGTTACACCTACAAAGATTACACCTACAATGATGTTCACAAGGAGTAAAAGAAGACAGATTGGTGTAGTAATTGTTAAAGCAGCAGCAGAAAGTTCATTGACAGCGGATCCAAAAGATAAGGGGAAAAGGGTTTTGATTGAGCAACCCAAGCAAAAGTTTAGGACAGCTCAAGAACTGAAAGCTCTAGAATTGAGTGATGTAGAGCTAGCTAGACAAATGCATGAGAAACAGGTGCAAGAGGAAAAAGAAAAAATGAGAAAAAGGGAGGCTGAAAGAAAGGATGAATTTGAACTAAAACTGAAAATTAATTCAAGTGAAGATGAGGAGGAAATTGATCCTGCTCAAATTGAGAAAGAAATCTATGTAATGATAGATCAACTTGACAGAAGTATGCATGTTATTGTTGAGTTCTTTGAATATTGGGAAACATGGAAGGAAACTGAGTCATTGGAAAAGAGGTATGAACTTGTCAGTGGCTTCTTGTCAACGGCTACAATATGTCTTGTCAGCGGCTAGGGACTTAGTCATTTTATTCCCAACATAAACGACTTTAGAGTTCCCCCTGCTGATTCGTACAAGTTCCCCCTTCTAGTGATAATTCACACTGCTATGGTTAGTGAACAAAGTGGGATCTTTTCCCACTATATGAAGATAATTCCCATGCTGTAAATATAACTTTGGAAGAGATTTTGACGGGTTTCAGTTTTGTTTATAGTATATCTTCCTTATTTTGTTCATAGTTATCTTGTACAAAGGATCCTTAATGTATAAAAGGATACCTTATTTTGCTTTAAGGTTGTAAACCCTAACACTATTATTGGAAATATTTTTTTAAGGTATATTAGAAGTATCGATCACTCTAACAATATTATTAAATGTAATTAGCTCGTAGTTAGTTTTATTGTATTAACGTTAGTAACAAACCAACCTATGGGCTTGTCCATGGGTTGAAGGCCCAAGCCCACATAGGCTTGGGTGCATAAGCCCCCTTTCATTCATGGAAAGGGGTTGGTTGTTCATTTGTTTCACATAACAAACATACTTTTCTCTCATCTTTCTCTCTCTAGTTTCTCTATCTAGAAACAAAAACCCTCTTGATAGGATCATAGATTATCATCATTCTACAATTGGTATCAAGAGCCATGGGGTGATTTAAGGTTTTGATTTGTGTTGTTCTTTAGTTTTTATTGTGTTAGGAGTTTTAAGGATAATCAATCTCAAATCTTGAAATTTTTTGCGTTTTTATGGTTTAAGTTGGTAAACAAATCAACTACATAGTTGAGGTAGTGATTTGGTTTACTTGATTGGGTTAAAATCACAAAATTTTTTGGTTATTTGGTGATTTTCGGGGTGTTTTTGAGCTTAACAATGATATTGGGTTTCAAAAAACTCGGATATAGTTTGAGTTTTACGAAGTACTAACGAGGGTTTCTGATTATTTGGAAGTACTAAGGAGGGTTTCTGATTATTCCTAAGTACTCACGAGAGTTATCATATATTCCGAAGTGCAACAACTTTCCGAAGTGAAACAACATTCCGAAGTAGCACTACATTCCAAAGTAGAACTACATTCCGAAGTATTGTTGCTAAAAAACAACTTTCCGAAGTAGCATTACATTCCGAAGTGAAATCACATTCCGAAGTATTGTTGCTGAAAAACTACTTTCCGAAGTAGCACTACATTCCGAAGTGGAATCATATTCCGAAGTATTGTTGCTCAAGATATCAATTCCGAAGTTCTCAAGATCAGGTATTCCGAAGTTATCATGATATCAATTCCAAAGTTCTCAAGATCAGGTATTTCGAAGTTATCAAGATATCAATTCCGAAGTCCTCAAGATCTTATATTCCGAAGTTATCTAGATATCATATTCCGAAGTTCTCAAGATTAGGTATTCCGAAGTACGTTTGTGCATTATTCCGAAGTACTTTTTGAGAATTATTCCGAAGTTCTGTTTGAGAATTATTCCGAAGTTGATTTGTGGTTTATTCAGAAGTTAATTTTTTTTAACTTTTGAGATTAACCTTGAAAGTTATTTGGGATTTTGAGGATTTATTCACCAACACACAAACTAAGCATCAACAACAACACAGTTTCACAACCTTATTTCATTGGACGATCAAAAGATAATCTTTTTTCTTCATGTGATCAAAAATTAATCCTCATTCATTTATGCCGACAATGACATCGCTTACCGATCTTTCTATCATCTCGGGTACGGACACCCGTCCATCATTGATTATCAAAGAGCTATTTGAAGCATGTCAAGGTCGCATGATGTCTTATATTATGGGAAGACCCAGTGGAAGACTTATGGTTCAATCCATTGAGCAAGGTCCACTCGATTAGGGCGAAGTTACTATAGACAATGTGTCTTGACCAAGGCTATTTCATGAATTAACGGCTGCCATCCAAATCATTGCTGATGCAGATGAGAAGGCCGTTCAGACCATACTGTTAATGCAACGATGCCTAAAAACGTTACTTGCATCTTTTGGTCTTATTTTGTTTTGATTACGACAATATGTAAAAACAAGCATTTACGAAAAGAATGAAAAATGAATTCTTGAGTTCAAGTATTTTTCATTTCAACCATTATCACTTAAGGTATGAACAAACAAGTAATTATACTAATTAAGTGATCAAGGATTTAATCTTTTCTTAAAACTAACTTTTTATTAAGTGTGACAAAGTTTTATTATTAAACTTTCTTTTTAAGAAAATGTTTTATTAAATTAATTATTTGAAAATTTGAAATTTGAAAATGGCATATTCTATCTTGGTTTGGAATATCCTTTCATGATATTTTAATCCCCAGATTCGATCCAACCCACTAAAAGAGAAAAGGGAGCAGACTCTACACCGGTGGTTCCTTAGCGCCTACGGCGGTTCCTTATCGATAAGGAACCGCGGGCTGCAATAAAGAACCGCGGGAAGATATAGCCGTTGGACATTTGTCTTATAAATAGTTGACCATTCTCAGACTTTCAATCCACCTCTTTTGCACATAAACTTTCAGATTCTTACATACTTCTTAAATCACTCAAATCCTTGATCATTTGTTTGATTACTACTTGTTTAGAAGTGAATCTTTCTCCTCCCATCTTTTCCTCTCAAAGTGCAAAGAAAAGAACACTATCATTGTTGAAGTGTTGTGTCTACCTCAAAGATCCATTGAAGATCCAAACTTATTTATTCATTGTTGTGTCATTGTTGCGAAGATCCAAGTAGTTGTGTCTATTTGGAAGTTGTGTATGTATTAGGGTTAATACATAGTCCTCAAAGTATATTGATGTAGATTGGTCCTAACTAGGATTAGGGCTTGACTTTTAGCTTAGAGTCGGAAATTGGTTAAGCGACGTTGTGTACTCTAACACCCCACCAAATGCTATGCGCAGCGGAACTACAACATTTGGGTGCTAGGCAGTTATCATCGCACACAAGGTATATCGAACGACTCCAAAGAGACGTCAAAATTTGAACTTAAATTAAAAATTGTTAAAAATGTACATGTCTACGGTTTTCCAAACCCAAATGATACAACAGAGTTTGCGTTTCGGTCCCCATGAATCTTAACCACAAAAGATACAGTTTTCACCACATGACATAAAGTTTAAAATATTCAAGTAAGAATGGGAGGAAAAACAAGTAGACGCCAAGCCACACACACAACTTCCATCCAATGCATGCTCCATGCTACACTTCATCGGTTACCTGAAACACATGCTAAATTTGGTCAACAAAAACGTTGAGTGGAATTCATAGGTTTTACAATTCATTTTGAACATATGTGTAATAAAAATCATTCACGATCATTCATAGACTTGTCGATCAAACAATCTATTTTCAAGGTTATGACAATTGTGTTTAAGCTCATGACACTAATCCGTTAACTCAATCACCCGCGTAATAATTACCGGCGCGATTTAGATGAAACCAGTGCCCCTACTAAAGGTATCAGTTGCAATTATACCTTATCTCTTATCACAAATTATCTGTCCGCAGGGGGTACCCAACGTACTAGCCCTCGTCTTGGATAGGGTCGTCAACCCCATAGTACTATCACTTTGTATAAGCGGCTATTTTCAATCCACGCTAGGATTAAACAATAGTTAATAGTTAATGAAATTAGGGCCTTTTGCAACTAGGTACTCAACACAATTTCTAAGGCAACATTCTGGTCCAACAATCATTCATGACATATGTTCATTTTGGAAAACTAGCATGCATTTCCCTCGCGAGTAAAACAATTTAAAACAATAATAAGCGAGGCTATAAATTCACACCTTATATAACAAAGTAGTCGACGGTTCGAGTGACGATCACTGACGATGATGAGGATGCCCGGGAAAATCAACACCTATCAAACCAATAACGCGTAATGAGTAATCTCATTTATAAACCTTAAGTACTGTATATAATACATACATATTAGTCAATTGTGATAATTACAACTCACACAAAAACCAAACAAATAAGTGTTACTCGTTTTATACCATTCGTCCATGTTATTAACGTTATTCCCTTTTACACATTTTTCGCCGGTACTTACCGAAAGTACGGACTGTTTTACAAGACTTAACCCTTTTTATAAAATTTGGGAAAATTCTAAAAAATACCTTAAGACCTGTAAAAAACACATTCTTAATCCCATTAAAAGTTTTTGCTTTTACGACCCGTTACTCAACACTTAACTAAAACTACGTTTTTCGGACTGAATTTGCACTTTGACCAAATCGGACTCATTTGACCCATTTAAAATATTTCATTGACCTATTTGACACCTAAGTCTAATAATAGACTCAAATATGCAGGTTTGAGACCAAAAATCAACCTTTGACCATCTACCAAACTATACCTATGGTCCCCGGGATTTGACCTAAAACCAAGCATAATTTCGGATTATGAAGGTTTTCATCTCCCGGTACACGATTTTCAAAACATCATAACTTTTGACTCGTTAGGAGTCGTAAGCTCTATCTTATAACAAATCGAAGCTAAGAAGACGCTCTACAACTATATCCTAGTCACAAGACCTGTTTACAAAATAATTTTTATGAAAACACTTCAAACTTTCTGCCTAAAATTACCTATCCCAAAATCAATCCAACACTCGTTTCCAAACCCATTTATCGACACTAGACCTCAACCTAAACACTCCTAATCATACCCAATAATACTAATCAGTCCTAAACACCCTAAGTATCATATCCATCTCAAAACCCAAAGACAAAATCAAACATGCAAATGGTTTTACTCATTCAAAAACATCTAAAAACAAGAATAAATACAAAATCCATCAACAAAATAACAACCACCATGATCCCCCAAACACCCCCTTTGTGCCGTGGGGTTTGGGTGATCAAAAACCTTCAACCAAATTGATTTTGGTTGGTTTGTTGAGTGATTACACATCCTATATACATGAATTAAACATGCATACATCCAATTAACATCAAAACCCACTTTGAAAAATCCATTGATTCTTGGAAAAATTTTTGTGGATGCATGTATGATTAAAGTATATGAAAAGGATGGGAATGAAGTAATTAGATGTGGTCTAAACTTACTTTTAATCAAAACAAGCTAGAAAAAAAATGGTGGTGGTGGTTTGGGGTGGTTTGGCCGTCGGCCTAAAGAGAGAAAAGGGAGGGGGTGAAAATTTTTTGAAGTGAAAATGTGTTTAGTGTGTGTTTGTTTCCCCATTTTGTAAAATTGGGAGGGACCTTGGGTGCAATTTTAGCTTTCTTTTGTCCTCAAGTGAAAACGACCTCATAAGTTTACGGGATTGACTCACTAGTCATTTTTGAAAATTTTACGGGAGTCGGGGATCATCCCGAACACTCCAAAATATTTTTAGGACACTTTAAATGTACATGGAAAGCAATAAAACTCACCCGACTCGACTTAACACGAACCGAAAGTAAAATTCTCGAAAAATTATAACATCGATAAAACGACAATAATCATAGAAATTTGGGCATCCATCGGGATCGTAGTCGTCATCGTTCTTCCTAAATCGTCAATCGTCAAAATTATGACCTCGAATATCGGTTTCAACCAAAATGATAAAATATATAGCAGTTAAAATTTATTAAAAATTTCAAAAATAAGCGTAATTTAGGGTAATGTAAGTGACCTCGGATCTAGGGTATCACATCCACCCCTCCTTAAAGAGAGCGACGTCCCGGCGCTCGCCTCTTCTTATACTCACATTTCGTGCCGCTGGAACAGATGAGGGTACCTTTCCTTGAAAAAGTCCTCACGTTCCCAAGTGTATTCCGGTCCAGGCCTAGAATTCCATCGAACCTTCACAATGGGACTTCTACTATGCTTCAGCCTCTTGACCTCTCGGTCCATAATTTCCACGGGTTCTTCCACAAAATGCATTTTGTCGTCCAATTGAATCTCGTCCAAAGGAATCACCAATTCCTTATCCGCCAAACTCTTCTTCAAATTTGATACGTGAAACGTGTCGTGAATAGCACTAAGCCCGTTCGGCAACTCTAACTTATACGCTACTGGTCCAATTCGTTTAACGATCTTAAATGGTCCAATATACCTCGGACTCAACTTTCCTTTCTTCCCAAAACGAATTACACCCTTCCACGGCGAAACCTTAAGCATAACCATATCTCCGACTTCAAATTCCAACGGTTTTCTTCTGTTATTGGCATAACTCTTCTGTCGGCTTCTAGCAGCAAGTAATCGGTTCTTGATTTGCACAATCTTCTCTGTCGTCTCCAAAACCATTTCGGGTCCAGTTAACTGACTTTCTCCTACTTCACTCCAACACACAGGTGATCTACACATCCTTCCATACAACGCTTCGAATGGTGCAGACTTGATGCTGGCATGATAACTATTATTATACGAAAACTCCACTAAATCAAGTGGCGTTCCCAACTTCCTCCAAAATCAATCACGCATGCTCGGAGAATGTACTCCATCGTCTGAATAGTTCGTTCACTCTGGCCATCAGTCTCCGGGTTATAAGCCGTGCTCAAACTCAATTCAGTGCCCATTGCACGCTGAAGTGATTTCCAAAATTCCGAAGTAAACCTAATATCGCGATCCGAAATGATCGATAAAGGTACTCCATGTCTGCAAACGATCTCCTTCATGTACACACTGGCCAGCTTCTCCATACTGTCCGTCTTCATAGGTAAGAAATGAGCAGATTTTGTCAATCTATCCACTATTACCCAAATCATATCACATCCACTAGGAGTTCTGGGTAAACCCGTCACGAAATCCATAGCGATTATCTCCCATTTCCATTCTGGGATCTCTGGTTGTACCAACAGCCCAGACGGCTTCTTATGTTCGACTTTAACCTTCGCACAAGTCAAACACTTACTGACGTAACGAGCAATATCCGCCTTCATATTCGGCCACGAATAGACTCTCTTCAGGTCATGATACATTTTATCCGATCCAGGATCTATCGAGTACTTCGACTTATGAGACTCGTTCATAACCAAATCTCGTACTCCAGGCTTTCCTTCCTCAGATGGACACAACGGTAACCAAATCTGATTCTCGAAATATCTCAGCCCGTCTGACCTAACCACAAAAAGAGGTTTCAACATTCTTCCCAAGTTCTCAGCATCAACGTTCTCTTTCATTAATCCCTTCTCTTGAGCCTTCGGTATTGTTTCGGTTAAATCAACACCTTTAGTCATCACTAAAGCTCTGACTCTCAAAGGTTTCTCTCGATCCTTCCTACTAAGTGCATCTGCTACGACATTCACCTTACCAGGATGGTAGCGAATCTCACAGTCATAGTCACTCATTAATTCTACCCATCACCTCTGTCTCATGTTCAACTCCTTTTGGTCTAAAATGTGCTGCAAACTCTTGTGGTCAGTGAATACAACAAACTTCGTCCCATACAAATAATGTCTCCAGAATTTCAGCGCAAAAACCACAGCTCCTAATTCCAAATCATGCGTCGTGTAGTTCTCATCATTCTTCCTCAGTTGTCTCGATGCATAAGCAATCACTTTCTCACGCTGCATCAACACAGCTCCATAACCCTTTCGAGATGCGTCACAATACACTACAAAGTCTTCAGTTCCTTCTGGTAATGACAATATCGGTGCAGAACATAACTTGTCCTTGAGTGTTTTGAAAGTGAATTCTTCTTCATCTTCCCATTCATACACCCTATTCTTCTCGGTAAGCTTTGTCAATGGCTTTGCAATCAACGAAAATCCTTCAATGAATCTCCGATAATACCCAGCTAAACCAAGGAATTGTCGAACTTCAGTCGGCGTTGTCGGTGTCGACCATTCCCTGATCGCTTCGACCTTGGCAGGATCAACGCGAACTCCTTTGCTATCAATTACGTGACCAAGGAATTGCACAGACTCTAACCAAAACTCACACTTCGAGAACTTCGCATACAACTTCTCTTTCTTCAGCAGATCCAATATCTTTTCCAGGTGCTTCTCGTGCTCTTCCTTACTCTTAGAGTAAATAAGAATATCATCGATAAAAACAATGACAAACTTATCTAGGTACGGCTTGCATACTCGATTCATAAGGTCCATGAATACTGCAGGCGCGTTTGTCAACCCAAAAGGCATCACTCGAAATTCGAAGTGTCCATACCGCGTACGAAAGGCAGTTATAGGGATATCCTTCTCTCTCACACGCAGTTGATGATACCCTGACCTCAAGTCGATCTTTGAGTATACACAGGAACCTTGTAATTGATCAAACAAATCGTCAATCCTCGGCAATGGATACCGATTCTTAACCGTCAGCTTGTTGAGCTCTCTATAGTAAATACACATCCGAAATGACCCATCTTTCTTCTTCACAAACAACACTGGCGCTCCCATGGTGACGAGCTCGGTCGAATAAATCCCTTATCCATCAACTCCTTCAGTTGATCTGATAACTCCTTTAACTCTGATGGTGCTAATCGATAGGGTGCACGAGCAACTGGTGCAGCTCCCGGCATCAAATCGATTCGAATTTCGACCTCACGGGTGGGTGGTAAACCCGGCAACTCGTCTGGAAAAACTTCTAGATATTCGCGAATTACAGGTACCTCTTCTAACTTCGCCTCTAAGTCACCATCACTAGAAACTTGTGCCAAAAACACATCGCATCCATCTTCTACATACTTCATCATTTTCAAACAAGATATCACTTTCAAACGAGAAGTGCATTCATCTCCCTTCACAGTCAAGACTCTATTCCTCAACGGGATCTGAACTAATCTCTCTCCACAGACGATCATGGCACTATGCGCCATCAGCCAATCCATTCCAACGATCACATCGAACGATCCTAGCTCTATGGGCATTAAGTCGATTTCAAAAGCGTAATTTCCTAACTTCAAGGTACACCCTTTCAGTATAGAATTTGTACTAACGATCTTCCCATCGGCTAATTCCACGTTATAACTAGTCGTTAACAATACCGGTTCTCTACTGATATGACGACTAAATTTAACATATACGAAACTCTTGTCGGAACCAGAATCAAACAATATACTAGCATAACAAGCGTCTAGCAGAAACGTACCGGTAACCACGTTAGGGCCTTGTGGTTTATCAACCGTCCCTACTTGATACACAGCAGCAGCATTGTTACCTCCTTGCCTGTTCCCAGCCTTCGGGCAATTTCCTTGCTTATGTCCTCTTTCTCCACATCCGAAACAAACCATCACTCTCGTAGTATTCGCCCCAGTAGCTACCCCTTTCGCTCGGCAATCTGACATCCTATGACCTGCCTTTCCGCACTTGCCACACGCGGGTGGGCAACTCCCTACATGGTATAAATTGCATCGACCACGGTGGGGATTCACCTTCGCTCCTCTGGGGTTTGTGACAGCCCTCATCCCATCATTCCTTTGCTGGTTGAACTGCTGATTGCGGTTCTGACCTTGGTTGTTACGGTTTCCACCTCGGCTTTGTCCTTGGGATTGATTACTCTGAGCTGCCTCCCACTTCCTCTTGTTTCCTTCAGCAATGAAGTTCTTCTTGTCTTGCAGTTTGACATCCATAAGCGCGTGAGCCATTTGGACTGCTTCAATGAATGACCCAGGCTTAGATGAAGTCGTCTCACCCTTGATATTACTTGACAGACATTTAATGTACTGCTTCATCTTCTTGCTATCATCGGCAAAGGCATCAGGACACAAAAGGCTCAATTCATTAAACCTCCTGGTATACGCAGTGATATCATTGTTCCTCAAAGTCAAGTGCCTTAACTCATCTTCCAATTGACCCAGCTCCTCTTCGGGACAGAACTTTTTGGTCAAAAGAGCCTTAGTAGCAGTCCAAGTCCTCGCATTTGCTACTGCTAACCCAACAGTGGCTACTTGGGTGTTCCACCAACTCATTGCGTCATCAAGAAAAGTAGCAGCCACAAACTTGACCTTATTCGCCTCTGAACAACCACTAATCTCAAAAGTACTCTCGACCTTTTCTAACCACCTCCTGGGTTCTAGGGCTCCGCCTGTTCCACGAAACTGCGTGGGACCGCATTTCATAAAACTAGAATAAGTACACTCTCTCGGGGCTTGCTGTCTCCCCACATTTCCGCCCTGATTTGGGTTTCGATTTGCTCGATCTGCTTCTAGTGCATTCGCAATTGCTTCCTGAATCATTGTGTTCACACGGGTTGCTGTTAGCTTTGGAGGCATGGTGAGTTCTCAAGTACACCTCTCTGCAAAGACAGGGAAAATAGAAAAACAATGTAAGTATACACATCAAGATTAAGATGGATTTCTCTTTCAAGACATAATATAAATACAACGACACATCACTACAAGGTTACTAATATTCATCAATTCACATCACAAAAGAGCAAATTAAAGACATATCACAGATCATGAAAGGTAAACATGGATTGTATTGATAAATTAACCAAAATTGTGACAAGTATTGCCACTACAACCATTCACCATAAAACTTAAGTCATCAAGTTTTTCGTCACAATACCATCATACAAAAGTCTAAAATAGTTCGATTACAACGATCAAAGATAAAGTACAATACAAGCAACTAGTCATGTGATGATCCACACGACCTCTTGGATGGCGGTTCATCTTCATCCTCCTCGGGCTCTTCGTCACTGTCTTCCTCGTCCTCTTCGTCCATCTTCCTCTTTCCGTTGTCATTCGGCCCACATTCAGTCGCCTTCTTTATCCCAGAAGTAGACCCACACTCAACTGCTACCTGATTTCCTACAGTGATACAAACACCTTTGGCAGGTGGCTGGACCATAAAATCATTAGCCTCCATTTCCAAGTCATCTACAAATCTCCAATCTGGGGGAAAGGATGCTCTCACTCGATGCTCCCAACTTTGCATCCTAGTCAATCTCGCTTGATCCTCCCTAACTTGTTCAAGACTGGCACTCAGGTTCGCTATCATCGATGTCAGATTGTTGATATCACTCTTGTTTGCCATTCCATCAAACTCAATCCTTGAAGTTCTTGCCAACAACTTCTTGTGTGCCCTCTCATTCTCGTCGAATCTGTTGATTACCCTCGTTTCCAAAATGTACCGCTCGCACATCGATTCATCCAATCTTCTCACAACACGCTGTACGTCACGATAAGCTCTCGGTCCGGGGCGGATAACTCTTGCGATGCCCTGATGAAGAAAATTTGCGCTCGCTGCAGCTTCGGATCTTCTAGGGATACCTGGCATACCAACCAGATGAGAAGTACGAATAGGCCTGGGGAAAGTAGTTCTCTTTTGGTCGAGGTCCTGGGCTTGCACATTGTTCGTCTCGGCTTTTCCTTCAGCAACTGTTCCAACATTTCCCCCTTCGTGTCCTACGACGTAATCGTCTCCATTTCCGTTAGGCGGTACCTCGGCCATTCCTGCAGTAACAGAGAATTTTGGAGGGTATGTAAGATTACTATTCAATATTTATAAATACATGCATGCAAATGCAATGAAAAGGGGGTACACATGCCCAAAATGCGATAATATGATGCTCATGCATAAGTAATACAAGAATTACGGTATCGAGTACTCCACGTACAATTTCAATGTTTACATATAGTAGTTCAATATCTACGTAATAAATACCCACATATATACTTCAACTCAAAAGTATACATCAATACCATGAATATAAAAATAAACCTTACCGGAGCCATGCAGGATAGTTGTGTGCTTGGACAATTTCTTACGACACCAAAAGTTATAGTTTAGGAATTTTCAAAACGACCTAGTTCTCTATAACTCATGGCTCTGATTACCAATCTCTAACACCCCACCAAATGCTATGCGCAGCGGAACTACAACATTTGGGTGCTAGGCAGTTATCATCGCACACAAGGTATATCGAACGACTCCAAAGAGACGTCAAAATTTGAACTTAAATTAAAAATTGTTAAAAATGTAGATGTCTACGGTTTTCCAAACCCAAATGATACAACAGAGTTTGCGTTTCGGTCCCCATGAATCTCAACCCCAAAAGATACAGTTTTCACCACAACATGACATAAAGTTTAAAATATTCAAGTAAGAATGGGAGGAAAAACAAGTAGACGCCAAGCCACACACACAACTTCCATCCAATGCATGCTCCATGCTACACTTCATCGGTTACCTGAAACACATGTTAAATTTGGTCAACAAAAACGTTGAGTGGAATTCATAGGTTTTACAATTCATTTTGAACATATGTGTAATAAAAATCATTCACGATCATTCATAGACTTGTCGATCAAACAATCTATTTTCAAGGTTATGACAATTGTGTTTAAGCTCATGACACTAATCCGTTAACTCAATCACCCGCGTAATAATTACCGGCGTGATTTAGATGAAACCAGTGCCCCTACTAAAGGCATCAGTTGCAATTATACCTTATCTCTTATCACAAATTATCCGTCCGTAGGGGGTACCTAACGTACTAGCCCTCGTCTCGGATAGGGTCGTCAACCCCATAGTACTATCACTTTGTATAAGCGGCTATTTTCAATCCACGCTAGGATTAAACAATAGTTAATAGTTCATGAAATTAGGGCCTTTTGCAACTAGGTACTCAACACAATTTCTAAGGCAACATTCGGGTCCAACAATCATTCATGACATATGTTCATTTTGGAAAACTAGCATGCATTTCCCTCGCGGTTGAAACAATTTAAAACAATAATAAGCGAGGCTATAAATTCACACCTTATATAACAAAGTAGTCGACGGTTCGAGTGACGATCACTGACGATGATGAGGATGCCCGGGAAAATCAACACCTATCAAACCAATAACGCGTAATGAGTAATCTCATTTATAAACCTTAAGTACTGTATATAATACATACATATTAGTCAATTGTGATAATTACAACTCACACAAAAACCAAACAAATAAGTGTTACTCGTTTTATACCATTCGTCCATGTTATTAACGTTATTCCCTTTTACACATTTTTCGCCGGTACTTACCGAAAGTACGGACTGTTTTACTAGACTTAACCCTTTTTATAAAATTTGGGAAAATTCTAAGAAATACCTTAAGACCTGTAGAAAACACATTCTTAATCCCATTAAAAGTTTTTGCTTTTACGACCCGTTACTCAACACTTTACTAAAACTACGTTTTTCGGACTGAATTTGCACTTTGATCAAATCGGACTCATTTGACCCATTTAAAATATTCCATTGACCCATTTGACACCTAAGTCTAATAATAGACTAAAATATGCAGGTTTGAGACCAAAAATCAACCTTTGACCATTTACCAAACTATACCTATGGTCCCCGGGATTTGACCTAAAACCAAGCATAATTTCGGATTATGAAGGTTTTCATCTCCCGGTACACGATTTTCAAAACATCATAACTTTTGACTCGTTAGGAGTCGTAAGCTCTATCTTATACCAAATCGAAGCTAAGAAGACGCTCTACAACTATATCCTAGTCACAAGACCTGTTTACAAAATAATTTTTATGAAAACACTTCAAACTTTCTGCCTAAAATTACCTATCCCAAAATCAATCCAACACTCGTTTCCAAACCCATTTATCGACACTAGACCTCAACCTAAACACTCCTAATCATACCCGATCATACTAATCAGTCCTAAACACCCTAAGTATCATATCCATCTCAAAACCGAAACACAAAATCAAACATGCAAATGGTTTTACTCATTCAAAAACATCTAAAAACAAGAATAAATACAAAATCCATCAACAAAATAACAACCACCATGATCCCCCAAACACCCCCTTTGTGCCGTGGGGTTTGGGTGATCAAAATCCCCTAACCAAATTGATTTTGGTTGGTTTGTTGAGTGATTACACATCCTATATACATGAATTAAACATGCATACATCCAATTAACATCAAAACCCACTTTGAAAAATCCATTGATTCTTGGAAAAAATTTTGTGGATGCATGTATGATTAAAGTATATGAAAAGGATGGGAATGAAGTAATTAGATGTGGTCTAAACTTACTTTTAATCAAAACAAGCTAGAAAAAAAAATGGTGGTGGTGGTTTGGGGTGGTTTGGCCGTCGGCCTAAAGAGAGAAAAGGGAGGGGGTGAAAATTTTTTGAAGTGAAAATGTGTTTAGTGTGTGTTTGTTTCCCCATTTTGTAAAATTGGGAGGGACCTTGGGTGCAATTTTAGCTTTCTTTTGTCCTCAAGTGAAAACAACCTCATAAGTTTACGGGATTGACTCACTAGTCATTTTTGAAAATTTTACGGGAGTCGGGGATCATCCCGAACACTCCAGAATATTTTTAGGACACTTTAAATGTACCCGGAAAGCAATAAAACTCACCCGACTCGACTTAACACGAACCGAAAGTAAAATTCTCGAAAAATTATAACATCGATAAAACGACAATAATCATAGAAATTTGGGCATCCATCAGGATCGTAGTCGTCATCGTTCTTCTTAAATCGTCAATCGTCAAAATTATGACCTCGAATATCGGTTTCAACCAAAATGATAAAATATATAGCAATTAAAATTTATTAAAAATTTCAAAAATAAGCGTAATTTAGGGTAATGTAAGTGACCTCGGATCTAGGGTATCACATATACGATTTCTCCACCTTAAGGAGCTTGTTGATTAGTGAACTCTCGAGTAAGGAGTACTCGAGGAGTGGAGTAGGAACGAGGAGTGAGCTTCGTTCCCGAGCCACTATAAATCCTTGGTCTTTGGTTTGATCTTTCCTTCCCTTATCTCTTTACATTCTTTATTCTTTATACTTTTGATTATTAGCTTAGTTACATTCATTATTCTTTACACTTGTGATTATTAGTTAGTTGCACTATACATTGTTCATATTGTGTATAAGAAGGTTTCACATAAATACTCAAGCTTAAGTTTTTAAAAAAGGATTTTTAAAACCGAACTTTAACAAGCAAATTTAAGAAACTATTCAACCCCTCCCTCCCTTTCTAGTTTCTACAATTGGTATCAAAGCGTGGTTGCTCAAGTCTTTTTAAAATATATTGTATTTTAAAACTTGAATCGATCTATGGATTCCAACAAGTATCTAGCAGGGCAATCCATGCAAAGACCACCTCTTTTTGAAACCGATAGTTTTATTTATTGGAAAAATAGGTTTGAGACTTATGTGAAATCAAAAGATTTAAATCTTTGGCATGTTATTACCAATGGTGACTTTTTTCCATTTCAATATAATGAAGTTTCTAAAAGTAAGGAGATAGTTACTTTTGATAAAGCTAATGATGATACTAAAAGAAAACTTGCTAAAAATAATGAGGCTAAAATGGTGATTTATAATGCTTTACCAAAGAAAGAGTACGAAAGGATTTTTATGTGTGAAACCGCTAAAGACATTTGGAATACTCTTTTAGTAACCCACCAAGGTAATAGCCAAGTCAAAGAAAGTAAAATCGATCTTCTTGTTCAACAACATTAACAATTTGTCATCTTAGAAGATGAAACCATAGATAGTGCATGTGCTAGATTAAAAACTATTATTACTAGTCTAAAAGCACTTGATGAAGGTTTTTCTAGCAAGAACAATGTTAGGAAGTTTCTTAGGGCGTTGCATCCTAAATGGAGAGCTAAAGTCACGGCGATTGAAGAATCAAAGGATCTCGCCAAATTATCACTCGATGAACTCACTGGTAACTTGAATGTTCATGAGATGATAATTTTGAAGGACTCGGAAATGGTGAAAACTAAGAGTGAAAGAAAGTCTCTTGCACTTAAAGCCAAGAAGGAACAAAGTGATCATGAAAGTTCCTCAGATAGTGATGATGAGGAATATGCCTTGGCGGTTAGAGACTTTAAGAAGTTCTTCAAAAGACGAGGTCAATACGTGAGGCAACCAAAAAACGACAAGAAACCCTTCTCCAAAAATCGATTTGCCAAAGACGATAAAGGTGATAGGAAATGCTTTAGATGTGGTGATCCAAATCATTTTATTGGTGATTGTCCTAAGCCTTCACGCGACAAGAACCACACGACGTTCGTTGGAGGTTCATGGAGTGTTAGCGGTGAAGATGTTGATGACAACCCAAAAGATGAGAAGTGTCTCATGGCTCAAACTTCTAAAAGAGGTACTTTCCGAAACCGAGTATTATAGCAATAATAGTTCTTCTCAAGATGATAGTAAATTAGAAGGCCAATACAATAACTTGCATAAGCTTAGTCTAAAATTTATTGAAAAGAACAAAGTGCTAAAATCTACTAGAACTAAGCTTGAAAGCGAGATTAGTGAGCTAAAAGAAAAATTAGCTAAGCTTGAGAAAAATAAAGAAATAGACCTAGTATGCTTAAAATGTGAAAATCTTAGGCAAGAAAATGAAAACCTTAAGATCACCTCCATTAGACTTGAAAAGTTCATGAGAGGTACTAATGCTCTTGATGATATGTTAAACAAACAAATTCGATCTAAGGAAAAACTTGGGTTAGGATATAAAACTAACGAAGCATCAACTAGTGAACCAAAACAAGTTAGGTTTTCAGAAAAACAGTCCCCTACACGCGGTGCTCCAATATATGGGTCGGTTCCTCATCGCTATGGAACCGCCGATGGAACTATGGAACCGCGGCCAGAAGATGATTTTTGTGAAAATCCTGAACTTTCTGAAAAGTCAATTTTAGGTGAAGGACCAAAACATATTCTTATTAACAAGGTCAAAGTACCTATAATTCAAAAGCCTACTCTAGATAAATTCTACAAGCCCTTGAGAAAACCTCTAATGGGAAATAGAAACTTATCTAGACAAATATCTACTCCTCCAAGAGTACGAAAAAGAGATGATCATGCCAAACAACGACCTAGGAGTAAAACCCCAACACCTAGGAGGAATAATAATAATACTAGATCAAGATCAAAGACACCTAGGAGAAACTATGGACAATAAAATGGCCATATGAATTGGAATAATTTTCAACAACAATACTTTTCCCCATGGGGAATGTCTCCTTCATTCATGCATCCTAACCAAATGCAAGGGATGTTTGGAACTAAAAATTTTGGACCCATGAGATATTGGGAACCAAATGTTTGATCTTGTGTGTTGTTACCTACATATGCTTGAGAATCGATCTAGATACCGACGAGTGGATTAAGGATAGTGGTTGTTCTAAACACATGACGGGTAATCGAAGTTTGTTCTCACACTACAAAGCATATGATGGAGGTAACGTTACATTCGATAGTAATAGACGTGGTAATATCATTGGTAAAGGTACAGTCTCTCTTGACTTTATGACTATAGAATATGTAGAGCACATAGATTACTTAGGTTTTAACCTTCTAAGTATAGGTCAAATTTGTGACAATAAGTGTAAGGTCATCTTTTCGAAATATGATAGTAAAATCGTAAAAGATGGAAAAGTCATTGGAAAAGGTGTTAGAAAGCATGGGCTTTATGTCATGAAGGTTAATAGGAAGTCAAAGGACAACTTATGTCTAGCGACTTTAGATGATAGTTCTACTCTTTGGCATAGGAGATTAGGTCACGCTAATATGTGTTTAATTCAATCTTTAGTCTCTAAGGAGTTGGTAAGACACCTCCCCAAGATGAAGTTTGATAGTCACTTTTGTGATGCTTGCAAAATTGGGAAGCAAGTTCACTCAAGTCACAAAGCCAAAAATGAGGTTTCGACCTCTCGGTGTTTAGAGCTCCTACACATGGATCTCTTTGGACCTTCCGCCATACGGAGTTATGGAGGTAACCTTTATATCCTAGTTATAGTTGACGACTACTCTAGATTCACTTGGACTAGATTTTTGGTGTCTAATAATGAAGCTTTCGATCACTTTGAAACATTTAGTACAAGAATTCAAAATCAACTAGGATGTTCAATTGTCTCTATTAGGACGGATCATGGTAGGGAATTTGATAATGAAGTGCAATTTAGTGCCTTTTGTGAAGCCGATGATATTACCCATAACTTATCGGCTCCTCGCACTCCACAATCAAATGGGGTAGTTGAAAGAATCATAGGACCATCCAAGAGATGAGTAGGAAGATGTTGAATGAGCAATCTTTGCCTCAAAAATTTTGGTGCAATGCCGTGGACACATCTACTTACCTTCTCAACCGAATTCTTATTCGACCTTTTCTAGGAATGACCCCCTATGAGATTCTTAAAGGTAAGAAGACCTCATTGGAATAATTTAGGGTGTTTGGAAGCAAGTGCTTCATTCTCAACACCAAAGATTACCTTACTAAGTTTGACCCAAAGTCATACGAAGGTATCTTTTTTGGTTATTCTCAAACTAGCAAAGCCTACATAGTCCTCAACAGAACCTCGGGTGTAATTGAAGAATCACTTAACGTGACATTTGATGAAACCCCACCTTCATATAAGACACCACCTTTAGTAGATGATGACTTAGATGAAATAGACATAGTTAATGCCAAATATGTTAGAAACATAGGAGTTGAAGACCTTAGTGTTGAAAAGGGAGTAAACATTAAGGAGTCCAAGGATCATGCTCTTGATAATGTCATAGGCGAATTAAATCAAAGGACCCTAAGATCTCAAGTCCAAAATCAAAGTAACTTCTTTTGTTTCATCTCCTTGATTGAACCTAAGAATGTTAAAGAAGCTTTGATGGATGAGAGTTGGGTCATCGCTATGCAAGAAGAATTGAATCAATTCATTGCTAATTACGTTTGGGAACTTGTTCCTCCACCTAGAAGTTCGACCATCATAGGAACCAAATGGGTATATAGGAATAAGTTAGATGAGAATGGTGTTGTGTCTCGTAACAAGGCTAGACTTGTAGCTCAAGGCTATAATCAAAAAGAAGGTATTGATTATGACGAGACATACGCACCCGTAGCTAGATTAGAATCCATTAGAATCCTCTTAGCTTACGCTTGTGCTTTAGACTTTAAGCTTCAACAAATGGATGTAAAGACTGTACTTCTTAACGGTTTGATCAATGAGGAGTTATATGTGGCTCAACCTCCTGGCTTCATTGATTTTGAGAAACCAAATCATGTCTAAAAGCTTAAGAAAGCTCTTTATGGTCTCAAATAAGCACCCAAAGCTTGGTATGATAGACTTAAAGCGTTTCTTGTAAAACATGAGTATACCACGAGGATGGTAGACAATACACTCTTTACAAAGAAGAAATGTTCTCACCTCATTATCGTACAAATATATGTTGATGACTATTTGTTTCAACTTGTCAATCATTATGTGATGACTTTGTCAAAATCATGCATGACGAGTTTGAAATGAGCATGATGGGAGAACTTAACTTCTTCTTAGGACTCCAAATTAAACAAATGGACGATGGTATTTTCTTTAATCAATCCAAGTATGTTAAAGAAATGCTAAAGAAATTTGGATTAGAAGACTCTAGACCAATGAAGACCCCTATGGCCTCGGATACTAAACTCACCGTAGATGATGATTGTGAGTCGGTAGACAACACCAAATATAGATGAATGATTAGTAGTTTTTTGTACCTAACGGCAAGTCCGGATATCATGTTTAGTGTTTGCCTTTGTGCTCTCTTCCAAGAGGCTCCCAAAACCGCTCACCTTGAGGGCACTATACATTTAGGATTATGGTATCCTAAAGGGACCGGCGTAGAAACCATTGTCTACGCGGACTCGGATCATGCGGGAGACTATGTGGATCGGAAAAGCAGTAGTGGAGTTTGTACCTTAATGGGTTGTTGTTTAACTTATTGGTTCTCCAAGAAACAAACCGCTCTTGCTATATCCACCACGGAAGCCGAGTATGTGAGAGCCGGTAAAGCTTTCCAACAAGCTCTATGGATGAAGCAAGCGCTTGTTGATTACGAGATTTCTCTTGATGATGTTCCCATCATGTGCGACAACAAGGGTGCAATAGACCTTAGCAATAATCCCGTGCAACATTCACGAACTAAGCACATAGAGATTAGCCACCATTTTCTTAGGGATAATGTTCAAAAGGGGAACATTTGATAGAGAAGGTATCGTCGGTAGAAAACATAGATGATATCTTCACTAAGCCACTTAAAAGGGAACCTTTTAATTACTTGTGTCTAGGTATAGGCTTAATGGAACATATTCCTTAATTGTGCATTCTTATGTTTATGTCTTTTCTCTCTTTTAGTTTTTTAGCTTAATAAACTTTTTTTGGAATACTTCTCTTCTTTTTCAAATTTCTCAAAGCTTTTGTGAAAATAACCGAGGAATGTTTTTGCATTGTTAATTTAATCTAAAAACATTTTCAAAGCTTCTTGCTTTTCATAATTAGCTTACATAATTCATATGTATGGGTCTCCCAAATATAGGAAGAACAAAAGAGAACTTTGGAGGATCATTGTGTCATGACCTTGTGTCTAGTTCTACACACCTCCTACATTGATTTTATTAAAAAATCTATGTATTTTGGTCAAAACCTTGTTTGGTGAGCTCTTGTGTGTTTTCTTTGTCTATCTTTGCTTCTTAGCATATCCCCATGATTAGTTAGACCAGAAAAATAGGATTTTCTGAATTGGAAAATCCTCCCTCATTACCAAACTCAAACCACTATGGGCGGTTCTTTATTGAAACCGCGGTTCCTCAGTGATAAGTAACTGCCGGCTGAGTTAAAGAACCGCGCCCAGTACCTTATTTTCCGGGTATTCCTGAAACTCCAAATTTGTTCCAACACTTTTTGGAATCTTTGTTTCAACCCTTTGACCACCCCCAAATTATCTTGGACTTTCTCTATATAACCTTAAGCATTTTGCATTCTTTCTCAAATAAAAATGTCTTATTCCCCAAATGAAAGCTTTGATTCTCTTGCATTCTCTCCAATTGGTTTCAACCCAAATTCACCCAAGAACACTCAAAATCCCATCTCTTCTCTAAATAAGAATGGTGATTGTGGAACTTCTTATCTTCCACCACTAGCCTTTCGCTTTCTACCTCCTTCACATGATAATGTCATGCATCATGGAACATATTGTCAATGTTGTCAATATCAACATCTTGCTATGGCTCACATCTATGAGGAGTTGAATTACATCAAGAGTTTCTTAGTTAATCCTCCTCTTTTCTATATCTATGAGATTTTTACCAACCCACCACCACCTCCTTCCGCCACTACCTTGTCTTTTAACTAAGCATTGGTTGCTTATATTCAATACATCTAGTTCTAGCAAATCTTAGAGTTCTAGCTTAACTTTGATTATATTTCTGCTTTTTATTTTGGCTTGTGGTTGTGTCTCATACATCTTTGTATGATTTATTTCCTTGTATCTTTTATCATGTTTTCTTTTAACATGACTTATCTTGGATCTTTTGTTTCCTATTTTTTTGTGATCTTTGCTATATCTTGTAGGGTGTCTCTTCTCTTCTACTAACCCTTCTATGTATCTTTTCACCATATTTCGATTCCTTGGTGCCCCAAGCAAGGGGAGTCAGCACCAAGGGGGAGCATTTGTAAAGTCCGGTTCTTTTCTTCTTCAAAGACTTTTGCAACCTTTTTGCTTCGAAAAAGGGGGGGGGGAATGATAAACTCGTCTTCAGAAATCTTGTTTTATTAGATGATTGAGTTTATGGATTGTCGGAATCAAAAAGGGGGAGATTGTTAATGCAATGATGCCTAAAAACGTTACTTGCATTTTTCCGTCTCGTTTTGTTTTGATTACGACAATATGTAAAAACAAGCATTTACGAAAACAATGAAAAATGAATTCTTGAGTTCAAGTATTTTTCATTTCAACCATTATCACTTAAGGTATGAACAAACAAGTAATTATACTAATTAAGTGATCAGGATTTAATCTTTTTTTAAAACTCACTTTTTATTAAGTGTGACAAAGTTTTATTATTAAACTTTCTTTTTAAGAAACTGTTTTATTAAACTAATTATTTGAAAATTTGAAATTTGAAAATGGCATATTCTGTCTTGGTTTGGAATATCCTTTCAAGATATTTTAATCCCCAGATTCGATCCAACCCACTAAAAGATAAAAGGGAGCGGACTCTACGCCGGCGGTTCCTTAGCGCCTACGGTGGTTCCTTATCGATAAGGAACCACGGGCTGCAATAAAGAACCGCGGGAAGATATAGCCGTTGGACATTTGTCTTATAAATAGTGGACCATTCTTAGTCTTTCAATCCACCTCTTTTGCACATAAACTTTCAGATTCTTACATACTTCTTAAGTCACTCAAATCCTTGATCATTTGTTTGATAACTACTTGTTTATAAGTGAATCTTTCTCCTCCCATCTTTTCCTCTCAAAGTGCAGAGATAAGAACACTATCATTATTAAAGTGTTGTGTCTACCTCAAAGATCCATTGAAGATCCAAACTTATTTATTCATTGTTGTGTCATTTTTGTGAAGATCTGAGTAGTTGTGTCTATTTGGAAGTTGTGTATGTATTAGGGTTAATACTTAGTCCTGAAAGTATATTTGTGTAGATTGGTCCTAGCTAAGATTGGGGCTCGACTTTTAGCTTTGAGTCGGAAATTGGTTAAGCGACGTTGTGTACGGTTTCTCCATATTAAGGAGCTTGTTGATTAGTGAACTCTCGAGTAAGAGTACTCGAGGAGTGGAGTAGGAATGAGGAGTGAGCTTCGTTGCCGAACCACTATAAATCCTTGGTGTTTGGTTTGATCTTTCCTTCCCTTATCTCTTTACATTCTTTATTTTTTATACTTGTGATTATTAGTTTAGTTACATTCATTATTCTTTACACATGTGATTATTAGTTAGTTGCACTATACCTTGTTCATATTATGTATAAGAAGGTTTCACATAAATACTCAAGCTTATGTTTTTTAAAAAGGATTTTTAAAACCAAACTTTAACAAGCAAATTTAAGAAACTATTCAACCCCCCCCCCCCCCTTCTAGTTTCTACACATACTTCAAGCTCTTCCACCTGATATATATCATATGGTAAGCAAACACAAGGTAGCAAAGGAGCTTCGGGATCACTTAACGGTTTTGTTATAAGGGACTTCCCTTTCCAAGCAGGAACGAGAGTGTCAACTCTATGACTTATTTGATAGGTTCTCATACATTCCAGGGGAAATACTTCATGATTACTACTGGCGCTTCACTACATTGATGAATGATTTGAATGTGTATAATCTCACGATTGCTCAGTTTTAACTCAACACCAAGTTTTTGAACACGTTACCCCTAGAGTGGAGCCAATACGTCACTGGTGTTAAATTTATTCGGGATTTACACAAATCTAATTTAGAACAACTATATGCTTTCTTCCAGCAACACGAGAAGCATGTGCTCCAGAAACGCATGTCTCAAGGATCTTATTCCAAACCATTGGCGTTAATGGCAAATCATCCAACTTTGTCATATAACAACACTCTGTATGCTATGGGACAACAATCTTCATATCAGCCCTTGTATCAAACTCCAAGCTTTCCTCAGTATTCGATACTACCACAACCACCTACATCCTATCAGCAACAATATCAGCAACTAGCATTATCATCACAACGTGCACAACAACCATACTCTCCTTACCAACCACCAACAAGTCCTGCTATCACATACCCGCAACACGAAGTTCCGCAACCCCACTATTTACAACATGTCAGTCCTCCTTCCAGTGTATATGTAGCTCCAGCAGCACCAGTTTTCTACTGAGATGATAAGGTTCCAGTTCCTGAGTTCAAACAAGGGGATAATCCTACTGATGTACTAGCACAAATGTCTGCTTACATAACTCAAACGTTGATCAAAAGAGGTTATAGAGGACTCATGTGTCGAGGAATTTCGATGTATTTTAATTAGATACGATATAGGACAAATTTAGGAAATTACCCTTAGAAAAAGGTAATCATCCATAAATAAGTCGAAGACGAATTTAATTAAACACGTTGATGATCCAAGTTCGTTGTACACGAGGATCAAGTAAATTTGAGACGTTTTGTTTCAATTTGGACAATTGATTTGAATTGGGTTTTAGTTTTTTTAATCTAAAATTACTCCTACAACTTTTTAATTAATTAAATCCTAAAGTGCATGAATCGTTCCCCATTATTTAATCTTAAAGACAATTATTTAAAAATTAAAACTTCTAAACTATTTAAAATAAACAATCTATTAAAAATCAATTTAGATTTAATCTATTTAATAAAGACACTTTTACACTATTGAAAACATTATTTAATCTAAATTAAAAACTATTAAATCTATTTAAAAATTAACTTTAACTTTTTAACTAGACAAAATCTATTTTAAAACTATTTTTATTAAAAACTAAATTAATTAAGATCTAACTTATATAAAAACTAACTTTTATAACTAATTAAATTTCTAAAATAAAACATTGTTTTATTTGTTTTATTTTATTTATTTGTAAACTTTATAAAAGAAATTAAAATGATTTAATTTGAAATAAAATAAAAACTATGTATTTAAATCACTTTCAAAAACTGACAGCTAAGCGATTACACTATAATAATAACTGAATAGGTATTATAATCAAACAGATAAATAGGTGAGATGGTTAACATGTATGGCATTTATCCATGAGGTCATGGTTTCGAATCAAGTAAGTTCCATTTTTTATGTGATTTATTTTTTGGACAACAAAAAATCAAAGTAGAGTCACAGGGGTGACTTGTGGTTAGAATATTATGACTGATTAATTAGCAAAGCCTGCACAGACCAAATGAATATGTATGCTCAAACAATACAGCAAAGCAAACCATATATCAGCAAAACTAAAACACTCAATAATTCTAACCAATATTAATAAACATTCAGCAAAATAAGAACATCAAATTCATCAGCAGACTAAACAGACAACTGTTAATAACTCATAAATTCAGTAGATTTAAAAAACCCAAACTCTTATTCAACAATATAATCAGCATTTATGCAATCAATACCTCATTAAAAGGTAATAATCCAAGAAAATAGTTCAGTAAAATAATATAGCAACTCAGACCACATCACACTCCTAACAGACTTATACAACTACTAGAAAAAGTTCTATCTAGCAGACTTATCTATCAGACATAGAAACTAAATAAATCAGATTAATTGACTTACAACAAAAATCAGATAAAAACCCTTTGAGAAGAATAAACTTCAAATACTCATATTAAACTTAAACCCTTATTAAAAAGATAAGTGAAAACTCACTTATGCAGATTAATCCAAACCCCATTTAAAGCAGATTTAAACTCACTTATTCTCAACATCAGATTTAAAACTTGAATCTAAACAGATTATCCAAATCTTAAACTAACATCCAATCAGTAGCATATCAAAACATTAATCAGACTAGCAAATAATATCATAAAATCTAAAAAGTAAAAATCATAATACCTCACACTTATCAGTCTAAATCATTTTCAACATTTAAATCACTTGAACATCTTGACATAAATTAATCTAATAAACATGAAAATTAAAATAGAATTGAACCTGATGAAGAAATCCTTTGAGAAGATGCGCAGCGCTGAGCTGGCATTTAACTCGAGTCAAGACCACCATTCTCCATTAATTTAACTACCAGAATAAAGCAATATTTTGATAAACTTTCCAATGGGAAATTTTTTCCCCAATTCTTACTTAGATTATTTGACTAAAGCTATTATTGAGCTTAAATCAAATAATCATAAACATTATTATAATAAAACAAAATTAAGAATTAAATTGCACTAATAAATTTAAACAGAATGTAAGGCTCGAATTTAATTAAACGCAAATAAACTTTTATTATTAATCAAGAACAAGTGCAATACTGATAAAGAAATTACAATTTTAAACCTAACACTATTTTAACATAATAACTCTAAGTAAAAAAATGGGATACCAAATTACAGAAAATATGGGGGTTTTTATAGCCAAACCCCCAAGGCTCTTGGTGGAGTTTGTTGAGAAGATGCCTTCATCTGAGTCGTCTAAATCTTTTCTTTCTTCATCCATCTTGATCTTATGGCTGATATTAGCCAACTAGCACACGGATTGCCAACGTGGCAATCAAGTGTGCTAGTTTTGCTTCTTGATAGCTGAGGTGTCATCCTTTTATTAGTGAAGTGGTGATGGATGATGTATTTCATCCAATCACATGCTAGAAAAGGGCCACGTCACTCGATTTACACCCATATTCAAGGTCTGAAAAAATGGGGAATTAATTCCCAACGCGTGTGCAATCACACGCTTGAGACTAAAAACCCCCAATTTAATTTATGAACTAGGGTTAAGGGGATGTGTAGTTGTCTGGTTTATTTTGTTTTTGGGAGAGAGAAAGCTGAAATAGAAAGGACATTATTTCTATTGAAAATTAATCTGTGAATGTGTGGTGAATGTTACGTTTGCAAATATTTACCCAAAGGTGAAGTAAATAAACGTCCATTGTAACTTTGACCTAATGGGTTTTTTAAAGCCCATGTAAACTCCTTTCGTTTCTTTGTTCTTGGTTAACATTTGGGCTTGGGCCCAACTTCTTAACTTCATTCGTCCCATAGCTAGTTACAATTTGGGCCTTGTATGGGCTTGGTTACAAAATGGGTAACTTGTTGGACTTTTGATCCCATTAATCCAATGTGGGACCCATAATCCTTCATAAACATAAATCCGCAAACAAAATCGAACTTGATTTTGGGCTTCCTCGATTTTTCTTCAATCTCGTGTCGTTTTTGCCGGTTTTCGTGAACTTGGTACCTACACACACGAAACAAACAAAACAAACATATACATGGCCATTTTTATACTTTTTTTGCATTTATTGTATGTTTTTAGATACAAATGATATGATTAAAATCACTCATATCAAACTCCCCCTTGCTAAGCAATTGTCGTGTCCTCACGCAATGAAAAAATAAAACTATTAACTACACTTTTATTGACCTTTTGACACTTTATTTTACAAAGACATAATGTAATGCTTTCATTATTTGAAAAATAACTTTTAGGATAATAAAAATCAAATAGATTCATCGTCCTCGACTTTTCACTTTTCCAAGTCAAGCTTAAAAACAAGATCAATGTCAATCATAAGTCCCAAAATTAAGACAACTCATACATGTAATTTGTGTTAAACTCAATCTCCTTTTATTCCTAATTGTATCTCTAAATTTTATTGTCATTCACCCAAAGGCTCATTTGACTTATTTGATATTTATTTATCCAAAAATGAAGGCAAAAACGGTGTAAACTCAACACTCAAAACCTAACTTCGACTTCAAAAACCGGTGTTACTAAAGAAAGCCCAAATCAAGGATAACATAATACGATTTGAGGGATGAATTCCCGGATCTGAAATTTGGCTAATAGAACTACATAAAAGCAACAATAAATCCTCCAAAGTCAATTTTGACTTTATTAATGGAGTTAGCAACAACTACATCATATCACCTTGTGGCTCTTTAAGATGTAATCGTGCTCCTTATTTATAATCCACACCCGAAGGCTCCTTGGACAAAAAATAAGGGAATTGACATTCACCATCCTACCTTATGGCTCATGATGGTGAAGCAATTTTTATTAAACACGTCCCCTTGCCATACACCCTAAGGCTCTAATGACAAGGTTAGTGCTACATGACTCCCACCCGAAGGCTCATAGAGAACATGTTTTTATTTATTCTTCTTATTATTATGATATTTATAGTAGGCCAAATTTCCGCAATCCCATGATCAAAAGTCTATGACGTTGACACCCTTAATGTGTTCTCACTTTAATTACAAGGGAAGAAAAAGAAGGAGTTACAAGTTAAGATATTAAGCCTATAACGCTAAAAACTTCATTTATTAATTAATTATTCAAGCGTGAAAAATAAATATGAGGAGATTAAATCAAACACAAAAATACTTATACAAGGAAGAATTAACCTTAAAAACTTATGATTAAACTATATCATCTCTTGTTCTCCATATTGTAAAATTTCAAAAATGTGAAATCAATGGATACTTAGCCTATTAAATCAAAGTTTTGGGTTTTCAAGTCATCTATATGATCTTGCATCTTCTTAGACTTTTTCAAGTTTAAGAATTTGCGTTTTAAAATTCCCTTGATAAACGACTTTCTAGGATCGATTACAGGAACCTGCGAAAACTTCTCGTTCTTAAACCCGTATGAGTTAAGACTTTCACGTTTTAAAGTTCCCTATATAAAAGCCTAGCAAAACTTGATTTAAACATGTTAATGAAAAAGCTAAGGTAAAAACCGAGTCGAGTCAAAAACTATTTTTATTTTCACCAACGGAAAGCCTACATTTGTGTCAAAAGCACATATTTTATTTATTAAAACTTAAAATAACACTAACAGTTTAAATTTTTTATGAAAAACGAGAAAAACGATTACGTTTAGACACGACAAAAGCAATTGCAAGTGATTATATCGATTGACTCCCCCATGCTAAACCAAACATTGTCCTTAATGTTTCTTAGCTCAAGAGTAACACCCCTTGCTAAAACACGAAGAGACTAATGCAAAAGTCCTAACATGGAAAGAGCACGGAAATATATATGCAGTTTATTAATTATGCCTCAAGATAAAACGTTAGTCAATAAAAATCAAAGGATAAGAGTGTGCCCCTTTTGACAATAAAAGTATAAAAGATGAAGTGGACCGGGAAAAACTGAACACGAGAGTCTTCAATGATTAGGGTCATACCTAAGATTCACAACACAACAAAACACGAGCACGAGCTTGAAAGATCAAGCCTTATTAGTGTTAGAAAATAGAAAGAAGATAGAATGTATGGGACTCCCCCACAAGGCACCTCGTTTTGGTTAACCGAGTCATGAGCTCGACTCGATCCCCACATTCATTGGTCCTTAGGGAAAGTGGTGAAAAACTTCATAATGGAATAAAATCCAACATAGAGCACGATGTCGGGGTCAAAGATCACATCCTTGTTGGCGGATGACAAACGAAAGGATGAAACTCCAACATAAATCTCTAAAAAGAGATAGTAGTCACAAATCATGATATGGATGTAGTATGCTCCCCGAGATAAACTCGCACCAAGATGATCGAAAAGTCTTTCAATTATTACATCGGTTACCTCGTCCTTGGGGGAGAAAGGAATAGACAACACGGTGTCGTCCCCCCATGCTAATCCAAAATCATATAAAGCACATGGTAATGGTAGGATAAAAGTCTCAACAATAATGGTATCAACTTGCATGACTTTGTTGACCTTATCACTCTTATGAATATGAACAAATGGGTCATGGTACTCAAAACGAGTCGCATGAAAAACCTGCACATTAAGATCAAAGCATGTGGGAATGAGAATTGGAGTAAAAATAATTTCTCCCTCCGAGTCAACATTATCATCATCATAAATCGGGTGATCAAACCAAGGATTTTCATCACCGTCATTAGAAACATTTTCAAGATAGAAAGTGTCTTCCTTTGGTTCATTAGACTTTTCCTCAAATTCCGAAGGAATGTCTACGGAAAGTAACTCATCAAACTCCTTAATGAAGAGATCATCATCACAAAGGTTGTGAGATGAAGGAGGTATAATTCTCTCAAAATCCTCTTTAAACAATTGATTATTGTTCATTGAAACTTCAAAGAGTGGATTTGAGTAAGTCACATAAGTGTCATCAATCTTGTCATCACAAGAAATATCCGACAAAGTATCAAGTGTGTCACACTCGGATACAAGATCATCATTCTCATTAAAAGATAATTCATTGGAGAACTCCTCGATAATGGTAGGTAAAAAACGAGGATCACGCTCGATCTCAAGATCGAAAACGTCTTCACTTCCCCGTGGAAGTGGATCAACAAGTTCATCGACGAACTTATCTAACGAATAGTCACTAACCTCACTCGGTGTGAAGTTAGGAATCAAAGGCTCTTAAAATGAAGATTGTGCCTTAGGATCATCAATTTGGTCCTTTGGAGAGAATGAAAATGAGTCCATATTCAACGATTTTTCAATTAAAGCAATATCTCCCTCGGGATCGAAATTCTCACTATTAAACTCACTAGCATCAAATGGTGCACTAAGGTAATCATCAATTTCCTTTTCAATCTTAGAACTATCATCATCCTCGAGTGGAGTGAGTGGAGACGAGGTAATATTACAACACGTTTCAACAAAACAAGCATCTTTCTTTGAAGTTAACTTTTCTTGTTCACAAAATGAGGTTTCCATAATTTGTCAAACACCCTTGTAAACGAGAGATCGCTTGTTTGTGTTACTTTCAATAGTTTTAACAAGTTTCACACTTTCCACTTTCTTATAAACAAATTTTGGAAGTTTTTCCGGTTTGAAAACAATATTTTTATCCCCATAAAACAATTTAATCTCCTCTTTCCTCATATCAACTTGAACGTGAGCCGTGCATAAAAATGTTTGTCCTAAAATAATAGGCACACAAGCATTGGTCTCATAATCAACGATTGCAAAATCGGCTAGGTACAAAAACTTCCCCACTTTAACAATGACATTTTCTGCTATACCAACCAGATGGGTGGTGGTAGCATTAGCAAGCTCAATGATCATTCGAGTGGGACTAATTGGTGCATAGTCAAGAGTTTTCCAAATGGCTAAGGGCATTAAGTTAATGCTAGCTCCTAGATCAGCTAGAGCTTTGTATTCCACATGCTCATTGAAATCACAAGGTATCAAGAATTGACCCGGATCTCTATATTTCTCGGGAAAGAGATCAAAGAAAACTGAGGAACTAATCACATTTAAAGTAGCCTTGGTAACATCAAGAAAGGTCTCTTTAGGTGGAGGATCAAACTCAATCACTTCTTATAAATTAACATAATCATCATAAACGGTGATGGCCTTAATCTCTCCCTTCGGGTTTGGAATGGTATTACTAGGTAAGCAACCCAAAGAAGAGGATGGTTTGGACATAAATCCCTCAAACATCGAAAGCAATTTGTTCTCAAACTTAGCTTGATTTCCCTTGATAGGTGTGAAAACACCCATCCTTTTACCACTTAATTATAATAAAAACCAAGCCAAAACGTGTATTTTATGTCGTAAATGTCGGAATTATGCGTGGTTTGTGTTTTTGTTGTGATTTAGGACCAAAATGTGAAAAGGGAAGAAAACACGGGCTTTCACGGGCTTTTATCGAAGAAAAAGACAAAAGACGAAGTCAAGAGATCAAGAGTGGAAAAAGAACGGAAGTCCAAGAACTATTTTGAAGATTTATCGAAGAACTAGTCTAAAGAAGGAAGTTTAATAGAGCCGAAGAACTCAAGTCTTATTAATGAAGAATTTTCAAGACGAGTTTAATTAATCCCGAGACAACGTCGAAAAAGTCGAAGAATTAAGAAGACGAAAAGACGGAAAGAAAGAAAGAAAGAAAGAAGGAAGCAACACATGCTTCCCTTCTCCCTATATATAGACACCATCTCTTTTCATTTCAAGTTGTTAGCTAATTTGACAAATATTAGTCTTTCCACCGTTTTAATTACTTGCACCATTTCTATTTTCATGTCATTTTAATTTCATGTCTTAAATTTCTTGCCTTTTAATCCCAAGTAAGTTAATTTCATTGTTGAATCTTAGTTTTCCTTTAATCAAGCTTTTCTTTATCTTTCTCATCCTACTTTTCTTGTTTTGATTTGATTGTGATTCGGATTAAGCATTGATTTTGCTTAATCTTTAATAACTGTTATTTTAGTTGCTTAAAAATGTAGCTTTTGCAAGATCTTTCTTTGCGTTGCTCATACCCAATTGTAATTATCGTTGTTTCGTTCTCGGTATCTTCTCGAATCTATCATGGTTAAAAGTGGAATTTTTGTAATTGGTGACTAAAAAGGGGGAGCTTTGGTCTATATCTACTCAAACAATAAGTGCGAGAAGTAATAAAATAAAACTAAAAGCAATTACTGAAAATAAACTTGAATTAAAATTAAACAGTAAAATACCTAAACCTGGAAAAACAGTTGATGCGGAATAATAGCTTGATCCGGAATATTTGGAAAATTTGGCTCATGCGGAATAAATCAACTCATGGGGAATAATCCTAAAAACTGCTTCATTCGGAATATGTATTGATCCGGAATGTTTGCTTCATGCGGAATGTTTGATTCACGCGGAATATGGCCTTCATGCGGAATAACTTTTGATCCGGAATAATGTGTTTACTCGGAATAACTTAAACAATGACCTTCATTCGGAATATAAATTGATTCGGAATATTGTCTCAAAAACCTTGATTCGGAATAAACTAACTCATCCAGAATATTGATTATTCCGTATGAACTGCTGATTCGGAATACTTGAAAGAAATCACTAATCTGAAATATTGACTAATCCGGAATAAAATAGCTGATCCGGAATATTAGATATTCCGAACCAATTAGCTTGATCTGGAATAAAATCAGAAAACCCTTGATCCGGAATAATGGATATTCCGAATAAACAAGGTTGATCCGGAATGTTAGATATTCCGAACCAAATAGCTTGATCCGGAATATTTTCACAAAATCCTTGATCCGGAATCTGGGCAAATGAGAAAACTCGAAGAACATGGGAATGAAATAACACGCTTTTAAACCAAAAATCAAACAAGTTTTTAACCAAAACTTAAACCAATTTTACCACTAATCATTTACTAATGATAATCATCAATCTAAACAACAAAAACTCAAAACCCACTTACTTTTGAAGATTAAAACCAATAAGATAGAAACCTTAAAACTTTGAATCAACAAGAAAAGGAAGAACAAGATGAGAGAAAGATTAAACGTAAACTTGTATTAATGATTAAGATTCAACAAACAAAATGGAAAGATTAAACTTACAAGATTGTGGAAGAAATCAATGAAAATGAAAAACCACCAATCTCCTTAAGGGAGATGGTTCCTACGAAACAGGAAAAGAATAACAGAAAGAAAAGCTAGTTGAAAATGTGAATGGGAGGAGTATATATAGTGCTTGGCTTGGTTTGGTGAGTGGGCTTTTTGTCTTCTCGTCTTTTCAGAAAAGTTGACGTTTTCGATTTCGATTCGGGATTTGTCGACGAATAAATTCAACTCGTCTTTTAATTTCTTCATTTAATAGACTTGAGTTTCTTCGACATATATAAATCTTCCATCTTTGGTCCTTTTCTTCGATAAATCTTCGAATAGGCCCATCGACTTCAAATCTTTTGCATCTCTTGGACTATAGACTTCGTCTTTTCGTCTTTTTCTTCGATAAAACCCGTGTAATCCCATGTTTTCTTCAATATTTATCCTGTTGGCTCTGAAAAGACAACAAACACACAAACCACGCATAATTCCAAACAAATGACATTAAATAAGCGTTTTGGTCTTGTTTTAGCAAGAAATAAGTGGTAAAAGGATGGGTGTTTTCACACCTATCAAATCCCCTACACTTAAACATTGCCATGCCCTCATGCAATGCTTAGTGATAAAGCAAATTTACACTTTTCTCATAATCAATCAACCTTGGCCTTATTAACATACTACTAAAACAAAACTTAGAGTACTAAGAGAAATTAAAACTCTACAGGAAACAAAAGGATAGAAAACCATTTTCACTTGAAAATAGCTATATGGAAATAACTTGCAAAGAGATCAAGGACTTACATTAGGGCATTGGTGCTGCGAAGATTTATCACCCTCAAGTTTCACGTTCCCCAAACTAAGCTTAAAAACGAGATCATTGTTATTATAAGTTAGCAAATCAAACACTTACACACATGGCTTAATTATATTCTTAAACTCCCTTATTCCTAGGTGTATCTCTTATATTTTATTTTTGTCTTAGAATGATCATGAAGATGCATTTTTGGAATTATTTCGATAGTTTATTTAGGCTGAAAGCAAAGTAGGACGATTTTATTAATAGTTAGCTAAAGGACAAAATCTCTTAAAACTGCTTCTCGGGATATCAAAAAGTTCATATCTTGGCATAACTCGCTTCGCGATTTGAGACCTTTCTCGGGCCGATATTTGGCATGTACTTCATACTTCATATCTTGAGAGACGTTCTTGAGATAATGGTCTTCTCTTTGTTAATAGAGTTCTTCACTTGGAGTATTTTTTAGGGGTACTCCAACTTTGTTGACCACGACTTCATCATTATTTCATCAATCGCTAATTGGGATTTTGAGATACAACGATCCGCCTACTTTTCGGACTTGGATCTATTTATCCTCATACCTTGTTAGGGTCTTTTCGGATAGACTTCTCCATTATCTTTATGGGAGTTGATTGCTTTTCGTCGTGAGTCTTGATCCTTCATATTGATTTTGGGGAATAATGCTTTTCACATCACCTTGGATCTTTAGCAATAAAATGGAATCCTCATGCCTTGTTAGGGCCTTTTTGGACTCGCCAATCTTCGCGCCCCGCTTCATAAGTTATGCCTTGGCTATGAACTCTTATCATTACCGAGCAACTTTTAAACGATCTTGGGCTAGAAGCTAAGTAACTTTTCAAATCGTACGACCTTACTTATTTCAGATAAATTATTAGCAAGTGATGGGAGAATAGGAAATAATCACACCAAGTGTGCTTGTTCAAGAATACCGACTTATAATTGACTCTATCATTTCTCGTCCTCCACAATTTAAAATCTCAAGTAATGAGACTCGTGGATGCTTAGCCTAATAAACCAATTAAGGTCTACATGGTTAAGGATACTTGCTAGAATAAACTTGGATAAGACTATTCGGGTTGAGTCAAAATAATCGCAACGGGCCTAATATGTCAAAGACATCAAAACTAGCTACACCACTTTATTAAAAATTTTAGTCTTTATTGCGGGATATATACATATGAAAGCAACGATAAAAATTTAAAAATTACGACTAAATGGCCAAAGTTAATTAAAAATTTGAAAAATGCTGAAAAAGATGATTTTCCGTTTAAATGAAGGCATTTTAATGGAAAAGTCCACTTAAAACTTCGATAGAAGTCTCCCCTACACTTAAAATAAACATTGTCCACAATGTTTAAGCATGTGCGAAAAGTCGCCCCTACACTTAGGACATTGTGCACGTTGGTTAAATCAAGTTAAGGAGGAGAAATCTAAAGGGATCAATTTCAAAGGTGAGTTATGAAGAAGATTGAATCACGATAGTAGAGAGATAGAACCGGATTTGTGGATAACATGGGAGCACGGTTCTTCAAAGATTCCAAGAGTGCACTTATCCCTGTAATCACATCACCATACAAACACAAGCAACCTATATAGCTCCCCCTACACTTAGGATGAAAAACGGGAAAGGGGGATAGATACTCGAGTTGCCTCCCGAGGAGCGCTTGTTTTTGTTAACCGAGTCACGAGCCTGACTCGGTCCCGAACTAATTCATCGGAAACGTGGTGAGGGATGGAATCATCTCATGAGAGATGTCCTCACCAAAGTACAACTTCAGACGCTGGCCATTCACCTTAAAATTGGGCCCATTTGGCTGAGAAAGCTCAATGGTGCCATAGGGAAAGACATTGGCGATGGTGAATGGACCAGACCAGCGACTCTTCAACTTGCCCGAGAAAATCTTCAATCGAGAGTTAAAAAGTAAGACTTGATCACCAACGTGGAACTCTCGGTTCTTAATTTTCGCATCGTGGATAATCTTGGTCTTCTCCTTGTAGATCAATGAGTTCTCGTAAGCTTCATTCCTCAATTCATGTAGCTCACTGAGTTAAATCTTGCGAAGATCACCGGCTTTGTTGTTGTCGAAGTTAGCCATCTTCAAGGCCCTGTATGCCTTATGTTCCATCTCGATGGGAAGGTGGCAAGCTTTCCCGTACACAAGACGATAAGGTGTACAACCAATCGGTCTCTTATAGGCGGTACGGAAAGCCCACAGAGCATCATCAAGTTTATCAGCCCACGAGGCATGATGCTCTCCCACAGTACGTTCCAATATTCGCTTCAATCCATGGTTGGATATCTCGGCTTGACCGTTGGTTTAAGGATGGTAAGCGGTGGAAAGACGGTGATTGACACCATACTTAGTCATGACTCTTGCAAATTGATCATTGCAAAAATGAGTCCCGCGGTCACTGATTATAGCACGAGGAACACCGAATCGAGCAAATAGTTGTTTCAAGAAATTACAAACCACCCTCGCGTCGTTAGTGGGTAAAGCTTTGGCTTCAACCCATTTGGAAACGTAGTCAACAGCGACAAGGATGTATTTGTTACCTTTAGAAGAATGGAATGGCCCCATAAAGTCGATGCCCTATACATCAAAGATTTCACATTCTTGTATGAAAATTTGAGGCATCTCATCTTTATGTGTGATTTTGCCTTGTTTTTGGCAAGCATCACAATGTTTAACCATTTCGTGAGCATCACGATAAATGGTGGGCCAATAAAATCCCGAGTCAAACACTTTTTTGGCGGTGTAGTTATGACCAAAGTGACCACCGGTGGGTCCTTTATGGCAAGCTTTAAGAATGTCCAAAGCGGCCGGTCCGTCAAAAAATCGGCGAATAATAAAGTCAGCGCATTGTTTGCATAGAAAAGGGTCATCTCATAAATAGGTCTTGACATCATTCAAGAACTTCTTCTTTTGTTGGGATGTTAACCCTTTGATGAGAACACCACCCGCTAAGTAGTTTGCAATGTCGGCAAACCACGGGGTGTCATCCAGATTGAGATTAATAGACATTAAGGTCTCAAGGGGAAAAGAGTCATTGATCTCTTTGTTCGGATGATCCCCTTGATATGGATCCTCAAGTCTACTAAGATGATCTGCGGCTAGGTTTTCGTCTCCCTTCTTGTCACGAATTTCAATGTTGAATTCTTGAAGGAGTAAACCCAGCGAAGAAGTCTTAGCTTAGAGTCGTGCTTAGTCATCCAGTACTTCAACGCGGAATGGTCCGTGTATACGATAGTGGTGGATAAAACAAGGTAGAGGCGAAATTTTTCAAAAGCATAGACAACAGCCAAAAGCTCTTTTTCGGTTGTCGTATAACACAATTGAGCCCCCGTCATTGTTTTGCTAGCATAGTGGATTGGTTGGAAGTGTTTATTCACTCTTTGGCCCAAAACCGCTCCAATAGCAAAGTCGCTAGCATCGCACATCAACTCAAAGGGTAGCTCCCAATTAGGGGTAACGAAGACCGGTGCCTTAGTTAGCTTATCCTTAAGAAGATTGAAGGCTTCGATACACTCTTTATAAAAGATAAAAGGAGTATCTTTTTCCAAGAGGTGGGTCATCGGGCGAGCGATTTTAGATAAATCCTGAATGAATCGACGATAGAAGCCCGTATGACCCATAAAACTTCTCACACCCTTCACGGTTGAAGGTGGAGGTAATTTGGCTATGACATCCACTTTAGCACGGTCGACTTCAAGACCGGATTTAGAGATTTTGTGTCCTAACACAATGCCTTCTTTTACCATAAAATGGCATTTTTCCCAATTTAGAACAAGGCGAGTGTCTTCGCACCGCTTAAGCATACATTCCAAATTGGCAAGGCAAGAAGAGAAGGAATCCCCAAAGACCGAGAAATCATCCATGAAGACTTCCATGGTTTTCTCAACCATGTCATGGAAGATAGCCAACATGCACCTTTGGAAAGTCCCGGGGGCATTGTATAAGCCAAAAGGCATCCTTTTGTAGGCAAATGTGCCATAGGGACAAGTGAATGTTGTCTTCTCTGGATCTTGGGGATCGATGGGTATTTGGAAATAACCCGAGAAACCATCAAGAAAGCAATAATATTCATTACCCGCTAAACGTTCAAGCATTTGGTCCATAAAAGGAAGAGGGAAATGATCCTTTCTCGTGGCATCATTGAGTTTGCGGTAGTCTATACAAACTCTCCACCCAGTAACGAGACGTGTGGGAATCAACTCGTTGTTTTGATTGGGCACAACGGTGATTCCGCCTTTCTTAGGCATACAATGGACTGGACTAACCCATGGTGAATCCTAAATAGGGTAAATCATACCCGCATCATGAAGTTTGATAACCTCTTTTTTGATGACGTCATGGATTTTAGGATTCAACCTTCTTTGGCTTTGAAATGTGGGCTTAAAGTCGTCCTCCATGAGAATTTTATTTGTGCAAAAGTGAGGATCAATTCCGCGAATATCGGAGATTTTCCAAGCGATAGCTCTTTTATGTTTCTTGAGAACTTCAATGAGACGAGTTTTCTCATCGGCTTTTAAGTCCTTAGCAATGATAACGGGAAGTTGATCAATGCCTTCTAAGAAAACATACTCGAGATGGGGAGGTAAGTCCTTAAGCTCAAGAGTAGGAGGATCCTCAATAGATGGTGTAACTAACGATGGATCATCATTAGTCACCTCTTTAGGAGAAGGAGGAGAAAACGGGTCTTCATTGAGAAGTTTCTCAATAGTACGAATGTCTTCATCCCAATCGGTGGAAGAATCATCATACTTAAGATCGAGAGGACCCAAGCTAGCTTCGAAATCATCCAAGTCACTTTCTCCAAAAGGAGTCAATGACGGAGCAATTGAGGCAACGGTCTCAACATTGGGTAGAGAAGAGAGAGTACTTTTGCAAGCATCATGAAAGTGTTCTTCACAAGCCTCATCGAGAACATCAATAGCATTAAAACTCTCATATGAATAAGGTTGCTTAGAAATCTTACCCATGTTGAAGACAATTTTATCGTCACCAACTCTCATGATTATTTCGCCCGCGGCTACATCAATGAGAGTGCGACCGGTCCTCAAGAAGGGACGTCCAACGATTAATGGAACACGAGGATCCATATCGTACTCAACGACAACAAAATCCGCCGGGAAGGTGAATTTGTCAACGCCAACGAAGACGTCTTCGGCTATCCCCACTGGATAAGCAACCGTACGGTTGGCTAATTCCAAAGTCATTTTGGTGGGGACTAGCTCGGGGAGAGATAATTGCTTCCAAACACTTAAAGGCATTAAGTTTATACTGACACCTAGATCGGCTAGGGCCATGCAATTCTCTACTCCCGGGAAGTTGCAAGGAATTAAGAAGCGACCCGGATCACCAAGTTTGGTGGGCAATTTCCTTAAGAGAACGGCGGAGCAATTCTCATTATGTTGGGTCTGAGCAATGTCAAGAAGCTTCTCCTTGTCACTTAGAAGATCTTTAAACATCTTCGCGTATTTAGGCATGTGAGCGAGAGCCTCAGCAAAGGAGATGTTAAAATTCAATTGTTTAAACATTTTAAGAAAGTTTGAAACTTGAATATCACCCTTGCTCTTTTGCTTCTCTTTCCTCAACCTTGAAGGATAAGGTATATCGGATGAAGAGGAAGGCTTTAAGGGAGTAGGATCACTCACAACTACGGGTGGTGGGGGAATGGGGGTAGAAGGCGAAGGAGGTGTGGAAAGTTGCTCTTTTTCCTTGTTTACAATCACGGGTGGAGGTGTAGGAATCTCGGGTTCCGTATAACCTTTTCCACTACGAGTGGTGATTGCTTTCATCTCCCCTCTTGGATTCGCAACGATGTTACTCGGAAGAGTACCCGAAGAAGAGGGTTGATTACCTTGGAAGAGCGAACCGATCATATCGTATATGTTAAGCGCTTGAGTGCTGAAAGAGTCTCTCATGACTGCACGAATATCATTGCTTTGTTTCGCCATGTCATTCCTTAGCTCGTCTCGAATATCGCTCCCTTGTTTCACCATGTCATTCTTCAAGTTGACGAATTGACTCTGAAGATTCGTCACCATCTCTCTATTAGTCTTCATGAACGTCTCGACGTCTGGATTCAATGCCATCGGTTGATTGTGAGGTGGAGCTTGGTAAGCTTGAGAATTTCCTTGAGGTGGGTATGGGTTTCTTTGGGATTGATATTGATTGTTAGCACGAGGTTGGGATTGGTTGTTTCGGTTATAGCTTTGTTGTTGGTTTTGGTTTGGAGGAGGAAAACCTGGTGGTGCAAGATAGTTGTTGGAACGATAACTTAGCAAGCTACGGTCTCCTTGAGGACGAGCTTGATAGCCTCCCGTGGGATAAGTACCGTATGCCGCGTTAACGTTTTCACAAAAATTGTCTTGAGTGGAAGGACAATCATTGTAGGAATGAGGATCACCACATGTGTCACAAGAAATAGAAACGGCTTTAGCTTGTTGAAAGTGGTTTGTGGCCATGGTCATGAAATCCTTGTGCATATCCGCGATTTGTCGGGTAATTTCGGTTATCTCGGGATTGGAAGTAGTAGAAGAAACATTGACTCTCTGATTAGATCTTGAGGATGCGGATGAATCCCAATTCTTGTGGTGAGTAGTCATGTTTTCAATCAACTCTCTACACTCCTCCGGTCTCCTTTTCATAAAAGTACCACCGGCGGCGGCGTTGATCGTGTCACGATCACGAAAAATGAGACCATTGTAGAAAGTATCAATGAGAGTGACGGGGAGCATGTTGTGATTTGGACAACGGTCGATCAAATCATTGTATCGTTCCCAAGCATCAAAGAGAGATTCATCATTGTCTTGCATGAATCCACTAATTTGGTTACGAAGGCTCGTGACCATGGATGGTGGGAAGTAGCGCGACAAAAAGCGTTGAGTCATGTCGTCCCAAGTATGAATAGAATTCTTTGGGAGACGGTCAAACCATTTTTCGGCATGGTGAGAAAGTGAGTGGGGAAATAGTTGAAGGCGAAGTTCATCCATAGAAACACCGGGGGACTTCATGCTTTGGGTGATGGTAATGAATTTGTCGAGGTGTTTGTTGGCATCATTATCCGGAATTCCGTGAAATGGGTTAGTTTGCACTTGTTGGATCATGTGATGCTTCAACGAAAACTCCTGAGCCGTGATATGCATCGGCGCAATCGGGCCTCCACGTCCGTTCACCGTAGGTTGGCATAGCTCCTCCATGGTTCGTAGGTCGGGTAAGGGTGGATTATTCATGTTTTGGTGGGGTGGATTATTATTGTTGTTGTGGGGGGGATTATTATTGTTGTTGTTGTGTACACCGGCCATGTCTAAATCTTCGAGAGTCTCGGGCTCTGAATAAGACGTTGATCGAGTACGCATACACTAAAAAGAAAATGCAAAAGAAAATATTTTTGGTTTTTAATGTTTTTTTATTTTTGAAAATTTTATATTTTTATGGGTTTTTGAAAATTTATGTGCTTGAAAATAACGTTCCTGAAAGAACGGATCCCAAAATCCAATTTTCCTCACAAGAAACCGTTGATCCTTACGAAAAGAGCCGGCAGCGGCGCCATTTTAATAACTGTTATTTTAGTTGATTAAAAATGTAGCTTTTGCAAGATCTTTCTTTGCGTTGCTCATACCCAGTTGTAATTATAGTTGTTTCGTTCTCGGTATCTTCTCGAATCGATCACGGTTAAAAGTGGAATTGTTGTAATTGGTGACTAAAAAGGGGGAGCTTTGGTCTATATCTACTAAAACGATAAGTGCGAGAAGTAATAAAATTAAACTAAAAGCAATTACTGAAAATAAACTTGAATTAAAATTAAACAGTAAAATACCTAAACATGGAAAAACAGTTGATGCGGAATAATAGTTTGATCCGGAATATTTGGAAAATTTGGCTCATGCGGAATAACTTTTGATCCGGAATGTTTGCTTCATGCGGAATGTTTGATTCATGTGGAATATGGCCTTCATGCGGAATAACTTTTGATCCGGAATAATGTGCTTACTCGGAATAACTTAAACAATGACCTTCATTCGGAATATAAATTAATTCGGAATATTGTCTCAAAAACCTTGATTCGGAATAAACTAACTCATCCGGAATATTGATTATTCCGGATGAACCGCTGATTCGGAATACCTGAAAGAAATCACTGATCCGGAATATTGACTGATCCGGAATAAAATAGCTGATCCGAAATATTAGATATTCCGAACAAATTAGCTTGATCCGGAATAAAATCAGAAAACCCTTGATCCGGAATAATGGATATTCCGAATAAACAAGGTTGATCCGGAATGTTAGATATTCCGAACCAAATAGCTTGATCCGGAATATTTTCACAAAATCCTTGATCCGGAATCTGGTCAAATGAGAAAACGCGAAGAACGGGGGAATGAAATAACACGATTTTAAACCAAAAATCAAACAAGTTTTTAACCAAAACTTAAACCAATTTTACCACTAATCATTTACTAATGATAGTCATCAATCTAAAACAACAAAAACTCAAAACCCACTTACTTTTGAAGATTAAAACCAATAAGATAGAAACCTTAAAGCTTTGAATCAACAAGAAAAGGAATAACAAGATGAGAGAAAGATTAAATGTAAACATGTATTAATGATTAAGATTCAACAAACAAAATGGAAAGATTAAACTTACAAGATTGTGGAAGAAATCAATGAAAATGAAAAACCACCAATCTCCTTAAGGGAGATGGTTCCTACGAAACAGGAAAAGAATAACAGAAAGAAAAGCTAGTTGAAAATGTGAATGGGAGGAGTATATATAGGGCTTGGCTTGGTTTGGTTAGTGGGCTTTTTGTCTTCTCGTCTTTTCAGAAAAGTTGACGTTTTCGATTTCGATTCGGGATTTGTCGACGAATAAATTCAACTCGTCTTTTAATTTCTTCATTTAATAGACTTGAGTTTCTTCGACATATGTAAATCTTCCATCTTTGGTCCTTTTCTTCGATAAATCTTCTAATAGGCCCATCGACTTCAAATATTTTGCATCTCTTAGACTATAGACTTCGTCTTTTCGTCTTTTTCTTCGATAAAACCCGTGTAATCCCATGTTTTCTTCAATATTTATCCGGTTGGCTCTGAAAACACAACAAACACACAAACCACGCATAATTCCAAACAAATGACATTAAATACGCTTTTTTGGTCTTGTTTTAGCAAGAAATAAGTGGTAAAAGGATGGGTGTTTTCACACCTATCAATCTTATTGTTTATTTGATTAAAAAGCTCATCTTTTTATGCTTTTCTAAGTCTTACACGGATTAAGCTTTGAGCTATTCATGCTTATTGGATTATTTAGTGTTTAGCTTATTGTTTTTAGTTTTCTTAAAAAGTTTAGTTTTTTTTTTTAAGTTTCTTTTATATAGTTTGCAATTTTCATATTTAAATGTTGTCAAATTTATGCTTATTGAGTTGTTTAAGATTTGGCTAAGTGAGCTTATTGAAAGTGTGCTTATTGAGTTTTTAGCTTATCTCCATTTTCGGATTATTTTGTGTTCCATCGTAATATTGAGCTTTTACACATTCCGACGCCTCATTCCGATAGGTTGCTTGTTTGTATCGCAATAACCATTGGTGGTTCTACTTTGCGATAGCTTGTGTTCTCATTCCCTTATTCCGATCGGGATTGCGATCACTCATTGCGATCGCATATTCCAACGGAATTTAAGGTCCTTTTCAGTCGAAACTCTGCCCAATTTGAGATTGCATTATTCCGATAGGTTGGTCATTATTCCGATAGAATTTTATTACGATAGAAACATTCCGATGGCTTGTATTCCGACAGATGCACATTGCGACAGAAGTGTTTAGTGTATTGCGATCTGGGACATTCCGATAGACATCATATTCCGATAGATGTGGTTTTGATATTCCGATGGTTACTAACTTATATTATTCCGATCACTAGTTTTAATCACATTTCGATGGTTTTGAGTTTTGGTGCATTCCGATAGATCATGTTTTTAAGTTTTAAAGTTTTACAAAGTGTTTTTCTAAATAACTTTTAGTCTAATTTTTAAAATCTTTAATGATTACTCAACGACAATTATCTGTTTTTAGTTTTAAATAGATAATCAACCAAACCATTTATTATTCCACCAAGAACAATTGAGTCGCACTCTTAACCAATAGTCAATTCGAAAAGATCGGACGATAATATTTTATACTTGGCCAAAGCTTTGTATTAAATGGCGCCGCTGCTGGCTCTTTTCGTGAAGATTAACGGTTTTTGTGACAGACGCGTTGGATTTTGGGATCCGTTCACTCGTGAACGTTATTTTTCGTGTCAAAAATTTTCAAAAATCCAAAAACATTTGAAAAATCATAAAAAGCATTTCTTTTTCAAAGTTTTGCAACCAAAATTATTCCTCTTTATCCTCTATTGTGTTTAATTCTTTTCTCTACCCCTCTTCATTATAATTCTTCATGGATTCGTCTTGCGTACGGTGTGGGAGACCATGGCATGGTTTTCAAACATGTCAATGGTGTACTTGTGAGCGGTGTGGTTCTGATATCGACGATACACAATTTAGATTTTGTCCATTTTGCAATTCAACAAATTCGTACTTCTGCTCTTACAATACTTTCTCACCCTCTCCCGTCTATAACGATCCTTATCCTCAAAATGCACCGGATTTTTCTTCATCCCCGTGGTGCTATAAGTGTGGGGGTCCTCACAAAAGTTTTCATTGTCCAACGGGGGATCAAAATTACTATAAGTATACCCCTTCCAGTTTTGACCAACCCCTGCAATACCCAATTGATCATCAGCCTCGTCACGGGATGAGTTACCAAGAACCAATTGACGATCTTGCTACAGCTTTTCAAGAACAAACGAAAGAGCTTTTACACACGCTGCAAACTTGTATGGAGTCATTTTTAAAGCAGCGAGAGCATACGAGTACTCATATCCCTGAGATTATTATTGGCCCTTTAGGTAAAGAGGAGAGCGATGATGATATTGAGGTTATTTTTGACGAGGAGGAATTTCTAAAGCAACGTAAGACTTCTCCCATTCCTCCTTCGTCTATTGCTATCACACCCGAGGAGCCCGTTGGCTCTCTCATAATGGAGGATGAGCATCTTGACATTATTTCGGCAACGGAATCGGACGAATTCCTAAAGTCTAGTGTCGAGGACCTTGTCGTCATCCAAAGTGAGCCAGAGGGTATTCCTGAAAATTTGTGTGATATACCGACTTTTGCAGAGCTTAAGGCCGAGGTCGCTTCGCTAGTCGATGATCACATAATCACAAATCCACAAGCGATAATTGATTCTCCCAACAAGAGTTCAACATGTGGTGAGTATGAGGATTTCGTCTTCGAGCCCGAGATTGAGGAAATTATCGACCGAGAGCTAGCTCTTTTACCTCCACTTCCACCTACGAGTGAGGACGATTTTTCCAATACCGAGACCGAACTTGATGAGTTGGAACGTCTTATTTTTCATAATAATGACGAACCAACTCACATGCCCAAACATCCAATTCTCGAGGGTTACCTAATCAACACTCCTCTTATGAGAATTACGTTTACCACATTCATGAGGATTTAACTTATCAACAATCCCCACAAATGAATGATGGTTTCGTACTTGATCGTGATCTTTTCAAACGAGTTTCTACAGTCCTTATCTACGATGAAATCGACAAGATCAACGTTCATGAGGATAAATGCTTTGACCCAGGTGGTGACATGGACCATTTTATAATTGATAACCTTACGGCTTTGCCAATTGGTCAGCATCCATTGTCTTTGGAGGATGACAATTTGATTCCTTTACCCACCCCACCTCCCGTCAATCTGGACTTCACTTGCTTTTCTTGTATTGAGAGGACCTTTTTACCATTCAAGACTTATCCTCTTGCCTCTCCTTTATTAATGTCCTCCGGGAACGAGGACAAGGTCTTTGATCCCGGTATTACATTCGAGGCTTCCCCATGGACCATTTAATTTGTGGACGAGTCAGGCTCGTGACTCGGTTAACAAAAACAAGCGCTCTTCGGGAGGCAACCTGATTATCTATCTTTACTTGTTTTCATCATAAGTGTAGGGGGAGCCCCGTTGGTGTTTCTTGTTTTCTTTCTTATCATGTGCAGGGATTAGAGCTTCAAAGACACACTCTTGATGACTTTTGACGACCTGTGATTTCGTGTTCCCGTCTTCCCGGTTCTATCCTAAACTCTTTTCGATTCACTATTTTATATTTCTCAATATTAAAATAGGAATCTCTTTAGTTGTCTCTTTCTTAGCAAGATTTAAGCAAAGTGCACAATGTCCTAAGTGTAGGGCAGTTTACCCCCACATGCTTAAACATTAAGGACAATGTTTATATCAAGTATGGGGGGACTTTTATCGAAGTTAAGTGGGCTTTTCCATTAATTTGTCCTCATTTTAACCGGAAAATTTTGATTTTTCGACATTTTTCAAAATTTTTAATCTATTTTAGCCTAGTTGTATAGTTGTATTTTCCTTTGTTATGGTTATTTTCTTTCCTTGCTAAAATAAAATTTTAATAAAGTGGTTTTAATTTTCAACGTTGTGAATCTTTTGACTCAACCCGAGTTTACTTATCTAAGTTTACTCTAGCTAGTATCCTTAACGTGTTTAAGTCAAGTTTTGCTAGGCTTTTATATAGGGAGCTTTAAAACACGAAAGTCTTAACTATCACGGGTTAAGAACAAGAACTTTTCGCAAGTTCCTATGATTGATCCTAGTGAGTCGTTTATCAAGGGAACTTTAAAATGCGAATTCTAAACTTGAAAAAGTCTAAGAAGTTGCATGATCCTATAGACGACTCAAAAACCCAAAACTTTGATTTAATAGGCTAAGCATCCACGAGTCTCATTCCTTGAGATTTTAAATTGTGGAGAACGAGAGATGATAGAGTCAATTATAAGTTTGTTATTCTTTCATGAAATTATGTGAGTTGATTATAAGCTTTTTCTCCCATCGCTTGCTAATAAATTTAATTGCAATAAATAAGGTTGTACGATTTGAAAAGTTACTTAGCTTCTAGCCCAAGATCGTTTAAAAGTTGCTCGTTATTAATTAGAGTTCATAGCCAAGGCATAACTTATTGAAGTGGGACGTGAAGATTGGCGAGTCCGAAAAGGCCCTAACAAGGCATGAGGTCTACATTTTGTTGCTAAAGATCCCAAGTGTTGTGAAGAATCATTTATCAAGAATCAATATGAAGGATCGAGACACACGACGAAAAGCAAATACTCCCCTAAAGATCATGGAGAAGTCTATCCAAAAAGAACCTAACAAGGTATGAGGATAAATGGATCCAAGTCCTAAAAGGAGGCGGATCGTTGTATATCAAAATCCCAAATAAATATTGGAGAAAAATGAAGAAGTCGTGGTCCAAGTATGAAGAATCTATCAAAACTTCAAGTGAAGAAATTCCTATTATGAAGAGAATACCATTATTTCATGAACGTCTCTCAAGATTTGAAGTAAGAATTCACTACCAAATATCGGTCCGAGAAAGGTCTCAAATCGTGAAGCAAGTTATGCCAAGATATGAACTTTATGAGGTCCCGAGAAACAGTTTTAAAAGATTTTGTCCTTTAGCTAACTATTGATTAAATCGTCCTACTTTATTTTCAGCCTAAATAACTATCAAAATAAGTCAACAATGCATCCTCGTGATCATTCATGACAAAATTAAAATATAAGAGATACACCTAGGAATAAGGGAGTCTAAGTGAATAATTGGGCCACATGAGTTCGTGTTAGTTTGTTAACTTATAATAACAATGATCTCGTTTTTAAGCTTGGTATGGGGAACGTGAAACATGAGGATGATGAATACTCATGACGACCAAAACCCCAATGTAAGTATTTGATTTGTTTTACGTGTTTTGTATATATTTTCTATCTCTTTAATAAAGGCCAAGGTGGATTGATTACGATGGAAAATGTAAAACTTTCTTTGTAACTAATGCATTGCATGAGGACATTGCAATGGTCAAGTGTAGGGGATTTGATAGGTGTGAAAACACCCATCCTTTTACCACTTAATTATAATAAAAACCAAGCCAAAACGTGTATTTTATGTCGTAAATATCGGAATTATGCGTGGTTTGTGTTTTTGTTGTGATTTAGGACCAAAATGTGAAAAGGGAAGAAAACACGGGCTTTCACAGGATTTTATCGAAGAAAAAGACAAAAGACGAAGTCAAGAGATCAAGAGTGGAAAAAGAACGGAAGTCCAAGAACTATTATGAAGATTTATCGAAGAACTAGTCTAAAGACGGAAGTTTAATAGAGCCGAAGAACTCAAGTCTTATTAATGAAGAATTTTCAAGACGAGTTTAATTAATCCCGAGACAACGTCGAAAAAGTCGAAGAATTAAGAAGAAGAAAAGACGGAAAGAAAAAAAGAAAGAAAAAATGAAGCAACACATGCTTACCTTCTCCCTATATATAGACACCATCTAATTTCATTTCAAGTTGTTAGCTAATTTGACAAAAATTAGTCTTTCCACCATTTTAATTACTTGCACCATTTCTATTTTCATGTCATTTTAATTTCATGTCTTATATTTCTTGCCTTTTAATCCCAAGTAAGTTAATTTCATTGTTGAATCTTAATTTTCCTTTAATCAAGCTTTTCTTTATCTTTCTCATCCTACTTTTCTTGTTTTGATTTGATTGTGATTCGGATTAAGCATTGATTTTGCTTAATCTTATTGTTTATTTGATTAAAAAGTTCATCTTTTTATGCTTTTCTAAGTCTTACACGGATTAAGCTTTGAGCTATTGATAGGTGTGTAAACACCCATCCTTTTTACCACTTAATTCTGGCTAAAACGAGACCAAAACACGTATTTAATATCATTTGTTTGGAATTATGCGTGGTTTTTGTGTTTATTGTGTTTTCAGGGCCAACCGGATGGATAATGGAGAAAACATGGGATTGCACGGGATTTATCGAAGAAAAAGACTCAAGATGAAGTCTATTGTCCAAGAGATGCAAAAGATTTGAAGTCATTGTGCCTATTTGAATATTTATCGAATAATAGAGCCAAAGATGGAAGATTCATACATGTCGAAGAACTCGAGTCTATTAAACAAAAGATTATGAGACGAGTTGGAATTATTCACCGACACTTCTCAAAATCTAAAGTCAGAAACGTTTATTTAAAGAGACGAGAAGACTAAAGAAGAAAGAAGAAAAGAAGCCCGATACCAAAGCCCATTTACAAGCCCATATACACGCCTATATAAAGGCCCTTACTTCACAAATTTCACACACTTAGTTAGTTTTTAGTTTTTTTGGATTTCCGTAGTTTTAGAGAGAGAAAGTTCTAAACTTTCTCTCACTAGATTTCATCTTTTTCTCTTTCTAGATCAAAACATTTGTATTACTTTTTCATTAATCAAGTTCAAGTTTTTATCTTTTAATCTTTAATCTCATCCTTCCTTTCTTTTATTTTGATTGATTTTGGTACAAATCTCGTATGATCCGTGTTGTTCATCAATGATTTGTGCTTAAAATGTTGATTTCTTTTTATGTTTCCTTAAGTTTATACATTAATAAGCTTTGAGATCCTTGTTCTTATTGGCTTATTTGTTGATTTAGCTTATTTACTTTTTAAAGTTTTTATGAAAAGTTCATCTTTTTATTAATTCGATTTATAAGTTGTTTATTTTAAGCTTAGATAAAGTGTTCTTAGTGCTTATTTGATTAGCTTATTGTTGAATTCGAGCTTGTTTGGGAGTTAGCTTATTCCATAAGCTTATTTCCCTTGCTTAAGTTTCGGTTTAGCATAGTTTTCGGAAAGGGTAATTCCCTTTTCCGACCGAGTATTCCGACCGAACACACCACCCCCTATTCCGATCCTTAGATCGGAAAAGGGTTTAGAGCATTCCGACGGTAAGTATTTTTGTATTCCGATTTGCCGCATTTCTCCATATTCCGATTAGACCAAGCTTTCAGTTATTCCGATCTGCATGTTTTAAGATATTCCGATCGCCATCATTCCGATTGTACTCATTTACATATTCCAATGGTAGCTTAATTCAAACATTCCGATTGTATTGCTTTTTGATCATTCCGATTGGTCCATTTTGCAACATATTCCGATCATTCGATCGGAATACTTTCCGATTGCACCCTATTTTTCCTTATTCCGATTTGACTTGTTTTTGATATACTCCGATCTTACTTTCTTTTAGGACTTTCCAATTAAGTTCATTTTTTTTTACAAAGTTTTTCAAGTGTTAGTTTTTATTGAATGTTCATTTATTTTTCTAATAAAATCTTTAAGTTTTCAAGCAGTTACTTTTAAACTTGTCTTTTTACTTTAATCATTCAAGTCTTTAACTTTACTCTTCGACACTTAATTTCTTGTCATTAGCTTAAAATAGATAAACAAACCAACCACTTTTTAATAACCAAGAATAAATCATTCCACTTAAAGCCGAGATCAATTCGAGAGGATATCGAGAGAACTTAATCCGAACCTATACAAAACGCGTGTATCAAATGGCGCCGCTGCCGGCTCTTCTCGTTAAGATCAAAAGTTTTTTGTGAGAACTTGGATTTTGGGATCCGTTCCTCGTGAACGTTACTTTTTCATAAAAATTTTCAAAAAGCACTAAAAAATATAAAATTTTCAAAAATCCTAAAAATTAAAAAAACATAAAAACCAAAAATATTTTTGCTTTGTTTTTCTTGTTAGTTCTTTTGCAGGTGTATGCACACTCGATCCACGTCTTATCAAGAGCCCGAGCCTCTCGATCACTTAGACATGGCCGGTGTACAAAACAACAACAACATATCACCTCCAAACAATAATAATAACAACAACAACCCACCTTTCAACAACATGAATAATAACAACAACAATGAGCCTCTACCGGATAATCGCCCGATGATTGAACTGCTGCAAGCTCATGTAGATGGCAACACTGATCCAACTGTTATACCAGCGATTGCAGCTAACAATTTCGAGCTTAAATCAGGCTTTATCCAGATGGTCTCTGCTCAACCATTCTTGGGGCGTACCATTGATGATCCATATGACCACATCAAGAGATTCTTACAACTCACCAACACGGTCAAATTCAATGGTGTTCCACAAGAGGTAATCCGGTTACAACTTTTTCCCTTTTCTTTAGAGGGACAAGCCCGGCATTGGCTTGCTAAGGAACCGCCACAGAGTATTCTCTCGTGGACGGATTTGGAGACCAAATTTATAAATTACTTTTTCCCACCCTCTCGTACTACCGCTTTGCGGAATGAAATCATAAATTTTGAACAAAAGTACGATGAGTCGTTCAGTGAATCTTGGGATCGTTTTAAAGATCTTTTAAGAAAATGCCCACAACATGGTTTTACCAAAGTACATCAAATTAATACTTTTTACAATGGTTTAAGCATGAGTGACCAAGATTCACTAAACAGTGCCTCGGGGGGTAATCTTTTGGCTAAGACTTCCAATGCTGCTTGGGATATCATTGAGAATAAGTCTCGGGTGCAAACCAAGAGTGTTCGGACCAATGTTGCTAGTGCTAGTACTAGTGACAGCGACAAGCGACTTGACAAAATCACTACGCTTCTTGAATCGCTTGCTACCCAAACCGCCAGCAACACCAACAGCATCAACGCTAGAAACGCTAAAGACGCTCAAGTCAATGCTGTTAGCCAACCATGCGAGATATGCGGGGGTCCTCACTCTTACACCACTTGTACTGCCACCCAAGACTACCCTTCTGAGAATGTGAATGCAGCTTATGGCACCTATCCTCAACCTTCTTATCAAGCTCGACCTCAAGGTGACCGCAACCTGCTTAGCTACCGCTCCAACAACTATCTCTCACCACCTGGTTTTACTCCTAACAACCAAAACCAACAACAAAACCTCAACCGACCTCCTCAACAACAACAACAATCTCGTGGACCATACATACCCCCTCCCAAACAACAACAACCACCTCAAAGAAACAACCAAGTTTACCAGCAACCTGCTTATCAACCACCCGCATACAATGCTCCTCCCAACCAACCCACCGCTTTACACCAAGAAGTGCAGACCTACATGAGAACTAACGATGTTATCGTGGAAAATCTTCAACAGGAAGTGCGCAACTTGAAAGCCGACCTGATGAAACAAGGGAACGATCTGAGAGCTGATATGAGAACCACTATGGATAGTCAAACGAATGACTTAAGAAACATGATGGCTAGTTTCTTCCACGGTAATCAACCCTCTTCTTCGGGTACTCTTCCGAGTAACACCGTTGCGAATCCAAGAGGGGAGATGAAAGCAATCACCACTCGCAGTGGCAAAGGTACCAAGGAACCCGAGCTTCCTATACCTCCACCGGTGGTTGTGACTAAGGAGAACGAGTCACCTGCTCATATTCCTCATCCTTCGACTTCCCCAATTTCTCCACCTCTTCCTTCTACCCCTCCTCCACCCAAGGATGTGAGTGATCCTATTCTCCCAAAGCCTTCCTCTTATTCCAATATACCTTATCCATCTAGGTTGAGGAAATAGAAGCTCAAAAGCAAGGATGATATTCAGGTTTCGAAAATTCTCAAAATGTTTAAACAATTGAATTTTAACATCTCCTTCGCTGAGGCTCTCGCTCACATGCCTAAGTACGCGAAAATGTTCAAAGATCTTCTGAGTGACAAGGAGAAGCTTCTTGATATTGCTAACACCCAACTTAATGAGAATTGCTCTGCAGTGCTCTTAAGGAAATTGCCAACCAAGCTTGGTGATCCGGGTCGTTTCTTAATCCCTTGTAACTTCCCGGGAATAGAGAATTGCATGGCCCTAGCCGATCTAGGTGCCAGTATTAATCTAATGCCTCTAAGCGTTTGGAAGCAATTATCTCTCCCTGAGCTAGTCCCCACCAAAATGACTTTGGAATTAGCTAACCGTACGGTTGCTTATCCAGTGGGGATAGCTGAAGACGTCTTTCTAGGAGTCGACAAATTCACATTTCCTGCCGATTCCGTCGTCGTCGACTATGAGATGGACCCTCGTGTTCCCTTGATCGTGGGTCGTCCATTCCTGAGGACAGGTCGCACTCTCATCGATGTTGAAGCCGGTGAGCTTATCATGAGAGTGGGTGACGATAAAATCGTCTTCAACATGGGAAAGTTGTCTAAACAACCTTATTCCAAGGAGAGTGTTAATTGTATTGACGTTCTTGATGAGGCTTGTGAAGAACACTTCCAAAATGCTTGCAAAAGTATTCCTACTTCTCTTCCCAATGTTGAGACCGTTTCCTCTATTGATTCATCACTGTCTCTATTTGGAGACAGTGATTTCTTTAGGAAAGATCTTGAAGCCGCCATGGAAGATGTGAACTTAGCTAATGATGATTCTCCCACCGATGGGGATGAAGACATGCATTTCTTTGATAACCTTCTCAACGAAGAGAACCTTTCTCCACCATCTCCCACGGTCATTGCTATCGATACTCTGACTTCGAATACGCCTCCCGTCGACAATCCTCCGGATTTAGAACTTAAGGAGTTGCCGCCCCATCTCGAGTATGTGTTCCTTGAAGAAGAAAAGAAGTCGCCCGTCATTATCGCGAAAGATTTGAAAGATGAAGAGAAAACTCGCCTCATTGCCGTGCTTAAAGATCATAAGAAGGCTATTGCTTGGAAAATCTCTGATATTCTTGGAATTGATCCTCACTTCTGCACACACAAAATTCCTATGGAGGACGACTTTAAGCCAACAATTCAAAGCCAACGAAGGGTGAATCCAAAAATCCATGAAGTCATCAAAACAGAGGTTATCAAACTTCTTGATGCGGGTATGATTTACCCTATTTCGGATTCACCATGGGTTAGTCCAATCCATTGTGTGCCCAAGAAGGGCGGAATAACCGTTGTTCCCAATGAACACAAAGAGTTGATTTCCACTCGTCTCGTTACTGGGTGGAGAGTTTGTATAGACTACCGCAAACTCAATGATGCCACGAGAAAGGATCATTTCCCTCTACCTTTTATGGACCAAATGCTTGAACGTCTAGCGGGTAATGAATATTACTGCTTTCTTGATGGTTTCTCGGGTTATTTCCAAATACCCATCGATCCCCAAGATCAAGAGGAGACAACATTCACTTGTCCCTATGGCACATTTGCTTACAAAAGAATGCCTTTTGGCTTATGCAATGCGCCCGGGACTTTCCAAAGGTGCATGTTAGCTATCTTCCATGACATGGTTGAACAAACCATGGAAGTCTTCATGGATGATGTCTCGGTCTTCGGGGATTCCTTCTCTTCTTGCCTTGCCAATTTGGAATGTATGCTTAAGCGGTGCGAAGACACTCGCCTTGTTCTGAATTAGGAGAAATGCCATTTTATGGTAAAAGAAGGCATCGTGCTGGGATACAAGATTTCCAAAGCCGGTCTTGAAGTAGACCGTGCTAAAGTCGATGTTATCGCCAAGTTGCCTCCACCTTCATCCGTGAAGGATGTGAGAAGTTTTCTGGGTCATACGGGCTTCTACCGTCGATTCATCAAAGATTTTCCTCAAATCGCTCGCCCGATGACCCACCTCTTGGAAAAAGATACTCCTTTTTTCTTTTCCAAAGAGTGTCTTGAAGCCTTCAACTCGCTTAAGGATAAGCTAACAAAGGCACCCGTCTTGGTTACCCCTAATTGGGAGCTTCCCTTTGAGTTGATGTGCGATGCTAGTGACTTTGCTATTGGAGCGGTTCTGGGACAAAGAGTGAACAAACACTTCCAACCAATCCATTACGCTAGCAAGACAATGACGGGGGCTTAATTGCATTACACGACAACCGAAAAAGAGCTTTTAGCTGTTGTCTATGCCTTTGAAAAATTCCGCCCCTATCTTGTCCTTTCCACCACAATCGTTTACACCGATCATTCCGCGTTGAAGTACTTGGTTGACAAAGCAAGATTCCAAACCAAGACTTCTTCGCTGGGTTTTGCTGCTCCAAGAATTTAAAATCGAAATTAGCGATAAAAAAGGTGCTGAAAACCTAGCCGCGGATCATCTCAGCAGACTTGAGGATCCTTACCAAGGGGATCATCCTAACAAAGAAATCAATGATTCTTTTCCCTTGGAGACCTTAATGTCTATCAATTCGAATTCTGATGCAACCCCGTGGTTTGCGGACTTTGCAAACTACTTGGCGGGGTGGAATTCTCAAGGAAGGGTTGACGTCCCAACAAAAGAAAAAGTTCTTCACCGACATTAAGACTTACTTTTGGGACGACCCTTACCTATTCAAACAATGTGCCGACCTGATTATTCGCTGATGTGTTGATGGACCGACAGCTTTGAATTCCTTGATGCTTGCCACAAAGGACCCACCGGTGGTCACTTTGGTCCCAACTACACCGCCAAAAAAGTGTTTGATTCGGGATTTTATTGGCCCTCCATATATCGTGATGCTAACAATATGGTTAAATGTTGTGAGGCTTGCCAAAACCAAGGCACGATCACACATAAAGACGAGATGCCTCAGAATTTCATTCAAGAGTGTGAAATCTTTGATGTTTGGGGTATCGACTTTATGGGGACATTCCCTTCTTCTAAAGGAAACAAATACATCCTTGTAGCCGTTGACTACGTTTCAAAGTGGGTTGAAGCCAAAGCTTTACCCACTAATGACGCAAGGGTGGTTTGTAACTTTTTGAAAGCTCTATTCGCTAGATTCGGTGTGCCTCGTGCCATTATTAGTGATCGTGGGACTCATTTCTGCAATGACCAATTCGCAAGAGTCATGGCTAAGTACGGTGTAAATCATCGTCTTTCCACAGCCTACCACCCACAAACTAATGGCAAAGCTGAAATATCCAACCGAGGACTAAAGCGAATTCTTGAAAGAACCGTGGGAGAGCATCGTGCCTCATGGGCTGATAAACTTGATGATGCTTTGTGTGCTTTTCGTACTGCATACAAGACTCCGATTGGTTGTACGACATATCGTCTCGTGTACGGGAAAGCGTGCCACCTCCCCATTGAGTTGGAGCACAAGGCTTACTGGGCCTTGAAGTGGGCTAATTTTGATATCAACAAAGCCGGTGACCTACGCAAAATCCAACTCAATGAGCTGAATGAACTCCGTAATGAGGCTTATGAAAATTCTTTAATCTATAAGGAAAGGACTAAGCTCATTCACGATTCTATGATTAAGAACGGAGAGTTCCATGTTGGAGACAAAGTCTTACTTTTTAACTCTCGGTTGAAAATCTTTTCTGGCAAGCTGAAATCTCGTTGGTCCGGCCCATTCACCATTGCCCAAATTTTTCCATATGGTACTCTCGAGCTCGCTCAACCTAATGGACCTAATTTTAAGGTGAATGGCCAACGAGTGAAATTATACTTTGGTGAGGACACCTCTCAGGAGGTGATTCCATCCCTCACCATGTTCCCCATGAACTAATTTTGGGTCGAGTCAGGCTCGTGACTCGGTTATCAAAAACAAGCATTCCTCGGGAGGCAGCCCGAGTATCTATCCTTTTATGTTTTAACCTCCTAAGTGTAGGGGGACCTACATAGGTTGCTTTCTTTGTGTGGTGATGTGATTACAGGGATAAGTGCACTCTTGGAATCTCTGAAGAACCGTGCTCCCGTGTTATCCGAAATCCGGTTCTATCTCTCAACTATCGTGATTCAATTTTCTTCATACTCAAATTTGAAATTGATCACGTTAGTCGTCTCTTCCTTAACTTGATTTAACCAACGTGCACAATGTCATAAGTGTAGGGGAAACTTTTCCCACATGCTTAAACATTAAGGACAATGTTTATCTTAAGTGTAGGGGGGACTTCTATCGAAGTTTTAAGTGGACTTTTCCATGAAAATGCCTTCTTTTAACCAGAAAATCATATTTTTCAACATTTTTCAAATTTTTTATTAACTTTGGCCATTTTGTCGTAATTTTTAAATTTTTATCGTTGCTTTCATATGTATATATCCCGCAATAAAGTCAAAAATATTAATAAAGTGGTGTAGCTAGTTTAGAAGTCTTTGACATATTAGGCCCGTTGCGTTTATTTTGACTCAACCCGAATAGACTTATCCAAGTTTATTCTAGCTAGTATCCTTAACCATGTAGACCTTAATTGGTTTATTAGGCTAAGTGTCCACGAGTCTCATTACTTGAGATTTTAAATTGTGGAGGACGAGAAATGATAGAGTCAATTATAAGTCGGTATTCTTGCACAAGCTCACTTGGTGTAGTTATTTGCCTATTCTCCCATCACTTGCTAATAATTTATCTGCAATAAGTAAGGTCGTATGATTTGAAGAGTTACTTAGCTTCTAGCCCAAGATCGTTTAAAAGTTGCTCGGTAATGATAAGATTTCATAGCCAAGGCATAACTTATGAAGGGGGGCGCGAAGATTGGCGAGTCCGAAAAGGCCCTAACAAGGCATGAGGATTCCATTTTATTGCTAAAGATCCAAAGTGATGTGAAAAGCATTATTTCCAAATTCAATATGAAGGATCAAGACTCACGACGAAAAGCAATCAACTCCCATAAAGATGATGGAAAAGTCTATCCGAAAAGACCCTAACAAGGTATGAGGATAAATAGATCCAAGTCCGAAAAGGAGGCGGATCATTGTATCTCAAAATCCCAAATAGAGATTGAAGAAATAATCATGAAGTCGTTGTCAACAAAGTTGGAGTACCCCTCAAAAGTCTCCAAAGTGAAGAAACTCTATTACGATGAGAAGACCATTATCTCAAGAACGTCTCTCAAGATATGAAGTATGAAGTACATGCCAAATATCGGCCCGAGAAAGGTCTCAAATTGCGAACCAAGTTATGCCAAGATATGAACTTTTTGATATCCCGAGAAGCAGTTTTAAGAGATTTTGTCCTTTAGCTAACTATTGATCAAATCGTCCTACTTTGCTTTCAGCCTAAATAAACTATCGAAATAAGTCCAAAAATGCATCTTCATGATCATTCTAAGACAAAAATAAAATATAAGAGCTACACCTAGGAATAAGGGAGTTTAAGCATTTAATTAAGCCTTGTGTGTAAGTGTTTGATTTACTAACTTATAATAACAATGATCTCATTTTTAAGCTTAGTTTGGGGAACGTGAAACTTGAGGGTGATAAATCTTCGTAGCACCAAAGCCCTAATGTAAGTCCTTGATTTCTTTGCAAGTTATTTTCATCCTTTTGTTTACTTTAAAGTTTTAATTTCTCTTAGTATTTTGATTTTTGTTTAAGTAGTATTTTAATAAGGCCAAGGTTGATTAATTATGAGAAAAGTGTAAAATTGCTTTATCACTAAGCATTGCATGAGGGCATGGCAATGGTTAAGTGTAGGGGATTTGATAGGTGTGTAAACACCCATCCTTTTTACCACTTAATTCTGGCTAAAACGAGACCAAAACACGTATTTAATATCATTTGTTTGGAATTATGCGTGGTTTTTGTGTTTATTGTGTTTTCAGGGCCAACCGGATGGATAATGGAGAAAACATGGGATTGCACGGGATTTATCGAATATAAAGACTCAAGATGAAGTCTATTGTCCAAGAGATGCAAAAGATTTGAAGTCATTGTGCCTATTTGAAGATTTATCGAATAATAGAGCCAAAGATGGAAGATTCATACATGTCGAAGAACTCGAGTCTATTAAACAAAAGATTATGAGACGAGTTGGAATTATTCACCGACACTTCTCAAAATCTAAAGTCGGAAACGTTTATTTAAAGAGACGAGATGACTAAAGAAGAAAGAAGAAAAGAAGCCCGATACCAAAGCCCATTTACAAGCCCATACACACGCCTATATAAAGGCCCTTACTTCACAAATTTCACACACTTAGTTAGTTTTTAGTTTTTTTTGGATTTCCCTAGTTTTAGAGAGAGAAAGTTCTAAACTTTCTCTCACTAGATTTCATCTTTTTCTCTTTCTAGATCAAAACATTTGTATTACTTTTTCATTAATCAAGTTCAAGTTTTTATCTTCTAATCTTTAATCTCATCCTTTCTTTCTTTTATTTTGATTGATTTGGTACAAATCTCGTATGATCCGTGATGTTCATCAATGATTTGTACTTAAAAAGTTGATTTCTTTTTATGTTTCCTTAAGTTTATACATTAATAAGCTTTGAGATCCTTGTTCTTATTGGCTTATTTGTTGATTTAGCTTATTTACTTTTTAAAGTTTTTATGAAAAGTTCATCTTTTTATTAATTCGATTTATAAGTTGTTTATTTTAAGCTTAGATAAAGTGTTCTTAGTGCTTATTTGATTAGCTTATTGTTGAATTCGAGCTTGTTTGGGAGTTAGCTTATTCCATAAGCTTATTTCCCTTGCTTAAGTTTCGGTTTAGCATAGTTTTCGGAAAGGGTAATTCCCTTTTCCGACCGAGTATTCCGACCGAACACACCACCCCCTATTCCGATCCTTAGATCGGAAAAGGGTTTAGAGCATTTCGACGGTAAGTATTTTAGTATTCCGATTTGCCCCATTTCTCCATATTCCGATTAGACCAAGCTTTCAGTTATTCCGATCTGCATGTTTTAAGATATTCCGATCGCCATCATTCCGATTGTACTCATTTACATATTCCGATGGTAGCTTAATTCAAACATTCCGATTGTATTGCTTTTTTATCATTCCGATTGGTCCATTTTGCAGCATATTCCGATCATTCGATCGGAATACTTTCCGATTGCACCCTGTTTTTCCTTATTCCGATTTGACTTGTTTTTGATATACTCCGATCTTACTTTCTTTTAGGACTTTCCAATTAAGTTCATTTTTTTTTTACAAAGTTTTCCAAGTGTTAGTTTCTATTGAATGTTCATTTATTTTTCTAATAAAATCTTTAAGTTTTCAAGCAGTTACTTTTAAACTTGTCTTTTTACTTTAATCATTCAAGTCTTTAACTTTACTCTTCGACACTTAATTTTTTGTCATTAGCTTAAAATAGATAAACAAACCAACCACTTTTTAATAACCAAGAACAAATAATTCCACTTAAAGCCGAGATCAATTCGAGAGGATATCGAGAGGACTTAATCCGAACCTATACAAAACGCGTGTATCAGCTATTCATGCTTATTGGCTTATTTAGTGTTTAGCTTATTGTTTTTAGTTTTCTTAAAAAGTTTAGTTTTTTTTAAGTTTCTTTTATAAAGTTTGCAATTTTCATATTTAAAAGTTGTCAAATTTATGCTTATTGAGTTGTTTAAGATTTGGTTAAGTGAGCTTATTGAAAGTGTGCTTATTGAGTTTTTGGCTTATCTCCATTTTTGGATTATTTTGTGTTCCATCGCAATATTGAGCTTTTACACATTCCGACGCCTCATTCCGATAGGTTGCTTGTTTGTATCACAATAACCATTGGTGGTTCTACTTTGCGATAGCTTGTGTTCTCATTCCCTTATTCCGATCGGGATTGCGATCGCTCATTGCGATCGTATATTCCGACTGAATTTAAGGTCCTTTTCAGTCGAAACTCTGCCCAATTTGAGATTGCATTATTCCGATAGGTTGGTCATTATTCTGATAGAATTTTATTACGATAGAAACATTCCGATGGCTTGTATTCCGACAGATGCACATTGCGACAGAAGTGTTTAGTGTATTGCGATCTGGGACATTCCGACAGACATCATATTCCGATAGATGTGGTTTTGACATTCCGATGGTTACTAACTTATATTATTCCGATCACTAGTTTTAATCACATTCCGATGGTTTTGAGTTTTGGTGCATTCCGATAGATCATGTTTTTAAGTTTTAATGTTTTACAAAGTGTTTTTCTAAATAACTTTTAGTCTAATTTTTAAAAGCTTTAATGATTACTCAACGACAATTATCTATTTTTAGTTTTAAATAGATAATCAACCAAACCATTTATTATTCCATCAAGAACAATTGAGTCACACTCTTAACCAATAGTCAATTCGAAAAGATCGGACAATAATATTTTATACTTGGCCAAAAGCTTTGTATTTCCCTCAAAACGGTTTTGACTTTCTTCCAAACTTTATTGACTTTGCTCCAAACTTTGTTGCATACGGTTTTGGTTTTGCTCTAATCTTTGTTGGTTAAGCTCAATCTTGTTATTTTGCCCCTTAATCGTATTTTGAAACTCATTTATCAAAGTTGCAATTTGTTCTTGAATATTGTTTTGAAAAGCTTTCATATTTGCCTCATTTGACTTGATATAGCTTGACAAATCATTTTGATTATTGTTAAAACCTTGATGGTTTTTATTAGCATTAAACCTATTTCCTTGATTGAAATTCCCTTGGTTACCACGGTTAAAATTATTCCCATTGTTTCCATTGTTGTACCTATTTTGAACCGGTGGAAAAGCCGGTGGAGCAACATGATTTTGACGAGGAACTTGACCGTTAGGGCCATAAGTTCCCGTCGCGGCAAAAGCACTAGCTTGATCAAACCCCATGGTTGAACAAGAATAATTAGGATGTGCTCCACCACATGATACACAAAAATTCTCAACCATATTAATCGTTCCATGAGGATTCTTCCTAATCTCATTCAAAATCGTGTCAATCTTAGAGTCTAATCTAGCAATTTCGGTATTAGATGAATTCACATTGGAAACAACCGGTGTGTTAAGTGAATATTGCACTCTAGACTTATTCTAAATTATACCCCACGCGTCTCTTGGAGTTTTTCTTAAAATATTAACACCCGCGGCGGCATTTAAAGAATCTTGTTCAACCATATTAAGTCCATTATAAAAAGTATTGATTTGGTGCAATTCTGAGAAACCGTGGTGTGGACATTGTCTTAACAAATCTTTAAACCTTTCCCAAGCAACTCCAAACGATTCATGCACTTTTTGTTCAAATCTGATCTCATTCTTAAAGTGTGTTGTTTTGGATGGTGGAAAGAAATAATTCATGAACTTACACACTAAATCATCCCATGTCAAAATCGAACCGGTGGTTCTTTTTCATACCAAAGCTTAGTGTTCCCCTCGAGCGAGTACGGAAAAAGCATGAGCTTAATCGTGTAATGCGGCACATCTCTAAACTTGAGAGTCGAGGTAATACGATGAAAACTCCGAATGTGAGAGTGCGGGTTATCGGTCTCATTGCCACGAAATTGGTCGGCACGAATGAGTGATAAAAGACCCGACTTAATCTCAAAATGATCCGCCAAAATAGCCGGCACAACGATTGCATCCCCATACCCTTCGGTAGGTGCACGGAGCAATTCCTCCATTGTTCGGTTATCGGCCATCACTACAACAATAGGTGGAAGCTCGGGTTCCACTATTCGTTGTTGACGATTTCTATTTCTACGAGGAATATTTTCAAGCCTATTGTGATCAATCAAAAGTCGAGTAGATCGTAATTGCATAAACCAACGTGACGAGAATTTAGAGGGTTGAAGAAAAGAAATTAGACAAGAAGAATATTATTTTTGGTATTTTTCATAAATCAATCAAAGATTGATAAAATCAAGGAATAAGGATAATTACTATGGAGGTAATCTAGCTCGTCACCTACAAAAATAAGATTCAATACTACTTGAGTCGGCAAACCAATAATCGGTCGTCCCTCTCAATATACGCACAAGCAAGCGGGGAAACGAGGTGGCACAAAGCACTTAAAAACCTTTTTCCTTAGACGGCCTTTTATAGCTCGTCACCTTATACCCACCTTATAGTTTGTATAAATCGAGGTCAAACTTTTTATTAGTATTTATCTATTTTGCCTTTTTTTCGTTTTGGATTCGAATACAATAGCTAGGTGATGAAATCCCAACTAAGGTCTTATTTGGAAGTAATTAAATTTATTGTTCTACGTAATATAATATATTATTCACAAAAAACACGAAAAACGATAAATACTATATATAATAGAAAAATAACAAAACTTTCCGAGGACGGAAAGGGTCTTCAAATCATTGATCAACAAATCTCAACAAGATGAATCGTACACAATATCTCCGGCAGCGGCGCCAAAATTTTTGATGTGTCGAGGAATGTCGATGTATTTTAATTAGATAAGATATAGGACAAATTTAGGAAATTACCCTTAGGAAAAGGTAATAATCTATAAATAAGTCGAAGACGAATTTAATTAAACACGTTGATGATCCAAGTTCGTTGTACATGAGGATCAAGTGAATTTGAGACATTTTGTTTCAATTTGGACAATCGATTTGAATTGGTTTTTGGTTTTTTTAATCTAATAATACTCCTACAACTTTTTAATTAATTAAATCCTAAAGTGCATGAATCGTTCCCCATTATTTAATCTTAAAGACAATTATTTAAAAATTAAAACTTTTAAACTATTTAAAATAAACAATCTATTAAAAATCAATTTAAATTTAATCTATATAATAAAAATACTTTTACACTATTGAAAACCTTATTTAAACTAAATTAAAAACTATTAAATCTATTTAAAAATTAACTTTAACTTTTTAACTAGACAAAATCTATTTTAAAACTATTTTTATTAAAACCTAAATTAATTAAGATCTAATTTATATAAAAACTAACTTTTATAACTAATTAAATTTCTAAAATAAAATATTTTTTTTATTTGTTTTTATTTATTTATTTGTAAACTTTATAAAAGAAATTAAAATGATTTAATTTGAAATAAAATAAAAACTATATATTTAAATCACTTTCAAAAACTGACAGCTAAGCAATTACACTATAATAATAACTGAATTGGTATTATAACCAAACAGATAACTAGGTGAGATGGTTAACATGTATGGCATTTATCCATGAGGTCATGGTTTCGAATCTCACAAGGGCCATTTTTTATGTGATTTATTTTTTGGACAACTAAAAATCAAAGTAGAGTCACAGGGGTGACTTGTGGTTAGAATATTATGACTGATTAATTAGCAAAGCCTGCGCAGACCAAATGAGTCTGTGTGCTCAAACAATACAGCAAATCAAACCATATATCAGCAAACCTAAAACACTCAATAATTCTAACCAATATCAATAAACATTCGGCAAAATAAGAACACCAAATTCATCAGCAGACTAAACAGACAACTCTTACTAACACATAAATTCAGTAGATCTAACAAACCCAAACTCTTATTCAACAATATAATCAGCAGTTATGTAATCAATAACTCATTAAAGGGTAATAATCCAAGAAAACAGTTCAGTAAAATAATATAGCAACTCAAACCTCATCACACTCCTAACAGACTTATACAACTACTAGAAAAAGTTCTATCTAGCAGACTTATCTATCAGACATAGAACGTAAATAAATCAGATTGATTGACTTACAACAAAAATCAGATAAAAACCCTTTGAGAATAATAAACTTCAAATACTCAGATTAAACTTAAACCCTTATTAAAAAGATAAGTGAAAACTCACTTATTCAGATTAATCCAAACCCCATTTAAAGCATATTTAAACTCACTTATTCTCAAGATCAGATTTAAAACTTAAATCTAAACAGATTATCCAAATCTTAAACTAACATCCAATCAGTAGCATATCAAAACATTAATCAGACTAGCAAATAATATCAGAAAATCTAAAAAGTAAAAATCATAATACCTCACACTTATCAGTCTAAATCATTTTCAACATTTAAATCACTTAAACATCTTGACAGAAATTAATCTAATAAACATGAAAATTAAAATAAAAATGAACCTGATGAAGAAACCCTTTGAGAAGATGCGCAGCGCTGAGCTGACATTTAACTCGCGTTAAGACCACCATTCTCCATTAATTTAACCACCACAATCGAACAATATTTTGATAAACTTTCCAGTGGGATACAATACTGATAAAGAAATTACAATTTAAACAGAAAGTAATGCTCGAATTTGATTAAACGCAAATAAACTTTTATTATTAATCAAGAAGAATTACAATACTGATACAGAAATTACAATTTTAAACCTAACACTATTTTAACATAATAACTCTAAGTAAAAAATATGGGATACCAAATTACAGAAAATATGGGGGTTTTTATAGCCAAACCCCCAAGGCTCTTGGTGGAGTTTGTTGAGAAGATGCCTTCATCTGAGCCGTCCAAATCTTCTCTTTCTTCATCCATCTTGATCTTATGTCTAATATTAGCCAACTAGCACACGGATTGCCAACGTGGCAATCAAGTGTGCTAGTTGTGCTTCTTGATAGCTGAGGTGTCATCCTTTTATTGGTGAAGTGTTGATGGATGATGTGTTTCATCCAATCACATGTTAGAAAAGGGCCACGTCACTCGATTTACACCCATCTTCAAGGTCCGAAAAAATGGGGAATTAATTCCCAACGCGTGTGTAATCACGCGCTTGAGATTAGAAAACGCCCAATTTAATTTATGAACTAGGGTTAAGGGGATGTGTAGTTGTCTGGTTTAGTTTGTTTTTGGGAGAGAGAAAAGTGAGATATAAAGGACATTGTTTCTATCGAAAATTAATTTGTGAATGTGTTGTGAATGTTACGTTTGCAAATGTTTACCCAAAGGTGAAGTAAATAAATTCCATTGTAACTTTGACCTAATGGTTTTGTTATGTCACACCCCACCAATGGCGGAATATGGGGCGCGACGTATGGATATCATCACAACAAATGGTGTCTCTATAGAGAAGACTAAAATGCAAATATAATGTCATAAATGGCGACACAAATGTCATGATAATATCTCAACAATGCAGGAGTCTAGGTAAGTAGGTAACAGTCCTACCACTTACCCAAGACAAACAATAAACATAAACCAAACAAACATATAGGTAAACTAAGAAGGAACGGGGATCTCCTTCTATATGCAATCCTAAGGCATCCAAGTCTAGCCACTTCTATCCTCAAGCTTAACCACATTCTCACCTAAAAGAGTCACTAAAACACGTCAACATAAAGTTGGTGAGAGTCATAGGTTTAGACTCCAACGCTAAATCAGTTACAAGCTGTGAATAACAATCATCAACAAAAGAACATATGGACAATGTGTTACAATTATGTATTAACAACTATCAATCAAGACCAATCATACCAAACCAATCCAAGGCTCCTACCTTGCCAAACAACATCATGGTACCTTAGATGATCACCCTATGTACCTATCCCAAGGCCACTACCTTGGCAAACCACAAGGCCACTACCTTGTCAAACCACAAGGCCACTACCTTGTCAAACCACAAGGCCACTACCTTGTCAAACCACAATAACATATCAAAAATCTCATAGCAGTTAATCACATAAGTGTACACACAAGTCCATCACAACCATAAAACATTCACAGCAACAATTTAGAAACAACTCAACAAAGTGTCTCTTCCATCCCATCTGGAAGTCAAAAACAAAAATAAATATGGGACTATGAACACTCACCTGATCGCTCCTTCACACGTCCTTGCACTAGCAACAAGCTAACAAACCAAAAACACGAAATCAATAAACGAACCAATCATTAAGATAGCTCATTAACCTATGATGGACATCTAACCCATTCTCACATATTTACCTCATTAATAATCTCTAATTACCCCATTACCCTTCCTTAATAAGTCCTTAACTTAGTTAAGTTTAACAACTAACCCGTTCGTATTTTACCCAAAACAGTCCCAGTTTTTAGGTCTCAAAACTTTAGCTCAAACGCCAACTTAAACCTACCCATGGTTTCTGTAAAAGGAATATTCACACCCTTACATATGTTGGCTAACACCTCCCACTTGCTCTAACCTTAAAGCTACTGTTAAGGCCCCGATATATATATATCTACTTTCGTCATTCCAGATTTCTTGATTTTAAACGTACTAAAAGTTTGTTACCATTGAGGGGTCTTACCCTAAACCACCACCTTAGCCCAAGTGCAGATATTAACTACAATATATAAACCATCTCTAACGTTTGTGATAAGATCCCAATGCAACCCTAAGTGCCCCAAACAACCCAAAACTTAAAAAAAAAAACAGGCTGAATTCAAAACTGTTTTCACCTCCGACCGTTGTAACCTGTTTTTGACCCACTTCCCGACCTCAAATTTAGTTCTCGTTTCTTGGATTGGAAAGCCACTTCAAATATCTTTCCAGGGGTACTTGGATCATAAAATAAGAGTTTATAGAACTCCCGATATGATCAAAACAATTGACTCAAAAATCTGCCCAGTTTTTAAAAACGGGTTTAACAAAATCAACCTCATTAATTAACCCTAATCCCGCTAATTACAAGCCCTAATTTATGTAATCATCATATTATGATTAATACAACATTAATTTACTGTTTTTATATTAAACCCTAACCTAAATCCATCATAAGATTATTAAAGAAAACATAAAAACAATTTAATTAAAAAGGGATTTGAAGATTTACCTTGGATTTATGAAAACCCCCAAATTTTATGAAGAACCCTAATTTTTTTATAAGACTCACGAATTTCCTTCATCTCCAGGAGAAAAATAGTGAATTTGGTTTAGTATATACATTATATAGGGTATGGGTGAATCCTAGTCCAACCCAAAGCCCACTTTCCTTTTTTTTTTCCTTTTTTTCCTTTTTTTTCTCTTCTAAACCGACCCAAACACCCCTAATTTCGTTTTTTTCTTTATTTTTTTTCTTTTTATTGTTAATTAATATCTTATTAATATTACATTAATTTACCTTAATTTATTTCAGCTCCTAAAACTCCCAAAACCTCAAAACCGTAAAACTAGTAAAATTTACGCGTTTTACCGTAAAAGACGTAAAATATACACTTTTATAAAAAATCTCAAATTTTGAAATAAACTTTATAATTAAGTCCTAAATGACCTAAAACCATCCCGAAAAATATTCATTTGACTAATTACCTTATCCGAGACCTCTAAATGCTAAACCGTAAATCCTAAAAAAATACACTATTACTATAATACTTATACGTATACGTAACCACCAAAATATCACCATTTCATTTCATAGTCACTAATTGTGATCTCATGAACATGAATTAACCGTTCCTCGATTTACTTATGAGTACTCTATACTCATAAACGATAATCACACCAACCTCGTTCACACAAAATAAACACGTACATAAAATAACCTAAAAGTAAGACCAAGTGACGAACCTCAAAACCACGGTTGTCACATCACTCCCTCCTAATAGAAATCTCGTCCCGAGATTTACTCCTTAGGATCAACACACAGACAACAAATCACACGAGGATACTTGTTCTAAATGAACTCCTCTCATTTCCACGTGAACTTCAGTTCAAGTTTCAAGATACAACAGTACAAACCAAAATTAAACCCATTGCCAAACTCTTGACCTCACAGTCAATAAATCTCGCAAATGACTCTTCGATAAAACAAAGACTCTTATTAGCACAAAACCCAAATAACCGGACATGCAAATATGCATCCTCAAACAACATTTACCAATCCCAATACATGAAATGTATCATGTATACAACTCATTTCCCCCAGGTAATTCTATGCTCATAAGCTAATGGTCTGATCTTCCCAAAGATCATAAATGGACCTACAAAACTCTACATCAACTCTTATATTTTACCAAAACTACCACCCGTTACTATAGGTGAAACTCCATACATAACTTTGTCACTAAATCTAGTGGTTTCCTCCTTTTCTACATAGCATCCCTTGTTGCTCTCATTCTGTCCACAAACACCATTACCATATTAGTAGCCTCTTTTACCAATTCTAGTCCACAATGAGGACAACTCACCCTATCCTTTCATATCGTGCCTCAAATGGCATTTATCGACTTCTAGTACGATAACTATCATTATATGAAAACTCAGCCATCGCTAACGAGTTTCCGAACTACCTATAAATCAATCACCCATGTCCAATTACGTTCATCAACTCCCTTCAGTCCGTATCCCAAACTACTTTAAATTCAAAGTTCCTTACAAAGTGACCTATGACGGTCTTTCACATATCCATTAATTCTTCCAACTTCCCAACTACGTGACTTCTCATTCCTCTTGAAATAGGTGATGAATTAGTCAGTCTATCGACTATCACCCAACTCTCATCGTACTTAATCCCCCACCGCATTATGTATCCCTTTCACCAACTTCGTCCTTACATCGCCCTTTCTAAACTACTCCTATCCATGTAGGAAGTATAGTCTACGTCCCTTTCCTCCTTACGATTGTCCAAGCCACGCAACATAAATGTTGACGCGTTCACTGCTTTAGACAACTCAACTTGTGCAACCCATATCCTTCATCCAAACCACTCTAATACATCATCCCTATAGTTCAAGTTCGTCTCAACTTCACCTCATCCTTCTTATCCCATGTCTCATCGACCATGCTTGCCTTTCCCAGATGGTACTTGGCCTTGCAATTTTCTTTCATCAATTAACTCCACCTATCACCTTTGCCAAATGTTCAATCAAGATGATTGAATATGTGTTGGATACGTTCATGATCCGTATAGATCATTCTCCACGTCTTGTACACCAAATGCCTCTAGCATTCTAGGCAGATATAACAGTCCAGCTCCACTAACTAAGTCTATCCAGTTCTTCCAAATCTTCAGTTCCTGCAACGTATAAGCGATCGCCTTTCTTTGTCGTCCTCGTACGCGTCCAAATCCCTGCTCCACGTATCGTCATGCTTCGAGAATTCATCCAGTCCTTCCGATAATGCCAAGATCTGCTAATCATCCAATCCACCTCTTCAGCCTCCAAAATGCTTCCTCGTCCTTCTTCTATGATTTGAGTAGATCAAGATGTCGTCGATGCTCCCGATGACAACTCGTTTATATACGTTCATGCACACTCGGTTCATTGACTCCGTGAAACCGCTAGTGCTTTGGCGAAGCCAAATGCATAACCGTAAACCCAAAGCGTTCATACAACATCCATAGCAATTTCAATTATGTCCTCCTCACACCCTCTCTTAGCGGCAATACAAATAAATTCCTTGCAATTTCTAACAGCTCTTGTTCTTAATTCACTCCATCAACGATTTGCCTTGGAAGACACTAACTACAACTCCTCTCACTTCTCCTACTTGCTCTATTCATGGTTCTACCTCAACGCTCCTAAACCATACAAAACCAAAACTACATCCTGAATACACCAGATACGATCGACGAATTAAACCCACGGATAACTAACGACATTTCACGTGCACCAATTAAAACAAATCAAAAACCACGAGACTCCAAAGAAAACTCAAACCCAAAACATGTATCAATTCCAAATGACCCATGACAACGAAAAATAATCCAAGAAACACCCAATGGCAACCAAAATATATTACGGCCCGCGACATATTATTTAAACCGTGCAAAAGATCGACTTTCCAAAAGAATATATATATATATATATATATATATATATATATATATATATATATATATATATATATATATATATATATATATATATATATATATATATATATATATATATATATATATATATATATATATATATATATATATATATATATATATATATATATATATATATATATATATATATATATTTAAAAATTTTTTTTTTTACCTCTCCACATCTATGTGACTCAAACCATCTACAAACAACCTTCTAGACGTTCTCAAAACTCAACTCAAAGACTAGGTATCCCGTGCATCCCAAATCATAAAAATAAAACTACTATTCAAACTCAACCTTGAACCCGACACTTGTACAACAATTCCGACCAGTCCACTGACCTCCCATGACTATACATTCTGAATATTTGAAAAGTACGTTCCGAGTACATAATTTTAGGCTTTTGAATCACCCAAAAACCTTTAATAACGAACAAGTTATGACCAAAACAATTTTATGCTAGTTGTTTTAAAAACTAAAGAATAGACTTAGTGATCAATGCAATCCTTTTCAATGAAAGATATAATTGTATGTGAAATATTCATAAACTCCTTTTAACCTTGTATTAATAACTATAAATGACATGAATCGGTTAAATCCAATTATATAAACTATGTAAGTAGAAAGAAATTTTACTTCGCTTTATTTTAAAGAAAGTCTTTTAGAATTTGAAATAAATAAGTGTTGATAAAAAAAACTTATGCTACATCTTGTTTCAAACATGACTCCAACACCTTGCCCTTATTTTACCGAATACAACCAACTATCTAACTCTATAGTAGATTTCCAAGTCCCCCCTTTTTCCATATACCAACCAAAAGAAATGTAAGACTCAACCCAAAAGATTTCATTATCCCAAAAGAAATCTCCATTTATTTCAACGGACTTAAAACCCAGAACAACATTTTAAAACGTACACGTGAAATATGAACTCAAAGAATACGATACAAGACACAGTTCAAAAAAATTCGAAACGTTGTTGAAACTCCATCAACTCCAGCACCATAAAACACGAACAAACACAAGGTACGTTCAAGTTATAGTAACTAGTGAACGACCATATACCATAACTTAACACATAGTAGTATATATACATCCGCATATATATACCTATTAAATCACCCAAAACATACTCGTTACCATACATGTCGGATCAACCAATCACGTCATACACTCGTTTTTCCACACGAGTAATCACCATCTCACCGTGCCACAACAAAGCATAAAACCCACCTCCAAAACCAAACCATATCGTGTGACCCCAAAATCACACAACACAACTATAACCCAAAACATATAACACACTAATAAAAATAGCCATATCGTAGGCAGCCGTTACATAAACCCATATATTATACGTATACCCAATATCTACATCTCACCATATACAAGCATGTACTAATCCTCTTTCATGCAATCATACTTGAGAACCCATTGAAGTTGTGGTACTTGTATAACTATGTTGGCCGCCATACTTATACAATTACCCTTTCCCCAATGCACTCCCTCCTATGATGACACTTATAAGAATCAATACAACATATAACACATAAATCTATCTACTCACATAAGCTCATAACCACATAACCAATAAGGTCCAAAACTCCATCTATAAAATAACATAATAAAACTCTTGGAATACAGAAATCCATAGTCTAGCTAAAACAGCCTAGACTAAATCCAAAACGAAAACATAAACAGTTATAAGTCATGTCGCCCATAAGAGTGGAAATAGCATAAGGTCCTTCATATTCACCTACTCCTAATAACTCGAACCACCACATGATTCTTAGGGAACATGACTTAAACATCAAAAGAAAATAATACCCCTCAGGTACATAAAATAACCCAACAAAAGATAGAAACTACTATGTACCAAATTATCTATTATAATGTACATTATAAGTAAAATACGACAATGACTAGCGTGGGCGATTATGGTTAAACCCGCACTACTCACAACTCGAAAAGAAAGTAACATGTGGCTAAGTATGAACTTACTATGGTTCAATTCATACCAGTCAAAACATCACAATAAATAACATTCAAACACATCAATTATAATAAAATGCACACATACTCCTATGACGCTTATATGCAGAGACCCTTAAGCTATAGACTAGGCTACGCGACTAGGCAACCTAATTCTCTATAACCATTGGCTCTGATACCATTCTGTCACACCCCACCAATGGCGGAATATGGGGCGCGACGTATGGATATCATCACAACAAATGGTGTCTCTATAGAGAAGACTAAAATGCAAATATAATGTCATAAATGGTGACACAAATGTCATGACAATATCTCAACAATGCAGGAGTCTAGGTAAGTAGGTAACAGTCCTACCACTTACCTAAGACAAACAATAAACATAAACCAAACAAACATATAGGTAAACTAAGAAGGAACGGGGATCTCCTTCTATATGCAATCCTAAGGCATCCAAGTCTAGCCACTTCTATCCTCAAGCTTAACCACATTCTCACCTGAAAGAGACACTAAAACACGTCAACATAAAGTTGGTGAGAGTCATAGGTTTAGACTCCAACGCTAAATCAGTTACAAGTTGTGAATAACAATCATAAACAAAAGAACATATGGACAATGTGTTACAATTATGTATTAATAACTATCAATCAAGACCAATCATACTAAACCAATCCAAGGCTCCTACCTTGCCAAACAACATCATGGTACCTTAGATGATCACCCTATGTACCTATCCCTAGGCCACTACCTTGGCAAACCACAAGGCCACTACCTTGTCAAACCACAAGGCCACTACCTTGTCAAACCACAAGGCCACTACCTTGTCAAACCACAATAACATATCAAAAATCGCATAGCAGTTAATCACATAAGTGTACACACAAGTCCATCACAACCATAAAATATTCACAGCAACAATTTAGAAACAACTCAACACAGTGTCTCTTCCATCCCATCTGGAAGTCAAAAAAAAAATATGGGACTATGAACACTCACCTGATCGCTCCTTCACACGTCCTTGCACTAGCAACAAGCTAACAAACCAAAAACACGAAATCAATAAACGAACCAATCACTAAGATGGCTCATTAACCTATGATGGACATCTAACCCATTCTCACATATTTACCTCATTAATAAGCTCTAATTAACCCATTACCCTTCCTTAACAAGTCCTTAACTTGGTTAAGTTTAACAACTAACCCGTTCGTATTTTACCCAAAACAGTCCCAGTTTTTAGGTCTCAAAACTTTAGGTCAAACGCCCACTTAAACCTACCCATGGTTTCTGTAAAAGGAATATTCACAGCCTTACATATGTTGGCTAACACCTCCCCCTTGCCCTAACCTTAAAGCTACTGTTAAGTCCCCTATATATATATATATATATATCTACTTTCGTTATTCCAGATTTCTTGATTTTAAACGTACTAAAAGTTTGTTACCATTAAGGGGTCTTACCCTAAACCACCACCTTAGCCCAAGTGCAGATATTAACTAAAATATATAAACTATCTCTCCCGTTCGTGAGAAGATCCCAATGCAACCCTAAGTGCCCCAAACAACCCAAAACTTAAAAACAAAAACAGGCTTAATTCAAAACTGTTTTCACCTCCGACTGTTGTTACCTGTTTTTGACCCACTTCCCGACCTTCAATTTAGTTCTCGTTTCTTGCATTGGAAAGCCACTTCAAATATCTTTCCAGGGGTACTGGGATCGTAAAATAAGAGTTTATAGAACTCCCGATATGATCAAAACAATTGACTCAAAAATCTTCCCAGTTTTTAAAAACAGGTTTAACAAAATCAACCTCATTAATTAACCCTAATCCCTCTAATTACAAGCCCTAATTTATGTAATCATCATATTATGATTAATACAACATTAGTTTACTGTTTTTATAATAAACCCTAACCTAAATCCATCATAAGATTATTAAAGAAAACATAAAAACAATTTAATTAAAAAGGGATTTGAAGATTTACCTTGGATTTATGAAAACCCCCAAATTTTATGAAGAACCCTAATTTTTTTATAAGACTCACGAATTTCCTTCATCTCCAGGAGAAAAATAGTGAATTTGGTTTAGTATATACATTATATAGGGTATGGGTGAATCCTAGTCCAACCCAAAGCCCACTTTCCTTTTTTTTTTTCCTTTTTTTCCTTTTTTTTCTCTTCTAAACCGACCCAAACACCCCTAATTTCGTTTTTTTCTTTATTTTTTTTTCTTTTTATTGTTAATTAATATCTTATTAATATTACCTTAATTTACCTTAATTTATTTCAGCTCCTAAAACTCCCAAAACCTCAAAACCGTAAAACTAGTCAAATTTACGCGTTTTACCGTAAAAGACGTAAAATATACACTTTTATAAAAAATATCAAATTTTGAAATAAACTTTATAATTAAGTCCTAAATGACCTAAAACCATCCCGAAAAATATTCATTTGACTAATTACCTTCTCCGAGACCTCTAAATGCTAAACCGTAAATCTTAAAAAAAAATACACTATTCCTATAATACTTATACGTATACGTAACCACCAAAATATCACCATTTCATTTCATAGTCACTAATTGTGATCTCATGAACATGAATTAACCGTTCCTCGATTTACTTATGAGTACTCTATACTCATAAACGATAATCACACCAACCTCGTTCACACAAAATAAACACGTAAGCACAAAAATCAAGTAGTCACACATAAAATAACCTAAAAGTAAGACCAAGTGACGAACCTCAAAACCAAGGTTGTCACATGTTAAAGCCCATGTAAACTCCTTTCGTTTCTTTGTTCTTGGTTAACATTTGGGCTTGGGCCCAAGTTCTTAACTTCATTCGTCTCATAGCTAGTTACAATTTGGGCCTTGTATGTGCTTGGTTACAAAATGGGTAACTTGTTTCATAAATGGGCTTTTGAGCCCATTAATCCAATGTGGGACCCACAAGGCCCATAATCCTTCATAAAAATAAATCCGCGAACAAAATCGAACTTGATTTTGGGCTTCCTCGATTTTTCTTCAATCTCGTGTCGTTTTTGCCGGTTTTCGTGAACTTGGTACCTACACACACGAAACAAACAAAAAAAACATATACATGGCCATTTTTATACTTCTTATGCATTTATTGTATGTTTTTAGATACAAATGATATGAGTAAAATCACTCATATCAAGGACCATCTCTTATAAACAATCAGTTGAGAACCTCTTCTAATTCTCGTCAACAAGCAACAATCCAAGATGGTAGAGTTACTGTGCAACCACTTCAGGGGAGACCAAGTTCATCCAATAATGTTGCACGCCCATTCAACACTGCTCCAAGAGGAAACAATACTAGTAAAGTGAAGATGATCATATGCTATAACTTCAAAGGGGAAGGACACATGGCTCGGGAGTGTAAGCAACCAAAGAGGAAGAGGGATGGTACCTGGTTTCAAGAAAAGATTTACTTGGTTAATGCTCAAGCACAAGGTTGAGAGCTCCATGAGGAGGAGTTAACATTTTAGCAGATCCAGGAGTTGCGGATACTGAAGGACTCACAGCAGCTCTCACAAACAATGCAGCATATCAATGTGACGATCTTGATGCATATGATTCCGACTATGATGACCTCAACACCGCCAAGGCAACTCTTATGGAAAATCTTTCTCTCTATGGGTCTGATCGCATCGCTAAGGTACCAAATACTGCCAATGATACTAGTATTGTACCTTATCAAGTTAAGCAAGCGTCTCCGTATCTGGAACAGCCTCCGGTGGTTAGTAATTCAAACGAGGAGACAAACAATGATAGTGATATCAATGGAAGTCCGTATACTTTGAGTGAAACACAACCGGGAGCTATTACGTCTACAAATTCGTCTGCTCAACAAGATTTGGTTATGGTGTCGGCATCTATGCTTGGCCAAATGAATACTGTGGTCCTTGAAACCCTTAGTGTTAATCAGTCATTGTCTGCTGAGCTTGCTTTGTATAAGGAAAAGGTTTAAACCTTGGAATTAACTTCGTTGACCAATACCTTAACCAATCCAGAGTTTGATATGTTTAGGAACGTCCAAATGGATAACTTGCTAGATACTGAAAGTTTAAGAGCGAATCTTTCAAAAGAACTTAAAGAAAAAGAGTCAGTCGTTACTAATTTTCAAAAGCTGAAATGGATTTCGAAATTCTCAAGTCTAAAAGGGTTGCAACGGAAATTAAGGCGTCTGAGAAAATTAAAAAGACTGAAGTTTTTCTTTTAAAACAATACTCCGCTTCACATCTAGTACACTTGTTTCATTATCTTTTAAGGAATTTACTCTATCGCGCTTAACAGACCTGCCACCTAACCCGGGTTATGCAAAGCAAGCTATTAACCACAACCCGCGACTTTATGATGCAACAAAGCTAGGTTTGGTCATAGACCCGATTGGTAATTGAATGATTCTGAGTATATATCACTAATTGACGAGAATCGGTCAAAAATGATTTTGGAATATCCTAAGTTTGATTATGATAAACTTAATCAAGAGTATGCAAAAACGGATTTTAGAACTCGCATTAACATACAAAGGGAATTTATTCATACACCAAATTACATGTCTACTAGAGAAAACCTTAGTATATTTCCTACACTTGTCAACCCGAATGAACCTAAGGAAACTCCAAAGGGTCTTCCACCAGTAAGTACAGTATTGCTAAGCTTGAAAGAGATTAGAGGATACTTTACCGGATTTGACAAGGTCATTAAGGAATGTACGACTTCAAAGGATCAAATCGCTGGAGAATGGGCTTTCGAACACATGAAATCGATGTTTGAGAAAGAGATCGTTCCGTTTGTAAACAATCTTAAAGAGGGTTTTCTAGATCTCGGGGATAATCTTAATTTTGAAATGGCTAAAGTTCAAAAAGTTTTCCATAAAATGGATGATGCTTATGAGCAACATTTAATTGAGAAAGAAAAGATTTTGTCTAAATATGACTGATTCTTGGAACATGTAGTGTCTCTCGATGTGATGCAGGTTGTAACTATTAAATGTGCTATTCAGATTACATCTGTTGTGAATAAATATGATGATGTGCATGATCTCTTTGTGAATATTGTTGAGCCTGTGAATAATGTAGATAATCATTCTTGTAACGAATCTAACGCTGAGTTTTTAAATCTTCAAGATTCTTATAACTCACTTTCAAAACGTTTTGATGAGCTTCAACAACATTGTATATCTCTTGAAATTGAAAACAATTCTAAAAATGAAACTCTTTCAAAATTTAATGATTGTGAAAACACCGTTGAGACAAGTGACAAGATGATTCAGGTGGTTCAGGAATTAGAGGAAGAAATCTTGAGACTTAAGAGAGAATCATTAGCAGAGAAATTGGATCTAGAGGCTGCTGAGATTAAAAATCATGCCCTAGAAAATAGAATTACTTCTATGCTAGGGGAGTTTGAAAAAGTAAGGCAGGGTGTCTCACAAGTTTCTGGTTCAATAGAAGAACGCTTCGCTTTTAATACCGCAGAGCAAAAGTCACTTGTTGACCAACTGAACAAGAAATGTGAGGAAATCTCTGACCTTAAATATTCAGCTCATAGATAAAAACATGGTTATAGCTGAATTAAAGGAGACACTTCAACTCAAAGGACAAGAAGTTGTTGATACTTCAGCTACAATCACTGCCCCGACCTCTAGTGCTCCAAAGACAAAAGAAGTGGTGATTTATAAGAACCCGTACCATAAGAACAATTCACTATCATATATGGATTATATAAAAATGAGATTAGGCATGTGCTTCTTACAAGGGACATCTTAGATGACTTATATGAATTTGCTCCCACGAACAATGAAGACAATGTTGTCCACTTATATACTGAGAGGGTTCGGTGTTGTTTAGCACATCTTAATTTCATAGGACAACCGGGTTCTACACCACTTAAACAACAAATCCCCACCATTGCCATGACTCCATTCAATAAGAAACCAGGAGCTAAGCCTATTTTAAACAAACCCATCAAAGCTAAATCAAAATCTGTCACTATTGTTCCCTTGGATTCTACAGGAGTAATTGTGTCTAGTAAGGCTAAAGTATATCAAGACAAGAAAGATAGGATCAAGCCTTCCACTAGTATAACTGCGAAGAAAAAAGTAGAAGTTCATCATAGGAATGTTATTTCAAATTTAAATAAAAAGAATCATGTAGCTAAGACTAAAGGCCCTGCGCTTGTGCAGCAGCCTAAGCAAAATGTGAATTCTAATTTGAGATGTTAGAATTGTAATGAATGCATGTTTTCTCAACGTCATGATTTATGTCTTGTTGACCATGTGAATGAAATGTATGCAATTAGGAACAATCTTGAATGGACTCCAACGGGGAAGAAATTCACCCAAGTTGGTTGGCAATGGAAACCCACTGGTAGGACCTTTACTGCAAATGGAACTACGTGCCCTTTAACTAGGATCACATCCACGGAAGTTAGGTCTCAGCGTCTTTTAAATAGGAACACTAACACTAAAAAATGGAAAAAGCGCCCTTTAACTAGGTCTGCCCCCACTATTGTGCCTACCAGTAAAGAAGTACCTCAGGATCTTAGACAACTAGAATCTAAGCCGGCATCTAAGAAAAAAGTTTGGAAGCCTAAGAATTCTTCTGATAGCAAATCTAAGATAAATATATATGTACCTGCTAACTCAGAGGAACTATTAGATTCTGATACATCGTCTTTGTCTAGTGATATTTTTAGGTGTTCCAAATCATCCTCTGGTACTTGGACTCTGGATGCTCCAAGCATATGACCAGAGACCGCTCGATGCTCAGAAATTTCGTCAGCAAGTTTCTAGGAACGGTGAAATTTGGCAACGACCATATTGAAAAGATCATGGCTTATGGTGAAATTCAAATTGGGAATGTTACGATTTCAAGGGTGTAGTACGTGGAGGGACTTGGTCATAACTTATTCTCAGTGGGACAATTTTGCGATTCAAACCTTGAGGTTGCTTTTCGACAACATACTTGCTTCATTCGTGATCTTGCAGGAAATGACTTGTTAAAAGGTTCTCGAGGGGATAATCTCTATATACTGTCCATTAAAAACATGATGGCCTCCAGTTATCTCATCTTAACTTTGATGCTATTAACCATTTGGCTAAAAATGAGCTTGTTCGTGGTCTTCCAAAACTCAAGTTCGACAAGGACCATTTGGGTTTCGCGTGTTCATTAGGGAAAAGCACCAAGAAATCCTACAAACCCAAAGCTAAAGACACCAACCATGAACCACTTTATCTTTTGCACATGGATCTTTGCGGGCCAATGCGTACGGCTAGTGTGAGTGGTCGAAAATACATCCTCGTTAGGGTGGATGATTTTTCAAGGTTTACATGGGTTAAGTTCTTAGCAACCAAGGATCAAGCACCAGCATATATTATTACTTTTCTGAAGATGATCCAGGTGCGTCTTAATGATACTGTTTGTCGCATTCGAACTGATAATGGAACTGAGTTCGTTAATCAGACTCTACGAGACTATTATGAAAAGGTTGGTATTTCACATGAAACCTAGTTGCTCGCACTCCACAACAAAACGGTGTCGTGGAAAGACGTAACCGTACACTTATGGAAGCTTCTAGAACCATGCCGATTTATGCGAATGCTCCTTTATTGTTATGGGCTGAAGCAGTGGCAACCGCATGTTATACCAAAAACCTCTCCATCATTCGTAAGCGCCATGGAAAAACTCCATATGAGATTCTTTATGGACACAAACCCGATATTTCATTTCTTCATGTGTTTGGTGCTCTGTGCTATCCTGTAACAACCCAAAACCGTGGTCATTATTTAATTATATTTTTACGTATATTTTTGAAATTTTTGACGAGGTTGATTGTCATGACGATTGTTAATTTGATCTGGATGATGTTGAAATTTCATTTTTACGTTTTGACGAGTTGCGAGGATTACTAGTGATGACGATATCGACGGATGCCCGAGAAATTTTACATTTTATTTTAAACATGTCGATGTTTAATATTTTGACGTTTTTATTTTAATGTCGTATTAAGTCGTGTCGGGACTATATAATATCATATTTTGTGTGCATTTTAAGTTTTGAGAGGCATTTTTATGAAACCCGAGACCCGTAAAAATTTTCAAAAGTGACTAGTAGTCATTTCCCGCTTTTTAACAAAGTATTTGCACTTTGGTCCACAAGAATCACAATTGGCAAAAACTACCCTAAATTTTTTCCATATAAAAGGAAATAAAACACACATTTACACATAATTTCCACCACCACCAAAATTTTTTCTCTCTCCATCCTCTCTCTCTCTCTTTGTCCGTCCACCCCACACAACACAAACACCCCAAAAATTTTGATTTCAAGCTTGAATCTCTTAATTCTAATAAAAGACCCATTCCTTATTTTTGATTCTCTACACATTGGTAAGAAAATCTTACACATGCATGAACATTTTTGAAAAACCTATTTTTAGATGAAAATCTTGTTGTTTGATCTTAAATTATTGTTGTATGTAGGTGTTTATGTGTTTATACATTAGTTTTGATGATTGCATGTTGATATTTTTGAGTTTGTTTTTTATGAATTAATCATCTAGGATGATTTAGTGTTTTATGATATAAAGTAGTAGTGTAAGAATGATTATAGTGATAAAAATGGGGTTAAAATGTGGTGAAAAATTAATTTTGAGTGATTTTTAAATATATATTTTATAACAGATTATTAAAGTTAATTTTCTGAAAATATGAGTTTGAGTTTGAGATGAACTAATTAGATATTGTTGTAGAGGATGTTTTTAGCTTCGTTTTGGTATAAGGTAGGACTTCTAGCTCTAAACGAGCGAAAAGTTACGTTAGTTTGATTATTTCGTGTACCGGGAGACGAGTATCGACACAATATATAATTGTTGTCGATATTTGGATCGAATCTCGGGGACTATAAAATGGAATTTTTAAATATGTCATGCACTGATTTTGAATGTTAAGTATGAGGATGTCGAATTTATTTTCAAAGTTGAGTGTCGGTTTCATAAACAGAGAAAAATAAATGTGTTAAAAGACTATATGAATTGTTGACGTAAAACTGTCCGGTTTTTGTAGTTCAAAGATGTGTCGGGCAGGGAACTTTAAATGTAAAATATTTTGATGAGTTTTTAACAGGCCTTTCTATATATAGTAAGTGAAGTTTCTGATTAGTATCATAAAAATTTGACGTGTTTAAGTGGGGTAAATGAGCTTGTACATTTGGTGTGTACCGACAGATTTTTATCGAAGAAGTCAACTAATAGAATAAATGTATAGAATGAAATAAAAGGTCACTTGTATTATTTTTATTTTGGATTGATTGTGATTTTATGATTTTGAGTTTGATATTACTAAGTATGGATTTTACTCGAGTTTATTATTGATGAACGTGCCTTCAATTGATAGGTTGCGGTTTTTGTGTTTATCGGGCATCAACTATCGTCGAAGATCGTCTTACTACTGTTATTACTTCGGGTGAGTTTATAGTCTCGCTTTCTACTTGTTTTAATGATTTTAAAACCCGCGAGGGGGATACATGCTATTTGAAATAAAATGAACACATGTCATAAGTAATTGTTGGACCCGATGTTGCCTTTGTTGCATTTGATGAAATGAATTGTATAAGTACCAAATTGCAAAAGACCCTAATTTCATGAGCCGTTAACTATCTTCTGACTTGATGTTGCGAGTTAGGAATAGCCGCTTATTCTAATAATAGTACTATTGGTCTGACAACCCTATCTGAGACCAGCGCTTTACGCTGAGTAACCCGCTGGGAAGGATAATTTTACGTGAATGAGAATTGGTATTCTTGCAGTTAATACCCTAGTAGGGGCACTGATAATTGTTCTAGTCATGCTGGCATTTGGCGTAGGTGACTAAGTTAAGGGGTCGGTGTCATGAGCTTAATACAATTCAATAGCCACTGCTATAATATGATATACCTGATTAATAGATTGTATGGCCACAATTCTATTAAACAATTGTGAATGATTTTTACGATGTGTTAATTATGTTTTGTAAAACCTATAGACTTGCTCAACCTTTGTGTTGATGATTTTAAGCATGTATTTCAGGTACTTGAAGTTGTTGATTTGCGGAGCTCGCTGGAGAAGGATTGCGGAATTGCTTTTGTAATAATTTGGTCTAAAACAGATTTCTTTCCCTATTGTCATAAACATCTAGTAAATGGTCAAGTATTTTGGTAAAAGGTTTGTTGTTTTGATTAAGATCCTAGGGGAACCTGTACGCTACTCTGATATATTTTTTAACTGATTTTACTTGGGATTGAAGGTTTTAGACATTGATTTAAATTATTTCCATATTTATTCCAAAATGTACCGTTTTTGGGTCGTTTAAAGAGTTGTAAAATGAAGTTTGTAAATAACACCCAATTGTGTATTTCCGCTGCGCAATGTAAAAATTGGGGGTGTTATTAATTGGTAACCAGAGCTTTTTAGTTATAGCGAATTAGGTCGATTTTTGAAAATGTCCTAAACTATAACTTTGGTGTCGAAATTATTTTATAAAAGCAACGCAACTTTTCTGCAAGGCTCCGGTAAGATTATTTATTTTGTTATGCTTTATTATTATAGATGTATAATTGTTGTGAATTATTGAGTATTTATTAAGTAAATACTGCAATGAGGTATTGGTATTAATGAAAGGACGTGGAGTGCTTTCACCATAATTTCATCATAATTTCATCATAATTTCATCTTTACGAATATTGTATAATTATCATTTGTATTGCATTGCATTGCATCGCATACATATATATTTGGCATACGTAATTCATTTGCATTTGCATGATTATGCATTGCATATATATTTTTGAATAATGACCTTATGTACTTTTGAATTTTCTGTGATTTCAGAAAATGTCTGACATACCATATTACGTCAAGAATGGGGGATTTGTTGTAGGTCAATGGAGTTTGCAGAATTAGTGTGTAGGTAATCATAAGATTTCAGGTGGATGGTTAGATTACGAGGATGATACGAATGATAAGAAAAATATTGTAGACTCTAATAGTGATAATTATATGACTGAGAGTGAGGTTGGAAGAACTGAGGTTAGAGCAGAAGTGAGAAGTTATGGGTTTGATTTTGAGAAGTATCAGAAAGAGATAGATAGGCTTCGCATGTTAAGTGAATATGTAGCTCATCTTGGGTCGTATCTTGAACCACATTGGAAGTTTCAGGATAGTGAGGTGTATGCTAATTCTCATTATATGATAGATCCGCCGTGTCAAGGAGGGATTTTGAGGTATGGATTTAGGAATCCACCGTGTTTAGATCCAAAAGGGAGGTGCTGCAAGTTAGGACCAGATGAAGATGAAGCAGGAACGAGCCAAGTTGGAGAAAGTGATGGACCACATCCTATGGAGTGATGTAGTGATGGATCTTTGTTGTATTTCAGTTTATGTATGATTGTGTTGTATTTGGATTATCTAGATGTTGTGAGGTAGTTTTGTGATGGATTATTATTATTGTTGTTGTTTAGGATGATAAGGGTAAGTGACATTAGTGACAAGGGTTTGTTGCGATTTTCTCGGATTTATGGATGAAATCTACTATTACCCTTTAGTATTTTGATGTTTCTTTGTTATCTTCTCTCTTTTGTAAGATGACTGTGGAATTTAGGTAGTATTGTGTTGTTGGCGTATGTAGTTCTCATGTTATATCTTGATGAAAAGACCCTATTCTTTCTATCTCGATGTGTATACTTATTAATTTTCTTTCTACTGTTATCACATGGAAAGAGTTGAGTGAGATATGTTTCTGTCATTAGCAGGGATTCCTGTGTGTGTGACTAAGTATCTTGAAATATGTCTCCAAAGGTTGCCAACCATTAGGGTAGATTATATGATTGTGGGAATAGTTGTTAGATTGTTTGAAGCTGATAGTGCTGAGAGGAGACGAGATGCTGCTGAGACTGAAGATGCTGCTGAAATTGTGTATAACTGAAGTTCGTTTTCTCGATTCATAACCAATTGAAAGTCCTAACAAAATCGGGTTTATGATCGTTTTTAGTTGGTAGGGTTATTTGGCTTTTCTATGTCTAATTGAACAATCAAGTAAAAAGTTGCAAAATATTAACTACGTATCCGTAAAACAATTAGTCAAATACCAAATTTTTATTCAAGTAAGGACAAAAATGTAAAACTATGGAATTTAAGTGCTTAAAATGTAAAATCTTGAAACTAAAATGCTTGAAATGTAAATCAGTTAACTACAAGGATTAACTATGCAAATGTAAGAAACTAATAACTAATTTGTAACAAAATTGAAAATTGATTAACTGAAAATGTAAAGTTTGGAAAATGTAAGGACTTAACAAGTGCAAACCCTAGATTAGTGAAAGTTTAGCCAGCTTTGCAATCAATTAAAAACCTTGAGGACCAAAATGCAATTTAATGTAACTTTTTATCAAAAACGGGCTAAGATGATGAATAAGCTCGTTTAAGCAATCTAGTGAACCAAATAAGCTCTACTAACTTGCAAAAAGCTTAAAATTCCATTTTACCTAGACTTGTAAAAGGATTAAGTCTGAAATTCAGTAAATCTCAAATAAGCTAATTCTAATAAGCCACAATTAAGCTATCTAATAAGCTAGACGTACACAATCTAATTTTCTTGTTAAAGCTTGATTATCAGTCCATTAGGAGCATGGAATGTCTTTTGAAATTCAGAATGATCAAGTAATGAAGTGGGAAAATGAGAATAAGCTATAAGTAGCTTATTTGACCAAAGTTTTGACCAATTTTTGGAAAAGCTGAAAATTTCCAGATTTACTCAACAACACTCTCTAAACACAAATGTGAAAGAAAATTGGGATGTTTCTGAAGTAGAAATGCTTGTTTGAGAAATCAGTCAATGCCTATATTACAGAAACTTGCATTTGCTTAATAGCTAAGTAAATTGCTTATTTCTATTGTGAATTGGAAAACTGTATAATTTCCTTAAAAGAGCTTAAAGTTCATATGTTAAGGGACAACTGAGAGCTGGTTTGAAACAATTTCATCCAAGAATGAAGAAATGCCAAGCAAATCAAAACAAGAACTTTTTATGAACTAGTTAAGCTGAAAACTGACCCATACTTTTTTGTGACCAATTGCCTTTTGACTTAAAACTTTGACTTGAAAACGATCAAACATTGTTTAAAATGACTAAATGACTGAAAAGGAACTATGTTTACTCAATTATCAACACTTGAACACAAATTGACAGCTTAAACCAAACACCAGTTTAACTGATTTAAACAAACTTTTATGAAAGGAATTTTGGCAATTGGCTAAACTAGTAAAAATGTGATATCAGACTAAACTCAATAGCTAAAATGAAGTGCAAATGAACCAAATTCAAGCTATGAAAAAGGTAAATGCACAAATTCACAAGTAAGCTAAGTATGACTGAAAAATGAAAATCAGTAACAAGGATTAAGCTAGTAAACAAGTACTAAACTACAAATAAGCTACTCAAACACCAAAATCAGTTCAAATACTATCTAAACACACTTGATCATGCAAGCAAACAAGATTACACTAGGAATTAAGCAGGCATGACTGTTTAGTGGAACAAAAACTCAGAAATGTGAAACCTTAAAGCAAAAGCCTCCTCTGATGAAGTAGTTTGGCGCTGAGCCACCTAGATAGTGTTAACCACCACCTTAACACTATCAACTATCAATTCAACCAGCTACAAACATCATCATCACCATTGCTAAACTTATTTGCTTTAAAATTAACTCAACTGGTATTGGATTGAACAGAACAGGATCAAAACAGCTACAAATCTTCAACACTTGGCTAATCATGATCATTGTGATCACAAATAGCTAACACCAGCACAGATATAACAAGATTGCAGGGTATGAACAGTAGATTGAAGGAAAGGAAGTAGGATTTTATTTTATTGAAGGAAGAAATTTTTTACAAAGTTGGTAAAGTTGTTACAACTATATTAACTAACTCAAGAGCTTGTCAAACTCTTGAGTTTGTTAAGCTAACTACTAAGAACTAAGGATTGAGAGAAAAAGGGGATGTGTGTGGAAATTTCACACATTAACTACTTGTAAAAATGAAAGAGTACAACCCTATTTATAGACAAAATGTGAGTGTGTTTTGGAGTTGATGACGTGTTCCCACCATTTAATTGTTGCCACGTGTCATCAAGATGCTAATTGTTCATCATAATGTTCTTCAAGAATTGGGGACTTTTAATTTATTGACTTTGAGCTTAATTGAGTGTGTCCAATGTGTTCCTCTCTTGAAAACGTCCACTTTTCATGTAGACATCATGGTCTGAAATTTAGTGTAACTCGAAATCGCTTCTGGGCTTGATGTTGAAGAAGAGAGACACGTGTCATCTTTTGGTTGGGTGAAATAGGAGTCATACGGATCATTATCCGTATTGGATAATTTGTTTATTGAGTGGCGTGTCCTGATTGGTTGAATTTGGATAGTGGAAATTATTAAATGCTTTGCGGCGTAGTTATTGCAAGGGGTGAGGTGGCATGATATTTTCCAATCCGTGTGACCTTTTTTCTTTCCTTCTCATTGGCCAAGACCATTTCACATGGATTAAACTTGATTTAACTTTGGAAAATGGCAATTTAACCCCTTGTACTTTGGCAGATTATCAACATAAGCTAGGAACTTCATTTCTTTGGCATAAATGGTCCTTCCACTTGCATTCTTGATAAATTTGACCCTTTGACTTGGTTGACTGAAGAGTTGACCATGTTTGACTTTTATCTTGACTTTGGCATATTTACACTTTGAGTCCTTCAACTTTAGAGTGTTGTCAAGATAAGTCCCTTATCTTCAAAGTCTTGTCATCTTTGATCCTTCTTTGTCTTTTTCATCCAGATAAGCTTGAATTTCTTCTTGTTTGCTTGAAATTGTATCCTTCTTACCTATTTATACACAAACACAAAACATACCACATAATTCCGCTTTATAGCACAAAAGTTAGGTACTTTCCTGGTGTTTTAGGGTGATTTGTTGATTAATTGAAATGAGTTTTTGCTCATATCAAATCCCCTACACTTGAACATTTCCATGAGCACATGCAATGCTATATTTTAAAGCACAAAATTACATTCTCCTCATAACTAATCTACCTTGGACAATATGAAATGCATCTACACTACTCTACACTATATGATGCATGATATTGATTTTGAACAATGCAATGCAAAAGAAACAATTCTATTTATATCTTGTTGGATTTTTATTGAAATGGCTTTGATGGAAATAACTCATAAATAAATTAATGACTTAGATTAGGGCTTTGGTACCATGGACACTTATCATCCTCAAGTTTCACTTTCCCTATACCAAGCTTAAAAATAGGATCATTATATTCACAAGTAAAAAGTGCATCAACTTATTCATGACAATTAAGTGTGGAACCGGTTATTATTTGAGCAAATTGCTTTTGAGCAAATTTGTCATTATTTAAAGCGTGAAGTATAAGAAATGCAAAATCCAAAAATAAGGAAGCACGGTTTTAATCCTAAGTAATCCTCTCATCTGTTACTTGAAAAATCGCTCACAATTAATATAAGTCCGTCTCAAGAATAATAAGTCATTCGCCTTATGTGTAAAATCCTCATGTCATGCATTAATAAGTAGCTACACACTCGCTAAGGAAAGAAAAATAAAATTCACGCAATAATTTACATCCGCCATCTTTTTGAGACTTTGGATCTTCAACCCCGCAACCCGTCAAGGTAATATTGGATTGGAGCAACTATTAAATCCCCGCAACCCGTCAAGGCAATATTGGAATCTAATAGTTACTATAATTAACACTTCACTGTCCCTCTTGGGAGTCTTGTATAGTTATTTTCTTCTTTTTCTTTTTTTTTCTTTTTTTTTCTTTTTTTTTTTCTTTTTTTTTCTTTTTTTTAGCCACTCATTTTTATGTAAGCCGCTCTTATTTTTCTTTATTCCTCACTAAGAAAGTTGAAAAGAATAAAAGGAAAAACACCCGCTAAGTACTAAGCATGACATAAGTCTAGTACACATAAAACGTTCTAACTTAGAATCTTAAGACGTACTTATATCAACCATGAATGATTAGACAAAAATACATTAGAGATTACAAACCAATTAAAACCGTTCTTGATTATTTATTAACATATATACATGCGAATAAAATAGAGATAAAGAAGAGAAGGTGTAACACCCCCAAATTTCGATCATAACAGCGGAAGGGTCATTGGGTGTTACTATCATGGTTCAATCTCATAATCATAGAAAACGGCTCAAAACAAGTCGTTTTAATAAACATCCATTCATTTCCATTCAATAAAAGTATAATTTCATACACGGTCCTAGATGATTCAAAAGTTTACAAACTATTATAAATGATAAAAGTTATTTGAATGGATATGTTTTAGAAAAGCGGGCCAAAACATTTCAAATATGCAAGCTTCACAAAACCGCCTTCCTCGAGTGCCTTCTATATGGACCTGAGATAAAACATGCTTAAAAAGTCAGCAAAATTTGCCGAGTGAATCTATAGAGTTTAAATTTAAATAAAGAGAACACAAGTATTCAAAATAACCTTCCATGGTTAATAATTTACCGAAATACCATTATGTTGTACGGACATAATTATCGGTTTCATTACATAAGCCTCGTGACATTGAACGTTAACATATATTATTTCAGCCCAACACACCTAGCCAAGTGCGTATATTTCTCTTATACAATGCATCCGATGTTTCATTACTAGTGCCTCACAACACCACGCGAGAGCTAATCGCGACCGGACTGGGCGTCACCCCGATAGATCTATCCATAGCATTAGCGTTACTTCGATTAACAATTCACGATTCATGGGTCTTTTAAGGCTAAAACTAACTTATGCAATAAATTTCATCTAAGAATACAATCAAGTTCCTTGTGTTCAATTTTAAAACAAAGAGGGTTTACCACAACTTCTCGTTGTACCCTTCATTTATAATAATTACTTTTCAAGTAAAATAGGGTTTCCACAACTTCTCGTTGCATCCATACTTTTCCAATAAGTAGAGTTTCCACAACTTATCGTTGTACCCTTTTATTTTAATAAAACAAGCATGCTATCCCCCTCGCGGGTTTATAAAACAAGTAAACATGTTAAAAGCGAGGCTATAGACTCACCTTAGCCAATAGTGGTAATGAGACGATCGCCGACGATTAGTGATGCCCGTTTAAACACGAAAACCGCAACCTACTAATTAAGGCGCGTTCGTTAAAAATCGACTTAAGTATAAATCATACTTAAATAATGTAAAAATCAAAATTACAAACCAAGACAATCCCGAAAAATTTAATAATACAAGTGTTATTACAATACCCTTTTATTCAACACTATTCTTTTAAACAATTGCACTCGTGATATTGACCCGTCTTAAGACGCCAAGTCAACACAAGTCAAATTATCATTTTACATCCCTCGGACCAGTAGCTAAGTCATTTATATAATGACTTAACACTTGAGTAAATCACTATGTCCAATAGTGAATACTCAACTCACGCCACATAATTATTGAACTACATGTCCAAAATACCAATCAGCATGTACACTCCAAATGTACACACCAATCTACCCTATCTACACTTGTCCGATTTCGACAAAACTTGGTAACAAACTCACATAAAATATGAATAAGACTCAGTTTAAATTTCATTCAAAAATATTACTTCTAAGACCTTCTGCCCGACACATCTTCGTGTTGTAAAAACCGGACAGATTTACGTCTTCAACTCGTAAAACTATTTTGACATATTTAAACAACTCCATTTATAAAACCGACTCTCGGGTTTGAAAATACACTCAAGAACTGAGGTTTAGCAACTTACATCAGTCCTTGAACATTTTTAAAACTCATTCTATAGTCCCCGAGATTCGATCCAAATATCGACAACAATTTTCGGATTGTGTCGATACCCGTCTCCCGGTACACAAATACTAAAAGTAGCATAACTTTTCGCTCGTTTGGAGCTAGAAGCTCTACTTTAGCTCAAATCGAAGCTAAAAGAATTCTCTACAAGTCTATCCTATTAGTTTATACATTTACAAACAGTAAGATTTTCGAAAATTACCTTTTACCTACTGGTCTAAAATACCTTTCTAAAAATCATACTAAAACAATTTTTTAACCCATTTTAACAATTTTTATACTTCTAATATCATCCTAATATAATCATAACACATCTAACTAACTCCTAACACTCTCAAATTCAATTTAATAAAAATAAAATATATAAAATTGTGCATGCAACAACAACCCCACTCAAATATAATAATATTAACACTACATACAAGCATAGAAATAGATCAAACAACCTTGTTCTTCATTAAAATTTGAAAGTTCTTGCATGTTGGAAAAATTTATACCATAATGATCCTCTTTCAAAACCATTAATGGGTCATTGATTAGATTTTAATGAATCAAAGTAAAAATTGATGGATCATGTGTTTTGGTGTTGTTGTTGTACGGCAAAACATGAAGAAAAAAGGGGTAGGGAGATTTTTTTTTGTGATAAATGAATTTTTAATGTAAAGTGGTGAGTGGAGAAATTATTTATAGTGGGTGTGGAGGTATAATTTGTCATTTAAGCATTCTTTTGGGCTAAAATGCAATTAAATAAATTGTAAGGGTAGAAATTGTCAATATTAAGTTTTGAAAATATTTACGGGACTCGGGTTTCGTAAAAATACTTTTTAAAAGTTAAAACGCTTCAAAAATAAAATAATATAACTTCGACACGACTTAAAACGTAATTAAATCGAAAACGTCGAAAATATTAAATATCGAGACAATCGATAATAAAACGTAAATTTTTGGGAATCCGTCGGTATCGCGATCATTCATAGTTCTCGTCATTCGTTGAAACGTAAAATACGAGGAATGAAAATAAATATAATAAAATCATTCATATGATAATTTGAGAATATATTATCGATACTTAATGTTTTTCTTGTCGGTCTTCATCGAAACGACATTTTTACGTTAAGTTTCAAGCCATAACCTTCTCGGTTAATCGATAATTTAAAATTCTCATTAAAGTAAACATATATTATTTAATAGTCGAGATTAAAATAACGACCTGAAATTGACGGATTGTCACATTATCCCCACCAAATTGGGATCTTCGTCCCGAAGATCAACTTGCGTTCTTCCTCGATCGCTCGTTGAAATCAAAGAGTTAAACGTATTCTGGTCCTCGTCTAGAGTTCCATCACACATGACAATAGGAATTCGACTTCGTTTCTGTTGCCTAACTTCCTTATCGATAGTATCAACAAGTACTTTGATGAAATGCAACTTACCGTCGATTCATACTTCATCAAGAGAGATAATAAGATCTTCGTCAGGAAGAAATTTCTTTAGGTTCGACATATGAAAAGTATCGTGAATTCCTTGTAGTTCTCGGGGTAATTTAAGTCTTCATGCCGCCGTACCTTCACTCGATATCATCTCGAATGGTCCAAACTAACGGGGACTTAACTTCCCACGTTTTCCAGAATATATAACACCTTCTTCATGGTGATAACTTGGCATAACTTTTCCACCTACCTCGAATTTCAAAGGTTTTCGCTTCACATTATCATAACTTCTATGTCTACTACGAGTGGTTCACAAACGATCCTTAATCAACACGATCGATTTAGTTATCAAAATAAAATGAGCAGAGTCAATCAATCAACATTGACAGAAATCGAGTCATATTCAGACTGAGTTTTCGAGAGCTTAACAATGAATCCATTGTAATTTGCTCCAACTCCACGAATGATAACGAATAACACAATCGTAATCACTTAAAGGCTAAGTTACCTCTTTTATTCCAGAATACATTGTAGGCTCTTACTATCGGTGGATACCGTACATTAGTGCCATACAATTAATGTCTCAATAGACGAAGAGTAAAATCACCGCACCTAATTACAAGTCGTGGGTTGTGCAGTTTCCTCATTCTTCCTGGGCTTCCTACGAGCGTATACAAATCAAAACAACCCCAAATCATAAAGGAGATGTATCACGATCAACAACAAAATCTTCACTTCCTTCGAGTAATGATAAGATCGGCGTGTCGCAGAGTTTTCTTTTCATAGTCTGAAAAGCTTTATCTTCATCATCGCCACACACAAACGGTTCATTCTTTTTAGTTAGCTTAGTTAATGGTTTTGATATCAAAGAGAATCCTTCGATAAACCTTCAGTAATAACCAGCCAAATCTAGAATTTGTCGTACTTCAGTTGGAGTAGTTGGAACATTCAAATTTTCGATGGCTTCGATTTTCGCAGAATCAACATGTATGCCACTTTTGTCAATCACATGACAGAGAAGTTGCACAAAACAGAGCCAAAAATCACACTTTAAAATTTTGGGTACATCTTTTCGTTCTTTAACAAGTTTTAAGATAGTCCTTAAGTGTTCGGCATGTTCTTTCTCGCTCTTAGAGCATATTAGAATATCATCAATGAAAACAATCACGAATTTATCAAGACACGGCTTACACATGCAATTCATTAAGTCAATGAATACAATAGGTGTATTGGTCAAACTAGAAGGCATAACCCTAAACTCATAATGATCATCACAAGTTCTAAACGCCGTAATAGGAATATCTTCCTTGCGTATGCGAAGTTGATGATAAGCAAAACAAAGATCAATCTAGGAGAAAACACCAAAATATTGGAGAAAACACGAGAGTTTCGAAGTTGATCAAATAGATCATCAACTAATAGAAAAGGGGTAACGATTCTTGATCGTTAGCCTATGCAGCTCTCGGTAATCGATACACATACGAAACGAATCATCTTCCTTCTTAGCCGACAGAATAGGAGTTCTACAAACTGACAAGCTCGATCGACTAAAACCTCTATCAGATAGTTCTTAATACTGCAAAAATAATTCCTTCAACTCAGAGGGTGCTAATGAATATGGCTCATGTGCCACACTTGCAGCACCAAAAATTAGATCAATTAGGAATTCTAATTGCCCTGGAGGCGGAAGCCTTGGCAAATCTTCCAGAAACACTAGTCACAAATGACTAGAGTAATTCTACTTACCTCCCTTACGATTCCTTCTACGATACCTGAGCCATGAATAATCCACAACCTTTTTCGATATACTTACGAGCTCTAATGCACGAAAAGAATTTTCAATTTGGAATTATTTTTCCCTTCAGTAACCTCATCAGCCTTGCCTTTGATTTTGTTTCCCACGAGCTAATAAGCCATGCAGACAGCTTCATAAATAGCAATTGGCTTAGAAGAAGTCACATCACCGCATTTATTAATGGTCAGCCGTAAATATACTTCTTGACCTTGACGGTCCGGGTTCCAAAAATTCTTGGACATAAAGGAGTCAACTTGTGGAAATACTTGATATATCTACCAATGTTAGTTCCCTTTAGTTTCAGATTGTACAACACTTGCTCCATACTTTGGAAGTGCTTTGAGGACAAACTCCTCAGTTAACCGTTTCCTCACCTTAGTCCATGGTGTCCCATAAGTAACGATACCTATGGAAGCAAGTCTGCCATTCCACCAAATTAATGCACGACCTTGGAGAGTAGCGATTTCTAACTGCACCTTATCCTCCTGATTAGGGTCACTGATTCGAAAGACTGACGCCAGCTTTCCATAACTGACACAATCCTCCATCATTTTTAGTCCCCTTAAGAGTCTACGGTTTGGAATTAACGAATGAATTGTAGTTATAGCCTCTAACTTCGGGCACATCTGTTCCATCCGTACCACAAACATTATCGACTCCAGCTTCAGCTCCACCAGTTCCAGTTCCACCAGTTTTAGCTTCAGCTCTAGTTCTAGATCTATCATTCATGTTGGCCATGAATTTAACTAAAGATACAACAACTTATTCACTAATAACTTGGCGCATTCGTGCTTCAGTCATAGCTTTCATTTACTGCATGAGTCTTGTGTAGCGCAAATCAAATCATAATGAGTATTCATTCAATGATTGCGTTATACCACAAGAATTTACAAGAGAAAAGCAAAGAAAGATAATAATAGAACGATGTAGAATTAGGAATCAAAAGATAGTCATTCCATTGATCACAAACTAGTACAAGTCGTATTGTCAAACATTATAGATAACCATCGTCTAATGCCATACAACTTAAAAGACTAGTCCTACTAACTGTTGTCATAATTTAGTTAGGGAATAATGAGAAGATACTACAATTGATAAACTAATCTACTAAGAGTTACTAGGTATTTCACATGGATAAGAAAGCTCCTCGGTCCCCCAAGAAGAAGATTTCTTCAATGTCTTTCAGAGACGCTTGATATCCTCCTCAATTGGTGCTTTTGGAACAATCTCAATACAACCATTTCAGGATCAAGGAATTAAAGGAACAAAATCAAAGAATGAATCGAGCAAACGAATTATGAGTCAATAAGAGTTTAATCACGCAGATGCTATATGCTTAAGCCCACACATTTATGAATCATTATTTCCATGGATTGATCAAGTCCTTCCAAATAAGATTCAGAAATTTGTAGTTCAACAATTTATACTTTCCTTGTTCAAATAAATGGCCAATTTATTTCAACGATTATAAATCGCTTTATTCAAGCATCACCAGCTCAACGCAAAAGATCAAGATCGAAACAAATGAGAACTGATTTAACAGAAAATGATCAGTGATATGATATGGAATCCTGGTTGGCATGTGAATACCATACAAATCAATCTCAATTCCTAACAATCAATAGTACCATCTCAGAAAAACTTGTTTTTATCAAAACAGTATCATATCGAAGATTACTTAAAATGCAAATTAAATTTGCTAAACAAAATGAACGGATCGATAAATCAAGGATAAGAACTGAGGAAATCAAAATCCTTGTAACCAAAAAAATATCAGCAAGAATATTAACCTTCGTTGGGATCATGTCTATCCACAACTTAGTTAATCTCGATAATAACAGGATTCATTTCAGGAATAGCTTCGGCGCTAGCATTATAATGACTATGGTGGCTTCGTGACAATCGACGTCGTATAAATTTCTCGTATAAATATAAAATTATCATTTATAATTAAATAAATGAAAACATACCTTGTATTTCACAAGTTCAAATAATCGATAAATATTACAACATATATATAATCCCATATATATATATAAATACTATCATTCTCGTCCATTGGCAACTCGGAGGTTTCGCTTGCAACAGTTATAGTTAAAAGATTTCAAAAATTCATTTTTGGAAAATCTTTTCGTTCTCTATAACTTGAGCTCTGATGCCAATCTGTAACACCCCCAAATTTCGATCATAACAGCGGAAGGGTCATTGGGTGTTACTATCATGGTTCAATCTCATAATCATAGAAAACGGCTCAAAACAAGTCGTTTTAATAAACATCCATTCATTTCCATTCAATAAAAGTATAATTTCATACGCGGTCCTAGATGATTTAAAAGTTTACAAACTATTATAAATGATAAAAGTTATTTGAATGGATATGTTTTAGAAAAGCGGGCCAAAACATTTCAAATATGCAAGCTTCACAAAACCGCCTTCCTCGAGTGCCTTCTATATGGACCTGAGATAAAACATGCTTAAAAAGTCAGCAAAATTTGCCGAGTGAATCTATAGAGTTTAAATTTAAATAAAGAGAACACAAGTATTCAAAATAACCTTCCATGGTTAATAATTTACCGAAATACCATTATGTTGTACGGACATAATTATCGGTTTCATTACATAAGCCTCGTGACATTGAACGTTAACATATATTATTTCAGCCCAACACACCTAGCCAAGTGCGTATATTTCTCTTATACAATGCATCCGATGTTTCATTACTAGTGCATCACAACACCACGCGAGAGCTAATCGCGACCGGACTGGGCGTCACCCCGATAGATCTATCCATAGCATTAGCGTTACTTCGATTAACAATTCACGATTCATGGGTCTTTTAAGGCTAAAACTAACTTATGCAATAAATTTCATCTAAGAATACAATCAAGCTCCTTGTGTTCAATTTTAAAACAAAGAGGGTTTACCACAACTTCTCGTTGTACCCTTCATTTATAATAATTACTTTTCAAGTAAAATAGGGTTTCCACAACTTCTCGTTGCATCCATACTTTTCCAATAAGTAGAGTTTCCACAACTTATCGTTGTACCCTTTTATTTTAATAAAACAAGCATGCTATCCCCCTCGCGGGTTTATAAAACAAGTAAACATGTTAAAAGCGAGGCTATAGACTCACCTTAGCCAATAGTGGTAATGAGACGATCGTCGACGATTAGTGATGCCCGTTTAAACACGAAAACCGCAACCTACTAATTAAGGCGCGTTCGTTAAAAATCGACTTAAGTATAAATCATACTTAAATAATGTAAAAATCAAAATTACAAACCAAGACAATCCCGAAAAATTTAATAATACAAGTGTTATTACAATACCCTTTTATTCAACACTATTCTTTTAAACAATTGCACTCGTGATATTGACCCGTCTTAAGACGCCAAGTCAACACATGTCAAATTATTATTTTACATCCCTCGGACCAGTAGCTAAGTCATTTATATAATGACTTAACACTTGAGTAAATCACTATGTCCAATAGTGAATACTCAACTCACGCCACATAATTATTGAACTACATGTCCAAAATACCAATCAGCATGTACACTCCAAATGTACACACCAATCTACCCTATCTACACTTGTCCGATTTCGACAAAACTTGGTAACAAACTCACATAAAATATGAATAAGACTCAGTTTAAATTTCATTCAAAAATATTACTTCTAAGACCTTCTGCCCGACACATCTTCGTGTTGTAAAAACCGGACAGATTTACGTCTTCAACTCGTAAGACTATTTTGACATATTTAAACAACTCCATTTATAAAACCGACTCTCGGGTTTGAAAATACACTCAAGAACTGAGGTTTAGCAACTTACATCAGTCCTTGAACATTTTTAAAACTCATTCTATAGTCCCCGAGATTCGATCCAAATATCGACAACAATTTTCGGATTGTGTCGATACCCGTCTCCCGGTACACAAATACTAAAAGTAGCATAACTTTTCGCTCGTTTGGAGCTAGAAGCTCTACTTTAGCTCAAATCGAAGCTAAAAGAATTCTCTACAAGTCTATCCTATTAGTTTATACATTTACAAACAGTAAGATTTTCGAAAATTACCTTTTACCTACTGGTCTAAAATACCTTTCTAAAAATCATACTAAAACAATTTTTTAACCCATTTTAACAATTTTTATACTTCTAATATCATCCTAATATAATCATAACACATCTAACTAACTCCTAACACTCTCAAATTCAATTTAATAAAAATAAAATATATAAAATTGTGCATGCAACAACAACCCCACTCAAATATAATAATATTAACACTACATACAAGCATAGAAATAGATCAAACAACCTTGTTCTTCATTAAAATTTGAAAGTTCTTGCATGTTGGAAAAATTTATACCATAATGATCCTCTTTCAAAACCATTAATGGGTCATTGATTAGATTTTAATGAATCAAAGTAAAAATTGATGGATCATGTGTTTTGGTGTTGTTGTTGTACGGCAAAACATGAAGAAAAAAGGGGTAGGGAGATTTTTTTTTGTGATAAATGAATTTTTAATGTAAAGTGGTGAGTGGAGAAATTATTTATAGTGGGTGTGGAGGTATAATTTTTCATTTAAGCATTCTGTTGGGCTAAAATGCAATTAAATAAATTGTAAGGGTAGAAATTGTCAATATTAAGTTTTGAAAATATTTACGGGACTCGGGTTTCGTAAAAATACTTTTTAAAAGTTAAAACGCTTCAAAAATAAAATAATATAACTTCGACACGACTTAAAACGTAATTAAATCGAAAACGTCGAAAATATTAAATATCGAGACAATCGATAATAAAACGTAAATTTTTGGGCATCCGTCGGTATCGCGATCATTCGTAGTTCTCGTCATTCGTTGAAACGTAAAATACGAGGAATGAAAATAAATATAATAAAATCATTCATATGATAATTTGAGAATATATTATCGATACTTAATGTTTTTCTTGTCGGTCTTCATCGAAACGACATTTTTACGTTAAGTTTCAAGCCATAACCTTCTCGGTTAATCGATAATTTAAAATTCTCATTAAAGTAAACATATATTATTTAATAGTCGAGATTAAAATAACGACCTGAAATTGACGGATTGTCACAGAAGGGTTTAGCCACAAGTAATTATCATGAAGTTTATCTAGCCCTTTTATACTTGCTTCAACTCTATCATTTCCCATTCTCCAAAAAATTAAAATCTCAAAGAATAAGATTGGTGGATGCTTAGCCTAATAGACCAATGAAGGATTACATGGTTAAGGATACTAGCTAGATAATGCTTAGAAGAGCAAACTCGGGTTGAGTCAAAATATCCATGGCGGGCCTAATATGTCAAAGAAGTCTAAATTTTTTAAACCATGTTTTTATTATATTTTTTTTCCTTTTTTATATATTTTTGATGAAGAATAAAAGAAGAAATATATACAATGCAAATGTGTTATGCAAATGAAAAATGATTGATGCAAAAATTATGAATGCATATTTTTGGTGGCAAAAGTAGATCAAAAATTTTAAAAATGTTTGAAAAATTAATTTTCCAAGTTATCATGAAGGTCAATGACAAAGTCTAGGTAAGGTCACTTCGAGAGAAGACCCCCCTACACTTAAGCTAAACATTGTCCTCAATGTTTAAGAGCATGGAAGTATAAAAACTTCCCCTACACTTATGACAATGAATAGACCTTGCTTAACCCAAGTTAAGGAAAGATCAACTACAGTGAATTCATTTTTAAAGCACAAGGTGTGAATGAAAGATCACAATAGTAACGAAGTGAAATGGATACAAGGGCCTCCTCCATAAGCTCCAAGCATGAAATGAGTGAGCAACCCTACAAACATCATGAAGACAAAATAAGGTCTACCACAACACTTCTCAACAATTTGATATCCTTATTTCTAACCTACAACACTCTAGATCTAACAACTCTAAACCTAGTTATTCAAGCTTAATTTAAGGAGTCTCTAGCTCGACTCTTCCCACAATGAATTAATTCATGCGGAAAATGGGGATCTCTTGGACCATTTCAACGGAAATGTCCTCCCCAAAATAGTGCTTCACACGGTGACCATTCACTTTAAAATTTGGGCCATCGGGTTGTGACAACTCAATAGTTCCATATGGAAATACTTGAGCAATAGTGAATGGACCGGACCATCTCGACTTAAGCTTGCCCGCAAAAAGTTTCAACCTTGAGTTAAAGAGGAGAACCGGCTCTCCAACTTTAAACTCACGGTTCTTCATCTTAGCATCATGCAATTTCTTAGTCTTCTCCTTATAAAGCAAAGAATTATCATAGGCATTGGCTCTCAATTCTTCCATTTCATTAAGTTGATCCTTTCTATATGAACCGGCTTGGTTTAAATCAAAGTTAGCCCACTTGAGAGCCCAAGAAGCCTTGTGTTCTAACTCGAATGGGAGGTGGCATGCTTTTCCATAGACAAGCCTATAAGGGGTACAACCAATTGGTGTCTTAAAGGCCATCCTAAAAGCCTACAAAGCATCATCAAGTTTATCCGACCAAGAAGCTCGATGCTCTCCCACCATTCTCTCCAAAATTCTCTTTAAACCACGATTTGTGACATCGGTTTGACCATTGGTTTGAGGGTGATACGCGGTAGAAAGTCTATGATTAACTCCATATTTCTTCATAACTCTCGTGAACTGATCATTACAAAAGTGCGTACCATGATCACTTATGATGGCCCGAGGTACACAAAATCTAGCAAACAATTGCTTTAAAAACTTCACAACAACTCTAGAATCATTGGTAGGTAAGGCTTTGGCCTCAACCCATTTTGACACATAATCCACCGCTACAAGTATATGCTTGTTTCCCTTTGAAGATGGAAAAGGTCCCATAAAATCAATGCCCCACACATCAAAAATCTCACACTCTTGAATAAAATTTTGTGGCATCTCATCACGCTGTGTAATTTTTCCTTGTCTTTGACATACATCACAAAATTTCACCATCTCTTGGGCATCTTTGTAAATGGAAGGCCAATAGTAACCCGAATCAAAGAATTTCTTGGCGGTATAGTTCGGCCCAAAATTTCCACCCGTAGGTCCCTTATGACAAGCTTCTAAAATCTTAAATGCCTCGGGCCCATCTAATGATTTGGTCCGCACATTGCCTAAAGAGGTAAGGATCATCCTAAAAGTAGTACTTAACTTCCTTAAGAAACTTCTTCTTTTGTTGGGAAGTAAGACCCTCTATAAGCACATTCCCTACAAGATAGTTTGTTATATCCGCAAACCAAGGGGTGGCATCCTCTTGAGAAGAGATAGACATGAGCTCCTCTAATGGAAAAGATTCATTGATTTCTTTATTAGGAAAATCTCCTTGAAAAGGATGATCAAGTCTACTCAAGTGATTCGCCGCTAAATTCTCGGCTCCTTTCTTATCTCGAATCTCTATCTTAAACTCTTGAAGCAATAAAACCCATCTCAAAAGCCTAGGCTTAGCATCTTGCTTTTTCATGAGATACTTGAGAGCGGAATGATCCGTATACACTATGGTTTTGGATAGCACAAGGTATGGTCTAAATTTCTCAAAGGCATAAACTATAGCAAGCAACTCTTTTTCTGTGGTAGTATAATGAAGTTGTGCACCGGTCATGGTTTTACTAGCATAGTGTATAGGTTGAAAATGCTTATTCACTCTTTGTCCTAAGACGGCCCCTATCGCATAATCACTAGCATCACACATAAGCTCAAAAGACAATTCCCAATTTGGAGAAACCAAAACGGGAGCCTTAGTTAATTTCTCCTTAAGAGTCTCAAATGAATCCAAACATTCTTGGTTGAAAATGAAAGGAGCCTCTTTTTCTAAGAGGTGAGTCATCGGTCTTGCTATCTTAGAAAAATCTTGTATGAAGCGTCTATAAAATCCCACATGACCTAAGAAACTCCTTACACCTTTAACCGAGTGGGTGAGGTAAGCTTAGCAATCACATCAATTTTAGCTCGATCCACTTCTAATCCCTTATTGGATATCTTGTGTCCAAAACAATTCCCTCTTTCACCATAAAATGACATTTCTCCCAGTTAAGAACTAAACGTGTTTCCTCACAACGCTTAAGCATTCGTTCTAAATTGGTGAGACATGAGGTAAATGAATCTCCAAAGACGGAAAAGTCATCCATGAAAACCTCCATAGTTTGCTCAATCATATCATGGAAAATTACCATCATACACCTTTGAAATATCCCTGGTGCATTACATAAGCCAAAAGGCATTCTCTTGTAAGCAAATGTACCGTAGGGACAAGTGAATGTGGTCTTTTCTTGATCCTTAGGGTCAATGGGAATTTGGAAATAACCCGAAAAGCCATCAAGAAAGCAATAGTATTCATTTCCTGCTAAGCGTTCAAGTATTTGGTCCATAAAAGGTAATGGGAAGTGATCTTTTCTAGTAGCCTCATTGAGCTTCCTATAGTCAATACAAACTCTCCAATCGGTGACAAGTCTCGTAGGAATAAGCTCATTGGTCTCATTAGGTACTACGGTGATTCCACCCTTTTTTGGAACACAATATACCGGGCTAACCCATGGAGAGTCGTAAATGGGGTAAATCATGCCCGTATCAAGGAGTTTGATAACTTCCTTTTTAATGACCTCATGGATTTTTGGGTTAACCCTTCGTTGGCTTTGAATGGCGGGTTTGTAATCATCCTCCATAAGGATTTTATGTGTACAAAAATGTGGATCAATTCCCCTTATGTCGGATATTTTCCATGCTAAGGCTTTCTTATGTTTCTTAAGGACTTCTATGAGTTTCTCTTTCTCATCCTCTTTCAACTCTTTAGCAATGATCACGGGTAATTGGTCTTTGCCCTCTAAGAAAGCATACTCTAGGTGGGATGGAAGGTCCTTAAGTTCAATTGGAGGTGGACTCTCTATGGAAGGTTTAACTATGGATGGATCATCATTGGTTACTTGTTGTGGAATGGGGGAAGGAATAGGGTCCTCATTGAGCAACTTTTGGATGGTGAGAATATCTTCTTCCCAATTGATGGGAGAATCATCATTACCAAGAAAGTTAGACTCAAATTCCTCCAAGAGGAAATCACTCTCCAAAAGGTGTTAAAGAGGGAGCAATTGAGGCCACGGTTTCAACATGGGGCATATCCTCACTATTACTCTTGCAAGCGTCATGAAAATGCTCATCACACACCTCATCTAGCACATCAACTATGTTAATAGTCTCACAAGGTTTAGACTCCTTAATCTCTTTCTTATCACAAACTTTCCCTAACTTAAACACCACTTTCTCATCCTCAACTCTCATAATTAGTTCTCCCTCCGCCACATCTATCAAAGTACGACCCGTTCTCAAAAACGGTCTACCAACAATCAAAGGAACTCTAGGGTCCATGTCATAATCAACCACAACAAAGTCGGCCGGAAAGGTAAACTTATCCACACCTACAAACACATCCTCCGCGATACCTACGGGGTAAGCTATGGTACGGGAAGAGAGAGTCTTTTCCAAACCGATAAAGGCATGAGGTTTATGCTTGCCCCTTGATCCGCCAAAGCCATGCAATTTTCCACCCCAGGAAAATTACAAGGTATCAAGAAGCGCCCCAGATCTCCAAGTTTTGTTGGTAAGGTTTTAAGTAGGACGGCGGAACAATTTTCATTAAGGGATGTGTTGGGCAAATCAACCAATTTTTCCTTGTTGGAGAGTAAATCCTTGAACATCTTAGCAAATTTTGGCATGTAAGCAAGAGCTTCCGCAAAGGAGATGTTTATGTTGGGTTGCTTGAACATCCTTAAGAAATTTGAGACTTGGATATCATCCTTGTTCTTTAACTTTTCCTTTTTCAATCTTGAAGGATAAGGAAGATTTGGTTTAGGTATAGGTGTTGTAGTGGAAGATTTGTCTTTGTTAGCTTCTTGATTGGGAGTTGTGGAAGGTAAAGGAGAAGTGGTAATAGGTTGAGAAGGTGTCTTTGATTGAATATGATCATTTGGAGGTGGTGAAGTAGATGTAGAAGGCTTATCACATGTAGGAACAAAAGTGGGTTTAACAATAGGAGGTGTAGGAGGTGAAGGATCCTTTGTTGACTTTCCACTTCTTGTTGTAATATAATTGACATTTGCCCTTGGGTTTGTTTGTGTGTTAGATGTTAAAGCCCCTTGTTGTCTTTGATTGAATGTCATCAAAAGCCTATTAGTTTGTTCCTCCGATATACGTTTCATTTGGTCATTCATTCTTTTCTCAGTTTCACGAATTCTCCTCTCAACATACTCATGAGTCTCTTGTAGCCCATATCCTTGATTTTGAAGTTGAGGGTAACCTTGATTGGGGATTTGAGAATATCCTTGATTTGGGAAGGTGGGAGTGGTGGATTAAATCCTTGATGTAGTGGATAAAAGTTATTTCCTTGATTTTGAAAATTGTTAGGTGCCTTGTAGTTATTCCCTTGGTATTGTGGTCTTGAACCTTGATTCCTTTGTAACATTTGAGGGGAATTTTGTTGAAATTGGGTGGGTGGTTGGGGTGGGAATCCCGGTGGAGTAAGGTAATTTTGAGACTTGTAAGAAAGGTTGTTTCGATTGATGTTTAGCTTGAAATGTTCACGATGTTCCTCTTGATAAGCATAACATTCCCCTTGATAACCTTGCACCTTATCACATTGTTGATAGGAATGGGGACCTCCACAAGTCTCACATGTGATGAGACTGCTTTTATACATAGTCTCATCTTCCAAATCGGGCTTAAAATGCATTAAATACCATTAAAACTGCCAAATATAAGCTCGTGTTTGTTGGTTGTGTGTTTTAGGTACGAATATTGAGGAAAAGACAAAAAGATCACAAGAATCAATCAAAAACGAACACGGGAAACGAAGCCGCACAATGAACCGGGCCCAAGAATGGAATTTCCAAAAATAACCTTGAAGTTTGAAGATTGTACAAGTTTGGTCCCTCAAGAATCGAAGACTTGTCAATTTATACCCTTGCAAATCTCATTTATTGCATTTGGGTCCCTAAATTATCAAGAATTTACAAGTATGGCCCTTGAAGATCTCAAAGTTTACAAAAGTAGTCCTTGTTTCCTTAACTACAACTTAGAAGGACTAAAAGTGCCAAGCTAGCAAACTTATTTACAAATGATTTGAAGTTTGTGGCTGTTTTATACAATATGAAGAAAGGAAAGGAGATGGGGGACTATTTTGGCCAGACACTCAAACTCACCACCACCTATCATTTTGCCATGTCACCTCCACCAGCCAACCACATCACACCACCTCACCATCCCTCCCACGTCACACCCCACTCACGGTTTAAAATGATTATATTAATCAGTTTATGACTTCCCACCAAAACATTTATTTAAAATGTTTAATCCCCAAATCAGATTAAACTTTCTCCTTAATCCACCTATAAACCCTAAAAATCCCAGGTCCAATTAACCTATAATCAAAGGGGTTTTTGTTGTAATTATCCAGATCACTAATTCATTCCATCCTCACCCCATCCCACACCCAAAACGTGAACCAAGACCAACCCATGTGAGTGTAGGGCCACCCCTGCAATGTCCCTTTCTTCCCAAACCCCTAAACCCGACCAAATGAACGCCCCACATCCATTCCTTTGTCCCCAAGAACTAATAAACGTCCAAGATCACTTGCTAACAGCTGGAAGGATCACATGCTTGGAAGAATCACAAGATGGAAACTTTTTGACTCATTGACCAAAGGGCTTTTCTGGAATTCCATCTATTAGGGTTTAAGTTTATTAATTTTTTATTCAGTAGCCTAGAAGGTTCTGTTTAGGCCTATAAAAGGAGGATGCGAGCTGTGCATACCCCTTTGTTCCAGATTTTTCTCAAAAACTTGTAATCCCTTTTTAAATTTATAAAGTTGGTATTTTTGTGAAACTGTAATTCCTTTTATTATTTTTAAAAGTTGGTATATGCTTGAGAAGGATCTGAGTTCCATTTATATTGTGAAAACACTTTATGTTTTGAGTTTTAAAAAAGGGTTTTGAAATGGTTTGATATTTTCAGAAATCCAAGAATATTAAGAAGTGAAAGTGGATTGGTGTTCTTGTTTTTCTGAGGTTGATTTCTTGTTTAAAACGTGTTCAAAATTGCAAGGTTTGTGGCTTAAAGGTTTCCAAAAAGATTTTTGAAAAATCAGTTTTTTGGTATATTGTTTCTGCTTTGTTCTTAGCAGGAGAGTCCTTTGAGTTCTTGACTGATTGTCCAAGGATCAGCAAAAGCCCCAGCTCGTAGGAGATGGCTATGCAGCCATTGTGGGGCCTGGATGTGGGTCCCACAAGGTAAATCCCTTGTACCTTATTTTCATGTTTCTGAAAATTGTGATTTGTATGATTTTGGAAAAATGCATGAAAGCTGTTATATGTTCATTGATTCTGTTGGTGCTTGTTTGATTTGATGTTTTATGCCTGCTAGATTAGTTTTAAATCAGTTTGGTTGAGTTTTGTTAAGATTTGTTTTGTTAAAATCATTTTCAGAAAAATTAAGGGGTGTTTGGATTAGGGTTTATATTGGGTTAAAAGACATCAATCTTGCTTATAAATCTGTTTCACACACTTATTAGGTGGTTATTATATGATATGTGTATTTGGGTTTCAGTTTGGTAGAATTTAAATCAAGCTTGCATGTTAAAAAGTTGGAAAAATAGCACATATTCAGTCAATCCATTTTACTGCCTGTTTTGTGATTTTTGTGCCATCAACTCTTGGTAAATGCTAGATATAAGGTCCATTAAGGATTGTGTATTGTTCATATGCTAGTTGATAGGGTTATGTGCAAGTTTTGAAGGTCTGAAATCCACTTTTATGCAAGTAAATTCAATAAACAGTCACCAGACCTGCATAAGCTTGATCAGTAACTTTATTGTGCATTTGTGTGAGATTTTGTGAAGTGACTTGCTAGTTTTTGTGTTTTAATAGACTCCCTATACTCAACTAAGTATAGGGGTGCCTTGTTGTCCAAAGAAAATCAAGCAAGAGCTTTCCTAAGCTCAAACAGTCACCAGACCCGTTTTTTAACACAGTCAGTGGGAACTAAGTTCCCACTGCTAGTGCAATTGTTAGCACAGCCAAGCTAAAAGACAAATTCAGTCAAGTGTCACTATCAGAAAGTTGTTTATTTTGTCTTTAGTGCCTAAAAATAGGAATTAGGACCTGATTTTAATTGCATTATTTTTCTAATTTAAATTTTGATTTTTCTGTTTAATTAGATTTTTTATTACTGTTCATTTGCTATTTTTTAGGTTTATTAGCTATTTTAAATACTTTTTATTATCCTGTTTTTGGCATTTAGTGCCAAAAATTGTTATTTTTCAGTTTTAACAGTTTTCATAGATTAAGAAAAACATTTTAAGATTTTTGGTATAAAAAGTTTTTACTGTTCACTTTTTATTTATCTTTTAGAATTGATTTAGTTTAATTAGGGTTTTAATTGATAACTGTTTTGTCCTTTAGTGAAAAATTTTATATTTTTCAAACTTTTTCATTTTTCTACTGTTCATTAGAGTAAATTAGGATTTTTAAAATTGGTAAATTATTTTTAGCATTATTTTTTTATTTTTTATAATTATTTTAGTTTAAAAATAGTTTTTAGTGTTTTAAAAATAGAAAAATAGTTTTTAATATTTACGAAAAATACTTTTTAGTCTTTAGATAATATAAGTAAGTTATTTGTTCAATAAAATAATATTTTGGACATTTTGATTAATTATATTTAATTTTAGGGCTTTAATTAGCATTTAAAATTGAATATTTAATTAATAAAAGGTTTTAAAATATTTTTATTGGATTTTTATTCTTATTTATATTATTTTAGACTTAGTTTTAGCCTTTAATTAATTTTAGGTTTAAAATTTTTAATTTGTAGTTTTTTACGGTTTTACGTTAACGCCTTTTTCGTCTTAGTTTAAATCCGTCCTCGTAACCGTCAATCTCTTCTCACCCCATTTCTATTTTCTTTTTCTCATAACAATAAAATCACAATCAAAATCAATTCATTACACAACGCACTTGCCTCCTTGGGAAACGAACTTGAACTTATTTGGTCATTAGTGCTCGGTTTTCCTAAATCGACACTTAATACATGCCACTTTTGCTCTCTTTTCCTAAAGAGTAGTAAAAACACTACATCATTTTCGCGCCGCTGCCGGGGAGGCGTGTTGTGTTTTGATTGGAATTGTTGTTTTTATATACTAACCATAATTAGTATTTGTATTAGTAGCACTCTACTAATACGTATTATCGGTTTTCGGTTTTTGTGTGAATACTATTACTATATTGTATACGTAGAACAATAAATTCACAAGTACTCCAAATACGTGAGAAATCACAACCTTGACTTGGGAGGTCATTACCCAATCATTGTATTCGAATCTCAAACCAAAGAAAAAGGCAAAAATAGATGAATACTTTCGTGAAGCTCGATTTTGAAAAATACAAACTATAAGGTGGGTATAAGGCGGTTGTATTTCACGACCTAAAGGAAAAAGGCTCTTAAGTGCTTCGCGCCGCCTCATTTCCTCCGCTTGCTTGTGCGTATTTTGAGATTGAAAGCTAATCGAGGGTTTTGCCGCCCAAAGTATTATAACATATCATATATATTTTCTTGGTTTCCATTGATTAAACCCTCTTAAACGTTTTGGTGTTCCACCATCGTTCTAAAGTCATCGAAGGCGTTAACTTCACGTGATCGTTTTCATTCCTTGAGGCTTCTTTAATCAAGAGATTTGATTAAGGAGGAGATTTGTAGATTTGTGTCTACTTAATACATTCCACAAATTCCAAAAAGGTTAATACAATCAAAAACCACAAAAAAAATTGAAAAACACAAAACACCAAAAAGAATCTTCTTTGCTCGTCCCCTCGTTTTACGTGACGTTTATGCTAACTCGTAATCAAGCAAGACGTGCACGTAAACGAAAGAACAAAACTCCCACTCCAAATCATTCTAGTGAGGAGTCTCCTATTGACGAACCCATTGTAAGAGAAGCACCAACCATGGCGAATCGAACTATGATGGAGTTACTTCAAGCACCCACCGAGGGTTATGGAGAGGCTATTGTGATTCCCGCTATCCTTGCGGAGAATTTTGAGGTGAAAACGGGTTTGTTGTCGATGATCCAAAACAACAAATTCCGTGGTGATGAGAAGGACAATCCACACAACCATATCCGCCAATTCAATCGTCTTACCGCTACTTGCAAATTTAAGGATGTCTCGAATGACTCGATTAAGATGATGCTTTTTCCGTATTCCTTAGCGGGGCCCGCTAAAATTTGGTTAGAGAAAGAGCCACCAAATTCTATATTGACGTGGAAGGATCTCGTTTCAAAATTCGTGAACCAATTTTTTCCGCCCTCTAAGACTACGCATTTGAAAAATGAGATTTCAAAGTTTTCACAAGAATCAAATGAAAGTTTTTCAACGGCTTGGAATAGGTTTAAGGAGATGTTACATGAATGTCCTCATCACGGTTTTTCTGGCTTGCATCAAATTGACACGTTTTACAATGGACTTAATGATCATGAAAGAGATTATTTAAATGCCGCCGCGGGTGGTAATTTTTTGTGTAAAACGGTTGAGGAAGCTTTGGTGATAATTGAAAATAGGTCTAAGGTTTATAGCCCTCGTAACACACCGAGTGTTACCTAATTGGGTTCATCATCGTCACCATCGTCTCGTAGCATTAATGCCTTACAAGATGAGGCTAATGAGGAAAATCGGTTTTTCGATAGGTTTTCGACTCTTATGTCCCATTGGAAAGCTCAAGAAGCTTCAAATTCCGCTTCGGTTAAAGTGGTTGCTAAGAGTTGTTTGTCGTCTGGTGGAGCTCATGATCTTTCCGAGTGCATTACCGCGGATGGTAACACTTCGAGTGCTTATGTAGCCACGGGAACTTATAACCAAAACGGTCAAGGTTCCCACCAAAATCAAGCTCCACCAAATCAAACTGCTAATAACTATCGAAACAACAATCAAGGTGGTAATTATCAAGGAAATCAACGTAATTAAAACAAGGGTAATTATCAAAGTGTAAATGGGCAAATTTCAAACCAAAACCAAAACCGTGATTTTCAAACTACCACTCAAGGTTTTCAAAATGATCACACCAAAAATCTTCAAGGAGAGTTTTTGAATTATGCAAAAGCAAATGATGTTAAGTTTGATAATATGCAACGTGAAATGGTTAGCTTAAGATCCGAGTTGAAAAACGAGCTTAAAAACGAACTTGCTAATAAGCTTAAAATTCATGCTAATAAAATGGAAGGAAATGTTCAACGACTCCAACAAAATCAACAAAAAATGGAGCAAGGTCAACATGAGATTAAGCAAGAGTTGTTAAAAGCGGATGCTAGGCAATCTAAGTTTGAAGACTGAATGGGAAAAATGTTTGAAGCTATCATGTGTAAACCTTCTTCTTCGAGTAGTCTTCCTAGTGATACCATCGTAAACCCAAAAGGAGAGATGAAAGTGATTACCAAACGTAGTGGTAAGACACTTAAGGAACCGACTCCTCAACCAATTGCTCCTACGGAGGAAGCAATTGAGGAAGAACCCGAGGTGGTGGTCGAAAAGGAGCATATCTCAATCCCACGAAGTACCGCTCATGCCACACCTATGGTTGACCCATTACCATCATTGGAACCCGAGATTCCAAAGGCTATGCCTACTATGCCTCAACCCACACCACCTTTGCCCTATCCATCGAGACTTAGGAAGGAGAAACGTCAAGAGCGCGACAATTATCAATTTGAGCTTTTAATGAAAATGTTTCGTGATTTTCACCTTAATGTGAGTTTCGCCGACGCTTTGGTCATGATGCCTCGATTTGCCGCTAACTTTAAGAGTATGTTGAACAACAAGGAGAAATTGCACCAATTGTCTAGTTGTTCGTCGGTTTATCTTAATCGCATACCTCAAAAAGTCGGTGATCCCGGTAAATTTTTGATCCCTTGTGCAATCCAAGATATGGAAGAATGCTATGCCTTGGCCGATCTTGGTGCTAGCATTAACTTGATGCCACTTGCAATCTTCGAGTCGCTCAATCTTCCTAATCTACTCCTTCACTAATGTCTATCGAGTTGGCCGACCATTCCACGATTCGTGCATGTGGATTGGCGGAAGACGTTTTTGTGAAAGTGGGGAAGTTCTACTATCCCGTAGACTTTATCGTTGTCGATATCCCCACGGATCCTCAAGTTCCTCTGATTTTAGGTCGTTCGTTTTTAGACACGTCTATGGCTTTGATCGATGTTCATGCTAGAAAGATCACCTTACGTTTCAACGACGAGGAACTTGTTATAAACGCAACTCAAAATTCTCAACTTTCTCATGTTTATTCCGTTGCTACCATAAACCTCGTTGATATGATCGACATGGTTTGCGAGGAATTTTCACAAGAAGTTCTAGGATTTGGTGATGAAGAAACTAGTGGCAATCCCACTATGTTAGATCCAATTCTTGATAATTCGACACCAACCTTCACTCCATTTGAAGGCTGTGGTTTAACATTGGAAGAATTCAATGTTCCACGTAACGAAGACCTCGACAACGATGAGGACTTCTCGATTATCAAGGATTTTCTTAACGATTTTCCATTTCCTCTACCCGAGGAGGTTATGAGTATCGAGCCCAAATCTTCACTTGAGGAACCACCTATCCTCGAGTTGAAAGATATACCTCCTCATCTCGAATATGTCTATTTGGAGGAGGGTGACAAGTTGCCGGTTATTATTGCAAAGGAACTTTCGAATGATGAAAAAACCGCACTTGTCAATGTTCTAAAGGATCACAAAGGGGCAATTGCGTGGAAGTTATCCGACATTAAGGGAATCGATCCCAAGTTTTGTACTCACAAAATATTAATGGAGGAGGATTACAAGCCCGCAATCCAAAGTCAAAGGAGGGTGAACCCCAAAATTCACGACGTCATCAAAAAGGAGGTCCTTAAACTCCTTGACGCGGGAATGATTTACCCTATTTCTGATAGCCCTTGGGTGAGTCCTATTCATTGTGTCCATATAAAGGGAGGGATGACCGTTGTGCCAAACGATGCCAACGAGTTCATTCCCACTAGACTCGTGACCGGATGGAGAGTGTGCATTGACTATCGAAAGTTGAATGAAGCCACTCGAAAAGACCATTTTCCCTTGCCCTTCATGGACCAAATGTTGGAGCGTCTTGCGGGAAACGATTTCTATTGCTTTTTAGATGGTTTTTCCGGTTACTTCCAAATTCCCATCGATCCTCGTGATCAAGAAAAAACTACGTTTACGTGTCCATATGGAATGTTTGCCTATCGTAGAATGCCATTCGGACTTTTCAATGCACCGGGAACCTTCCAAAGGTGCATGATGGCTATTTTTCATGACATGATCGAGAAAATGATGGAAGTCTTCATGGATGACTTTTCCGTGTTTGGTAATTCGTTCACTTCGTGTTTGTCGAACCTTGAGAGAATGTTAAAACGTTGTGAGGAAACCAACCTTGTGCTCAATTGGGAAAAATGTCATTTTATGGTTAAAAGTGGAATCGTCTTAGGGCACAAGGTCTCGAAAGCGGGGATTGAGGTAGATCAAGCTAAGGTAGACGTCATCGCCAAATTACCTCATCCCAAAACCGTTAAGGGAGTTAGGAGTTTCCTAGGCCACGCGGGCTTTTATCGTCGATTCATCAAGGATTTTTCGAAGATTTCTCGACCCATTACACATCTTCTTGAAAAAGAGGCACATTTTGTCTTTGACGAAGATTGTGTACGAGCCTTTGAAATCCTTAAGAGGAAACTTACCGAATCTCCCATTCTTGTTGCTCCCAATTGGAACCTCCCCTTTGAGCTCATGTGTGATGCTAGTGATTACGCTATTGGGGCCGTATTGGGGCAACGTCATGAAAAGCACTTCTTGCCTATTCACTATGCTAGCAAGACGATGACCGAGGCTCAACTAAAATACACTACAACGGAAAAGGAGTTCCTTGCCGTGGTGTATGCATTTGAGAAGTTCCGACCTTACCTCATCTTAGCTAAATGCATAGTGTATACGGACCATTCGACTATCAAGTATCTCATGGCGAAGCAAGATGCTAAGCCTAGATTACTTCGTTAGATTCTCCTCCTTCAAGAATTTGATCACACCATTGTTGACAAAAAAGGAGCCGAGAATCTAGCGGCCGATTGATGAGACTGCTTTTATACATGGTCTCATCGTCCAAATTGGGCTTAAATTGCATAAAATATCATAAAATACACCAAATATATGCTTGTGTTTGTTGCTTGTGTATTTTAGGTACGGATATTGAGATAATGACAAAAGATCACAAGAATCATGCAAAAACGAACACGGGAAACGAAGCCGCACAATGAACCAAGCCCTAATGAAGACTTTCCCAAGATCAACCCTTGAAGATTTGAAGAATTATGAAGAAGGGTCCTCCAATTATGAAGAATTGACACTTTATACCCTTGTATCCTCATAATTACAAGTTTGGTCCCTAAAGTTTGTCAAAATTACAAAAAGGACCCTTAACTTTGAAGATTTGGCAAGTTTAGCCCCTCAACAAAGCTAAATTGTCAACCAATATCATCCACAAAGTCAAATACATCATGAAGTCCTTCAAAGTACAAGAAATGACAAGTTTGGTCCTTTGAAAATCTCAAAATTACAAAAAGGATCCTCAACTTTCAACATTTGGCAAAAATGGTCCCTCAATCATCAAGACTTGGCAATTTCAGTCCTCCAAAATGTCAATTAAACAATTCTAGACCATTATCATTGAAGAAAATACCAAATCAGTCCTTCAAGAATGCAAAAATGGCAAGAAGTACCCCAGAAATCATTTTACAAAACTTTTTGGGGCAAAAGTGTGAAGTTTGAAACTTCAATAACAAAGGAAACGAGTTTTGGGCTATTTATTTACAAAGTGGCAAGAAGAAGAAAGAAAGGGGGTAATATTGGGCCAGACAAAGAAGTTACATAGACCAGTGACAAGCTGCCACGTGCCCCACTAAATCAAACCCACCAATCACCACATCTCCTGGCGCCACATCACCAATCCACTCACCCCATTTAACTAATTAACTATTTAGTTAGTTAATAATGGCGCCTAACACGTTTTTAAATCCTTAAACAGATCAAATGGCTTGTTCTGCATGTTCTTAACAAAATTGGGCTTTTGTTATTTACTCAAAATTAGACCTTAATTGTTTCCAGAATTATGATTAAGGATATTGTTAACTAATCCCAACCTTAATATATGCCACCTCATCAAACAAGGGTGCACATGAAAGGTGCCCTGCTACACACTTTTGGGGATACTGCCAAAACCAGCCAGAGAATCAACCATCCAGAAACAAGCTTACACTTTAAGCTTTGTTTGAGCCCTTAGATCAAATTCCAACAGCTATCTCCTTCACATACGTCCAAGAATCAGTCACATGAAGCATATGAGTTCAAATTCAAGAGGGCATTTTTGGAACTTCAACCATTAGGGTTTTTAGTTATTAGCTGTTCCTTAGTCACTTGTAAGGCTATATAAAGCCACTTAGGCCTTCACATTTCAGTTTGCTTTTGAATTTTCCTTGGTTCAAGTTTCTGTAAATCCTATTTCTAAGTTAATGAAATTGAGTTTGAAATCTTGAAGAAAAGTCATTGGCCAATCTTATTTACTGCTTTCATTTGTTATATGCTTGTAAGTTCTTGAAGTTCAAAACCTATTTTCAAAAGAGGAGTGTGCAAAAGTTTGCATATTTCCTCATTTTCTTGATATTTTGCTAAGTCTTGTTCCAATCTTGGAATTCTTGGGCTATAGGGCTGATCATAGCATCCTAACTGAGTTGGTTAAGGTGTGGTGAGGCTTATAACTTGGGGATAATCAAGTGTGGGGTAACAAGTTTGCATTAATCAAGTTTTTCAAAGTTTCTGATTTTTATGATATTGTGCTTAACCCTTGTTCAATCTTAGCAGGCTTATTGTGGAAGCTTGTGCTTGTTCTTGCTAGCACATAAGCTCAAAATTCGTGGGTGTGGATGTACATCCATGAGGTTTGCATACTTAATCTCCAAATCTGCTTAAATTGTGATTTTTGGTGATATTTGTATGAAACTTGTGTTCTTGTGAATTTTGTGGCTTGTTCTTGCTTGAATCTGTTTATTATACTTGTTTTAGTGTTAATTGATGCTTGGTTGGCCTGAAATCTCATTGTGCTTTTGAAAATTTTGATTTGAAAAAGTTAAAGGGGTGTTTGGGTCTACTGGTTTATGCTTGTAACTTGTTATTTTGTTTAGGGAAGTTGTTGTTTATGCTTTGTATCTGCTATACCTTTGTTTGAGAGTGTTTTGCTGCAAGTTTTTGGGTTTGAACACTTGAATTAATCAATCTGCTATATAGACCTTGTTTCTTCTTGTTTTGACCTAGGATTTTAGGAACACTTAGTGTGTATGCATGCTTAGGGATAAAAGTGGTTTAAACAAAGTTAATATAACCTGTTTGAAGGATTTGAGGTGTTGAAATTGGCTTGTGTGTCAAATACATCAGCAAAAGTAGAAAACTGCATGTGTTAGTGTTCATCAGTAACTTTCATTGCTTGAATCTTGCTTAATTCTTTGAACCAGTGCATGAAACCTGTTTAGACTTGATTATTGGAGTTTATTATAGCTTGTGTGTGCATTTGGTTGAATTTGGCTGGCTGATTTGTGCTAAAACTGCTGATAAGTGCTAAACTGCTTATTGTTCATGTCTGTGCAATGTCTGATGAATGATTGATTAAACTGTATCAATTGGGTGTTAGTGATTGTGTTATTTTGATTGTGATTGACTCCTTTTGATCCAAAGATCATTTGGGTGCCTTTGTGAAATCTGAATCTCCAAAAAAGTCACTAAAGACAAAAAGTCAAAATAATCAAGCAGTGAAAAAAGTTTCCACTGCTCAACATCCAAAACTAGCCCCTGCTAGTGCAATATTGTCATCAGCTTATCAATAAGCTATTCTAGCTTCTTCTGACTTGCAACAACTTATTTTTTGTGATAGATCTTCATTATTTGACCCATTTAAGTAAACTGGAGCTTATTGGACTTTGACTTTGACTTTTTACTAGAAAACCAACTTGTTTGACTTTTAACAAAAGTGCTTATTGGATTTTACAGCTTATTGAGTGTGCTTATTGAGTAGGTTTTTGATTATTAAGCTTAGTTTTGTCATAAGAAACATTTTGCAACTATAATCAGCTTCTGAGGTGGTCTAGATCATAAAAACGACTATTTTGTCATTTTGTGAATAAGTTTGTGACTTGTTTCTGGCTTATTAAGTGGGATTATTTGAAAATTCTTTTTGTAGAAGTCTTTGTTAGGTCAAAAGAAGCTTGTGTGTAAAATTTTAGCTTATGGCAACAGCTTATAGCTTAATGGGCCAAAAAGCCCATTAAGAATAAGCTGCTTATTATAAGTTGGCTTATTTCACATTTTCAGCTTTTGGGCCTTTGGAAAAAGTTGTTTAAAATCAAATTTTGAGTCAACCTATGCTTTTTGGGCTTATTTTGAGCACTTTTTCTTATTGGGCCTTAATTAAACCCAATAAGGGACTATTTTGGGTTGGGCCCATTTTCTAGGCCCAATAGGGGTATTTAGGTAATTTCACTTTCATTTCTGAGTTATTTAGGTTAAATTAAGCTAGTTTGCAAGTTTTTAGCATTTTTATAATTTTTGGATTTTTAATATTATTTTAATATTATTCTATTAATAAAAATTAAAAGTCTGATTTTCTAGGTTTTTATATTTTTCCTAGGTTCTAAACACTTAATTAGGATTTTTGCAACTTTCCAATTATTTTTAGGTCTTTTAATTATTTTCTATAATTAATTTAAGATTTAATTGATTTTAGGAGTTTTTAATTGTTTAAAAATAGTTTTAATTGGTTTTAAAATTTTGAAAAATAGTTTTTAGCTTAATTAGAGTATTTTTGAGGTTTACAAACTTTAAAATCTTGTTTACGGCTTTTTAATAATTAATTTTGATTTTTAGGGCTTTAATTAGCATTAAAAAGTCATTATCTAATTAATTAAAAGGTTTTTGCAAGTTTTGATTTTTTGTAAACTCTTAGAATATTATTTGGGATTTTTGGTAATTTTTAGAAGTTTTCTAGGTTAAAATTTTAATTTTGGTGGTTTTTTAGGATTTTACGTGTACGCCTTTTTAGAATTAGTTTAATCCGTCTTGATAACCGTCATTCTCTTCTAATCCCTTTTCTATTTTTCTTTCTCAAATATAATCACAAATTAATCCATATCATTACACACTTAACACACTAGCCTCCTTGAGAACGAACTTGCTTAGGGTCATTCACACACGGTTTTCCTAAATCGTCGTGCACGCTTGCCCTATTTATTGCTCTTTTCCTAAAGAGTGGTAAAAACTCACAACTATCATTTTGGTGCCGCTGCCGGGGAGGCGTGTTGTGTTTTGATTTGGTATTTTTGTTTTTATACTAACCATAATTAGTATTTGTATTAGTAGCACTCTACTAATACGTATTATCGTTTTTCGGTTTTTGTGTGAATATTATTACTATATTGTATACGTAGAACAATAAATTCACAAGTACTCCAAATACGTGAGAAATCACAACCTTGACTTGGGAGGTCATTACCCAATCATTGTATTCGAATCTCAAACCAAAGAAAAAGGGAAAAATAGATAAATACTTTCGTGAAGCTTAATCTTGAAAATACAAACTATAAGGTGGGTATAAGGCGGATATTATAAAATATATCCTAAGGAAAAAGGCTCTTAAGTGCTTCGCGCCGCCTCGTTTCCCCGCTTGCTTGTGAGTATTTGATTGTGAGAGTGAATCGAGGGTTTTGCCGCCCAAAGTATTACTAAGTATCATATATATTTTCTTGGTTTCTATTGATTAAACCCTCTTGAACGATTTGGTGTTCCACCATCGTTCTAAAGTCATCGAAGGCGTTCACTCCACGTGATCGTTTTCATTCCTTGAGGCTTCTTTAATCAAGAGATTTGATTAAGGAGGAGATTTGTAGATTTTTGTCTACTTAATACATTTCACCAAACTCCAAAAAGGTTAATACAATCAAAAACCACAAAAAAATTGAAAAAATACAAAACACCCAAAAGAATCTTCTTTGCTCATCCCCTCGTTGTACGTGACGTTTATGCTAACTCGAAATCAAGCAAGACGTGCACGTAAACGAAAGAACAAAACTCCCACTGCCAACAATTCTAGTGAGGAGTCTCCTATTGACGAACCCATTGTAAGAGAAGCACCAACCATGGCGAATCGAACTATGATGGAGTTACTTGAAGCACCCACCGAGGGTTATGGAGAGGCTATTGTGATTCCCGCAATCCTTGCGGAGAATTTCGAGGTGAAAACGGGTTTGTTGTCCATGATTTAAAACAACAAATTCCGTGGTGATGAGAAGGACAATCCACACAACCATATCCGCCAATTCAATCGTCTTACCGCTACTTGCAAGTTTAAGGATGTCTCTAACGACTCGATTAAGATGATGCTTTTTCCGTATTCCTTAGCGGGGCCCGCAAAAATTTGGTTAGAGAAAGAGCCACCCAATTCTATATTGACGTGGAAAGATCTCGTGTCTAAGTTTGTGAACCAATTTTTTTCCGCCCTCTAAGACTACGCACTTGAAAAACGAGATTTCAAAGTTTTCACAAGAACTTAATGAAAGTTTTTCAACGGCTTGGAATAGGTTTAAGGAAATGTTACATGAATGTCCTCATCACGGTTTTTCCGATTTGCATCAAATTGACACGTTTTACAATGGACTTAATGATCATGATAGGGATTATTTGAATGCCGCCGCGGGTGGAAATTTTTTGTGTAAAACGGTTGAGGAAGCTTTGGTGATAATTGAAAATAGATCTAAGGTGTATAGTCCTCGTAGCACGTCTATTGTTCGTAAGGCTTCGTCTTCGGCTTTACCTTCTTTGTCTAATACCATCGATGCTTGCCAAATTGAGGCAAACTTGGAAAACAAGATTTTTGATAAGTTGAAAGGACTTTTGATTGAGTTTAAAGTTGGTGAACCAAGTGCTCCCGCTACGGCTAAAGCGGTTGAGGTTTCTTGCATGTATTGTGGTGGAGGTCATGATTTCTCCGAGTGCATTACCAACGGTGGTAACACTTCGAGTGCCTTCGCGGCCACGGGAAATTACAACCAAAACGGTCAAGTTTCCCGCTCTAATCAAATGACTCCACCCGGTTTTGGTTCAAATCAAAATGCTAACAACTGTCGCAACAATCAAGTTGGTTTTAAGAACAATTACAACAAGGGAAACTATGGGAATCAAGGGGCTAATAATCAAGTTTCAAACAAAAATGATTTTCAAAATAACAACAAAGGTTTGCAAACATTGAAAGATCTTCCAAGTGAGTTTGTTGGATATGCTAGTGGGAATGATGCTAGGTTTGACAACATACAAAGAGAAATCATTAGCCTAAGATCCGAGTTTAAAAACGACTTGAAGAAAGAGTTGAAAAATGAGTTAGCTAATGAACTTAAAATCCACACCAACAAGATGGAAGGAAATGTCACTAGGTTGCAACAAAACCAACAAAAGATGGAACAAGGGCAACATGATTAAACAAGAGATGCTTAAGGCCGAGAAAAGGCAAACCGAAGCCGTATTGAGGCAATCTAATTTTGAAGATAAAATCTCGTCTATGTTTGAGGCAATAATGTGTAAACCGTCGTCAAATGGTCTTCCTAGCAACACCATATCCAACCCTAAGGGTGAGATGAAAGTGATTACCACACGTAGTGGTAAGACACTTAAGGAGCCGATTCCTCAACCAATTGCTCCTACGGAGGAAGCAATTGAGGAAGAACCCGAGGTGTTGGTCCAAAAGGAGCATGTCCCAATCCCACGAAGTACCGCTCATACCACACCTACGGTTGACCCATTACCATCATTGGAACCCGAGATTCCAAAGGCTATGCCTACTATGCCCCAACCCACACCACCCTTGCCCTATCCATCAAGACTTAGGAAGGAGAAACGTCAAGAGCGCGACAATTACCAATCTGAGCTTTTTATGAAAATGTTTCGTGATTTGCACTTTAATGTGAGTTTCGCTGATGCTTTGGTCATGATGCCTCGATTTGCCGCTAACTTTAAGAGTATGTTGAACAACAAGGAGAAATTGCATCAATTGTCTAGTTGTTCGTCGGTTTATCTTAATCGCATACCTCAAAAAGTCGGTGATCCCGGTAAATTTTTGATCCCTTGTGCAATCCAAGACATGGAAGAATGCTTCGCCTTGGCCGATCTTGGTGCTAGCATTAACTTGATGCCACTTGGATTCTTCAAGTCGCTTAATCTTCCTAATCTTACTCCTTCACTAATGTCTTTCGAGTTGGCCGACCATTCCACAATTCCCGCATGTGGTTTGGCGGAAGACGTTTTTGTGAAAGTGGGGAAATTCTACTATCCCGTAGACTTCATTGTTGTTGATATCCCCACGGATCCTCAAGTTCCTCTCATTTTAGGTCGTTCGTTTTTAGATACGTCTATGGCTTTGATTGATGTTCATGCTAGAAAGATCACCTTACGTTTCAACGACGAGGAACTTGTTATAAACGCAACTCAAAACTCTCAAATTTCTCATGTTTATTCCGTTTCAACCATAAACCTCGTTGATATGATTGACGTGGTTTGCGAGGAATTTTCACAAGAAGTTCTAGGTTTTGGTGATGAAGAAACTAGTGGCAATCCCACTATGTTGGATCCAATTCTTGATAATTCGACACCAACCTTCACTCCATTTGAAGGTGGTGGTTTTACGTTGGAAGAATGCAATGTTCCACGTACTTGTGACGAAGACCTCGACAACGATGAGGACTTCTAGATTATCAAAGATTTTCTTAACGATTTCCCATTTCCTCCGCCCGAGGAGGTTATGAGTATCGAGCCCAAATCTTCACTTGAGGAACCACCTATTCTCGAGTTGAAAGATTTACCTCCTCACCTCGAATATGTCTATTTGGAGGAGGACGACAAGTTGCCGGTTATTATTGCGAAGGATCTTTCGAATGATGAAAAAACCGCACTTGTCGATGTTCTTAAGGATCACAAAGGGGCGATTGCGTGGAAGTTATCCGACATTAAGGGAATCGATCCCAAGTTTTGTACCCACAAAATCTTAATGGAGGAGGATTTCAAGCCAACAATCCAAAGTCAAAGGAGGGTGAACCCCAAAATTCACGACGTCATCAAAAAGGAGGTCCTTAAACTCCTTGACGCGGGAATGATTTACCCTATTTCCGATAGCCCTTGGGTGAGTCCTATTCATTGTGTCCCTAAAAAGGGAGGGATGACCGTTGTGCCAAACGATGCCAACGAGTTGGTTCCCACTAGACTCGTGACCGGATGGAGAGTGTGCATTGACTATCGAAAGTTGAATGAAGCCACTCGAAAAGACCATTTTCCCTTGCCCTTCATGGACCAAATGTTGGAGCGTCTTGCGGGAAACGATTTCTATTGCTTTTTAGATGGTTTTTCCGGTTACTTCCAAATTCCCATCGATCCTCGTGATCAAGAAAAAACTACGTTTACGTGTCCATATGGAACGTTTGCCTATCGTAGAATGCAATTCGGACTTTGCAATGCACCGGGAACTTTTCAACGATGCATGATGGCTATTTTTCATGATATGATCGAGAAGACGATGGAAGTCTTCATGGATGACTTTTCCGTGTTTGGTGATTCTTTCACTTCGTGTTTGTCGAACCTTGAGAGAATGTTGAAACGTTGTGAGGAAACCAACCTTGTGCTCAATTAGGAAAAATGTCATTTTATGGTTAAGAGTGGAATCGTCTTAGGGCACAAGGTCTCGAAAGCGGGGATTGAGGTAGATCAAGCTAAGGTAGACGTCATCGCCAAATTACCTCATCCCAAAACCGTCAAGGGAGTTAGGAGTTTCCTAGGCCACGCGGGCTTTTATCGTCGATTCATCAAGGACTTTTCAAAGATTTCTCGACCCATTACACATCTTCTTGAAAAAGAGGCACGTTTTGTCTTTGACGAAAATTGTGTACGAGCCTTTGAGATCCTTTAGAGGAAACTTACCGAAGCTCCCATTCTTGTTGCTCCAAATTGGAACCTCCCCTTTGAACTTATGTGTGATGCAAGTGATTACGCTATAGGGGCCGTTTTGGGGCAACGTCATGATAAGCACTTCTTACCTATTCACTATGATAGCAAGACGATGACCGAGGCTCAACTTAAATACACTACAACGGAAAAGGAGTTCCTTGCTGTGGTGTATGCATTTGAGAAGTTCCGACCTTACCTCGTCTTGACGAAATGCATAGTGTATACGGACCATTCGGCTATTATGTATCTCATGGCAAAGCAAGATGCTAAGCCGAGATTACTTTGTTGGATTCTCCTCCTTCAAGAATTTGATCACACCATCGTTGACAAAAAAGGAGCCGAGAATCTAGCGGCCGATCATCTCTCTCGTTTGGAAGATCCTCACCAAAGTGTTTACGAGCCCAAGGAAATCACCGAAACATTTCCGCTCGAGACACTTGGTGTAGTGAATTCTAAGCTTGATTCTTCTACCCCATGGTTTGCGGATTTTGCAAATTACCATGCGGGTAACTTCATCGTTAAGGGTATGACGACTCAAGAAAAACGAAAATTCTTTCGTAACGTCAAGTTCTACTTTTGGAACGACCCTTACTTGTTTCGAACTTGTGCGGATCAAATCATCCGACGTTGTGTATTTGGCACCGAAGCTTCTAACATCCTTAGAGCTTGCCATGAGGGACCCACGGGTGGTCACCACGGTGCTAATCTCACGGCTAAAAAGGTGTTTGATGCCGGCTTCTTTTGGCCTACTATTTACCAAGATGCACAAGATCTTGTGAAATCGTGTGATGCATGCCAACGACAAGGAAAAGCCTCACAAAAAGATGAAATGCCACAAAATATCATTCAAGTATGTGAGATCTTTGACGTTTGGGGCATAGACTTTATGGGGCCGTTCCCATCATCTCGTGGTAATAAGTACATTCTCGTTGCGGTTGACTACCTATCTAAGTGGGTGGAGGCGAAGGCCTTGCCCACTAATGATGCTCGTGTGGTAGTTAAGTTCTTGAAAAGCTTGTTTGCTCGGTTTGGAACCCCTCGTGCGATCATAAGCGATCGTGGAACCCATTTTTGTAATGACCAATTCGAAAGAGTCTTAAGGAAATATGGGGTTACACATCGTCTTTCTACGGCTTATCACCCACAAACGAGTGGGCAAGTCGAGGTTTCAAACCGAGCTTTGAAGAGGATCTTGGAGAGATCCGTAGGGGAAAACCGACAATCTGGGTCGGATAAGTTAGACGATGCTTTATGGGCCTTTAGGACCGCTCATAAGACTCCCATTGGGTGCACTCCCTATAAGCTTGTGTATGGAAAGAATTGTCATTTGCCTATCGAGTTAGAACACAAGGCTTATTGGGCCCTAAAGCATTGTAATGATGATATGGAGACCGCGGGAAAACACCAGAAAACGCAATTAAATGAATTGGATGAATTAAGGGATATTGCTTATGAAAATTCATTTATTTACAAAGAGAAAACTAAAAAGTTGCATGATTCTAAAATTAAAAACCGGGTTTTTAACATTGGGGATCAAGTTTTGCTTTTTAATTCAAGATTAAAAATCTTTTCCGGTAAATTGAAATCCCGTTGGTCCGGTCCGTTCACCGTGACTCAAGTGTTTCCATATGGGACCATCGAGCTAGCTCAAGATGATGGTCCTAACTTCAAGGTGAATGGACATAGGTTGAAGCACTACTTTGGCGGGGAAGTTCCATCCTTGAACTACCTCGACCAAGTCACCTTCCCCAATGATAATTAGTATTGAGGGGATCGAGTCGAGCTCATGACTCGGTAATCAAAAACGAGGAGCCTCGTGGGGGAGTCCCATGCTTATCCTATGTACATATTATCGCTTCCTAATGTAGTTAACGTGTGGGGATTTGTGCCCTTCCAACCTTTGTTCCATGGTTGTTTGTGAATTGTGGTTTTTAGATCATGATCTTCACGATTGGAGCCTCTCGTGTTCGTTTTATGGGAGCACTCGATCGTTTGCTTTGGAGACATTTCTCAATATCCATGATATATCCTTTTGATGTTCTAACCTTAGGTTTATAGCACACTTCATAAACGGCTTTAAATTTATTGGTTACACCTTTTCCATGTTAGATTAGGCATTCGACTACGTCTCTAGTATAGGGGTATATGCACCCCTAGACTCGAAACATTGAGGACAATGTTTAACTTTAGTATGGGGGGGTGAATAGATACTTGCCTTGCCAAACCTTCACGCTTTCCAAAGTTTATCATTTTGTTTATCATTTTTGTTGCAAAATAAGGCTAAAAATGGCCAAATTTTAAATTTTTCTCATGTTTTATAAGTGTTTGAAGACACGAATGTAGGTTTTCCGATGGCGAGAATAAGAGTAATCTTTGACTCGACCGTGCGTGTTGAGCACTTAGCTTTGATTCCTTAACTACACATTAGGCTAAGTCTCTTAAATGAGGACGAGAAATGATAGAGTTAATTATAAGTTACTATGCTAAACGTAGGGTACTCGTATTCTTTCAAAAACTCATGTGTTCTCGTTATTTGCTTATTCTCCCTTCGCATGTAAATATTTTTTGCTTAATAAATATTGACTTAGCAGTTTAGTTAGGATTGTTGGGTTTCTAGTCTTTTCTAGTAGCTTCCGTGTAATTAAATTGGGAAGACATTAAGGTATCGCCAGCGTTACGGTTTTGAAGTATTGGCACCCGAATAATCGAAAGCTTCACCCAATAATAAGATTTCAAGTGATCACCTAAATCAAGCAAACAATTTGAAGCCCCACAAGGCCGAAAAATCTATGCAGAAATTGAAAGTGAATCAAGCCTTAATCTTCGAAGCTTTAAAGATCCAAAATTCGCCTTTGCGTGAGGATATACGTCTTTGGCTAATAAAACCACCGATGAGGCGGATAATAAAAGGCAAGGCAAGACCGAAGTCATAATAAAAGCTTCATGGCGAAGTTGAATAAAAGATGGAGATAAACCAAAGATAATAAGGCCCTTCCGTTAGGGGGCATATAAAAGTCTTGGTAATAAGTCTCATGTTCAAAACCGTTATAAAACCGTGTTTATCGATTCTTCTTGTCAACTTAATTTTTTAACATCGTTGTCTAATAGGAGGGGTTATTGATTTGATGGTCTTAGTTACACCGTTAGGACTCTATTTTTAGACCTAAATCTCTATTATCGCATAAGTCAAACAATGTATCCTCGTGAAACATTCAAGACAAAATAAAATATAAGAGATACAACTTAGGAATAATGGGAGGATAAGTACGTGATTAGGGCATATGAGTAGTGTTAGCATTACTAACTTATAATGACAATGATCTCGTTGCACGCTTAGCATGGAATTGGGGTGAAAATCGAGGACGATGAAATTATTTCTAACGAAGCATTCACGTGTTCTTATTCTATGAACCTAAACGTTCCATTTTGCGATGAAAATCATACATTATGTCTATAACACAAGTAGTAGTAATAGTAGTAGTGTAGCTGGTTTATCGTTCAATAAAATGAATTTTGGAGATGCTTTGATACTTTATTCTAGCATTGCGTGAGGGCAGGACAATGGTTTAGTATGGGGGAGTGATGAGACTGCTTTTATACATGGTCTCATCGTCCAAATTGGGCTTAAATTGCATAAAATATCATAAAATACACCAAATATATGCTTGTGTTTGTTGCTTGTGTATTTTAGGTACGGATATTGAGATAATGACAAAAGATCACAAGAATCATGCAAAAACGAACACGGGAAACGAAGCCGCACAATGAACCAAGCCCTAATGAAGACTTTCCCAAGATCAACCCTTGAAGATTTGAAGAATTATGAAGAAGGGTCCTCCAATTATGAAGAATTGACACTTTATACCCTTGTATCCTCATAATTACAAGTTTGGTCCCTAAAGTTTGTCAAAATTACAAAAGGACCCTTAACTTTGAAGATTTGGCAAGTTTAGCCCCTCAACAAAGCTAAATTGTCAACCAATATCATCCACAAAGTCAAATACATCATGAAGTCCTTCAAAGTACAAGAAATGACAAGTTCGGTCCTTTGAAAATCTCAAAATTACAAAAAGGATCCTCAACTTTCAACATTTGGCAAAAATGGTCCCTCAATCATCAAGACTTGGCAATTTCAGTCCTCCAAAATGTCAATTAAACAAGTCTAGACCATTATCATTGAAGAAAATACCAAATCAGTCCTTCAAGAATGCAAAAATGGCAAGAAATACCCCTGAAATCATTTTACAAAACTTTTTGGGGCAAAAGTGTGAAGTTTGAAACTTCAATAACAAAGGAAACGAGTTTTGGGCTATTTATTTACAAAGTGGCAAGAAGAAGAAAGAAAGGGGGTAATATTGGGCCAGACAAAGAAGTTACATAGACCAGTGACAAGCTGCCACGTGCCCCACTAAATCAAACCCACCAATCACCACATCTCCTGGCGCCACATCACCAATCCACTCACCCCATTTAACTAATTAACTATTTAGTTAGTTAATAATGACGCCTAACACGTTTTTAAATCCTTAAACAGATCAAATGGCTTGTTCTTCATGTTCTTAACAAAATTGGGCTTTTGTTATTTACTCAAAATTAGACCTTAATTGTTTCCAGAATTATGATTAAGGATATTGTTAACTAATCCCAACCTTAATATATCTCATCAACCAAGGGTGCACATGAAAGGTGCCCTGCTACACACTTTTGGGGATACTGCCAAAACCAGCCAGAGAATCAACCATCCAGAAACAAGCTTACACTTTAAGCTTTGTTTGAGCCCTTAGATCAAATTCCAACAGCTATCTCCTTCACATACGTCCAAGAATCAGTCACATGAAGCATATGAGTTCAAATTCAAGAGGGCATTTTTGGAACTTCAACCGTTAGGGTTTTTAGTTATTAGTTGTTCCTTAGTCACTTGTAAGGCTATATAAAGCCACTTAGGCCTTCACATTTCAGTTTGCTTTTGATTTTTCCTTGGTTTAAGTTTCTGTAAATCCTATTTCTAAGTTAATGAAATTGAGTTTGAAATCTTGAAGAAAAGTCATTGGCCAATCTTATTTACTGCTTTCATTTGTTATATGCTTGTTAGTTCTTGAAGTTCAAAACCTGTTTTCAAAAGAGGAGTGTGCAAAAGTTTGCATATTTCCTCATTTTCTTGATATTTTGCTAAGTCTTGTTCCAATCTTGGAATTCTTGGGCTATAGGGCTGATCATAGCATCCTAACTGAGTTGGTTAAGGTGTGGTGAGGCTTATAACTTGGGGATAATCAAGTGTGGGGTAACAAGTTTGCATTAATCAAGTTTTTCAAAGTTTCTGATTTTTATGATATTGTGCTTAACCCTTGTTCAATCTTAGCAGGCTTATTGTGGAAGCTTGTGCTTGTTCTTGCTAGCACATAAGCTCAAAATTCGTGGTTGTGGATGTACATCCATGAGGTTTGCATACTTAATCTCCAAATCTGCTTAAATTGTGATTTTTGGTGATATTTGTATGAAACTTGTGTTCTTGTGAATTTTGTGGCTTGTTCTTGCTTGAATCTGTTTATTATACTTGTTTTAGTGTTAATTGATGCTTGGTTGGCCTGAAATCTCATTGTGCTTTTGAAAATTTTGATTTGAAAAAGTTAAAGGGGTGTTTGGGTCTGCTGGTTTATGCTTGTAACTTGTTATTGTGTTTAGAGAAGTTGTTGTTTATGCTTTGTATCTGCTATACCTTTGTTTGAGAGTGTTTTGCTGCAAGTTTTTGGGTTTGAACACTTGAATTAATCAATCTGCTATATAGACCTTGTTTCTACTTGTTTTGACCTAGGATTTTGGGAACACTTAGTGTGTATGCATGCTTAGGGATAAAAGTGGTTTAAACAAAGTTAATATAACCTGTTTGAAAGATTTGAGGTGTTGAAATTGGCTTGTGTGTCAAATACATCAGCAAAAGTAGAAAACTGCATGTGTTAGTGTTCATCAGTAACTTTCATTGCTTGAATCTTGCTTAATTCTTTGAACCAGTGCATGAAACCTGTTTAGACTTGCTTATTGGAGTTTATTATAGCTTGTGTGTGCATTTGGTTGAATTTGGCTGGCTGATTTGTGCTAAAACTGCTAATAAGTGCTAAACTGCTTATTGTTCATGTCTGTGCAATGTCTGATGAATGATTGATTAAACTGTATCAATTGGGTGTTAGTGATTGTGTTATTTTGATTGTGATTGACTCCTTTTGATCCAAAGATCATTTGGGTGCCTTTGTGAAATCTGAATCTCCAAAAAAGTCACTAAAGACAAAAAGTCAAAATAGTCAAGCAGTGGAAAAAGTTTCCACTGCTCAACATCCAAAACTAGCCCCTGCTAGTGCAATTTTGTCATCAGCTTATCAATAAGCTATTCTAGCTTATTCTGACTTGCAACAACTTATTTTTTGTGATAGATCTTCATTATTTGACCCATTTAAGTAAACTGGAGCTTATTGGACTTTGACTTTGACTTTTTACTAGAAAACCAACTTGTTTGACTTTTAACATAAGTGCTTATTGGATTTTACAGCTTATTGAGTGTGCTTATTGAGTAGGTTTTTGATTATTAAGCTTAGTTTTGTCATAAGAAACATTTTGCAACTTGAATCAGCTTCTGAGGTGGTCTAGATCATAAAAACGACTATTTTGTCGTTTTGTGAATAAGTTTGTGACTTGTTTCTGGCTTATTAAGTGGGCTTATTTGAAAATTCTTTTTGCAGAAGTCTTTGTTAGGTCAAAAGAAGCTTGTGTGTAAAATTTTAGCTTATGGCAACAGCTTATAGCTTAATGGGCCAAAAAGCCCATTAAGAATAAGCTGCTTATTATAAGTTCGCTTATTTCACATTTTCAGCTTTTGGGCCTTTGGAAAAATTTGTTTAAAATCAAATTTTGAGTCAACCTGTGCTTTTTGGGCTTATTTTGAGCACTTTTTCTTATTGGGTATTAATTAAGCCCAATAAGGGACTGTTTTGGGTTGGGCCCATTTTCTAGGCCCAATATGGGTATTTAGGTAATTTCACTTTCATTTCTGAGTTATTTAGGTTAAATTAAGCTAGTTTGCAAGTTCTTAGCATTTTTTATAATTTTTGGATTTTTAATATTATTTTAATATTATTCTATTATTAAAAATTAAAAGTCTGATTTTCTAGGTTTTTATATTTTTCCTAGGTTCTAAACACTTAATTAGGATTTTTGCAACTTTCCAATTATTTTTTAGGTCTTTTAATTATTTTCTATAATTAATTTAAGATTTAATTGATTTTAGGAGTTTTTAATTGTTTAAAAATAGTTTTAATTTGTTTTAAAATTTTGAAAATAGTTTTTAGCTTAATTAGAGTATTTTTGAGGTTTACAAACTTTAAAATCTTGTTTAGGGCTTTTTAATAATTAATTTTGATTTTTAGGGCTTTAATTAGCATTAAAAAGTCATTATCTAATTAATTAAAAGGTTTTTGCAAGTTTTGATTTTTTGTAAACTCTTAGAATATTATTAGGGATTTTTGGTAATTTTTAGAAATTTTCTAGGTTAAAATTTTAATTTTGGTGGGTTTTTAGGATTTTACGTGTACGCCTTTTTAGAATTAGTTTAATCCGTCTTGATAACCGTCATTCTCTTCTAATCCCTTTTCTATTTTTCTTTCTCAAATATAATCACAAATTAATCCATATAATTACACACTTAACACACTAGCCTCCTTGAGAACGAACTTGCTTAGGGTCATTCACACACGGTTTTCCTAAAGAGTGGTAAAAACTCACAACTATCACCGATCCTCTTTCTCGTTTGGAAGATCCTCACCAAAGTGTTTACGAGCCCAAGGAAATCACCGAAACATTTCCGCTCGAGACACTTGGTGTAGTGAATTCTAAACTTGATTCTTCCACCCCCTGGTTTGCGGATTTTGCAAATTACCATGCGGGTAACTTCATCATTAAGGGTATGACGACTCAATAAAAACGAAAATTCTTTCGTGACGTCAAGTTCTACTTTTGGAACGACCCTTACTTGTTTCGAACTTGTGCGGATCAAATCATCCGACGTTGTGTATTTGGCACCGAAGCTTCTAACATCCTTAGAGCTTGTCATGAGGGACCCACGGGTGGTCACCACGGTGCTAATCTCACGGCTAAGAAGGTGTTTGATGCCGGCTTCTTTTGGCCTACTATTTACCGAGATGCACAAGATCTTGTGAAGTCGTGTGATGCATGCCAACGACAAGGAGCCTCACAAAAAGATGAAATGCCACAAAATATCATCCAAGTGTGTGAGATCTTTAACGTTTGGGGTATAGACTTTATGGGGCCGTTCCCATCATCTCGTGGTAATAAGTACATTCTCGTTGCGGTTGACTACCTATCTAAGTGGGTGGAGGCCAAAGCCTTGCCCACCAATGATGCTCGTGTGGTAGTTAAGTTCTTGAAAAGCTGTTTTCTCGGTTTGGAACCCCTCGTGCGATCATAAGCAATCGTGGAACCCATTTTTGTAACGACCAATTCGAAAGGGTCCTAAGGAAATATGGGGTTACAGATCGGCTTTCTACGGCTTATCACCCACAAACGAGTGGGCAAGTCGAGGTTTCAAACCAAGCGTTGAAGAGGATCTTGGAGAGATCCGTTGGGGAAAACCGACAATCATGGTCGGATAAGTTGGATGATGCTTTATGGGCCTTTAGGACCGCTCATAAGACGCCCATTGGGTGCACTCCCTATAAGCTTGTGTATGGAAAGAATTGTCATTTGCCTATCGAATTAGAACACAAGGCTTATTGGGCCCTAAAGCATTGTAATGATGATATGGAGACCGCGGGAAAACACTGGAAAATGCAATTAAATGAATTGGATGAATTAAGAGACATTGCTTATGAAAATTCATTGATTTATAAGGAAAAAACTAAAAAGTTGCATGATTCTAAAATTAAAAACCGGGTTTTTAAAATTGGGGATCAAGTTTTGCTTTTTAATTCAAGATTAAAAATCTTTTCTGGTAAGTTGAAATACCGTTGGTCTGGCCCATTCACCGTGACTCAAGTGTTTCCGTATGGGACCATCGAGCTAGCTCAAGATGATGGTCCTAACTTCAAGGTGAATGGACATAGGTTGAAGCACTACTTTGTCGGGGAAGTTCATCCTTGAACTACCTCGACCAAGTCACCTCCCAAATGATAATTAGTATTGAGGGGATCGAGTCGAGCTCATGACTCGGTAATCAAAAACGAGGTGCCTCGTGGGGGAGTCCCATGCTTATCCTATGTACATATTATCGCTTTCTAATGTAGTTAATGTGAGGGGATTTGTGCCCTTCCAACCTTTGTTCCGTGGTTGTTTGTTCATTGTGGTTTTTAGATCATGATCTTCACGATTGGAGCCTCTCGTGTTCGTTTTATGGGAGCACTCGATCGTTTGCTTTGAAAACTTTCTCAATATCCATGATATATCCTTTTGATGTTCTAACCTTAGGTTTTTAGCACACTTCATAAACGGATATTAATTTATTGGTTACACCCTTTCCATGCTAGATTAGGCATTCGACTACGTCTCTAGTATGGGGGTATTTGCACCCCTAGACTCGAAACATTGAGGATAATGTTTAACTTTAGTATGGGGGGGGGGTGAATAGATACTTGCCTTGCCAAACCTTCACGCTTTCCAAAGTTTATCTTTTTGTTTATCGTTTTGTTGCAAAATAAGGCTAAAAATGGCCAAATTTTAAAATTTTTCTCATGTTTTATAAGTGTATGAAGACACGAATGTAGATTTTCCGATGGCGAGAATAAGAGTAATTTTTGACTCGACCGTGGGTGTTGAGCACTTAGCTTTGGTTCCTTAACTACACATTAGGCTAAGTCTCTTAAATGAGGACGAGAAATGATAGAGTTAATTATAAGTTACTATGCTAAACGTAGAGTACTCATATTCTTTCAAAAACTCATGCGTTCTCGTTGTTTGCTTATTCTCCCTTCGCATGTAAATATTTTTGCTTAATAAATATTGACTTAGCGGTTTAGTTAGGATTGTTGGGTTTCTAATCTTTTCTAGTAGCTTCCGTGTAATTAAATTGGGAAGACATTAAGGTATCGCCAGCGTCACGGTTTTGAAGTATTGGCACCCTAATAATCGAAAGCTTCACCCAATAATAAGATTTCAAATGCTCACCTAAATCTAGCAAACAATTTGAAGCCGCACAAGGCCGAAAAATCTATGCAAAATTGAAAGTGAATCAAGCCTTAATCTTCGAAGCTTTAAAGATCCAAAATTCGCCTTAGCGTGAGGATATACGTCTTTGGCTAATAAAACCACCGATGAGGCGGATAATAAAAGGAAAGGCAAGACCGAAGTCATAATAAAAGCTTCATGGCGAAGTTGAATAAAAGATGGAGGTAAACCAAAGATAATAAGGCCCTTCCGTTAGGGGGCGTATAAAAGTCTTGGTAATAAGTCTCATGTTCAAAATCGTTATAAAACCGTGTTTATCGATTCTTCTTGTCAACTTAATTTTTTGACATCGTTGTCTATTAGGAGGGGTTATTGATTTGATGGTCTTAGTTACACCGTTAGGGCTCTATTTTTAGACCTAAATCTCTAGTATCGCATAAGTCAAACAATGTATCCTCGTGAAACATTCAAGACAAAATAAAATATAAGAGATACAACTTAGGAATAATGGGAGGATAAGTACATGATTAGGGCATATGAGTAATGTTAGCATTACTAACTTATAATAACAATGATCTCGTTGCACGCTTGGCATAGAATTGGGGTGAAAATCGAGGACGATGAAATTATTTCTAACGAAGCATTCACGTGTTCTTATTCTATGAACCTAAATGTCCCATTTTGCGATGAAAGTCATACATTATGTCTAAAACACAAGTAGTAGTAGTAGTGTAGCTAGTTTATCTTTCAATAAAGTGAATAAAAATGAATTTTGGAGATGCTACGATACTTTATTCTAGCATTGCGTGAGGGCACGGCAATGGTTTAGTATGGGGGAGTGATGAGACTGCTTTTATACATAGTCTCATCGTCCAAATCGGGCTTAAAATGCATTAAATATCATTAAAACTGCCAAATATATGCTCGTGTTTGTTGCTTGTGTGTTTTAGGTACGTATATTGAGGAAAAGACATAAAGATCACAAGAATCAATCAAAAATGAACACGAGAAACGAAGCCCTACAATGAACCAGGCCCAAGAATGGAATTCCAAAAATAACCTTGAAGTTTGAAGATTGTACAAGTTTGGTCCCTCAAGAATTGAAGACTTGTCAATTTATACCCTTGCAAATCTCATTTATTCAATTTGGGTCCCTAAATTATCAAGAATTTACAAGTATGGCCCTTGAAGATCTCAAAGTTTACAAAAGTAGTCCTTGTTTCCTTAACTACAACTTGGAAGGACTAAAAGTGCCAAGCTAGCAAACTTATTTACAAAGGATTTGAAGTTTGTGGCTGTTTTATACAATATGAAGAAAGGAAAGGAGATGGGGGACTATTTTGGCCAGACACTCAAACTCACCACCACCTATCATTTTGCCATGTCACCTCCACCAGCCAACCACATCACACCACCTCACCATCCCTCCCACGTCACACCCCACTCACGGTTTAAAACTGATTATATTAATCAGTTTATGACTTCCCACCAAAACATTTATTTAAAATGTTTAATCCCCAAATCAGATTAAACTTTCTCCTTAATCCACCTATAAACCCTAAAAATCCCAGGTCCATTTAACCTATAATCAAAGGGGTTTTTGTTGTAATTATCCAGATCACTAATTCATTCCATCCTCACCCCATCCCACACCCAAAACGTGAACCAAGACCAACCCATGTGAGTGTAGGGCCACCCCTGCAATGTCCCTTTCTTCCCAAACCCCTAAACCCGACCAAATGAACGCCCCACATCCATTCCTTTGTCCCCAAGAACTAATAAACGTCCAACATCACTTGCTAACAGCTGGAAGGATCACATGCTTGGCAGAATCACAAGATGGCAACTTTTTTACTCATTGACCAAAGGGCTTTTCTGGAATTCCATCTATTAGGGTTTAAGTTTATTAATTTTTTATTCAGTAGCCTAGAAGGTTCTGTTTAGGCCTATAAAAGGAGGATGCGAGCTGTGCATACCCCTTTTTTCCATATTTTTCTTAAAAAACTTGTAATCCCTTTTTTAATTTATAAAGTTGGTATTTTTGTGAAACTGTAATTCCTTTTATTATTTTTAAAAGTTGGTATATGCTTGAGAAGGATCTGAGTTCCATTTATATTGTGAAAACACTTTGTGTTTTGAGTTTTAAAAAAGGGTTTTGAAATGGTTTGATATTTTCAGAAATCCAAGAATATTAAGAAGTGAAAGTGGATTGGTGTTCTTGTTTTTCTGAGCTTGATTTCTTGTTTAAAACGTGTTCAAAATTTCAAGGTTTGTGGCTTAAAGGTTTCCAAAAAGATTTTTGAAAAATCAGTTTTTTGGTATATTGTTTCTGCTTTGTTCTTAGCAGGAGAGTCCTTTGAGTTCTTGACTGATTGTCCAAGGACCAGCACAAGCCCCAGCTTGTAGGAGATGGCTATGCAGCCATTGTGGGGCCTGGATGTGGGTCCTACAAGGTAAATCCCTTGTACCTTATTTTCATGTTTCTGAAAATTGTGATTTGTATGATTTTGGAAAAATGCATGAAAGCTGTTATATGTTCATTGATTATGTTGGTGCTTGTTTGATTTGATGTTTTATGCCTGCTAGATTAGTTTTAAATCTGTTTGGTTGAGTTTTGTTAAGATTTGTTTTGTTAAAATCATTTTTAGAAAAATTAAGGGGTGTTTGGATTTGGGTTTATATTGGGTTAAAAGACATCAATCTTGCTTATAAATCTGTTTCACACACTTATTAGGTGGTTATTATATGATATGTGTATTTGGGTTTCAGTTTGGTAGAATTTAAATCAAGCTTGCATGTTAAAAAGTTGGAAAAATAGCACATATTCAGTCAATCCATTTTACTGCTTGTTTTGTGATTTTTGTGCCATCAACTCTTGGTAAATGCTAGATATAAGGTCCATTAAGGATTGTGTATTGCTCATATGCTAGTTGGTAGGGTTATGTGCAAGTTTTGAAGGTCTGAAATCCACTTTTGTGCAAGTAAATTCAATAAACAGTCACCAAACCTGCATAAGCTTGATAAGTAACTTTATTGTGCATTTGTGTGAGATTTTGTGAAGTGACTTTCTAGTTTTTGTGTTTTAATAGACTCCCTATACTCAACTGAGTATAGGGGTGCCTTGTTGTCCAAAGAAAATCAAGCAAGAGCTTTCCTAAGCTCAAACAGTCACCAGACCCGTTTTTTAACACAGTCAGTGGGAACTAAGTTCCCACTGCTAGTGCAATTGTTAGCACTGCCAAGCTAAAAGACAAATTCAGTCAAGTGTCACTATCAGAAAGTTGTTTATTTTGTCTTTAGTGCCTAAAAATAGGAATTAGGACCTGATTTCAATTGCATTATTTTTCTAATTTAAATTTTGATTTTTCTGTTTAATTAGATTTTTTATTACTGTTCATTTGCTATTTTTTAGGTTTATTAGCTATTTTAAATACTTTTTATTATCCTGTTTTTGGCATTTAGTGCCAAAAATTGTTATTTTTCAGTTTTAACATTATTCATAGATTAAGAAAAACATTTTAAGATTTTTGGTATAAAAAGTTTTTACTGTTCACTTTTTATTTATCTTTTAGAATTGATTTAGTTTAATTAGGGTTTTAATTGTTAACTGTTTTGTCCTTTAGTGAAAAATTTTATATTTTTCAAACTTTTTCATTTTTTACTATTCATTAGAGTAAATTAGGATTTTTAAAATTGGTAAATTATTTTTATCATTATTTTATTATTTTTTATAATTATTTTAGTTTAAAAATAGTTTTTAATGTTTTAAAAATAGAAAAATAGTTTTTAAAATTTAGGAAAAATACTTTTTAGTCTTTAGATAATATAAGTAAGTTATTTGTTCAATAAAATAATATTTTGGACATTTTGATTAATTATATTTAATTTTAGGGCTTTAATTAGCATTTAAAATTAAATATTTAATTAATAAAAGGTTTTAAAATATTTTTATTGGATTTTTATTCTTATTTATATTATTTTAGACTTAGTTTTAGCCTTTAATTAATTTTATGTTTAAAATTTTTAATTTGTAGTTTTTTACGGTTTTACGTGAACGCGTTTTTCGTCTTAGTTTAAATCCGTCCTCGTAACCGTCAATCTCTTCTCACCCCATTTCTATTTTTCTTTTTCTCATAACAATAAAATCACAATCAAAATCAATTCATTACACAACGCACTTGCCTCCTTGGGAAACGAACTTGAACTTATTTGGTCATTAGTGCTCGGTTTTCCTAAACCGACATTTAATACTTGCCACTTTTGTTCTCTTTTCCTAAAGAGTAGTAAAAACACTACATCAACATGAAAGGGTAATAGCATGCACATCATTTGTGTAATTATTCAATGAAAGGCTCTTAATAGCTTGGATCAATTCTTGATTTTCCTTAAGATTCATCTCATGATCCCTATCTATCTTTTGAAGTATCTATTGGCGACTCTTGAGGAATTGGTTATCACAAGGTGTTTAAGAATTGTTTCGGATAACATGAACCCTTTCTTCAAATTGATTGTTTGTTTGTACCATTGCTTTGGTCTCAATAATATCCCAAGCCTCTTGAATGGATCTAAGAAGAATATTTCCTCCCGCGGAAGCATTCAGTGAGTCTTAGTGATGAGGTTTAAGGCCATTGTAGAAAGTATTGATTTAGTTAACTTCATCCAATCCATGGTTAGGGCATCTCCTTAATAACTCTCTATACACCTCCCAAGCATCACTAAATGTTTGACTAGGTTTTTGTTGAAAGCCTATAATTAAGTTCCTCAAAGCCGTGGTCTTAGATGGGGGAAAGAATTTGTTTAAAAACTTCTTAGTGAAACCATCCCATGTGGTAATGCTCTCGGGTGGTTGTGTAACACCCCGAAATTTATACGATTCAATACAGCGGAAGACTAGTTGGTGTTACGGGATAGCACATTACTCACATCATAGACAACGCATAAAAATCGCGTCGTTTATTTATAAAGCATTTCCATTCATAAATATCAAAGTTACATAGGTCCCAAGTCATATTATTTCATACAAATTTTTACAAAGTATTTGAATGGAAATTATTGTTTAAGTGCGGGCCACGAATTCTTGTTGTCTTCCCGAGAATTACCTTCAAGTACCTGAGATAAGACATGTTAAAAGAAAAGGTCAGCGATAACGCCGAGTGAATTCATAGAGTTTAATAAAATCCATCAATATAACATTGGTATAAAATTATTAAAAAAAATCATTTTGTACAAATCATTGTAATAGGCCATAAAATAGCCAAAGTCATTTTTATACAAATCCTTATCGAAAATCATAATATAGGCATTTGCCTTAAAAATCATTGTACGAGCCAATGTCGTAAAAACATCATACAATACGTCTCATGACGTTGTATGAAAATAAAAACCGTTATATGAATATGGTTATGAAAACCAAAACACAAACATAATATCAATAGTATGACCATGTATTGCTAGTCAGGCAATACATCGTAATTCGGTGCGTCTAGTAGTATTTCGTTAGTTGGATTATTATAAGTCGCATGACATTGTTACCTTACTAAACCAAACAACGGGTAGCTAACCCGATACTCAATTTGCCCATCTAAAGTAGCGTGTCGTCACAAAGGTCACGCTATGGAAATCTTCTCATACATAAATTCGCTTACCAATCAATGTGGTACGACGGGGATCAACCGTTAAGGCGCGAAATGGGGTGATCGTCCCCAAATAGTACTATTATATGCACAAGCGTCTACCAAATCCCGGTAGTTCACAATTCATGCTAATTGGACTTTTAGTGACATAACCTAACTTTAATAATCCATTTTATTTCATCTATCGGGTCCTTTAATCATTTATCGGGTCATACAATCGGGTCATACAATCATTCGAGTCCAAGTCAATAAACAAACAATCGGGACAAATGGTGTCCTATTTTATAAAAACTAACATGTTATCTCCCTCGCGGGTTTATAAAATATTTCATAAAAACATTAAAAAGAGTGCGAGGCTATGAACTCACGTTGATGTGGGAAGGCGGGTTATTGGCAATTCGGACGTACGGTACGTGCTTCAATCACGGAAACCTAGACAAATAATACTCGTCTTAAACTCATGTCAAATGACTTTATAAAAATAATAATTATGTATACATATGATGATTTTATATATATGATGATCAAGTGGTGTTGTTCCCATTCAATCCATAACACAAGATTTAGAGAGAGAAATAGTAGAAAAGTAGAAAGAGAAAGTAGAGAGAGAAGTGGAAGGTTTACACTAAAACGAGGTGTTTTATGAAATGAACCAACACCCTCTTCCACACATGGAAGAGGGTTTATATACCCACGAACCAATGGGCTTTCCATGGGCCGTAGGTTTGTGACTTGGGCCGGGCTTGGCTTAGTCTTGGGCTTACGCCCCTAACTTAGACAATATTAGCTTAAAGTCCAAGCCCGGTTCTCCCGACTAACCTATTACAATACAAGACCTTTTAACGACTAAGATGACCTATTACATTCTTGTTTGGCTATATAAAATATAGGGCTAACAATCTCCCCCAATGTATCGGTCATCTTAAAAAGCTTAAAAATCATAAGATGATTGAGTGAATACATTCTTGTAGAGGAGATCTTCCTGCTTTGGTCTTGTATCTTGGTCTTGATCTTGTTTGTAACAGCTTTTGTTCCTTCATGCTTTCGTGATCTTTATCTTAAGCCTTTGTCATTTGACTTTGAGTGCTTGAGATCTTCATCTGTACTCCTTGTGACTAAGATAACCTATTACATTATTACATTCTTAGGTATCTTGATTATCGCCATCTTGTGCTCTTGTGACTTCTGAATCGACATCGGTTAGTACACAGCTACGCCACCTTCTTGATATGCAGCAACATATATAGACACGGATAAAATGGCTTTGAACATTTCATCCTAACTCGGTAGCGTTTTACCTCCGGTCGGTGAAGACCGTTTAGACGGTATTAGATACCGTACCTGTGATCGGGTAGATTCGATTAAGAATCTCCTTGATAGGGTTTCCCGACGGTAGTAGCCAGATCTCTTTACTCGACCGTCTCAAAGCAGACTGCGAACGTAAAGAGTGAATCATAAGGATAAATTATCCGTTTGATTAGAGTCGTCAATTCAGATTTCCTGGAACAAGTTTGATTCTAAAAGAATCGCACCATTGTTGCTTTCCAGTTTGTCACAAGCTTGATTCATAGAGAATCTTGCGAGTTACCTACCGCAGTGTTGTTTGATGTTGACACTGGAAGGATCTCCATTCGTCACTGTGAACACTAATGAGTGTCACTCTGAATATTCTGGCAAGATCACATGGATTTTGCGAAGAAACCTGGAATCAAGATTGAATCAATTAAGAATCGAAACTTAGTTGCTTTCCAGTTCTCACAAGATTGATTCGTGTAGAATCGCACAAGTTACCTACCATGAGCTTGTTTAATGCTGGCTCAAGCAGGATTTCCATCTTCATTGTGAATCGTATCACTCAGATGTTCTGGAAATATCACAAGGATAATGCGTAGGACTCGATTGTGTCCTAATGAGATGATAGATAGATCTCGATTGGTTCTAGACTGAATAAGTGCATTTTGGTAATCGGAGGCTGGAGCAGACTGCCACCTTTTCAATATTAACTGACTCGGAGTGATAAAGTCAATAGATACGTGTTGATCTCCGTGACAATGAGACAAGTTTCTTTTGAGAGAAACTCGAATGGCTGGGGAAGGGTTGTGCATCGCATCACTGGGTCCATGACACTTGTCTTCAAAAGATGTGTTAACCCGGTTTCTACCTAAGTTGCCTAGAATATTCAACTCCTTCAATGCTTACCAATACGTCATCATTAGCACCTTGTCGTGATTGTTCTAGTGCTAACTTAAGTAATTGGTCTGCATTTAGCTTCATTCCACTCCATCTTTCCTAAGGACAACTATTTCTAGCTATGGAATGTCCTTGGGTAGATCCCTCCGGTTCTGGTTGGATCATAGGACTTAGTTTCCTATCCTAAACCACCTTTTGACTCCATCGTTCCGTCGTGGATAGTAGGTTGTTTTGGGTATAGATCGTAACCATTAAACCATTGAAAACCATTCAAAGTGTTTGATAAAAATCAAAACTTTTAACACTTGAAAGTTTTACATCCCCCTACACACATGCATCGATATATGAAATAGTTTGGCATGTGAAGGAAAGAGTTGCACTTGAGTCTTTAAGATCACATGTTGCGATATATTACATTTTAATCACATTTTCTCCCCTATCTCTAATATTAAAATATAATATTAGGGATACCAATTGATTAAAATATGACATTTTCCGAAAAATCGACGGGAGAGAAACATTTGTGCACGCATGAATCATGGAACATTTTTAGTCGGGTCGCTCCCCCTCAACAATATATGTGTGTCTTGAGACAAAATTTGACAAAATTTTAGAAAAACGACACCACAAAATATGTTGAGGTACGGAGTTGAGACGCCTTTTCCGATATAATATATTACATTTGACAATTTCATATCAATTTCGGAATGTGTTGGATACATAAAATATGACAATTTTAGAGATGTACCCAACAACATTAAAAGGCTTGATTTAAAATGCTCCCCCTCAAAAATTGATCAAAATAACATATGACAATTTTGAGATATAAAAACCACTTATGAGGAAGGGAGTGTTGAACACACAATTTTGAAAGATTTAGAAAAACCTTTTGAGAAATTCTTGAAAAATTGTGTTCAACGGTTTTAAAATAATCAGGATAGAAGACTTCTCTTCTATTGATTAGGGAAAGCGCACTGAAACGTACACTCCCCTTTCGGGTCCGTTTTTCATGAGCTCAAAACTTTGATTGTTTTGTGACTAGCTCATGACCGAGAAAAATAAATTTCCCGTTGTAAAGGATAAGTTATCATCCGTGATAAACTTTCCTTAAGTTGAAGTTCAAGTTCTAAGCTGACATTTACTTATAAATCGTTTTTCATGAACTTAAAAACTTTGAATGTTTTTATGAGAAGCTCAGGACCGAGAAATATGAATTTCTCGTTGAGAAGGATAAGTTATCGTTCGAGATAAACTTTCCTTAGTTGAGGTCCGAGTTCTAAGATGTGATGCGCCTAGAAGTCATTATGAGAGAATATCAAGCAGCTTCATTTGCCAAAACCTCCAAGTCTTCTGGAGTCATATACTTCATACCAAGACGGCCAACAAGATACGCAAACCTATCTTTTGATAGAGCTTTTGTAAACAAGTCTGCCAGCTGGTACTCAGTTCTGACAAAGTATAATTCCACGATGTCGCGTTCCACTTGTTCCTTGATGAAGTGATATCTGACATCGATGTGCTTGGTGCGGGAGTGTTGAACCGGATTGCAAGATATGGCTATGGCCGACTTTGAGTCACAATACATAGGTATTTTATCAAAGTGGAAGCCATAATCCGTGAGTTGAGTTCTCATCCAGAGGACTTGAGCACAACACGCAGATAGAGCCACATATTCTGCTTCAGCTGATGAGAGCGAAGTGCAATCCTGCTTCTTTGACGACCAGCTGACAAGCTTGTCTTCCCCTAGAAATTATATGCTACCAGAAGTGCTTTTACGACTATCAAGACAACCTGCGTGATCAGAATCTGAAAAAGTCGTTAGATGAAAACCGGTTTCCCTCGGATACCAGAGTCCCATGTGAATGGTATTCTTAAGGTACCGAAAGATCCGTTTAACCTCTTTGAGGTGCTTTTGAGTAGGTCTGGCTTGATATCGTGCACAATAGCATGTGGCATGATAAATATCAGGCCTGCTGGCTGTAAGGTACATAAGTGACCCGATCATACTGTGATATCGCGTTTGATCTATGGGATATGAGTACAAGTCAGCGTCGAGGGATGTGGTCGACAATGGTGTACCAACGCGAGCACATGAGGTCATACCATGATTTTTAAGTATATCTTTAGCATACTTAGCTTGGTTAATGAAGATACCACGTGGGGATTGACGAATCTGGAGGCCTAAAATGAATTTTAGCTCCCCCATCATTGACATTTCAAATATGTTGTGCATTAATTTTTCAAAACGTTTTGAAAGTTTTGGGTTCGTAGAACCAAAAATAATGTCATCAACATAAACTTGTACCAGCATTATGTCATCCCCATATTTATTAATAAAAAGAGTAGGATCAATAGAACCTTTGGAGAATCCTTTGGACACCAAGAAGTTTGAAAGTTCTTCGTACCATGCCCTTGGAGCTTGTTTAAGTCCATATACAGCCTTCTTGAGACGATAGACTTTGTCAGGATGATGAGGATCGATGAATCCTTCCGGCTGATTCACATACACTTCTTCCTTCAAATGACCGTTGAGAAAAGCAGTTTTAACGTCCATCTGAAAAACTGTGAAGCCCTTATGTGCAGCATAAGCAAGGAATATCCTGACTGCTTCCAAACGAGCGACTGGAGCGAATGATTCATCGTAGTCTATGCCTTCTTGTTGAAGGTATCCCTTAACCACAAGACGAGATTTGTTTTTGATGATGGTTTGTTCTTCATCCAGTTTGTTTTTCCAGATCCATTTGAAATCTAAAATTGACATTCCATAGGGTAACAAGTTCCCAAACATTTAGGCGTTCAAACTGATGAATTTCGTCTTGCATTGATTCAATCCACGCATGATCAGTCATGGCTTGTTTGATGTTTGTAGGTAGTGTTGAACTCACGGTGAGTGCATACATACACACATCGCCATCGGTTTCGAGTTGTCTGCGTGTTCGAACCGGTTGTGATGGATTTCCAATTACTTGCTCCAATGGATGATCACGTGTCGAATGGTGAGTGGATGGATATGGTTGGTAGAATGTATGCATGTTGGATGGATCAACATGTTGAGTAGAAGACTCTCCGACTTCATGTACCGATGTACCGAATGGATTTATAAATTCTTCATCGTCAGGTTGTGCATCGACTGCTTGTTTGTTGTTACCTCCTTCAGCATTGACGGTTGGTGATGTTGGTTGTATGGCAGTTTCTTGAGTTTGTTGAGTATCCACTGGAATTGTCTCTTGAGCAACGGTTTCTGAAGTAGATGCAGTTGTGTCTTGTTGATTTTGTGCGGGTGCATCAGCAGTGTTGACAGCCGAAGGCTTTGACACAACTTGATTGTTTCCATAGTAATATTCATCAAACATTGGATCATATAAATCAACCAACTCATTCATATGTGTCGTATCCGTCGAGTCTGCTGTAGAAGTACGTTGTTGACATTCTTGCACGGGACGTACACTGTTTTGTGTAGGTGCCATTGCTGGACAATGAGATGCGGGACTTGAGCTGTTGTGATCAAGTACCATTTGTGGCAATTCGTCAAAGTTCACATGAATTGTTTCGACAATGATCTTTGTTCTCTTGTTATAGACCCGATATCCTTTCGACAATGTAGCATACCCCACAAAAATACATGCATCACCTTTTTCTTTCATCTTGTCGAGATTCTCACCGTCTTTAAGGATGTAGCATAAAGATCCAAATACGTGAAATAATTTTACAGTAGGTTTCTTGCCATTGATGATGTGGTAAGGTGTCTTTTCATGTCTAGGGATGACGAGAGAACGATTCTGAGTATAACAGGCAGTTGCAATTGCTTCAGCCCAGAAGAATAGCGGTAATTTTGAAGCAGAAAGCATTGTTCGAGCAGCCTCAACCAAAGTACGGTTCCGTCTTTCGACAACGCCGTTTTGTTCAGGAGTTCGAGCAATCGACGTTTGATGTTCGATGCCTTCTTCTTGAAAGTAAGATTGCAAGTTCTTTTTCAAAAATTCAGTACCCCTATCCGTTCTTACGGTTAAGACTTGAGCTTGAAGATTGCGTTGAATCATCTTGAGAAAGTTTTTGAGAACCTCTGGTGTTTCATCTTTGGACCTTAAGAAGAAAGTCCATGTGTATCTAGAGTAATCATCAACAATCACGAGAATATACTTTTTCCCGTTAATACTCTCTACACGCATGGGACCACATAAATCCATGTGTAGAAGTTCTAATCGTCCTTTTGAGCTTGGGGTAGTCTTTGATTTGAAAGACTTCCGTTTTGCTTTCCCCAACTCACAAGAAGAACAAAGATGGTCTTTGACGAATTTTAACTTTGGGAGACCGGTCACAATATCATTTTTCAAAAGCAAGTTGATGGTGTCAAAGTTGAGATGTGAAAAACGTTGATGCCATAACCATGCTTGAGATGATGACGCTTTAGCCATTAAGCAAATTGGATTTGTTGAAGATGTGTCTTGAAGAGTTACTGTGTAGAGATCAGAACCATGAGAACCTGTAAGAAGGTCATTCCCATTGTAGTCTCTAACATAGCAAGTAGATTTCCGAAAAGCTACTTCCAAATCCGCATCACAAAATTGACCAACCGAGAATAAACTGTGATTCAGTCCCTCGACGTAATAAACCCGTTTTATAGTGATATTCCCTTGAACCAAGTCTCCATATCCGAGTATTGGTGCAAATTGATCATTTCCAAACCGTACCGTACCCAGAAACTTCTCCACAAAGTTAATGAGAAGCTTGAGATTGCCCGTCATGTGCTTTGTGCACTCGGAGTCCATTATGAATATGATGAGTTCGACGAGCTGCAGAAGAATTAGAAGACAATGTAGCATTTGACAAATGGGAGCCCTTGATAGAAACGGGTTCCAAAATAGTAGTGGACCTAGATTCTAAAGGCAAGTTAACATTCATAGACCCAATTAGAATCGGGGTTGTCTTAGGTACCCATTTGTATCCGGGTGGTGTAAATCTTGAATACCCCCGTGTACATGTCCTAATCATGTTCTCATAAAGCTTATTTAACCTGCTTTGTTTACGTAGAGTAGTGGATTCTAACGCACTTAGTTTCTTAAGTGGTTTCTCATTGGATTGGTTCAAAGTTCTTGTGGGTTCATTAGTACTAGTGGGCATACGAATAGGCTTTCTAGTTCTAGTATTCACGCCATTATAATTAAGAGCACAAGCATCATGATTGAATGTACGAACACATTTGCCACATTCAACACAAACAAATTCAACATTCGAGGTCTTAGCATTTAAACTGTCATTACATGCAGTTACAGACGTTTTATTCTTAGAAAACTTAAAATTCCTACGGTGGTCTTCTACTTCCAATTTCTTTCCTTGACTATTGTTAGGCATGACCTTATCGTGCATTCTATCGCTCTTAAGCTGTGGTCCGCTAACGCTAGTAGTGGGGATTACTCCTGTAGAAGAAGACACACGTTGATTAGTTTTCTTAATATTATGAGGTAACCGCGATGTTCCAGTTTGAGTGGGCTTAGTGTTCATCTTATACATTCCAGGTGCTATCACATTGGTAATCTTATCATTTCCTATCTTAGGCAAAGTCTGTGGGTATTGTCCCAAACTAGATGATTTAGGGCATTTAACCGCATTCGGTTGACGAACGGCGGATGGTTTACCCAAAACAGACTTTCCTTTAATTTTCTCAATGAGTTTCTGTAACTCACTTATGGCTATGTCCCTTTCTTTTAGCTGAGCATTCAAATCATTTATTTCGAAATCATTTTCATTCAGTAGACGAAACGAAGAAGCTGACATTTCTTGACACTTTTTATGATTATGAGATTTTTCACCTTTTTGTAAAGCAAGTTCAAGAGAAATGGAGTGTTTCTCAAGTTGAGAAAAACTTTTCGAAAGTTTGTTATATGACTGAATTTGTTTCGAAAGCTCTACTTCAAGATTGCGACATTTCGCGTCCGATTCTGACACTAGACATGCTACATGACAATATTGATCAAGATCGGTATACACACCAAGTATAGCATTCATAAGGTCAGCATAAAAGTATTCCTTAGAAAGTCGATCAATTTCGTTAGAAAGTTGGTGTTCTTGTGTCTTTAATTTAGTTTGAAGAAAATCAACTTCATTTTCAAGAGATTTAACATAACTTAAATCAGTTAACATTTCCTCAGTGAGAGCTGTATAAAACATTTCCACATTTTTTGAAAGATCATCAATGGTTGGAACAATACATTGTTGAATGACGACTTCTACTTGTGGGTTAGGTTTAATATTCTAAATGGTATCCCTAGAAACTTTTTCATAGTCGACGACACCTTTGTACAAATTTAAAACCCCTTGTTTTATAAACTCAAATTGCTGAACACTTTTGCTTTTCTCATCCCATTTACGTTTTTCATCCAAAATTCGCTTTTCTAACAAAATTGATTGCTTTTTGAAACTCCTTTTTAAAGAAACTTTCTTTTGGGGTTCATCACTTGGTGGTGGAACACTATTGTACATCTTTTGTTCTTTGGAAAGTTCTTTTTGAGGAACAAACTTAATATAATTATCAGAATCAGAAAGGTTTATTAAATCACTTAAGTTTGATCGACTTTCTTCTTGTTGACGAATGATTTCGTCGCAGTCAGGGGAAAGCATAAGAGCAAGATTATCAACATAACAACCGATATCATAAAGAGCAGGCTTGGTACTTTGAGCTTTCTTGAGATATTCAGGCTTGACAAAACTCGTTTTCATATTTCTATTGAGCATATTCATAGTTTGAATAGACTGACCCATTTTGTAAACAATGTTGTTTAACGTGTCGACTCTCTTTTCCAAAGCAATAATTTTTTCAATATCCTTTTCTTCGTGAGTTTTATAAAGCTCAGTTTGTTCTTTGTTAGCCGACTCTAATTTAGTAATTTGGAGTTTATGTAGCAGCAGTTGTTCTTCAAGTTCTGATATCTTCTGTTTTGACATATGAATTTCGTGTGTTACTTCAGAACAATATTGTTCGTTGAGTACCTTACGTTCATATACCAAACCATTAGCTATTGCAACCCGTCGATCAACTTCTTTTACATAATCACACTCTTTAAGCCTGTCTATCTCCTCGGCTAAGGATGTGTTTGCTTGCTTCAAATGTTTATTAGCGTCTTTGTTTTCCTCAATTTCATGTTTTAAAGAATCAATAATAGACGCAAGCAAATCACGGTCCTCATCCGAGTCAGTATCCTGAACAGCTTTTTCGTCATCATTACACATATGCTGTGAATCCGTAGAGATATTGCTATCCTCCGTGTCCATTACATATGTGTCACTGATGCTTTCGGGTTGCTCCGGATCCCGTCGTTCATTAGCAAACACATTATAGTTATCATGTGATGGTACCTTTTCAAGTGGCTCGGAATCATAGATGGGTCCAGAAGTATCATCAGCCTCTAGGATCACTTCTAGAATCTTTGCCATGTACACATAATGTGCCTCTAACTCTTGATCATCGGCTTCATCATCAGTGTCATCACACCAGTCAACTTCATCTGCTGTGAGTGGAATTCTTGCTTCTTCTTTCTTGCACAGCAACATCTTTTCCTTGTGATATCCCGAAACCTTAACCCGTTTTGGCTTCTTTCATTCCATAACCATGTGCCCAAATCCCTTGCAGTTGAAGCATTGAATCCCAGTCTTCTGCACCACCGGAGTGCCTACAGTATCTCTAGCCCCAACTTGATTCAGCATCCTCTGATTATCATACCTAGCATCACCATCATACCTAGGTGCATGATCAACTTCCTTATATCTAGCATTGGATGATGATCTCAGGTTGTTGTTGGTAGGTTTGTAGATCTTCTTATAAGTTGTGGTGAGTAAAGACATGAGTTCTTCAATCTTCTTGTCCCTTGAAGTTTATTCATCATGACTGTCTCCATCTGACTCGGTGTCATACTTTGGAGGTGGAGTGGGGACAATTGCTTTTGCTTTGTGCATTGCAGCAGCTAGAGGTTTGGTGGATGAGCTTGATGACTTTGAGGAATGAGTAGGTGGTTGTTGACGGGGAACGGGTTTTGTTGAAGTAGCAGCCACAAAAGCAATAGAATTAGCAGACCGTTCTGCCTTTTCAGCCCTTAGTTCATTCACTTCATTCTGATGTTGTTTTAAGATATCATAAAGTTTGTGATAGGAGGTGGTCTTGATATCTTCCCTTTGTTTAACCAAAGTCACACACCTTTGCCATTCCGGTTTGAGTTGAAGTAGAAACTGAACATTGGCATGATGATTGGAGATGGTGCACTGATTTCTGACAAGCTCATTCATCATTTTGTAGAATCTCGAGTAATATGAGTCAATGGATTCACCATCTTCAGATGTGAATTTTCCAAACTCCCAAAGTAGATTAGTCTCGAGATCTTGAACATTGATCGAATCACCTTGCTTCAATCGATGAATTGCATTCCACATTTCCATAGCATTAGGACATGCATCAACTGTGGAATAGATATCGTTATCAATTCCAGTGAGTATGAAGTTTACAGCATCAGCTTCAGCTTGGAGGAGTTTCTTTTTCTCAGCAGAACATGTGTCAAAATCCTCCATAGCTCGTATAGTTGATGAAGTACCATCCTCTGCCTGTGTTGTAATTGGTCTGAATTCAAAAACTGGAGGTGGATTCTCAAGGCAGTGACGAAGAGCAGTTCGGTTTTCTTTTCCGTCGAGAAATCTGAGAAAACGAGATCTCCATTGAACGTAGCAACCGGCAGTGAGCACAGGTGGATTACCGTTGCCACCTTGTTCCAAACGAATTTGATTAGCAGTTGCAATTTTGATGTTGTTGTTAGACATGGTGAATACTTGTGGATGAATTGCAGATCTTAGTGTATTTGTTGTGATGATGTGTGGTTAAAAATTGAAATTCCAAAAATTCAAAAAAAATTTCTCAGTCCGACAATAAATTTCTCAGTCTGACAAAACGGTAAGCCGAAAAATTTTGTATCGCCAAATTTTGAATTTGAGTTAGAAATAGCCAAAAACTAGATAGTGGCTAAGTCCAAAAATTACTCAAACAAAATACCCATCGGAATGCCCATCGGAATATTCATCGGAATGTTCAGATCGGAATGTCAAATCGGAATGTCCAATCGGAATGTTCAGATCGGAATGTCCTATCGCAATGCACTGTCGCAATGTTCAGATCGGAATGTTCTATCGCGATGCACTGTCACAATGTACAGTTCGGAATGTTCTGTCGGAATGTGGCTGTCGGAATGTTCAGATCGCAATATGGCTAGAACAAAATTGGCAGAATAACGACTCAAAGATCCCTTAAACCTGTCGGAATCCCAGATCCCAATGTACGATCGAAATATCCATATCGGAATAAGGTATGGCAATACAGTGATCGCAAAGTAGAATCCTTAGATTATTGTGATCAAATCCCACACACTTGTACTTTCCGATGGTGAAACCAGCTTGAATTTCGGAATGAAGTAAAACAAGAAATTTCGCAACTTTTGATCCAAAAGATTTGTGTCTTAGCCAAAACCAAGATACCCAAATCACTAATACTAGTATGTAGATGATTTGTATCAAGAAAAGACCATAAAAAACACAAAAAGAAATTTTGGACGTGAGATATAGATCAAAAAGGCCACGAAAAATCAAGAACACCACACACGAATCTTCAATCACCTATCCACTATAGGCTCTTGATACCAAATGTTGTTCCCATTCAATCCATAACACAAGATTTAGAGAGAGAAATAGTAGAAAAGTAGAAAGAGAAAGTAGAGAGAGAAGTGGAAGGTTTACACTAAAACTAGGTGTTTTATGAAATGAACCAACACCCTCTTCCACACATGGAAGAGGGTTTATATACCCACGAACCAATGGGCTTTCCATGGGCCGTGGGTTTGTGACTTGGGCCGGGCTTGGCTTAGTCTTGGGCTTACGCCCCTAACTTAGACAATATTAGCTTAAAGTCCAAGCCCGGTTCTCCCGACTAACCTATTACAATACAAGACCTTTTAACGACTAAGTTGACCTATTACATTCTTGTTTGGCTATATAAAATATAGGGCTAACAAGTGGGTTTACATATTCTCATTTACTCATTTTTGTGTTATGTGTCGATAACTTTTATACTAGTTTTCTCGTTTTACCTATTTACGTGTTTAAGGTCCAATAAGCCTATTATAAGTTTATTAACTTTTATTAATCCATTTCATACTTGTATTATCAGTATTTATACTTTACATGTTGGGCCCAAATGGGTTAAGCCCAATAAATAAGTTTATAGGTGTTTTAGTCCATTTTGTTGTTTTATTAGTCCAATAACGTTAATTTAGTCCGTTAACGTCCGTATGTTATATAGTTCGGGTTTTATCGGTTTTTACTTGTTATACATGTTTATATATCAGTATATAAGTTTTATAAAGTTCACATTCGACGGGTCCAACCATCTAAGTTTTATTTAGTAAAAACGTTAATTTTACGGTAATAACCGAAAAAGTCGTAAAAATCATGTTTATAGTTTTATAACTTATAAAACTTAACAAGTTACCATTTTTATAAAATGTCCACTTATTTACCATTGTACATATTTATATAAATGTATTATATGAGTTAGTGGGTTTTTATTCACATTTTATACTATATAGTTTTGAGTGCTTATATAATAGTATTATACTTTAATTTCTAAAATCTGATTTTTATTTTCATCTTCACCAAAACTGCCATATCTAGAGTTCTATATGGAGATAGAAGCTCAAATTTTTATGACATAAACTAAATGATATGTGCTCCATTTAACTCTCCTATAGCTACTGTTGAATCATCTTCTAAGTATTTTCTAAAAATCGCCCAAAACAGTAAACTCAGATTTGTACTCTAAACTTGTTTTGATCATATCTCACTCATTTTAATGATTCCATTGCATGGCCAACTCTCACATGTGTATAACATCTTGTACTTACTGTAAATGGATCATACCATGCAAGTTTATCAGTTCAAGTTTTAGTTATATACTGTTTTTATACAGCCAACTAAATAATCATGATTTTAGCCTTATTTCTTATAGTTATTAACCTTTTTAAGCATATTTATCAACACTTGATCCCCACACAACATTTTTATCATCATATATTCATCATATACATATACAATAAGAAAGAAAATACATTTGTTCTTTACAAAAATAACAAGAGAAAATGGAGAGGATGATCTTCTTTACCAACCAAGTCTATTTCTTGTTTTTGGAAGACAAGAACTTGATGAACACCACAAGTAGCTCCAAGATCATCAAACACCAAGAACAATAGTTGAGAAATCAGCCCTAGGACACAAGCAAATCACCTCCTATGTTGTTAATATGCCCACCAAATGATCAAGGCTTCTAGATAACTCCATGATAGAGCTAGATAACATGTATTTTGTGGCTAGAAAAGATCAAATAGGGTGTTTTGTGCTTTGAAGTGGACGGCAAGGTGGTGATGGTTGAGAGGATTTTGAAGTAGTTTTGCATGTATGGAAAGATGGTAATGAGAAGTGGTGGAAGGTTTGATGGTTTTAGCTAGTAGTGGCTTAAAGTGTAAGCTTAGTCTTACACTTGTAGCTAACAAGTTAACAAGATGCCACATATTAATGTGGTGTCTTGTTTGTGCCGTCCCATGGTGCTAGTGGGGTGGGATAATGTATTTTGTCCCACCTCACTAATTTACGGGTATTCCTCGATTCTAGTTTTCTCGATTTACGTGCCCTCGGGTCGTTTTACGAAAAACGTTTTTATAAATTATGAATCAACGTCACAAAACGAATCCAATAAAAATTGTCTCATCAAAAACGGAGTTCAAAAACGTAAATACGTAATCCTAAGGTTTCTGGTTTAGTCGTAAAGGACGTTAAAACAAAATCGTAAGTCCTAATCTCTTCTCGTAAATTTGTGAGTTTATGAACCAACACAAATTTAAAACTCCAAAATAATATTCACGAATAAATTTATTTTCTGAAATGTCGGACTGTCACCAAAACGGTGTATGTAAACGTAAGCACGTAACGTTGAATCCTCCGGTTTTAGACGTAGTCGATGCTACTTCAAGACGTAAATCCAAATTACTTCCCAAAAATAAGTGAGTTCATAATATAACATTAAAATAATAATTTCAAATAAATATTGAGAATAAAATATCAACCATAAATTAACGGATTGTCACAGGTTATGTATCTAACCAATGCTTAGCCGGACCCTCTAGTGAAAATTGCACCAATATCAACTTAATGGCATCATGGGGAACTCCATTGTACTTAATGGTGTTGCAAAGAGCAAGAAACTTCTTAAGGTGATCATGTGGATTATCATTCTTGTTCCCATAAAAAGGTTTGTTTGAAACCAAGTTAAACATGGATGTTTTTAGCTCAAATGTGTTTGCGGGAATATCGGGTATCTTGATAGCATCGGCATATCCTTGCACATTGGATTGAAATTGCTCCATCAAAGATCGAGTATCAACTCCGGCCATGGCTTCTTGTTGTGGATGAATCAAAGCACGTTTCTCAGGATCGTCTTGATGGACGGTGGTGTTCCTACTCTTTCTCTTTTTCTTCCTTTTCGGAGGAAGGGGTTATACACTTATGCACACCCGCGAGTGAGCATGCAACTCAATACGAGGAATGAGAGAGAAGCTCTCGTGTGACTTTGAAGAGAAAAAGATTATCCTCTTCGAGTTTCAATATGAAATATCCACAAGAAAATAATAATATATGTATGTACTACTTGGGTGCAAGACCCCCGATGAAGCCTTCCTTCTTAGAATACTCACAAGTGAACGGGGGGTTAGGTGGCGCGAAGCACTTAAGTACCTATTGACCCTTAGATGGCATTTTATAGAACATCGCCTTTCTATTCACTTAATTGTTTGTATTCTTCGAATTGTTGCTTATTGGAAGTATTTTTCTATTCTTGCTTTATTTTGTTTGATCGATACGCGTGTCAAGGACCGGAACGCCCCTCAACACGGTGTATTGCCTTGGCAATACTTATGGAGAATATGTGTGTTGGTTGTTCTTATACGTATACGTATTCACTTATAATAATATATGGAGAATATTTTTGTATTTATGAGTTTTTAGAGAAAATACTATATGTACATAAAAACCGAGAGAATCCAATAATATATATTTTTGGGTGCAATCTCTTAGGAAAAAGATTACTTTTTCGATATTTTAATTTGTTTGGTCAATTCTTTAGGAAAAGAATTGTTTTTGTAATTTTTTAGTTTTTATATATTTTTATATTTTTGATTTTTTTATTGTTTTTTATTTATGATACGTAAAAATAACGATCACTAGGTGAACGGATCCCAAAAGCCAATGAAAAACGTCAATCGATAGTCTCTCGTGTAGTCAAAGAACCGGCAACGGCGCCATTTGAAATTGTGTATAATTGAAGTTCGTTTTCTCGATTCTTAACCAATTGAATGTCCTAACAAAATCGGGTTTATGATCGTTTTTGGTTGGTAGGGTTATTTGGCTTTTCTATGTCTAATTAAACAATCAAGTAAAATGTTGCAAAATATTAACTACGTATCCGTAAAACAATTAGTCAAATACCAAATTTTTATTCAAGGACAAAAATGTAAAACTATGGAATTTAAGTGCTTAAAATGTAAAATCCTGAAACTAAAATGCTTGAAATGTAAATCAGTTAACTACAAGGACTAACTATGCAAATGTAACAAACTAATAACTAATTTGTAACAAAATTTAAAACTGATTAAGTGAAAATGTAAAGTTTTGAAAATGTAAGGACTTAACAAGTGCAAACCCTAGATTAGTGAAAGTTTAGCCAGCTTTGCAATCAATTAAAAACCTTGAGGACCAAAATGCAATTTAATGTGACTTTTTTATCAAAAACGGGCTAAGATGATGAATAAGCTCGTTTAAGAAATCTAGTGAACCAAATAAGCTCTAGTAACTTGCAAAAAGCTTAAAACTCCATTTTACCTAGGCTTGTAAAAGGATTAAGTCTGAAATTCAGTAAATCTCAAATAAGCCAATACTAATAAGCCACAATTAAGCTATCTAATAAGCTAGACGTGCACAATCTCATTTCTTTGTTAAAGCTTGATTATCAGTCCATTAGGAGCATGGAATGTCTTTTGAAATTCAAAATGATCAAGTAATGAAGTGGGAAAATGAGAATAAGCTATAAGTAGCTTATTTGACCAAAGTTTGACCAATTTTTAGAAAAGCTGAAAATTTCCAGATTTACTCAAGAACACTCTCTAAACATAAATGTGAAAGAAAATTGGGATGTTTCTGAAATAGAAATGCTTGTTTGAGAAATCAGTCAATGCCTATATTACAGAAACTTTCATTTGCTTAATAGCTGAGTAAATTGCTTATTTCTATTGTGAATTGGAAAACTGTATAATTTCCTTAAAAGAGCTTAATGTTCAGATGTTAAGGGACAACTGAGCGCTGGTTTGAAAAAATTTCATCCAAGAATGAAGAAATGCCAAGCAAATCAAAACAGGAACTTTTTATGAACTAGTTAAGCTAAAAACTGACCCATACTTTTTTGTGACCAATTGCCTTTTTGACTTAAAACTTTGACTTGAAAACTATCAAACTTTGTTTAAAATGACTAAATGACTGAAAATGAACTATGTTTACTCAATTATCAACACTTGAACACAAATTGACAGCTTAAACCAAACACCAGTTTAACTGATTTAAACAAACTTTTATGAAAGGAATTTTGGCAATTGGCTAAACTAGTAAAAATGTGATATTAAACTAAACTCAATAGCTAAAATGAAGTGCAAATGAACCAAATTCAAGCTATGAAACATGTAAATGCACAAATTCACAAGTAACCTAAGTATGACTGAAAAATGAAAATCAGTAACAAGGATTAAGCTAGTAAACAAGTACTAAACTACAAATAAGCTACTCAAACACCAAAATCAGTTCAAATACTATCAAAACACACTTGATCATGCAAGCAAACAAGATTACACTAGGAATTAAGCAGGCATGACTGTTTAGTGGAACAAAAACTCAGAAATGTGAAACATTGAAGCAAAAGCCTCCTCTGATGGAGTAGGTTGGCGCTGAGCCATCTAGATAGTGTTAACCACCACCTTAACACTATCAACTATCAATTCAACCAGCTACAAACATCATCATCACCATTGCTGAACTTATTTGCTTTAAAATTAACTCAACTGGTATTGGATTGAACAGAACAGGATCAAAATAGCTACAAATCTTCAACACTTAGCTAATCATGATAATTGTGATCATAAATAGCTAACAACAACACAAATATAACAAGATTGCAGGGTATGAACAGTAGATTGAAGGAAAGAAAGTAGGATTTTATTTGATTGAAGGAAGAAATTTGTTACAAAGTTGGTAAAGTTGTTACAACTATATTAACTAAATCAAGAGCTTGTCAGACTCTTGAGTTTGTTAAGCTAACTACTAAGAACTAAGGATTGAGAGAAAAAGGGGATTTGTGTGAAAATTTCACACATTAACTACTTGTAAAAATGAAAGAGTACAACCCTATTTATAGACAAAATGTGAGTGTGTTTTGGAGTTGATGACGTGTTCCCACCATTTAATTGTTGCCACGTGTCATCAAGCTGCTAATTGTTCATCATATTGTTCTTCAAGAATTGGGGACTTTTGATTTATTGACTTTGAGCTTAATTGAGTGTGTCCAATGTGTTCCTCTCTTGAAAACGTCCAATTTTCATGTAGAAATCATGGTCTAAAATTTAGTGTAACTCAAAATCGCTTCTGGGCTTGATGTTGAAGAAGAGAGACACGTGTCATCTTTTGGTTGGGTGAAATAAGAGTCACACGGATCATTATCCGTATTGGATAATTTGTTTATTGAGTGGCGTGTCCTGATTGGTTGAATTTGGATAGTGGAAATTATTAAATGCTTTACGGCGCAGTTATTGCAAGGGGTGAGGTGGCATGATATTTGGCAATTCGTGTGAACTTGTTTCTTGCCTTCTCATTGGCCAAGACCATTTCACCTGGATTAAACTTGATTTAACTTTGGAAAATGGCAAGTTAACCCCTTGTACTTTGGCAGATTATCAACATAAGCTAGGAACTTCATTTCTTTGGCATAAATGGTCCTTCCACTTGCATTCTTGATAAATTTGACCCTTTGACTTGGTTGACTGAAGAGTTGACCATGTTTGACTTTTATCTTGACTTTGGCATATTTACACTTTTAAGTCCTTCAACTTTGGAGTGTTGTCAAGATAGGTCCCTTATCTTCAAAGTCTTGTCATCTTTGATCCTTCTTTGTCTTTTTCATCCAGATAAGCTTGACTTTCTTTTTGTTTGCTTGAAATTGTATTCTTCTTACCTATTTATACACAAACACAAAACATACCACATAATTCCGCTTATAAGCACAAAAGTTAGGTACTTTCCTTGTGTTTTAGGGTGATTTGTTGATTAATTGATATGAGTTTTTGCTCATATCATCTGCTGAGATTGAAAATCCTGCTGTTTCAGTTGAAGATGCTGTTGAGACTGAAGATGCTGTTGAGATTGAAGATGTTGTTGTTCCAGTTAGAGATGTTGATGTTATTCTGCAAGATTTTAAAAGGATGTATGTGTGTTAAATTCCTAGTTATGAGAAGAGATGTGGTGAAGAGTGTCGTACGACTACTGATGGTAATTGGAAAGGTGCAACTATGTGGATAAGTTCGAGTAACTGATGGATGTTTAATATATCGATAGTCATTTGGGAATGTTCGACTCGACGAAAAGAGATAGTAATTTAAAGATAGATCCTGATTCGAAATTAAGTGTGGCAGAAAAGGGTAAAGGAATGGTATTGTTGCGAATGACAATAAGGAATAGGAATTTATTTCCTCTAATAGAAGGTAAACTTGGAATTTAATAGTCTAAGATAAGAAGAGATGGTATTCAAGCAGTTGCTATAAATCGGGTAAGCAGGAGGAAGTATGATGTGTAGATCACATATATTTTATACCACTTAAGTAATTATCTATTTACTTGATGTAAGTACGGACTAGCTAGAGGTAGAGCTGCTGAAGGAATAACAAGGAGTGCAGTATAGGAATTGGTATTTCTGTGGTAATGAAATGTTTTCATTGCGGTAAAGGAGATTGAACAAAGGAATTATTCAGATAATGGAAGATGAATATGAAGGGAATGTTGCTGCTATTACAACCTATATTTTGGAAATGCTGATAAGATTTGAGATTTAGATGCAGTAAATTGTATGTTCTTATCTGGTAATCATTGAGTTAGAATTTTATTGAAATTCTGAAAGTGTTATTGATGGTGTATTAAATTCTGAAGGTGTTATTGAGGATATATTGAGATTTGAAGATGTTAGATTTTAGCAGAACTGAGGACGAGAAATCAACGAGAATTTGCGATTGGTCGAAATGAGAAATTCACCGACGGAAGAATAATATATATGTGTATATATTAAGGAAATATTTTTGGATCATATGGAATTAAGAAGTTTAGCACAGTTAACCGAACTAGAGTTGTGAGAAAGTTAACCAGGATAACGATGAATATCATAGGATATGATAAAGAAAGGTGGAAAGAATTAAATTGGAATGTTGTTGAACATTGAGTACTGATTTCAGGGAGTAATCAGTGGAATTTCTATTTGAAGATTTTATTGGTCAATGATGAGAAGGAATGTAGTAGGAAACTACAATAAGTCAAATTTTATGTGCGCTTTACTAGTAGTAGTCGGGAAAAGAATGAGAAGATGAGTTAGTACTTGAGGATACTATGTGATTATTCTGCGGAATCGTAGAGTTCACTGTCGTCATGGGAAAAAGGAAGCTTTGTGTTAGCTTGGTGATAGGATTTATGCAATCTGACTGTATATTATATTATGTGGTATTATCAGGAAGTTGAGAATGGTAATATGTTTGATTGTAAGGATTGGTAGATGAGACAATAAGGATAATCTGATTTGACTGGAAGGGTAAGTCATCGGAGAAGTAACATCGGGGCTGAACAAACTGAGCACCAGATTTCGGTGTCCATTATTGATTTGTGAATGTTTAGTGTGACGAGTAGATGATTGAAAAAAAGAAAAGTATTCTTTAACAATTGGAAAATTGTTATTAAAAGAAGGAATGGTGTGTAAAATTCTTTGGATAAGAATTTTAGTTGGAGTATTATAGATGTTTTAGAATGTGCGATCTATGGCTGAAGTGATCGTGAAAATCGGACTAGATTGAAACGATTGAGGCTTTGTCGATACCGACAAAACCGACCGAAGCTTGTAAATTCCTTTATGTATGTTGAGTATTATCGGAGGTTTATCAGGAGGTTTTCACTGATTGTTGAACCAAGGATAAAGCTGACAAAGAAGAACTAAATGTGTGAAATCCATTCATATATTTAAGTTGTTGTTGTGAGATCTGATTCTGTAGTTAAGGAAGTTGTTTATGAACGCTGAGGATAGATTGAATTTCTGTGCCTGTATAATTAGTATTGGAGGAATCTGAAGGAACTATAGAGCTGCGATGATGATAGTTGGATAATATCAAGTGGAAAGGAAAGCAATAGTAGTGTGTTGACTTGAATAAAGAAGTGTAACGGGGTTTGTATAATCATGAGATTAGACATTGTGGTATTTGATTTGGGATTGAAAAGTATTACTTGTATGGAATCAAGAATGATGAAAATAAGAATAAGAAGGACTTATGTATAAATGCCATTCGGAGATTTTAAAGAAAGGAGTCAAGGATTACCTAATGATGACTGAGAAATAATAATCGGTAAATTATAGATGGGATATGTTATAGTTCTGTATTACGAAGTATGTTTCAGATTATGAAGGATAAGTGTGGATACTGTCACTATCAACTAGTGAGTATTTAGTAAGAAGGAGAAGGAAAAAGGACTTATAAAATTTCTGAAGTAATTGAGAATTGACTCTTAAGTTTTGAGATAATTGGAATATTGGTAGCAACAAGCAGAATGGATAGAATGGAAAGAAAGTTAGAATTAAGGTAATAAACTAATGGAAAAAGGAATATCAAAGAAAGAAGATCAACAAATTGTTGGAAAGTTTGAAATAGAATGGTAATAGAAATGAAAGAGTTTAGATGTATGTTTTTGTGGAACAAAAAAGGTTATTGTGATTATTTAATTTTTCTCCTATTAGATCAAAGAGTGTGTTAAGAATGCAAGGATCAGTGGTGAATGAATTGTTCAGATTAAAAAGAGAATTTAATTATTCTTAGAGTGCTGAGAGTGTCGCATGTAGTATTGAAGGGATTTTACAAATTGAAGTATTGACACAGTACGGTTGGAATAAAATGAATTATGATATCAAGAAGTGATTTTACCATTATACATTTCAGATTTGAATATATGAGGCTAACGGAGTTATTTAAACAGTAATATGATATGAGGAAGATGTAATAATGTACTATAGAAGGTACAGTAATTCAGTGATCTAGCAAGCACTACACTCGGGACATAGAGATTGTTTGAATGAATGAAAGTGGAAAATGAGTATGGAAAGTATTTATGTGACTGGTTAGAATTATGGATAATCTCATTGTATTTAGTTTGAGTGTAACCTTAGGACATAGAGGCAGAGTAAATTTTTTAATACTAGAAATCGCTGTGATAAAGTATGAGTATTGATTAAGGTTTGAACATATTATATGTGACCCAGAGATTGAGATTGATATTTGGATATTATAAATTTCTACAGAACGTGTGAAGAATTGAGTTAAGAAGGAATATTGAGTATTTTCGGAAAGCAATGGACAGAGTGAAAGGATGAATTGAACGATGGTAATTGAAATTTGGTGACAATCACATCAACATATAATAGAAACTTGGGATGATGATATCTTAATATTTTACTATGAGTACTAATGGAAACTAGTGAAATGGAATCTTTATGCGATGATAACCGTCATACCAGTAGTTAAGAGGTGTAATCTGACAACTTGAATCACAACTATGTATGTTGTCAGAGTATTGGGGCTATAATGAAACTGAGAAAGTAGATCAGAAGAGTATGAATGATGAAGGAATATTAGCATAATAGAAGGTGAAATTGAAAGTTGAAGTGTAATAATAGTTGTAGATATGGTGATATCATAAGAATTGAGTGGACTGGTGTGAAAGACGTGAGTATCTCTTGAGGATCAGAGGTCACGTTGACTCTAGAAGTGAGGAAGTGTGAGTGTGAGGCGGGTTGAGCGCCGGGACGTCGCTCTCTTTTAGGAGGGTAGGATGTAACAACCAAAACTGTGGTCATTATTTAATTATATTTTTACGTATATTTTTGAAATTTTTGACGAGGTTGATTGTCATGACGATTGGTAATTTGATTTGGATGATGTTGAAATTTTATTTTTACGTTTTGACGAGTTGCGAGGATTATTAGTGATGACGATATCGACGGATGCCCGAGAAATTTTACATTTTATTTTAAACATGTCGATGTTTAATATTTTGACGTTTTTATTTTAATGTCGTATTAAGTCGTGCCAGGACTATATAATATCATATTTTGTGTGCGTTTTAAGTTTTGAGAAGCATTTTTATGAATCCCGAGACCCGTAAAAATTTTCAAAAGTGACTAGTAGTCATTTCCCGCTTTTTAACAAAGTATTTGCACTTTGGTCCACAAGAATCACAATTGGCAAAAACTACCCTAAACTTTTTCCATATAAAAGGAAACAAAACACACATTTACACACAATTTCCACCACCACCAAAAATTTCTCTCTGCCTCCTCTCCCTCTCTTTGTCCGTCCACCCCACACAACACAAATACCCCAAAAAATTTGATTTCAAGCTTGAATCTCTTAATTCTAATCAAAGACCCATTCCTAGTTTTTGATTCTCTACACATTGGTATGAAAATCTTACACATGCATGAACATTTTTGAAAAACCCATTTTTGGATGAAAATCTTGTTGTTTGATCTTAAATTGTTGTTGTATGTAGGTGTTTATGTGTTTATACATTAGTTTTGATGATTGCATGTTGATATTTTTGAGTTTGGTTTTTATGAATTAATCATCTAGGATGATTTAGTGTGTTATGATATAAAGTAGTAGTGTAAGAATGATTATAGTGGTAAAAATGGGGTTAAAATGTGGTGAAAAATTAATTTTGAGTGATTTTTAAATATATATATTTATAACAGATTATTAAAGTTAATTTTCTGAAAATATGAGTTTGAGTTTGAGATGAACTAATTAGATATTGTTGTAGAGGATGTTTTTAGCTTCGTTTTGGTATAAGGTAGGACTTCTAGCTACAAACGAGCGAAAAGTTACGTTAGTTTGATTATTTCGTGTACCGGTAGACGAGTATCGACACAATATATAATTGTTGTCGATATTTGGATCGAATCTCGGGGACTATAAAATGGAATTTTTAAATATGTCATGGACTGATTTTGACTGTTAAGTATGAGGATGTCAAATTTATTTTAAAAGTTGAGTGTCGGTTTCATAAACGGAGAAAAATAAATGCGTTAAAAGACTATATGAATTGTTGACGTAAAACTGTCCGGTTTTTGTAGTTCAAAGATGTGTCGGGCAGGGAACTTTAAATGTAAAATCTTTTGATGAGTTTTTAACAGGCCTTTCTATATATAGTAAGTGAAGTTTCTGATTGGTATCATAAAAATTTGACGTGTTTAAGTGGGGTAAATGAGCTTGTACATTTGGTGTGTACCGGCAGATTTTTATCGAAGAAGTCAACTAATAGAATAAATGTATAGAATGAAATAAAAGGTCACTTGTATTATTTTTATTTTGGATTGATTGTGATTTTATGATTTTGAGTTTGATATTACTAAGTATGGATTTTACTCGAGTTTATTATTGATGAACGCGCCTTATTTGATAGGTTGCGGTTTTTGTGTTTATCGGGCATCAACTATCGTCGAAGATCGTCTTACTACTGTTATTACTTCAGGTGAGTCTATAGCCTCGCTTTCTACTTGTTTTATTGATTTTAAAACCCGCGAGGGGGATACATGCTATTTGAAGTAAAATGAACACATGTCATAAGTAATTGTTGGACCCGATGTTGCCTTTGTTGCATTTGATGAAATGAATTGTATAAGTACCAAATTGCAAAAGACCCTAATTTCATGAGCCGTTAACTATCTTCTGACTTGATGTTGCGAGTTAGGAATAGCCGCTTATTCTAATAATAGTACTATTGGGCTGACAACCCTACCTGAGACCAGGGCTTTACGCTGAGTAACCCGTTGGGAAGGATAATTTTACGTGAATGAGAATTGGTATTCTTGCAATTAATACCCTAGTAGGGGCACTTGTAATTTTTCTAGTCATGCTGGCATTTGGCGTGGGTGACTAAGTTAAGGGCTCGGTGTCATGAGTTTAATACAATTCAATAGCCACTGCTATAATATGATATACTTGATTAATAGATTGTATGGCCACAATTCTATTAAACAAATGTGAATGATTTTTACGATGTGTTCAATTATGTTTTGTAAAACCTATAGACTTGCTCAACCTTTGTGTTGATGATTTTAAGCATGTATTTCAGGTACTTGAAGTTGTTGATTTGCGGAGCTCGCTGGAGAAGGATTGCGGAATTGCTTTTGTAGTAATTTGGTCTAAAACTGATTTTTTTCCCTATTGTCATAAACATATAGTAAATGGTCAAGTATTTGGTAAAAGGTTTGTTGTTTTGATTAAGATCCTAGGGGAACCTGTACGCTACTCTGATATATTTTTTAACTGATTTTACTTGGGATTGAAGGTTTTAGACATTGATTTAAATTATTTCCATATTTATTCCAAAATGTACCGTTTTTGGGTCGTTTAAAGAGTTGTAAAATGAAGTTTGTAAATAACACCCAATTGTGTATTTCTGCTGCGCAATGTAAAATTTGGGGGTGTTATATATCCAAATACTAATAGTGAGAATTTGGGGAAACTTCAACCGAAGGCTGATATTGGAATTTTCATTGGTTACTCACCCGCAAAGAAAGCTTACCGAATTTATAACCGTCATCTTGGAAAGATAGTAGAAACTTTGGATGCTGATTTTGATGAGCTGACAGCGATGGCTTCTGAGCAACGCAGCTCTGAACCCGCACTTCATGAGATGGGAACCGGTACTATCAGTTCCAGCTTATCTCCCAACAATCCTACTTCTCCATCATTTACACCACATAAAAGGCTCGAGTGGGACGAGTTATTTCAACCTATGTTTGATTAATTCTTTGATCCTCCAAGTGATGATTATCCAGCACCTGCAGTAGTAGCTCCGATTCCCGAAGTTGTCGCTTAAGATAATGGAAATCAATCAGATGCATCTACAGTAACTATTGAACCAGATGCACTTTCTCCTAACAATTCTCAAACTACACCCGAATCAACGCCCCCACTCGTTCATAATGATGTTGAAGAGGATTACTATGATCACGATTTGGAAATTACTCACCTACAAGAGCTTCCATTCTTTGGTTCACAAATACCCCAAAACCCTAACGGTGCGTCTACCTCATAGGAAGCTCATGCAATCGTTCACTCCAGACCACCACGGATTGAAAATCACAACACCAAATAGACAAAGGATCACCCAATCCGTAATATTATTGGTGACGTCGATCGACCAGTCTTAACACGTCGTCAACTATAAGAACATGCATTATACTGCTACTTTGATGCATTTCTCTCATACATTGAACCTAAAACTTGGCAACAAGCCATGACACAATCATCTTGGATTGAAGCCATGCAAGAAGAACTTAATGAATTTCAGCGACTTGAAGTATGGGAATTAGTTCCTCTACCCGACAAAGTCGACAGTCTTACTTTGTTATAGTTTTTTAAGGTTAAGCTTGATGAATTGGGTGGTGTGTTAATGAACAAGGCGAGATTGGTTGCACGAGGTTACAAACAAGCATTGGGTATTGACTTTGAAGAATCCTTTGCTCCTGTTGCAAGATTGGAGGCGATTAGACTATTCCTTGCTTATACTACTCACATGAATATGATCGTCTACCAAATGGATGTAAAAACGGCATTTCTCAACGGAGAATTAAGGGAAGAAGTCTATTTAGTCAACCGAGTGGATTTTTCAACCCGGAGTATCCTAATCATGTGTACAAGCTTAAGAAGGCTCTTATGGGTTGAAACAAGCTCCACGCGTGTGGTACGATCTCATATCGTCTTATCTCATCTCGGAAGGCTTCTCCAAAGGCAAAGTAGACCCCACATTGTTCGTTCTCAAGGAGGACAACAACATAATACTAGTACAAATTTATGTTGACGATATAATATTTGCTGCCACTACTCAATGACAATTTGACCATTTTGAGAAAATCATGTCCACACGCTTTAAGATGTCGATGACGGGAAAAATTTCCTTTTTCTTAGGGTTGCAAATTTCTCAAAATCCTAGAGGCATCTTCATTAATCAATCTAAATATGCTCTTGAATCTTTGAAAAAGTATCATTTTGAAAACTGTGATCCCGTGGATACTCCAATGGTGGAGAGATCCAAGTTAGATGAGGATATGGATGAGATTGCTGTCGATCCTAAACTTTATCGTGGAATGATCGACACCCTTCTCTATCTGACTGCTAGCATGCCTGATTTGCAATTTGCTATATGCATGTGTGCCCGGTATCAGACTCGGCCTACCGAAAAGCACTTACAAGTTGTGAAAAGGATCTTTCGGTATCTTAAAGGAACACTTCATCGTGGTCTGTGGTATCCGAAGGATTCCTATATTGCATTAATATCATATGCAGATGCAGATTATGCTGGGTGTCAAGAACGAGACGTAGCACTTCTTGTAGTGTGCAACTTCTTGGAGATAGACTGATTAGTTGGGCATCCAAAAGGCTGAAAAGCGTTGCGATATCAAGTACATAGGCTGAATACATTGCTATGTCTGGTTGTTGTGCTCAAGTTCTATGGATGAGATCATAATTAACTGACTACGGTCTTGGATTCAACAATATTCCGATGTATTGTGACAACAAAAGCGCCATTGCCCTTTGCTGCAACTACGTTCAACAATCCCGGACGAAGCACATTGACATTCGCTACCATTTCATCAAAGAGCAAGTGGAAAATGGAGTGATCGAGATGTATTTTGTCAACACCGAGTATCAGCTAGCGGATATATTCACAAAGGCCTTAGATCGAGGACGTGTCGAGTTTTTGATCGAAAAGCTGGGAATGAAATCATTCTCACCGGCGACTCTTAAGGAGTTGGTAGAAGAATCTGCGGAATAGTGGTGGTAAACTATTCTAGAGTATCCTTTTATCGTGATCATGTATATTATCGTACATATATAAACCACCAAAAGAAAAATACAAAATATAAAACATACAAAATCCATAAAAAATATAAAATCAAGAAAATCCAAAAATATTTTTCATTTTAAATCGGGCATGTCTTTTAGTACGGTAATATTTACGGCCTAAGAAATGTCAATTAAAATTGACACGGCGCCATAAATAAAGTCCGTATGAAAGTTTACATATTTTAAAACATGCCAACATGGCCTGTAGTTATTTCTGACTACAACCCGCTTTTCGCATTAAAGTCACGTATTTCTTCTGAAAACGTTGACTCACAACGGGAATTAATTTTCTCGGGTAAGGTTTACTTTAAAACCTTGCGAGGGATCAAGTTTACTTAATAACTTGGTATAACACGAATTAGTGTACGTCTCAGTGCATTACTTTGTTAAAATAAGAGAAATCTTATTTCCACCACGAATCGTTTTTATATCAACCTAAACGGAAAATGTAACACCCCATTTTGATAATGGAATGTCACACGTAATTATGACGTGTCATCAAAGCATACAAGGAAAAATGTCTAAACATTACATGACCATAAAAAGAAAATACCGGAATCAAACATCGATAGTCCAAAAGTAAAGCTCATCACACACAAACATAAGTATTGTAAAGGAAAGGACTAAACAATGTCCATAGCAAGTGTATCAAAGGAAAGATAATGCATAAATTAAAGAAAGGCTAGAAACTTCCAGTCCATATGCACGTACGCTTAAAGTCTACGAGCATCCCTGAGTACCTGCCGTTTTAGGAAGATAGAAAAGGAAAACGGCTGAGCAATACGCTCAGTGCACGGATGTACAATAAAGCATGAATAGGATAAGCATATAGCATAGAACATATAACATATAACAGCGGAAGAAACTAAGTCCCGAGTAACCTGGTTAAGTCTGAGTAAAACTGGTTTTATAGTTTGAAAAGCCTTATGTTTATCTTATAAAAACTGTTTAACATGTTCTACCATTAGCCAATATAGGTCATGAAAATCCACCGTGCATGAATACTTGGAGGGGTGACCTCATCATGCAAATTAGAGGGGTTGTCTCTAATTTAATATACTGGTTTTGGGTAAGAGGGATCAGCTCCTTGTGAAGGATGCAAGGCACACACCACATTCACACTGAGTAATCTGCTGAAAAACATGTAACTAGGATGCACCCATACACCTTGCACGCTTGGCATGGAATTGGGGTGAAAATCAAGGACGATGAAATTATTTCTAACGAAGCATTCACGTGTTCTTGTTCTATGAACCTAAACGTCCCATTTTGCGATGAAAATCATACATTATGTCTAAAACGCAAGTAGTAGCAATAGTAGTAGTGTAGTTAGTTTATCATTCAATAAAAGTGAATAAAAATGAATTTTGGAGGTGCTACGATACTTTATTCTAGCATTGCGTGAGGGCACGGCAATGGTTTAGTATGGGGGATTGATGAGACTGCTTTTATACATAGTCTCATCATCCAAAAAGGGCTTTAAATGCATAAAATATCATGAAAATGGCTAAATATATGCTTGTGTTTGTTGCTTGTGTATTTTAGGTATGGATATTGAGAAAATGACAAAGAATCACAAGAATCATACAAAAACGAACACGGGAAACGAAGCCGCACATTGAACCAAGCCCTAATGAATAATTTCCCAAGACAAACCCTTGAAGATTTGAAGATTATGCAAGAAGGGTCCTCCAATATTGAAGAATTGACACTTTATACCCTTGCATCTTCATAATTACAAGATTGGTCCCTAAAGTTTGTCAATATTGCAAAAAGGGCCCTCCACTTTGAAGAATTGGCAATTTTAGTCCCTCAACAAAACTAAAATGTCAATATTAATCCTCCTCAAAGTGAAACATGCCATGAAGGCTTCAAGTTACAAGAAATTACAAGTTTAGTCCTTTAAAAATGTCAAAATTACCAAAAGGACCCTTAACTTTGAAGAAATGGCAAAAATGGTCCCTCATTAATCATGACTTAGCAATTTGAGTCCTCCAAGAAGTCAACAAGACAATTCAAGACCATTATCTATGAAGAAAATTCCAAATCAGTCCTTCAAGAATCAAGAATTGGCAATAAATACCCCTGAAAATACTTTGGAAAAGTATTTTGGGCAAAAGTGTGAAAATGAAAACTTCATTACAAAGGGAATCCGGATTTGTTGTGTTTATTTACAAAGTGAAAGAAGTTTGAGAGATAAGGGGCTAAATATGGCAGACAACCTAAGATACCTAGACCACTCCCCACTTGACACATGTCCCACTACCACCTTTCCACCAATGGGAGCTCACCCTGCTGCCATGTCACACTCCACTCACCCTATTAATTAACTAATCTGACTGATTAGTTAAATTTGGCGCTTAACATGTTTTTCAAACACAAATCCGGATTAAACTTGCAACTATTCACTCCAAGAACACAATTGGGTTTTCTTAATCCTGTTGTAATTAGGCCTTGATATTGTGCAGATTTGTGATTAAGAGTCTTATAAACACATCCCAACTTTCAAATGGCTTACCACATCACCCATCAGTCCCACACAAGATTCCCCTGCACCAAGGATGAACAAAACGCCAAAAATTTGACAGTCATCCAACCATCCTCATTCCAGCTTACATTTTAAGCTTGTTATAAGCCATTTGATGCATTTTAACACATGCCAGCTCCACAACAAAACAAGAACTTGTCACATGATCTTCAAAATGACAAAACCCTCAAGGGCATTTCTGGGACTTCACCAAGCATTAGGGTTTTGTTTTTAGCTTTCTTAGACATCACTTGTAGCCTATATAAGGCATAGTACCATTTACATTTATCCTTGCTCTTGAATTTCCCATTGTTCACAAATCTGTAAATCATATATTCAGTTAATGAAATGTGTTTGAATTTGGTGAAGAAAAATCAAGTGTCAACCTTATTATCTGCTTATTATTGTTGGTTGTTTATTGTTCTTGAATCCTAAAACCTGTTTTCAAAGGAGTGTGAAAAAGTTTGCACATTTTCCATTAATCTTGATATTTTGCTAAATCTAGTTCAAACCTTGGAATTCTTGGGCTATAAAGCTGATCATAGCATCCTGATATTGTGTTATCAAGGTGTGGTGAAGCTTATAACTTGGGGATAATCAAGTGTGGGGAACTAAGGTTGCATTAATCAAGGATTTTCATTTTTCTGATTTTGATATTTTGCTCTTAACCTTGTTGAATCTTAGCAGGCTTTATTGTGGAAGCTTGTGCTTGTTCTTTCTAGCACATAAGCTTAAAATTCGTGGGTGTGGATGTACATCCATGAGGTACACACCATTCTACTTAAGATCTGTTAAAAATATGGATTTTTGGTGAATTTGTGTGCTACTTGTGTTCTTGCTGAATTGTGGCTTAATCTTGCTTAAATCTGCATATTACATATGTTATTGCGTTGATTTGGGCTTGGGTAACCTTGGAATACACTTTCGATTTGAAAATTGTGATTGGAAAAGTTAAAAGGGTGTTTGGGATTACCTGTTTGAGATCATAGTTTGTTATTGTGTTGTTGAAAAGTGTTGTTTGTGCTTTGTATCTACTACTACTTGGTTGAGTGCTATTTGCTGCAAGTTATTGGGTTTAAAACCTTGAATCAAACATTGTGCTATATCTCATTGATTTTGACTGTTTTTGAACTAAGATTTTGGTAATATCTAGAATATATGCATGCTTAGGGTTAAAAGTTGTTAAATCATTGTTTATACAACATATTTGATAGATCTGAGTGTTTGAATTTGGCTTGTTGATCAAGTGCATCAGCAAAGTAAAAATCTGCTTGTGTTAGTGTTCATTAGTAACTTATTGTGCTTGAATCTTGACTTAGACTTTGAATCATTTCATGAAACCTGTTTAGACTTGTTCATTTAAGTTTATTATAGCTTGTGTATGCATTTTGTGAAGTTTGGCTAGCTGAATTGTGCTATAAGTGCTTATTGAACCATAACTGCTTATTTGTTCATGTCTGGGCAATATCTGGTGCTTAATTGAATTAACTGTACAAATTGGCTGATTGTGATTGTGATTTCTATGTTTTTATTGACTCCTTATGATCCACTGATCATTTAGGTGCCTTTGTGTAACTTGAATCCACAAAAAAGTCACTAAAGACAAATAGTCAAACAAGTCAAGCAGTGGAAAAAGTTTCCACTGCTCAGACACCAAAACTAGCCCCTGCTAGTGTTAATTTTCAGTTGGTTTATTAATAAGCCATAATGGCTTATTTAGACCTGCAACAACATACTTTTTGTGATCAATCTTCCTCATTTGACCCATTTGTTTAAACTGGAGCTTATTAGACTTTGACTTTGACTTTTTGCTAGAAAACTCTTAAAGTTGACTTTTAATTAAGTGCTTATTTTCTTATTTCAGCTTATTGAGTTACCTTATATGAAAACTTTTTATTGATTAAGCTTAGTTAAGTCATTTAAAAGCTTTTGAAACTTGAATCAGCTCTTGGGGTGGCCTAGAACTCGAAAACGACTATTTTGTCGTTTTGTGAAGATAGCTTATTGCTTTTTCAGGCTTATTCCTTGGACTGTTTTCAAATTTATTTTTACAGAAGTCATAAGTAACTCAAAAGAAGCTTGTGTGACTAATTTGAGCTTATGGCATTAGCTTATAGCTTAATGGGCCAAAAAGCCCATTAAGAATAAGCTGTTTGATATAAGCCAGCTTATATCACATTTTCAGCTTTTGGGCCTTTGAAAAATTGTGTTCAGAATCAAATTTTAGGTCAGATAGGAGCTTTTGGACCATTTTTATAAATATTTTTCTTATTGGGCTTATTTTGGCCCAATAAGGGTCTGTTTTGGACTTTGGCCCATTTGAAGGCCCATTAGGGGTATTTTTGTAATTTAAACTTGATTTCTGTTTTTATTAGGTTAAATTAAACTAGTTTGCAACTTTTTAGAATTTTTTATAAATTTTGGATTTTTAATATTATTTTATTATTATTTTATTATTAAAAATTAAAATTTAGATTTTTTAAGTTTTTATATTTTTCATAGGTTAAATACATTAAGTTAGGAATTTTACAATTTTTAGAATATTTTTATTTTCCTTAGATTAATTTTTATAATTATCTTAAGTTTAAAAAAATTTAATTATTTTTAAATAGTTTTTATTAATTTTAAAATTTTCAAAAATAGTTTTAAATTAAGTTAAGTCATTTTAGAGGTTTACAATTGAAAAAATCTCATTTTGGGCTTTTTGTTAATTAAATTGATTTTTTGGGCTTTAATTAGCATTAAAAAATTATTATTTAATTAAATAAAAGGTTTGAGTGATTTTTGATTTTTTGTAAACTCTAATTACATTATTTAGGATTTATTGCAATTTTCTAGGAATTTGTGGAGTAAATTTTTAATTTTGTTACTTTTTACGGTTTTACGTGTACGACCTTTTCGACTTAGTTTAATTCGTCATCGTAACCGTCATTCTCTTCTTATCTCATTTCTATTTTCTTTTCTCATAATCATAATCACATCATTAATCATCTCTTAACACACACACACCAAGCCTCCTTGAGAACGATCCCCACTTTGGGTCATAACTCGTGGTTTTCCTAAATCACTTGTTAATACTTACCCTAATTACCCTTTTGTTTTTCCTAAAGCAAAGGTGTGTAAAAACTCCAATATCATCAATCCATAACACAAGATTCTAAAGAGAGAAAGAGAAGAAAAGTAGAAAGAGAAACAAGAGAGATGGTGGAAGGTTTTTTACTATTAGAGAGAGAAAGTACATGTCACCAACACCCTCTTCCACACATGGAAGAGGGTTTATATACCCTTGGCATATGGGCCGTGGGTTTAGTGTCCTTGGGCCGGGCTTGGCTTTGCTTGGGCTTACGCCCCTAACTTATACAATATTAGCTTAAAGTCTAAGCCCAGTTAACCCGACTAATCCTATTACAATACAAGACCATTAACAACTAAGATTACCTATTACATTCTTGTTCGACTATATAAAATATAGGACTAACAATCTCCCCTAATGTATCGGTCATCTTAAAAAGCTTGAAAAGGATAAGATGATTGAGTGAATACATTCTTGAAGAGGAGATCTTCCTGCTTTGGTCTTGTATCTTGGTCTTGATCTTGTTTGTAACGGCTTTGTTCCTTCATGCTTTCGTGATCTTTATCTTGAGCCTTTGTCATTTGACTTTTAGTGATTGAGATCTTCCTATGTGCTCCTTGTGACTAAGATGACCTATTACATTCTTACATTCTTAGGTATCTTGATTATCTCCATCTTGTGCTCTTGTGACTTCTGAATCGACATCGATTACACAGCTACGCCACCTTCTTGATATGCAGCAACATTTATAGACACACATAAAATGGCTTTGAACATTTCATCCTAACTCGGTAGCATTTTACCTAAGGTCGGTGAAGACCATTTAGACGGTATTAGATACCGTATATGTGATCGGGTAGATTCGATTAAGAATCTCCTTGATAGGGTTTCCCGGCGGTAGTAGCCAGTTCTCTTTACTCGACCGTCTCAAAGCAGACTGTGAACATAAAGAGAGAATCATAAGGATAAATTATCCGTCTGATTAGAGTCGTCAATTCAGAATTCCTGGAACAAGTTTGATTCAGTAAGAATCGCACCATTGTTGCTTTCAAGTTTGTCACAAGCTTGATTCATAGAGAATCTTGCGAGTTACCTACCGTAGTGCTGTTTGATGTTGACACTGGAAGGATTTACATTCGTCACTGTGAACACTAATGAGTGTCACTCTGAATGTTCAGGCAAGATCACATGGATTTTGCGAAGAAACATGGAATCAAGTTTGAATCAATTAAGAATCCAAACTTAGTTGCTTTCTAGTTCTCACAAATTTGATTCGTGTAGAATCGCACAAGTTACCTATCATGAGCTTGTTTGATATTGGCTCAAGCAGGATTTCCATCTTCATTGTGAATCGTATCACTCAGATGTTCTGGAAATATCACAAGGATAATGCATAGGACTCGATTGTGTCCTAATGAAATGATAGATAGTTCTCGTTTGGCTCTAGACTCAATAAGTGCATTTTGGTAATCAGAGGCTGGAGCAGACTGCCACCTTTTCAATATTAACTAACTCGGAGTGAGAAAGTCAATAGATACGTGTTGATCTCCGTGACAATGAGACAAGTTTCTTTTGAGAGAAAATCGAATGGCTGGGGAAGGGTTGTGCATCGCATCACTGGGTCCATGACAATTGTCTTCAAAAGATGTGTTAACCCGGTTTCTACCTAAGTTGCATAGAATATTCAACTCCTTCAATGCTTACCAATACGTCATCATTAGCACCTTGTTGTGATTATTCTAGTGCTAACTTAAGTAATTGGTCCGCATTCAGCTTCATTCCACTCCATCTTTTCTAAGGACAAGTATTTCTAGCTATGGAATGTCCTTGGGTAGATCCCTCCGGTTCTGGTTGGATCATAGGACTTAGTTTCCTATCCTAAACCACCTTTTGACTCCATCGTTCCGTCGTGATAGTAGGTTGTTTTGGATAAAGATCGTAACCATAAAACCATTGAAAACCATTCAAAGTGCTTGATAAAAATTAAAACTTTTAACACTTTGAAAGTTTTATATTTTCGAAAAGCTCCCCTACACACATGCATCGATATACGAAATAGTTTAGCATGTGAAGGAAAGAGTTGCACTTGAGTCTTTAAGATCACATGTTGCGATATATTACATTTTAATCACATTTTCTCCCCCTATTTCTAATATAAAACATAATATTAGAGATACCAATTGATTAAAATATGACATTATCTATAAACCGATTGGGAGAGAAACATGTGTGCGCGCATGAATCATGGAACTTTTGTGGTCGGGTTGCTCCCCCTCAACAATATATGTGTGTCATGAAACAAAATTTGACAATATTTTGGAAAAACGACACCACAAAATATGTTGAGGTACGGAGTTGAGATGCCTTTACCGATAATATATATGACAGATTTAATATCATTTTCGGAATGTGTTGGATACATAAATTATGACAATTATAGAGATGTACCGAACAGCATTAAAAGGCTTGATTTTAAAACGCTCCCCCTCAAAAATTGATCAAAATAACATATGAAATTTTTAGATATAAAAACCTATTATGAGGAAGGGAGTGTTGAACACACAATTTTGAAAGATTTAGAAAAACCTTTTGAGAAATTCTTGAAAAATTGTGTTCAACGGTTTTAAAATAAATTCCGATTTACATGAGCTAAAACTTGAATGTATTGTGGCTAGCTCATGACCGAGAAAAATTAATTTCTCGTTGAGAAGGATAAGTTATCGTCCGTGATAAACTTTCCTTATTTGAGGTCCGAGTCCTAAGCTGGGATGTGCTTAGAAGTCATTATTTGCCAAAACCTCCAAGTCTTCTGGAGTCATATACTTCATACCAAGACGGCCAACGAGATACTGAAACCTATTTTGAGATAGGGATTTTGTAAACAAGTCAGCTATCTGGTACTCAGTTCTGACAAAGTATAATTCCACGATACCACGTTCCACTTGTTCCTTGATGAAGTGATATCTGACTGCGATGTGCTTGGTACGGGAGTGTTGAACCGGATTGCAAGAGATGGCTATGGCCGACTTTGAGTCACAATACATAGGTATTTTATGAAAGTGGAAGCCATAATCCGTGAGTTGAGTTCTCATCCAGAGGACTTGAGCACAACACGTAGATAGAGCCACATATTCTACTTCAGCTGATGAGAGCGAAGTGCAATCCTGCTTCTTTGACGACCAGCTCACAAGTTTGTCTTCCCCTATAAATTGTACGCTACCAGAAGTGCTTTTGCGACTATCAAGACAACCAGCGTGATCAGAATCTGAAAAAGCTGTTAGACGAAAACCGGTTTCCTTCAGATACCAGAGTCCCATGTGAATGGTATTCTTAAGGCACCGAAAGATCCGTTTAACCTCTTTGAGGTGCTTTTGAGTAGTTCTGGCTTGATATCGTGCACAATAGTATGTGGCATGATGAATATCAGGCCCGCTGGATGTAAGGTACATAAGTGACCCGATCATACTGCGATATAGCGTTTGATCTACGGGATATGAGTACAAGTTAGCGTATAAGGATTTGGTCGACAATGGTGTACCAACGCGAGCACATGAGGTCATACCATGCTTTTTAAGTATCTCTTGAGCATACTTAGCTTGGTTAATGAAGATACCACGTGGGGATTGATGAATCTGGAGGCCTAAAAAGAATTTTAGCTCCCCCATCATTGACATTTCAAATCTGTTGTGCATTAATTTTTCAAAACGTTTTGAAAGTTTTGGGTTCGTAGAACCAAAAATATTGTCATCAACATAAACTTGCACTAGCAGTATGTCATCCCCATATTTATTAGTAAGAGAGTATGATCAATAGAACCTTTGGAAAATCCTTTGGAAACCAAGAAGTTTGATAGTTCTTCGTACCATACCCTTGGAGCTTGTTTAAGTCCATATACAGCCTTCTTGAGACGATAGAATTTGTCAGGATGATGAGGATCGATGAATCCTTCCAGCTGATTCACATACACTTCTTCCTTCAAATGACCGTTTAGAAAAGCAGTTTTAACGTCCATCTGAAAAACTGTGAAGCCCTTATGTGCAGCATAAGCAAGGAATATCCTGACAGCTTCCAAACGTGCAACTGGAGCGAATGATTCAACGTAGTCTATGCCTTCTTGTTGAGGTATCCCTTAACCACAAGACGAGATTTGTTTTTGATGATGGTTTGTTCTTCTTCCAGTTTGTTTTTCCAGATCCATTTGATATCTAAAATTGACATTCCATAGGGTCTATCTACAAGTTTCCAAATATTTAGGCGTTCAAACTGATGAATTTCGTCTTGCATTGATTCAATCCATGCATGATCAGTCATGGCTTGCTTGATGTTTGTAGGTACAGTTGAACTCACGGTGAGTGCATACATGCACACATCGCCATCAGTTTCGAGTTGTCTGCGTGTTCGAACCGGTTGTGAAGGATTTCCAATGACTTGCTCCAATGGATGATCACGTGTCCAATGGTGAGTGGATGGATATCGTTGGTAGAATGTATGCATGTTGGACGGATCAACATGTTGAGTAGAAGACTCTCCGACTTCGCGTACCGGTGTACCGAACGGATTGATAAATTCTTCTTAGTCGGGTTGTGCATCGACTGCTTGATTATTGTTTCCTCCTTCAGCATTAACGGTTGGTGATGTTGGTTGTATGATAGTTTCTTGAGTTTGTTGAGTATCGGATGGAATTGTCTCTTGAGCAACGGTTGCGGAAGTAGATGCAGTTGTGTCTTGTTGATTTTGTTCGGGTGCATCAGCAGCATTGACAGCGGAAGGCTTTGACACAACTTGATAGTTTCCATAGTAATATTCATCAAACATTGGATCATATAAATCAACCAACTCACTAATTTGTGTCGTATCCGTCGAGTCTGTTGTAGGAGTATTTTGTTGACATTCTTGCACGGGGCGTACACTGTTTTGTGTAGGTGCCATTGCTGGACATTGAGGAGCGGGACTTGAGCTGTTGTGTTCAAGTACCATTTGTGGTAATTCGTCAAAGTTCACATGAATTGTTGCGACAATAATATTTGTTCGCTTTGTATAGACCCGATATCCTTTCGACAATGTAGCATACCCCACAAAAATACATGCATCACCTTTTTCTTTCATCTTGTCGAGATTCTCACCGTCTTTGAGAATGTATCATAAAGATCCAAATACGTGAAAGAATTTGACAGTAGGTTTCCTGTCATTGATGATGTGGTAAGGTTTCTTTTCATGTCTAGGGATGACGAGAAAACGATTCTGAGTATAACAGGCAGTTGCAATTGCTTCATACCAAAAGAATAGCGGTAATTTTGAAGCAGAAAGCATTGTTCGAGCAGCCTCAACCAAAGTACGGTTCCGTCTTTCGACAACACCGTTTTGTTCAGGAGTTCGAGCAATAGACGTTTGATGTTCGATGCCTTCTTCTTGAAAGTAAGATTGCAAGTTCTTGTTCAAAAATTCAGTACCCCTATCCGTTCTTACAGTTAAGACTTGAGCTTGAAGATGCGTTGTATCATCTTGAGAAAGTTTTTGAGAACCTCTGGTGTTTCATCTTTGGATCTTAAGAAGAAAGTCCATGTGTATCTAGAGTAATCATCAATAATCACGAGAATATACTTTTTCCCGTTAATACTCTTTACACGCATGGGACCACATAAATCCATGTGTAAAAGTTCCAATCGTCCTTTTGAGCTTGGGTAGTCTTTGTTTTGAAAGACTTCCGTTTTGCTTTCCCCAACTCAGAAGAAGAACAAAGATGGTCTTTGACGAATTTTAACTTAGGAAGACCGGTCACAATATGATTCTTTGAAAGCAAGTTGATGGTGTCAAAGTTGAGATGTGACAATCGTTGATGCCATAACCATACTTGAGAGGATGAAGCTTTCGCCATTAAGCAAATTAGATTTTTTGAAGATGTGTCTTGAAGAGTTACTGTGTAGAGATTAGAACCACGAGAACCTGTAAGAAGCTCATTCCCATCGTAGTCTCTAACATAGCAAGTAGTTTTTCGAAACGCCACTTCCAAATCCGCATCACAAAATTGACCAACGGAGAATAAATTGTGATTCAGTCCTTCGACGTAATAAACCCGTTTTATAGTGATATTCCCTTGAACCAAATCTCCATATTCGAGTATCGGTGCAAACTGATCATTTCCAAACCGTACCGTACCTAGAAACTTCTCCACGAAGTTAATTAGAAGATTGAGATTGCCCGTCATGTGCTTGGTGCACCCATAGTCCATTATGAAGAGAATGATCTCGACGAGCTGCATAAGAATTAGGAGACAGTGTAGATTTTGACAAATGGGAGCCCGTGATAGCAGTGGGTTCTAAAATATTAGTAGACCTAGATGTAGATCCTAGAGGCAAGCTAACATTCATAGTCCCATTTAATAAAGTGGTTGTCTTAGGTACCCATTTGTATCCGGGTGGTGTAAATTTCGAGTACCCCCGTGTACATGTCCTAATCATGTTCTCATTAAGCTTCTTTAACCTGTTTTATCTACGCAGAGTAGTGGATTTGAACACACTTAGTTTCTTAAGTGGTTGGACAGTGGATTGGTTCATGGTTCTTGTGGGTTTTCTAGTACTAGTGGGCACAAGAGTAGGCTTCCTAGTTCTAGCATTCACGCCATTATGATTAACAGCACAAGCAGCATGATTAAAATTACGAGCACATTTTCCACATTTAACACAGACAAATTTAGCATTCGAAGTCTTAGTATTCAAATTGTCATTACATGCAGTTACAGACGTTTTATTCTTAGAAAACTTAAAATTCCTATGGTGGTCTTCTACTTCCATCTTCTTCCCTTGACTATTGTTAGGCATGACTCTATCTTGCATTCTAGTGCCCTTAAGCTGTGGTCCGCTAACGCTAGTAGTGGGAGTTACTCCTGTAGAAGAAGACACGCGTTGATTAGTTTTCTTAGAATTCTGAGGTAACCGGGATGTTCCAATTTGAGTGGGCCTAGTGTTCATCTTATGCATTCTTGGTGCTATCACATTTGTGCTCTTCTCATTTCCTATCTTAGGCAAAGTCTGTGGGGATTGTCCCAAAATAGATGATTTAGGGCATTTAACCACATTCGGTTGACGAACGACGGATGGTTTACCCAAAACAGACTTTCCTTTCATTTTCGCAATGAGTTTCTGTAACTCACTAATGGCTATGTCCCTTTCTTTTAGCTGAGCTTTCAAATCATTTATTTCAAAATCTTTTTCAATATAAGGTACGAAACGAAGATGATGCCATTTCGCGACATTTTTGATGATTGTGAGATTGATCATCACTTTGTGAAGCAAGTTCAAGGGTGTGAAAACTTTTCTCAAGATTAAAAAATCTTTTCTCAAATTCTTTGTATGACTCAACCTTTTTTGAAAGCTCAACCTCAAGATTGTGACATTTATCAACAACTAAAACATTCAGATGATCTATACGATAGAATTCCCGCGACAGTCGATCAATTTAGTTAGATAGATGGGTTTGTTGTGTCTTTAATTTAGTTTGAAGAAAATCAATTTCATCTTCAAGAGATTTGACATATCCTAAATTAGTTGCCATTTCTTCAGTGAGAGTATTATAAAAATTTCCACATTGTTTGAAAGGTCATCGATGGTTGGGACAATACATTGTTGAATGACGACTTCTATTTGTGGGTGAGGTTTAATATTCCAAACGGTATCTCTAGAAACTTTTTCATAATCGACAACACCTTTGTATAAATTTAAAACCCCTTGTTTTATAAACTCAAATTGCTGAACACTTTTACATTTTTCATCCCATTTACGTTTTTCATCCAAAATTCCCTTTTCTAACAAAATTGACTGCTTTTTGAAACCCCTTTTTTAAGAACTTTTCGTTTCCGTGTGATTATCCGTTGGTGGAATATTTGGAAAATAGTCTTGTTCATATGAAAGCTCTTTTTGAGGGACAAAGTTAATGACATGTTTCTCATTCCATGCGGTATAATCATAAGGTGCGATGAAGTCATATAGGTTGGATTGACGTTCTGCGTCACGACGAAGGATTTCTTCGGAGTCGGGGGAAAGCATAAGGGCAAGATTATCATTATAGCAACCGATATCATAAAGACCAGGCTTGATTGTTTGAACGTTCTTGAGATATTCAGGCTAAACAAAACTCGTATATTATTTCTATTGAGCATATTCATAGTTTGAATAGACTGACCCGTTTTGTAAACAATGTTGTTTAACGTGTCGACTCTCTTTTCCAAAGCAAGAATTTTTTCAAAATCCTTTTCTTCACGAGTTTTATAAATCTCAGTTTGTTCTTTGTTAACCAACTCTAATTCAGTAATCTGGAGTTTATGTAGCAGCAGTTGTTCTTCAAGGTCCAATATCTTTTGTTTTGACATATGAATTTCGTGTGTTACTTCAGAACAATATTGTTCATTGAGCACCTTACGTTCATATACCAAACCATTAGCTATCGCAACCAGTCGATCAGCTTCTTTTACATAATCACACTCTTAAACATGTCTATCTCCTCGGCTAAGGATGTGTTTGCTTGCTTCAAACCTTTATTAGCCTCTTTGTTTTCATTAATTTCACGTTTTAAAGAATCAATAATAGACGTAAGAAAATCACGGTCCTCTTCCGAGTCAGTATCCTTAGTAGCATTTCCGTCATCATTACACATATGCTGTGAATCCGTAGAGATATTGCTATCCTCCCATTACATATGTGTCATTGATGCTTTCGGGTTGCTCAGGATGCCGTCTTTCATTAGCAAACACATTATAGTTATAATTTGATGGTACCTTTTCAATTGGCTCAATGTCGAAGATTGGTCCAGAGTTTTTAGCAATCTCTGGAATCACTTCTTGAATCTTTGCCATGTGCACATAATGAGCCTCTAACTCTTGATCATCGGCTCCATCATCAGTGTCATCACGCCAGTCAACTTCATCTGCTGTGAGAGGAATCCCTGCTTCTTCTTTCTTACACAGTAGCATCTTTTCCTTGTGATATCCCGAATCCTTAACCCGTTTTGGCTTCTTACATTCCCTAGCCATGTGCCCAAATCTCTTGCAGTTGAAGCATTGAATCCCAGTCTTCTGCACCACCGGAGTGCCTACAGTATCTCTAGCGCAAACTTGATTCAACATGTTCTGATTATCATACCTAGCATCACGATCATACCTAGGTGCATGATCAACTTCCTTATATCTAGCATTGGATGATGATCTGAGTTTGTTGTTGGTAGTTTTGTAGATCTTCTTATAAGTTGTGGTGAGTAAAGACATGAGTTCCTCAATCTTCTTGTCCCTTGAAGTTTGTTCATCATCACTGTCTCCATCTGACTCGGTGTCATACTTTGGAGGTAGAGTGGGGACAATTTCTTTTGCTTTGTGTTTAGCAGTAGCTAGAGACTTGGTGGATGAGCTTGATGACTTTGAGGAATGAGTTGGTGGTTGTTGACGGGGAACGTGTTTTGTTGAAGTAGCAGCCACAAAAGCAATAGAATTTGCAGACCGTTCTGCGTTTTTAGCCCTTAGTTCATTCACTTCATTCGGATGTTGTTACAAGATATCATAAAGTTTGTGATAGGAGATGGTCTTGATATCTTCCCTTTGTTTAACCAAGGTCACAAACCTTTGCCATTTTTGTTTGAGTTGAAGTAGAAACTGAACATTGGCATGATGACTGGAGATGGTGCACTGATTTCTGACAAGCTCATTCATCATTTTGTAGAATCTCGAGTAATATGAGTCAATGGATTCACCATATTCAGATGTGAATTTTCCAAACTCCCAAAGTATATTAGTCTCGAGATCTTGAACATTGATCGACTCACCTTGCTTCAATCGATGAATTGCATTCCACATTTCCATAGCATTATGACATGCATCAACTGTGGAATAGATATCGTTATCAATTCCAGTGAGTATGAAGTTTACATCATCAGCTTCAGCTTGGAGGAGTTACTTTTTCTCAGCAGAACATGTGTCAAAATCCTCCATAGCTCGTATAGTTGATGAAGTACCATCCTCTGCTTGTGTGGTAATTGGTATGAATTCAAAAACTGGAGGTGGATTCTCAAGGCAGTGATGAAGAGCAGTTCGGTTTTCTTTTCCGTCGAGAAATCTAAGAAAACGAGATCTCCATTGAACGTAGCAACCGGTAGTGAGCACAGGTGGATTACCGTTGCCACCTTGTTCCAAACGAATTTGATTAGCACTTGCAATGTTGATGTTGTTGTTAGACATGGTGAATATTTGTGAATGAATTGCAGATCTTAGTAGATTTGTTGTGATGAGGTGTGGTTAAAAATTCGTAGCGTTCCGAGAATCTTCAGTCCGACAATAAATTCCTCAGTCCGACAAAATGGTAAGCCAAAAAATTTTTTATTGCCATATTTTGAAATTGACTTAGAAATAGCCAAAAACTAGTAGGGAAAAAATTTGAATTTACTTGACCTAAAAATTTTAACTCGTTTTTTTTATTTATTTTTTATTTTTTTTATTTATCTTCGTGTAAACTATGTTCCGGGACTAGTCTAGATAGTGGCTAATTCTAAAAACTACTCAAACAAAATTTCCATCGGAATGTCCTATCGGAATAACTATCGGAATGTTATGTCGGAATGTTCTGTCGGAATGTTCCGTCAGAATGTTCTATCAGAATGTTCTGTCGTAATGTTCTGCCGGAATGTTCTGTCGTAATATGCTTCTATCGCAATATGGTTGTCGCAATTTTGGCAGAGTAACGTCGCAATATGCCTTAAATTTCGTCGCAATCCACGATCGGAATGTACGATCGCAATCCACGGTCGGAATAAGGGACTGTCGCAATGTATGATCGCAAAGTAAACCCTAAGGTTATAGCGATCGGAATACGTGTCTGAATGATGTATCGCAATGTAGCACTTTTCTCGGACAAAACACCACAAATTCAAGATTTTTAGCCTAAAAATGATCCAAGCACCCAAAAAAACTTGTGTTTTTAACCAATGTAACAATACCAAATCGCTACCAATAGTATGTAGATGATTTGTATCAAGAATAAACCATAAAAACACAAAAAGAAATTTGGGACGTGAGATATATAGATCAAAATAGCCACGAAAAATCAAGAACACAACACACGAATCTTCAATCACCTATCTACTATAGGCTCTTGATACCAAATGTTATTCCCATATCAATCCATAACACAAGATTCTAGAGAGAGAAAGAGAAGAAAAGTAGAAAGAGAAACAAGAGAGATGGTGGAAGGTTTTTTACTATTAGAGAGAGAAAGTAAATGTCACCAACACCCTCTTCCACACATGGAAGAGGGTTTATATACCCTTTGCACATGGGCCGTGGGTTTAGTATCCTTGGGCCGGACTTGGCTTTGCTTGGGCTTACGCCCCTAACTTATACAATATTAGCTTAAAGTCCAAGCCCGGTTAACCCGACTAATCCTGTTACAATTAATAAGTGTGTAAACACTTATCCTTTTGCCACTAAAATCAAGGAAAAACAAGACCTAATCATGTGTTTTATATCATAAATGTCGGAATGACGCGTGGTTTTGTGTTCTTGTGTTTAAATAGGTACAAATGATTAAAAGAAGAGAAAACACGGGATTTCACGGTCAAATGTTGAAGAAAAGTCCAAAAAGAGACGAAGACAAAGTCAAAAGGTCAAAAGTGTGCCGACAATCACGAAACTCGACAAAACCGACACGATTTTGAAGAAATGATCAAAGAAAACCGAAATCGATCTCGACTTTAGCGGATTTCATCATTTATCAAGAAGACGAGCCAAGTGGGTCCCACATCTAACAAATGGGCTCAAAAGCCCATTTAAGGAAAAAAATTATTTAACTTTTCACCAAAAAGCCTAATAATGGTTTACAAAGCAATGGGCTAAAGCCCATTTGATAGAAATGAAATTATGGACGGCTATAGTAAATTTGGGCCTCAAGCCCAAATGAAATTGGAATGGATGAAACGCTTTGGCAGTCAACCTATACACACACATTTTAACTTTCCAAGTTAAAAAAATGAATAAACATTTTTTGGTCAACACCTCCTACACTCGGTCAAACTCACCAAACCGTTCCACCTTGTCACCTACACGTGTCTCCCCACTTTACCCAACACCCAAATAAATAATAAACATTTACCCTTCCCTTATTATTGTTTCGTTACAAACAATACACACAGTTTTACTGTGCATCTTCCTCTCCCAAAAGAAACGCACCTCCTCCCCTCAAACCCTAATTTTTACTCACCAAAAATTAACAAATAAAAAAAAGGGCTTTTACCCTCAATGGGTAATTAACACCCAAGGGAATTAATTCCCCCAAAAAATCGCATCATCCACTCAAAACCCCAATCCACTGTGGCCTATTTCTCTCCTTTGATTGGCCATGCCACGTCCATATTCAAAACCCCCCAATAAAATCATGCCACCTCACCTTGCAACAAACACAACTAACACACATCTTGCCACGAGGGCAATCCGTGACTACAAGGATGATTCTTAGCCATTGATCAAGCGAAGAGAGAAGAATGAAGAAATCAACGGAGCAAAATGGATGCTTACAAAGGAAGCTAAGATTAAGGTGTGAGACCCCAGGCAAATCCCACATTGGCTGAGGCCAGGAGAGATCCATGGTTCATAAGATAACAGTCGCCTTCTCATGACACAACACGTTTTGTGGTCTACTGCAAGTGGGGTTCTTAGGAACTGGCAGTTAAGCGTGCTCATGTCAGAGTAGTACTAGGTTGGGTGACCAGCCGGGAAGTACTTACAAGAGGGCCACAAAGCAAAGCCGTGAGCCTGCGGGCAAAGCGGACAATATTGTAGTCTGAGTAGGCGGGATGTTACAAGTGGTATCAGAGCCACTCCTGAGCCGTTAGGGATGGTGGGGCAAACCTCATCGAGGACGATGAGTCCCAAAGGGGGGGTGATTGTGACACCCCAGGCAAATCCCACATTGGCTGAGGCTAGGAGAGATCCATGGTTCATAAGATAACAGTCGCCTTCTCATGACACAACGCGTTTTGTGGTCTACTACAAGTGGGGTTCTTAGGAACTGGCAGTTAAGCGTGCTCATGTCAGAGTAGTACTAGGTTGGGTGACCAGCCGGGAAGTACTTACAAGAGGGCCACAAAGCAAAGCCGTGAGCCTGCGGGCAAAGAGGACAATATTGTAGTCTGAGTAGGCGGGATGATACTTCTCACTTCTGGGGAGGCTTGCATAAAGCTTGGGGAACCAGGCTCAAGCTCAGCACAGCTTTCCATCCACAGACAGACGGTCAGTCAGAGCGTACCATCCAGACCTTGGAGGACATGCTACGCGCCTGTGCATTAGAATGGACAGGACACTAGGATGACTATATTTGCTTGGTCGAGTTTGCCTACAACAACAGTTGGCATGCTAGTATCAAGCGTGCTCCATTCGAGATGTTATACGGCAGGAAATGTCGTGCTCCTATTTGTTGGGATCAGGTTGGAGAACGCTTGATTGAAGGACCATAATTGATAGAAATGACCAATGAAAAGGTCGCCATCGCTAGGGCAAAACTGCAAGAAGCGCGTACTCGCCAGAAGAGTTACGCCGACAAGCATCGCAGAGATCTATCATTTCAGACGGGGGATCGCGTGTTCATCAAAGTATCACCCGCACGCGGTGTCAGACGTTTTGGCCTCAAAGGCAAACTTAGCCCTCGCTACATCGGACCATTTGAAATCCTTGAACGTGTCGGGGAAGTATCGTATCGGTTGGCGCTGCCGCCTCAGCTTTCACACGTTCACAACGTGTTTCATGTATCATTACTCAGAGGGTACAACTATCATGAGCTTCACAAAGTAAATTATCCACTCGATCAGATTCGGGAGGATTTATCTTATATTGAGGAACCCGAAGCAGTTTTAGAACGCCAGGATCGAGTTATGAGAAGGAAGACCATTCCTTTCGTCAAAATCCTGTGGAGGAACCATACCGAGCGGGAGGCCACTTGGGAAACAGAGGAGTCTATACGGACTTCTTATCCTTTCAGTTTTGATTCGGGTATGTCTTTCCACCCTTTATGTCTTCCAGCTTATTAGCATTTCATCTTTTACTCCAGTCAGCTTAAATACCTTATAATTCGGGGATGAATTCTCCTTTAAGAGGGGAAGAATTGTAAAACCCAGTACGGCCGTATTTTAATTCGGGGATGAATTATTCTTTTTAGAGGGGAAGAATTGTAAAACCCGTATTTAAATTGGGAAATATAAATACGCGGGTTATTTATTTAAACCATTTACGTAGAAATTATCAACGGAAACAAACGCAAGAAAATTGTACAAGTATTATTATATACTAGTTTTGTTAAAAAAATAAAAAAAAATAAAAGTAAATAAAATGAAGTAAGGGCCGGTTATATATAAAAAAAAGGAAATAATGGGCTTTAGCCCATTTGGATTATATAAAAACAACCGAGAGTTCCTTTTTCTTCCAAAACAGTCGAACAAAAAAAAAACAAATAAATTAGGGTTTTCTTTGTTGGCCACCGGAAGAAGAAAAAAAAAAAAAAAAAAGGAGGCCGAGCCTCAGTTTGATCTAGTAATCCGTGTTTCCCTTTCGTTAGCAAGCTACCACAGTAATCATCTTCCATCTCACCCTCATAGTCACGTTTTGTTTTTTTTAAAAACAAGCTTTAAGCTTTCACTTAAAATAAAAAAAAATATATAATAAAAGTAGGGTTTTGTTTGGGTTCTATGCCAACCGAGACACACCAGGCCTTGGTGCGGTTTCCTTGGCCGTTTGCTGCCAACCGAGACCACACAAACCTTGGGGTGGTGTGGGCTGTGGTCGACCGACGACAGAAAGACCCAAAAGGGGCGTTTGGTTAACGGATTGACGAAAGGGGGGGCGTGTTGGCTTATTTAAATCGAGACCTAGAGTCTCGATGACCCCATCTTTGCCCAGCCGTGACCCACACAGAGGCGGCTAGGGCCAGATTCGACTAAGGGTGCGTTTGGGGGGCTGCTAAAACATAAGGGTGTGTTTGGCTAAGTATAAACAGTGGGAAAACATAAATGAACAGTGGGAATGTAATAACAAGTTAATGGGAAGAGATAGACAGAAAACAGTGGGAATTTAAAAGGGATTAGCGACAGTTTTGCGACAGAAAATTCTGTCGCAGAATTGTTATGGGTGTAGTTTTTAAAACTCAGGTTTTGGTGACAGATTTAGCGACACTGTTTCTGTCGCAAAGACTGTTAGTTATATGCAGTTTTAAAGGGGACAGTTTTAGCGACAGTTTTAGTGACTCAGTTTGTCGTTAATTTCATATAGACATATTTTTTTAATATAGTTGTGGCATTGTGTAACGCGACCGAGATGGGCTCGGTAAGCTCGGGACGTTATTATAAACCATAAAATAAATATTTTTATATTATACCTTTAAATTAAATTGTTTTATAAATATTTAAAATATATTTTAAGTGTAATAATTTAAACTAATTCTTTAATATTTAAAAGGGGGTATATTTTAGGAAATGAATTAAACTAATTGAGAACTTTATAAATTAAGAAACTTCTAATTTAGCGGAATACTTATTATAGAGATACTTTATCGTCAGAAATACGTTGTACCATAATTAATAGTAGAAAATAACGCATTAAAATGACTTATTATAAGTTCCGATTTATCAGTTGGAATACGTACAGAATTTCAAAATCAAATAAAATAAATAAATAAGGAGCCAGTAAGATCAGTAAAATTAAATAAACAAATGTCAGTTAACTTATTCGCGTCCTTTATTCATGTAGCACGCGTGAAGCCCGAGTAGTATTCGTTCAGTCTTCCATTCAGTCAGTTACTGGACTAGAGGTACGGATTTCCCGTCCTTTCAGTAAGGACTTCCTTTCTCTGCATGATTAGGATTTCCCCCATCTTCAGCCAAATGTTTTCCCCAGTATATGTTTAAATTTATCAGTAATTATGTTAAGAATTAAATAAAGTGCCTAAGCATTATATACAAGCATGATTAGTTTATGTACTAGTTACGGAGGTACCGTAACCACGACACTTGAGGCACCGGTGTCGTGACTCACATGCAGGAGAGTGATATCCTGCATCGTCCCACTCAGCTCAGCTTGGCCATTTTATAAGTATTATTAGTGGGGCGTATGGATGCATGTAACACCCGTAAAAGTGCCGTATGATGCTAAGTTATTGTCTCAAGAGCTGTTCAATATGAGCATCTCTCTTAAGTTGCGACCCACTTGAGGATGTGATATCCCGAGCCCAAGTTATTTATTTAATCCTATTTTACGGATATTTTTGAAATTTTTAAGAAATTTCGTTTGCTATATATTTGACGGTTTAAGTTGAAACCGACGTTTACGGTTGTAATTTAACGTTTGACGATTTAAGAAGAACCGATAACGACTACGATACCGAGGGATGCCCAAATTTCTATAATTATTGACGATTTATCGATAATGTAATTTTTCGAGAATTTTACTTACGGTTCGTGTTAAGTTGAGTCGGGTGAGTTTTATAGCCTTCCGAGTACATTTAAAGTATCCCAAAAATATTTTAGAGTGTTCGGGATGATTTCTGACACCCGTAAAATTTTCTAAATTGACTAGTGAGTCGATCCCGCAAAGTTTTAAGGACGTTTTTACTTAAGGCCAAAAGAAAGCAAAAATTACACTTTGGCCCCTCCCAATACCACAAAAAGGCACAAACACAAACACATACAAACATTTAGACAAAAAAAAAAAATCAAACCCACTCTCTCTTCTCTCTTAGGCCGTCGGCCACCATAAGCCCCACCACCACCACCATTATTTTTTTGATTTGATCAATTCCAAGCTTAGACCACTTCTCAAAAACCTCTTGTAAGTACTTTTAAACCATCAATTTCAACATGCATTAACATTAATTTTTCAAGAATTAAAGATTTTTCAAAAACGTGTTTTGGTGTAATTAAACTAGTGGGATATTTAATTCATGTGTTTATAATATCAATTAATCCATAAAACATAATGGGGTTTATGTTCTTGGTGTTATACAGCCCTAAAAGCCACGAAATGTGGGGGGTTTTTGGGTGTGTTCAAGGTGTTTGATAAAATGTCATGGGTTTGTGTTTATAAGGGTGTTTTGGGTGTGTTTGAATGAGTTAAACACATTGCATGTATATTTTTAGATTTTTAGCTTATGAGTATGATGATCAATAGGGGTTAGAAACTGAAAATATGATTTGGTTGTGATTAGGGAAGCTTAGGATGATGCCTAGAGGTGATAAATAGGTTTGGAATCGAGCCTAAGTATGATTTTGGTATGGTTGATTTTAGGCAGAAAGTTTAAGGCATTTTCGTAAAAATTATTTTGAAAACAGGTCTTGTGGATAGGATAGATTTGTAGAGCATCTTCTTAGCTTCGATTTGGTATAAGGTAGAGCTTACGACTCCTAACGAGTCAAAAGTTATGATACTTTGAAAGTTCGTGTACCGGGAGATGAGAATCAACACAATCCGAATTTGTGTTTGGTTTGGGTCAAATCCCGGGGACTATAAGTCTAGTTTGGTAAATGGTCAAGGGCTGAATTTTGGTGTCAAACCTGCACATTTGAGTCTATTATAGGACCTAGGTGTCAAATGGGTCAATGGAGTATTTTAAACGGGTCAAATGAGTTCGACTTGGTCAAAGTACAATTTCAGTCCGAAAAACGTAGTTTTTGGAAAAGTGTTGAGTAATGAGTCGTAGAAGTAAAAACTTTTATTGGGATCAAATATGTGTTTTCTACAGGTCTTATAGTATTTTTGAGAATTTTGTCAAATTTTATAAAAATGGTTAAGTATAGTAAAACAGCCCATACTTTTGGTAAGTATCGGCGAAACCGTAAAATGGATAGTAACTTTAATAATAAGGACAAAGGGTATAGGTCTAGTAACAACTACTTGCTTGACTTTGGCGTGAGTTTTCATAAGCATTGAGTGTGTTTGCATTTGCGTGTGTTTAGTACAATAATGTACGCGGAGTATTGATTTGGTTTACGTACCTTGATTTTTAGGTCAAGTGTTTGATTTTCCCGGGCATCCACGTCGTCGGTGACATTTCTCGTTACGTCTTCGCTAGAACTACTACTACGCAAGGTGAGTCTATAGCCTCACTCTTTACTTTATTCAAATGTTTTTAACCCGCGAGGGGGATACATGCTAATTTAAATGAAAATGAACATAAGTCTTGATTGATTGTTGGACCCGAATGTTGCCTCGAAATTGTGTTGAGTACCTAGTTGCAAAAGTCCCTAAATTCATGAACTATTAACTATTGTCCTGCCCTCGAGTAGGGGGAAATAGCCGCTTATACAATTTGTAGTACTACGGGGCTAACGACCCAATGCTAGCCGAGAAGCTGTACGTTGAGTAAGTTCTGCGATAGATTATCTTGTATGAGAGATAAGGTATAATTGCAACTGATGCCTTTAGAAGGGGCACTGGTTTCATCTGAATCACGCCGGTAATTATTACGCGGGTGATTGAGTTAACGGATTAGTGTCATGAGCTTAAACACAATTGTCATATCCTTGAGTAATAGATTGTGAGTACGACAATGCTATTGAATGATCATGATTGGTTTTTAATACTTATGTTCAACTTATGATTTGATAAACCTATAGATTCGCTCAACCTTTGTGTTGACGATTTTAAGCATGTGTTTTAGGTAACCAAGATTGATAGCAGCGGAGCATGCGAGGATGGAAGTTGTTGTGGCTTGGCGGTCTACTTTGTTTTCCTCCCTTTTTGCACTTAAAAATTTTATACTATGTCATGTGAATGAAAATGTATTTTTGGGTTGAGATTCAGTGGGGACCTAAACGCAAACTCTGTATTGTATTCTTTTGGGGTTTGGAAAACAGTAGACATGTACATTTTAACTATGTTTAAATAATGTCAAGACTTTTACGTCTTTTGAGTCGTTTGATATATCTTGTGTGCGATGATAACTGTGTAGCACCCAAATGTTGTAGTTCCGCTGCGCATAGCATTTGTGGGGGTGTTACAGAATGGTATCAGAGCCATGAGTTATAGAGAACTAGGTCATTTTGAAAAATCCTAAACTATAACTTTTGGTGTCGTAAGAAATTGTCCAAGCACACAACTATCCTGCATGGCTCCGGTAAGAATTCTTTAGCATTGCTTTATATTTTAGATGTATCCCTCGAAATTGATATGAATTCCCTAGTATTTAGTAAGTAAATACTTTGATATATATTGAGATATATTGTTTTGTACGTTGAGTACTTATCATCGTAATTTGCAAATTCTCGTAAGATTGTCTTATATGTTGCATGTAATTGGCATAACGGGCTACATTGCATTACATGGCAACACTGCATTTTAATCCTACGGGTATGTTGGAATGGTTGTATGTATAAGTATGTATATACTATGGTATTTAAAGGCATTGCACGTGAAGCAATGGTCCTTGGGTAATTATCGTACATTAAAATGCGGTTTTGTTGAGAATTCGGCCTTACCGCTAGTTATCAATCTTGATAATTAATTTATTGTTCGAATAACCGAGTGTGAACCTCGTTTGATATCCTAGATACGTAAATGATGCTTCGTAACATATTTTATATCGACTAGGTCGATCTCGATTGTCGTTATCGCACCGTGATGTATCATTTTGGACATTTTTCTTTTGAAACGTAATTTACTTACGTGCTGTTTTATTTCCTTTATTTCCTAATGGGTTTGATATATTAGTTGTCGTAACTATAACATAGACGAAGTATAATCGACGATGCGTACATCGGGGCGGCGAATCATGTGTGTATATTATGAAACATGGTTGAGGCGTGTTGCCATTTAATCATTGCTTACTATTCTACTTGAATTTAAAGATGTGTTTTAAAATAGACTGGCGTTGTGATCAATCGCGATAACTTGGAATTTGGTTGGTTTGTGTTAGTTTTGTGGTGTACGATTTCGAGACTCATCCGAGGCCGATAACAACACTTAGTTGACATACGTATTTTCGCTTCGTTTATTTCGTTTGTTTTTGTTGTTTCATTATTTTAAATTCGATATTATACATGACGAGGTCCGGCATTTGTGTGAGTTAAATAAGCATAAAACTTTGTTGATTGAATGATTTAAACATAAAGTGTTTTACATATTTAATATTTGGTGAATGAAACTTTCGGATAAAAATGACGTATGATGTGTTTTGTAACAAGTAAAATTCGTGTAGAGAATAAATGGACATTGTGAAATTATTTTCCTTCAACCTTGGTTGGTAAATCGTAATAAGTAATTTGTATTACTCGTAAAATCCTTGTTTTCATATATTAAAATTTGATACTAAAAGATTGTGATGGACTTGTTAAGAATTTATTTAATATAATTTGAAAAGGAGTTTATAATAAAATTTGTGATATGACTATTGAGTATATGTAGCTTCGAATTTGGTATGAATTAATCCTTGGGTCAATATAGTAAACTTTTGACGTATCTTGTAATATAAAACGTGAGTAGAAGATGTGGACATGTGTTTTGGAGCTAGAGATTTTGTAAAACTGGTTTTATTTTAAACATAAGGTTATGTTTACGTATGCATTGGTGAAAACTAGAACACGTTACTTGTTGTAGTGAATAAACTGGGTTAAAATCAAAATGTACACTTTAAGTGAGAAATTATAATGCTTGAAATAAATTATTAAAAGTTGATGGAACGTCATTTGAAATCATTTGTTTTGTCTAATTGTCGTTATGGTGAATCAATATGTGTAATTTGATGATGCTTGGTTAAAAATCGTTTGAAAAATCTTTTGTTTTATTCCGCTATGAGATGTGTTAATTTTAAAATTGTTTGATAACGAGCTAAACATTAAGAGTTGAATTTTATATATCTTTGAATTATTGATGTAAGCATCTTAATTATTTATTATTTTATTATTATCATCGAGATTCAAGTGTCGACTAAAATCAGTAAATTATCTGAGATAAAATTACGTGAAACCTCTTTATCATTTGAGTCGAAGTGCGCGAATATGATTTAACAAAACAGTTTTGGGGAAAACATGTGTGTAATAAAAGTCAAAAGTTGATTTTAAGAATTAATTGGACTAGGTGGAGTCGTGTTGGATACGTGTATGTATGTGATAAGGTAAGTTGTATAAATAATAACATAAAACTTGGAAAATTATTACTATGTACGTTTTTGGTACTTAAGATATGAACATTAATGGGATTTTGACACAAGTATGGGGATTTTCAAACCTAATGATTGTATCAAATATGATAACCGAGTCACCGCCTTACTAATGTTAGTACTTTCCTCTTAAGATTGTAACTTTTCAGAAATAAAAACTTTGTATAGATTGAAACATGAAAGGTATAAGTTCTTTAATGGTGTAACCCAAGTTAAAAATGTGTGAATGTTCGGTTTTACAATGTACAAGGTAACACTAATTATTATACGCAACTGGATTGTACAACACACGCCTACTTGTATATTATTTAATAAAGATGTATATATAATGTTTTGAGTCACGATGGTTCGATCGTCCGACATCCCTTCTTTGATTTTGTGAGTCTGTATCTAAACATGAGTCGTCATGTGATTGTTCATTTTAATATTGTCTATGGTATGAAACCAATATTATTATATTTATTTTTGTGTCGCTACTTCGCTAGTACTTGATGATGAGGGTATGTCACTCGGTATTTTTGTCATGATTCATGGACGCCGTAACTTTCTTCTTTCGGTTAATGGAACCTAAAATTCTGTATTTACTTGTATGATGCTATAAATCTTCATTAGAGTGGTTGTTTATTTATATTTAACAAAAGCGAGGAGGCGTAGCCGCTTTACCAAATTGTAAGAGGTGAAAGAACTCGATCTTCCTGGTGAAATTGTTTCTATTTAACCAAGTGATTATTCTTCTCTCCCCGTATACCCTTGGTGGAATGGGTGTGCAACTCGAGACGATGGGAAGTGTGATCGTTGTTTTATTTTTGACGCTTGTGTTGATATTCAACTTTTACTCCATGTATTCGTAGATCGCTGTTGTTATCCTGAGACTTTCATCATATATTTGAAGTATTTTCATTTCTAATGTAGTTAATTTCCGTTGACAATTATATTGCTCGTTTACCTCGTTCGATCTCATTGATCTTAATTTTATTACTTGTTGTGCTTGCAATGATCTTTAATCATGAACCACCTTACCATTATTTTGGGAATAGTCTATTGTGAAAATAGGTATGAGTGTGTCAAATGTTTTGGTGAACCAAATGCAAATGGTGTCGATTTCTTTATTTAATTATTTATTTATTTTCCTCACAAAAAGGCAAAGTAAACGTATGATTTCAAAATGGATGAAAATGTTTGATGTGTTTCTTAAAACGATAGTAACAATATTTTCCCATTTCAAATTCCATTTTAAATAATTTGATTATTTTGAAGTATAGGTCGAAAACTTTCGTAGTCATATTTGGTATGTAATAATAATGTTTGTGTCGTCACTCGATCCTCAATTATGCACAGCTTAGCTAACTATGCATAATTCAGGAAGAGTCCTGTTTTGTTAATTGTCGTTGCTTGGTCCTTAAGTATGCATGATCTAGCTAGTTATGCATAGTTTTGGAAGGGCGATGTAGTTTCAAATAAATTGGTCATCTTTAAAAACCGGTAGTGTTTTTGATAAATGTTTGGATGAGAACGTTTTTAAAAATGGTGGATCCTTATGCAAGTAATCGTATTTTCTTTGATTCTTAAAGAAAATTTTTGAATTTTCTTGTGTTCTTTGAAATCTTTTCTTTTTGTTTGGCGTTGACTTAGTAAGTCACTGTGACCGAGTAATTTTGGAAAAATGTTTTTTTTTTATGTGTTGTGTGTAATGTGTGAAGTTTGTCGGAACCGCTAGGGTGTTGATGTAATACCAAAGGGGCTCGTACCGACACTGGGAAGAAATTTAAACAAAAATAGAAGACTGCCGAAGTAGAGGAAAACCGAGTTTGAATAACTCTAAGGGAAATGACGAAGACTTCTCCTACATCAAATGTATCGTACCTTATATATTTTCTTCTTGTTCTTTTGATATGTTTAACGACACGCGATAAACTGTTGAAGTTTACCAACTGTGCATCAGTAATTAGAAGACAATTCCATTGTCGTTTTCGCTTATTTAAGTGAGGAATCCTCTTTGCTTGACTCAACCATCCTTGATTATCGATGGTTAAACGATAGATATCCATAGTTGATGTTTTTGTGGTAAACCCTTGCCTTTTATGTGTTTATGTTGTATGTGACTTAGTCGAGTGATCGTAAGTTGTGAGAACTTGAGACGACATTGTCCAATGAAGTCCGATCATGGAGAACATGCGCCATGTAATATATTTCTTTTTATATTTAACTGTGAACGGCGATGCTTATTGAGATTTTGACCACGTTTGGGACGAAAGTAAGATGGTGTTCTTGTAATATCTTTTGGGTATGGATCCGTGTATGAGCACCCTACGATGACATATGTATATATTTTATTTTATTCTATTTCTTTTGGATATGCATCCATAGCTGGCAAGCTCTTGAACCTTCTTTAACTTGCAATTTTCTTTTGACTGGACTCATCCGAGAAATATGTCGAATATTCTTATTTTATCATGGCTTAGCTGATTAGCAAGCATGAGTTAACTTGATTGAACTTATTTTACTTGGCATGGTTTGGCTATTTTGCAAACATGTCGTAATTTGGTGGTATGTGTTTCATAATGAATTTTGTATTTGGTTGGATTGTGATGTTTTCGAGAGAGTTATGTATGCGTCGGATGATTTCCGTATCGATGAATTCGTTTTTGACAAACTAGGGTTGTATGTATGTAATATTGAGATAAGGTGATTTTGTATGACTAGTATTAATTACTTCGTCTTGTATATTCTGAACGTTTTCGGTGGGGTTATGTGTGACCTGTGCGATTTTATTTTGTGAGTAGTTGTCTTTATGAGATGATGAACCAAGTGAACGGACAATTCGAAAGTTGGAAGACATGCTCCGAACGTGTGTGATTGATTTTGGTAGTGGTTGAGATCGACATGTGTCCTTGATGGAATGCTTGTACAACAAAATTTACCGTGCTAGAGTGGAAGCTGCACCAGTGGAAACATTTTGTGGATGAAAATGTAGATCGCTAGTTGGATAGGATGAAGTAAGGAAAATTCAGTTGAATGGACTTGAAATGATTTGAGAGACTACGAAGGAAATGGTGTAGATTAAGAAGTATTTGCTAACCGCAAGAAGCTGTGGAAAGAGATGTGTTGATAACCGAAAGAAGAAATGGGGAAATTGAAGTGGAGACCATGGACCGAGATGTTAAGAGAATTAAAGCAAGGTGTAATACTCATCGTGAAGGTGTGATGGAACCCGAGACGTAAACCGAAGTCCATATCGGAACGTAAAGACCTCTTTAGGAAGGAGTACCCTTATCTTCCTAGTAGTACAAAATGCGAGTATAAGAACCAGAGAGCGCCGGGACGTCGCTCCCTTAAGGAGGGGAGGATGTAACACCCGTGAAAGTGCCGTATGATGCTAAGTTATTGTCTCAAGAGCTGTTCAATATGAGCATCTCTCTTAAGTTGCGACCCACTTGAGGATGTGATATCCCGAGCCCAAGTTATTTATTTAATCCTATTTTACGGATATTTTTGAAATTTTTAAGAAATTTCGTTTGCTATATATTTGACGGTTTAAGTTGAAACCGACGTTTACGGTTGTAATTTAACGTTTGACGATTTAAGAAGAACCGATAACGACTACGATACCGAGGGATGCCCAAATTTCTATAATTATTGACGATTTAATGATAATGTAATTTTTCGAGAATTTTACTTACGGTTCGTGTTAAGTTGAGTCGGGTGAGTTTTATAGCCTTCCGAGTACATTTAAAGTATCCCAAAAATATTTTAGAGTGTTCGGGATGATTTCCGACTCCCGTAAAATTTTCTAAATTGACTAGTGAGTCGATCCCGCAAAGTTTTAAGGACGTTTTTACTTAAGGCCAAAAGAAAGCAAAAATTACACTTTGGCCCCTCCCAATACCACAAAAAGGCACAAACACAAACACATACAAACATTTAGACAAAAAAAAATCAAACCCACTCTCTCTTCTCTCTTCTCTCTTAGGCCGTCGGCCACCATAAGCCCCACCACCACCACCATTATTTTTTTGATTTGATCAATTCCAAGCTTAGACCACTTCTCAAAAACCTCTTGTAAGTACTTTTAAACCATCAATTTCAACATGCATTAACATTAATTTTTCAAGAATTAAAGATTTTTCAAAAACGTGTTTTGGTGTAATTAAACTAGTGGGATGTTTAATTCATGTGTTTATAATATCAATTAATCCATAAAACATAATGGGGTTTATGTTCTTGGTGTTATACAGCCCTAAAAGCCACGAAATGTGGGGGGTTTTTGGGTGTGTTCAAGGTGTTTGATAAAATGTCATGGGTTTGTGTTTATAAGGGTGTTTTGGGTGTGTTTGAATGAGTTAAACACATTGCATGTATATTTTTAGATTTTTAGCTTATGAGTATGATGATCAATAGGGGTTAGGAACTGAAAATATGATTTGGTTGTGATTAAGGAAGCTTAGGATGATGCCTAGAGGTGATAAATAGGTTTGGAATCGAGCCTAAGTATGATTTTGGTATGGTTGATTTTAGGCAGAAAGTTTAAGGCATTTTCGTAAAAATTATTTTGAAAACAGGTCTTGTGGATAGGATAGATTTGTAGAGCATCTTCTTAGCTTCGATTTGGTATAAGGTAGAGCTTACAACTCCTAACGAGTCAAAAGTTATGATACTTTGAAAGTTCGTGTACCGGGAGATGAGAATCAACACAATCCGAATTTGTGTTTGGTTTGGGTCAAATCCCGGGGACTATAAGTCTAGTTTGGTAAATGGTCAAGGGCTGAATTTTGGTGTCAAACCTGCACATTTGAGTCTATTATAGGACCTATGTGTCAAATGGGTCAATTGAGTATTTTAAACGGGTCAAATGAGTTCGACTTGGTCAAAGTACAATTTTAGTCCGAAAAACGTAGTTTTTGGAAAAGTGTTGAGTAATGAGTCGTAGAAGTAAAAACTTTTATTGGGATTAAATATGTGTTTTCTACAGGTCTTATAGTATTTTTGAGAATTTTGTCAAATTTTATAAAAATGGTTAAGTATAGTAAAACAGCCCATACTTTTGGTAAGTATCGGCGAAACCGTAAAATGGATAGTAACTTTAATAATAAGGACAAAGGGTATAGGTCTAGTAACAACTACTTGCTTGACTTTGGCGTGAGTTTTCATAAGCATTGAGTGTGTTTGCATTTGCGTGTGTTTAGTACAATAATGTACGCGGAGTATTGATTTGGTTTACGTACCTTGATTTTTAGGTCAAGTGTTTGATTTTCCCGGGCATCCACGTCGTCGGTGACATTTCTCGTTACGTCTTCGCTAGAACTACTACTACGCAAGGTGAGTCTATAGCCTCGCTCTTTACTTTATTCAAATGTTTTTAACCCGCGAGGGGAATACATGCTAATTTAAATGAAAATGAACATAAGTCTTGATTGATTGTTGGACCCGAATGTTGCCTCGAAATTGTGTTGAGTACCTAGTTGCAAAAGTCCCTAAATTCATGAACTATTAACTATTGTCCTGCCCTCGAGTAGGGGGAAATAGCCGCTTATACAATTTGTAGTACTACGGGGCTAACGACCCAATGCTAGCCGAGAAGCTGTACGTTGAGTAAGTTCTGCGGTAGATTATCTTGTATGAGAGATAAGGTATAATTGCAACTGATGCCTTTAGAAGGGGCACTGGTTTCATCTGAATCACGCCGGTAATTATTACGCGGGTGATTGAGTTAACGGATTAGTGTCATGAGCTTAAACACAATTGTCATATCCTTGAGTAATAGATTGTGAGTACGACAATGCTATTGAATGATCATGATTGGTTTTTAATACTTATGTTCAACTTATGATTTGATAAACCTATAGATTCGCTCAACCTTTGTGTTGACGATTTTAAGCATGTGTTTCAGGTAACCAAGATTGATAGCAGCGGAGCATGCGAGGATGGAAGTTGTTGTGGCTTGGCGGTCTACTTTGTTTTCCTCCCTTTTTGCACTTAAAATTTTTATACTATGTCATGTGAATGAAAATGTATTTTTGGGTTGAGATTCAGTGGGGACCTAAACGCAAACTCTGTATTGTATTCTTTTGGGGTTTGGAAAACAGTAGACATGTACATTTTAACTATGTTTAAATAATGTCAAGACTTTTACGTCTTTTGAGTCGTTTGATATATCTTGTGTGCGATGATAACTGTGTAGCACCCAAATGTTGTAGTTCCGCTGCGCATAGCATTTGTGGGGGTGTTACAATGCATCCTAGGCTACAGTTTACAGTTTAGCAGGTGAATGTGGTGTGTGCTCTACATCCTTCACATTGGAGCTGATCCCTCCATCCAGCACAGTTATTTAGAGGTCACCCCTCTACAGCATGACGAGGACACCCCTCTATGTATTCATGCAGCAGTTGATTCAGTTCATGACCTATATAAGCTCTTGGCAAATTAAAATACAGAAAATATATGTTTTCAGAATTAGTAAGTTATATTTCAGTTTCAGTACTTATGAACCAGGTTTATCAGATTTTATGCAGAGTTTTTCCACATGTCATATCAGTCTTATAGCTTCATTGTTGTCTTCTATTCCATTACTTTCAGTACTTTATATTCATGCTATATCCGTCCACTGAGCGTTATGCTCAGCCGTAGTTTCCTTTCATGTTCCAAACGGCAGGTACACAGGGACGATCTTAGGATTTCTAAGAGAGTACGTGCATTGGATGGGAGCTATCCAGACTCCTTTATTTTATGCACATTACATTACATTGCATTTCTTTGGTTGTTGGACATTGTTTCGTCCTTTTTCTTTCAATACTTAGTCGTTATATTTGAGCTTATGTTGGAATACCGATGTTTGATTCCGGTATTTTCCGTATGGTCATTTAATGTTTAATACATTGCCTTGCATGCTTTGATGACACGCCATAAATACACGTAACGGTCCATTTATCCAAGTGGGGTGTTACATAGGGTTTTGAGGGTTTTCTCCTATAAAAACCCCCATATTTCACATGTAATGGTGACTTTTTCTTAATTTTTTTATTTTCAGTAAAAATAGATTAATAGTTTAAATCTTGTAATTTCTTTTTTTTTCCAGTAATTGTAAGTTTGATTCAAATTAATGAAAAGTTTATTTCGTTTTAATTTTTGTCTCATTTTCAGTTTCCAGTTACTATTTATCTGTTTATAAATTTATTACTGTTCTCGTTAATATAAAAAAAAAGAAATAAAGAAATTGACAATAATATTTCCCCTACTGGGAAATATAAAAAAAAAGGTTAGTGTTACTGTTTCGAGACGAAGGGGATTAGCTTGTTGATGATTCGGTGTAAATCGAAGGTTGTGTTTGTTTGATTCGTTACATAGGGGGTACAGCGCCTTTCCTACTTCTCAAAGGACTCCTCCAATTGGTTTTATTTTTCTTTTAAGTTTTATGTTAAGTTTTATGTTAAGTTTTATGATTATCTGTTTAGATTGATTTGATATTCGGTTTTAGGAATTGGTTATAATCTGCTTGGTGATAGTAGTGTTTGACTGTTTATTATTATTCTCAGTTTAAATACTAGTTTGAATTTACTTGTTATTTGGTTTAAGGATTTGGTATTTTCTGATTAAGTTTGGTTCGAATACAATATCTATTTATGATTTTGTTATTGTGGAATATATGGTTGTGTATGGATATCTGCTTAATTTTAGACACTGATTTTTGTCAGGTTTAAGTTCTGAAATAACTTGGCAGTTTATTTTAGTTGGTTCCTTTAGATTTGTTCTTAGCTTATTTGAAATTAGATTTGAATACTTGTTTGGTTTATTCAGTTATTGGATTTTTTTTTCTTTTATTTGCTTATTATAAGTGTTCGTTTGTTTTGATTGGATGATGGATTCATTTAGCTTGTTATATTTTTACTGCTTATTCTGTTTAGTTTCATGCTGCTTATTTATCCTAGTTTTAATCTGGCTTATTTGATTCCTGCTTATTTGTATCAGCTTATTGTTTGATTGGTTGTGTTGCTTATTGTTTACTGCTTAAACTCAGACTCAATTAGTCTGAGTTTCATTGTCCAAATAAAAGTTCAAAAAAGTTCAAAATTATTAACAATATTTTAGGTCTGCTTGGACTCGAACCCAGGACCTCTAGCATAACCACCAAGCGCCCCATCCAACTCTTCTAAACCCTTTCTTGTGTTTATTATTGAATTAGATCATTAATATAGAGTAAAATTAGTGGCAATTTCATTTAATAGAGTTTAATTAAGTTTAAATTAGTTTAAATTTTATTTAAAAGTTTTCTTCTTTTTATTTCCTAATTCAGTTTTAAAAAAAATATATATATAAAAAATATATATATATATATAAAAAGAAAAAAAAAATATTTTATTTAAATTTTATAAATTTAATTGTTTTTAAATATTAGTTTAAGTTTTATTTAATACAAATTATTTTTCAAATTAAATAGATTCGTTTTTAAAATAGATTAGATTAAAAGTTTTTATTTCATTTAAATAGTTTAAAATTTAGTTTATTAAAGTAAATTAGATTTGTTTAATCATTTTAATTAGTTTTTTAAAATAGATTTTTTTTATAATAGTTTTTAATTATATAATTTTTAGTTAGTTTAAAAATACCCAAAAAAAAATAGATTTTACCAAAAACAAGTTAAGTTGAAACGTTAAACCGGAAATCAAATTCGAGTCTAATCGAGGAAAAACGAACATTAAAAAGGACTAAAAAATCCTATTTTCAAATTGGCGCCGCTGCCGCTTCGCTCGTACGATTGACGATTTTTCGTGAAGACGTTTGGATTTTGGGATCCGTTCTCTTTGAACGTTAATTTTCTTGCACAAAAAATCAAAAATCTAAAAAAATCAAAAACTTAAAAATACAAAAAAAAAAAATTAAAAAATCACAAAAGAAATTTCTTTCCTAAGAATTGCACCAAAAAAATTAAAAAATCAAAAGTAATACTTTTTCCTAAAAGTATTACACCAAAAATATTACGTATTAGTGTTAATTTTTATTTCGATTTCTTTCGATTTTTCTTGTGAATATATATTTTTCTAAAAAAATACAAAAAGATTTTTCCTTTTACTATAATATATTACGTAGCACAATAAAATTACCTACTTTTCAAATAAGCCTTAGTTGGGATTTCATCACCTAACTATTGTATTCGAATCCATAACGAGAAAAAAAGGGCAAAATAGATAAATACTAGTAAGACGTTTGAACTCGACATATACAAACTATAAGGTGGGTATAAGGCGACGCGCTATAAAAGGCCGTCTAATGAAAAAGGTTTTTAAGTGCTTTGTGCCACCTCGTTTCCCCGCTTGCTTGTGCGTATATTGAGAGGGACGACCGATTATTGGTTTGCCAACTCAAGTAGTATTTACGTATATATTTTTGTAGCTTTTTCTTATTGCTCATCGAGAGGGAAAATCCTTTTCCTCTCAAAGTCGACCGAGGTCACCTACCTCATTCCAAAGTTTTAATTGTATGCACACTCGCGCGCATACATACATACCGATTGGTGTACCAAATACTTCTAATTCTTCTAAAAAGAAGAAGAAGAAAAACAAAAAGACCGTCATTAAAGCCGATCCCGAGAATCGAGCTTTCGACAATACGATGGCAACGGATAATCGACCAATGATTGAGATTCTACAATCTCACGTTGAAGGAAACGATGACGCGATTGTGGTGCCAAATATTGGAGCTAATCATTTCGAACTTAAATCGGGTTTTATTCAAATGGTTTCCGCTACACCATTTTTAGGCCGTACTAATGACGACCCACACGCTCATATCAAATGTTTCATCCAATTAGCTAATACCGTCAAATACAATGGGGTGCCCCAAGAGGCCGTTCGCCTCCAACTTTTTCCTTTTTCCCTCGAGGGACAAGCCCGGATTTGGCTTGATAAGGAACCAACCCAAAGTATTACCACATGGATCGACTTAGAGACGAAGTTCATTAACTACTTTTTCCCACCATCACGGACCACTTCCTTAAGGAATGAAATAATCAACTTTGAGCAAAAATATGGGGAAACGTTTAGTGAGGCTTGGGATCGTTTTAAAGATCTTTTGAGAAAATGTCCACAACACGGTTTTACTAAAGTGCATCAAATCAACACGTTTTATAATGGTTTAACTCTAAACGACCAAGACTCACTTAATAGTGCCGCGGGGGGCAATATTCTTATGAAAACCATGAATGAGGCTTGGGCCATTATTGAGAACAAAGCAAAAGTGCAAACCAAAAGTGTTAGGGCTAATATGGCAAGCGCTAGTACGAGTAACATTGAGGTGAATGATCGAATTAATAAACTTACTTCGCTTGTTGAGACACTCGCTCTAAAAACCGACGCCCTCACTACACATGTGCATGCCGTGAAAGAAAAACGTGAAACGTGTGAGACTTGTGGTGGACCACATTCGTACTATAATTGTGACAAGGTTTACAATGATCAACAAGAAGTTTATGCTTATAATAACAATGAAATTGATCGGGTTCAATTCAAACCAAATGTTGATGTTAACCATTTGTCTTACAAGTCTAATAACTATTTGGCTCCCCCGGGTTTTGTAGCACCACAAAGACCACCCCCACCCGCCCAAAATAGGAACCAAGGTCCTCAACGGGGTAATTTTCAAGGAAATACTAATCAACGGAGTTTTGATCAAAATCAAGGGAATTTTCAAGGGCAAAACCAAGGGTTAAATAATCAAGGATTTAATAACCAAAGTTTTCAAAATCAAGGATTTAATCAAGGTTCTAATCAATATCAAAACCAAGGTTTTCCTAATCAAGGTTATAATCAAATGAACATGCATAATCCTCAAATGGACTTGGTTTTACAAAAATTATCCGACCATGAACGAATGATGAGAGAGATGCAAGAATCGACCGATAAGAAATTTTTGACTATGATTCAAACCTTTCGTCCCCAAGGTACCCTTCCCTCGAACACCGTGACCAATCCTAGAGCTAATGTTAATGCTATCACTACTAGGAGCGGTAAGACCACCGTAGAACCTTTCCCACCTAACCAAGGACCCGAGATTCCTTCTTCTTCGACACAACCTCCTTCTTCTTCCACTTGTGACATACCTCCCGTTATGCATTCTTCTACACCTTATGTTCCACCGATACCAAAATTTTATACCCCACCTTTGGTTCCAAAACCGGTTCCTTCACCTTCTATTTCTACTCCTCCTCCTCCTCCTCCAAAGGATGTGAGTGAGCAATCCACTCCAAACCCTTCATCTCAACCCAATATACCTTATCCCTCAAGGTTGCGAAAAGAGAAATTGAAGAATAAGGATGATATTCAAGTTTCGAACTTCCTAAAAATGTTCAAACAATTGAATTTTAATATCACCTTTGCCGAGGCGCTCGCTCACATGCCTAAGTACGCTAAGATGTTTAAGGATCTTTTAAGTGATAAGGAAAAGTTGCTTGATATTGCCAATACCCAATTGAATGAGAATTGTTCCGCGGTTCTTTTGAGAAAATTACCGGTTAAGTTAGGAGATCCCGGTTGATTCCTTATTCCTTGTAATTTTCCGGGTGTTGAGAATTGTATGGCCTTGGCGGATCTCGGAGCGAGTATCAATCTTATGCCATTGTCCGTGTGGAAACAATTATCTTTACCCGAGCTAGTCCCCACTCGTATGACATTGGAATTAGCTAACCGTACGGTTGCTTATCCGGTGGGGATAGCCGAGGATGTTTTCGTAGGAGTCGACAAATTCACTTTTCCCGCCGATTTCGTCGTCGTTGACTATGAAATGGATCCCCGTGTTCCCTTAATTATGGGACGACCTTTCTTGGGAACCGGGCGTACATTAATCGATGTAGCCGCGGGTGAACTTATCATGAGGGTCGGGGATGACAAAATCGTCTTTAACATGGGTAAACTTTCCAAAGTTCTCGATGAGCCCGAATCCGTGAATTTCATCGATGTGCTCGACGAAGCATGCGAAGAACATTTTCATGAGGCTTGTAAGAGCGGGATTTCTCCTTTACCTCATGTTGAGACCGTAGCTTCTATTGCTCCTTCATTGACTCCATTTGGAGAAAGTGACTTAGATGAGTTTGAAGCTAGCTTGGGTCCTCTCGAGATTAACTATGATAATTCTTCCACCAATTGGGATGAAGACATTCGTACTATTGAGAGACTTCTCAATGAGGACAATATTTCTCCACCCACTCCTAAAGAAGTTACAGACGATGATCCTACTTTGACCAAGCCTTCCATTGACAATCCGCTGGATTTAGAGCTTAAATATTTGCCGTCTCATTTAGAATACGTTTTCTTATAGGAGGATAATAAGTTGACCGTCATTATTGCAAAGGACTTAAAAGAAGATGAAAAATCCCGACTTATCGATGTGCTTAAGAATCATAAGAAAGCAATTGCTTGGAAAATCTCCGACATTCGCGGAATTAATCCTAATTTTTGTACTCATAAAATTCTCATGGAAGATGACTTTAAACCCGCAATCCAAAATCAAAGAAGGGTTAATCCAAAAATTCATGAAGTCATTAAGAAAGAAGTTATCAAACTTCTCGATGCCGGAATGATTTACCCTATCTCGGATTCGCCATGGGTTAGTCCCGTCCATTGTGTGCCTAAGAAAGGCGGAATCACCGTTGTTCCCAACGAAAACAACGAGTTGATTCCTACTCGACTTGTAACGGGTTGGCGAGTTTGCATTGATTATCGTAAGCTCAACGATGCCACTCGTAAGGATCATTTCCCTCTTCCTTTCATGGATCAAATGCTCGAGCGTTTAGCGGGTAATGATTTCTATTGTTTCTTAGATGGCTTTTCTGCATATTTTCAAATCCCTATCGATCCAAAAGACCAAGAGAAAACCACATTCACTTGTCCCTATGGAACATTTGCTTACAAAAGAATGCCTTTCGGCTTATGCAATGCTCCCGGGACTTTCCAAAGGTGTATGATGGCGATATTCCATGACATGGTTGAAGAAACTATGGAAGTCTTTATGGACGATTTCTCGGTCTATGGTGATTCTTTCTCTTCTTGCCTTGCTAATTTAGAACGTATGCTCCAACGGTGTGAAGACACTCGTCTCGTTCTTAATTGGGAAAAATGCCATTTCATGGTAAAAGAAGGCATCGTCCTCGGTCATAAAATTTCCAAAGCCGGTATCGAAGTCGACCGTGCTAAAGTTGACGTCATTGCTAAGTTACCTCCACCTACCACCGTCAAAGGAGTTAGAAGTTTTTTAGGCCATGCGGGATTTTATCGACGTTTCATCCAAGATTTCTCGAAAATAGCTCGTCCAATGACTCATCTCTTAGAAAATGATGCTCCTTTCATCTTCTCTCAAGAATGTCTCGACTCTTTCGAACTTCTTAAAGGTAAATTAACTAAGGCACCGGTCTTAGTCTCTCCAAATTGGGAGTTACCTTTCGAGCTCATGTGCGATGCTAGTGATTTTGCGGTAGGAGCGGTTTTAGGTCAACGAGTTAACAAACATTTCCAACCCATTCATTATGCTAGTAATACAATGACGGGGGCTCAATTGCATTATACCACTACCGAAAAAGAGCTTTTAGCTGTAGTGTATGCTTTTGAGAAATTCCGCCCCTATCTTGTGCTTTCCACCACCATCGTTTACACCGACCATTCCGCCTTGAAATACTTGTTGACGAAGCAAGATGCTAAACTGAGACTCCTTCGTTGGGTTTTGCTCCTACAAGAAATTAAAATCGAAATTCGTGATAAAAAAGGAGCGGAAAACCTAGCCGCGGATCACCTTAGTAGACTTGAGGATCCGTATCAAGGGGAATCTCCAAATCAAGAGATTAATGAATCCTTTCCCCTTGAGACCTTAATGTCTATTAATTCCAATCTTGATGATACCCCATGGTTTGCCGACATTGCAAACTATTTGGCGGGTGGTGTTCTTAACGAAGGGTTAACGTCCCAACAAAAGAAAAAATTCTTCAAGGACGTTAAAACGTACTATTGGGACGACCCTTATCTTTTCAAGCAATGTGCGGACTTAATCATTTGTAGATGTGTTGATGGGCCGGCGGCTTTACAAATCCTTGAAGCTTGCCATAAAGGACCTACCGGTGGTCACTTTGGTCCTAATTACACCGCTAAAAAGTTTTCGACTCCGGATTCTATTGGCCCTCCATTTATCATGATGCACATGAAATGGTTAAACATTGTGATGCTTGCCAAAGGCAAGGCAAGATCACACATAAAGATGAGATGCCTCAAGATTTCATCCAAGAATGTGAAATCTTTGACGTATGGGGCATCGACTTTATGGGGCCGTTTCCATCATCGAAGGGAAACAAGTACATCCTCGTAGCCTTTGACTACGTATCAAAATGGGTTGAAGCAAAGGCTTTACCTACTAACGATGCGAGGGTGGTTGTTAACTTCTTGAAACAATTGTTTGCTCGATTCGGTGTACCTCGTGCTATTATTAGTGATCGCGGGACTCATTTTTGCAATGATCAATTCGCACGAGTCATGGCTAAGTATGGTGTCAATCACCGACTTTCCACCGCGTATCATCCTCAAACTAATGGACAAGCCGAGGTTTCTAACCGTGGTCTTAAGAGAATCTTAGAGCGAACCGTGGGAGAGCATCGTGCCTCATGGGCCGATAAATTAGATGATGCTTTGTGGGCTTTCCGTACCGCTTATAAGACACCTATAGGTTGTACCCCTTATCGCCTTGTGTACGGAAAGGCATGCCACCTCCCCATTGAGTTGGAGCATAAGGCTTATTGGGCCTTGAAATGGGCTAATTTTGATCTTAACAAAGCCGGTGATCATAGGAAAATCCAACTCAATGAACTTAATGAACTTAGGAATGAGGCTTATGAAAATTCATTAATCTACAAAGAGAAGACTAAGCTCATTCATGATTCCAAGATTAAAAACGAGAGTTCCATGTTGGTGATCAAGTTTTACTTTTTAACTCTCGGTTGAAAATCTTTTCGGGTAAACTTTAGAGCCGTTGGTCCGGTCCATTCACCGTGGCCCTAGTCTTCCCTTATGGCACCATTGAGTTATCCCAACCAAATGGGCCCAACTTTAAGGTGAATGGCCAACGGGTTAAGTTGTACTATGGAGAGGACATCTCTCACGAGATGAATCCATCCCTCTCCACATTTCCCTTGAATTAATTCGGGAAATCGAGTCGAGCTAGAGACTCGTGATAAATAAATCAAGCATCGTATAACTAGGTTAGATTTTTACCTTTACCATCCTTTCCACCCTTTTTCACCTTCATCCATTGTCCACCAATAAGAGTAGGGGGAGCCAAGTAGGTTGTTTGTGTGTGGTGATTGTGTGCAGGGATATGTGCTTTGATGATCCACTTTTGGTACTTTTGACACGACCTGTGATCTCGTGTTCCCGTGTACCCGGTTCTATCAAAACTATTGTGATTCATACTTGTATATAAATAAAACGAATAAATGTAATCATTTTAGTTGTCCCATCCTTAGCTCGATTTTAAACAACGTACTCAATGTCCTAAGTATAGGGGAGTTTAGTCTCCCACATGCTTAAACATTGAGGACAATGTTTATATTAAGTGTAGGGGGGACTTCTATCGAATTTTAGTGGCCTTTTCCATGAATTTGACCCCATTTTACTGGAAAATTTTAAAAATTTTTCAACGTTTTTCAAATTTTTGATCTATTTTGGCCTAATAGTATTTTTATTTTATTTTCTTTCCTTTTATTATCGCATCATAATAATTTCCATTTCAAGAATAAAGTTAAAAAATAAATAAATAAATAAAATGGTTTTAATAAGTTTAGATATCTTTGATATATTAGGCACGTCGTGAATATTTTGACTCAACCCGAGTTTACTTATCTAAGTTTACTCTAGCTAGTATCCTTAACCATATGGACCTTAATTGGTTTATTAGGCTAAGCATCCACGAATCTCATTCCTTGAGATTTTAAATTGTAGAAAACAAGAGATGATAGAGTTAATTATAAGTTCGGTATTCTTTCATTAACTTATGTGAGTTAGTTATGAGCTTTTTCTCCCATCACTTGTTAATTAATATATTTGCAATAAATAAGGTTGTACGATTTAAAAGGTTACTTAGCTTCTAGCACAAGATCGTTTAAAAGTTGCTCGGTATTAATTAGAGTTCATAGCCAAGGCATAACTTATTGAAATGGGACGCGAAGATTGGCTTATCCAAAAAGGCCCTACCAAGGCATGAGGATACCCGAGTCCAAAAAGGCCCTCACAAGGCATGAGGATTCACTTTTTGCTAAAGATCCTAAGATGATGTGAAGATCATTAATCCAAATCAATATGAAGGATCAAGACTCACGACGAGAAGCAATTACTCCCCTAAAGATCATGGAGAAGTCTATCCAAAAAGACCCTAACAAGGTATAAGGATAAATAGATCCAAGTCCGAAAAGGAGGCGGATCGTTGTATATCAAAATCCTAAATAAAGAAGAGGATAAATGAAGAAGTCGTGGTCAACGTTTGAAGCATCTTTCACTCCTTATGAAGATGTATACCAAAATGAAGAGAAGACCATTATTTCAAGATCGTCTCTCAAGATTTGAAGTTCGAAGTACAAGCCAAAAATCGGTCCGAGAAAGGTCTCAAATCGTGAAACAAGTTATGCCAAGATATGATCTTTTTGAGGTTTCGAGAAGCAGTTTTAAAAGATTTTGTCCTTTAGCTAACTATTGATTAAATCGTCCCACTTTATTTTCGGCCTTAATAAATTATCAAAATAAGTCAAAAATGCATCCTCGTGATCATTTAAGACAAAAATAAAATACAAGAGATACACCGTAGGAATAAGGGGGTCTAAGTGATTAACTAAACCCCATGAGCAAGTGTTAGTTGTGCTAACTTGTAATAACAATGATCTCGTTTTTAAGCTTGGTATGGGGAACGTGAAACTTGAGGGTGATTAATATTCATGACACCAAAGCCCTAATCTAAGTCTTAGATTTCTTTACGAGTTTCTTCCATCTAATAATTTCCATGTTAATAAAATAATCATTTAATTTTTGTTTCCTTTAAAGTTTTTATCTTTTCATCATAGTAGTAGTAGTAATAGTAATAAAGGCCGAGATGGATTAATTATAAGAAAAATGTAACTTAATGCCTTAAAACTATGCATTGCATGGGGTCATTGCAATGGTCAAGTGTAGGGGATTTAATAAGTGTGTAAACACTTATCCTTTTGCCACTAAAATCAAGGAAAAACAAGACCTAATCATGTGTTTTATATCATAAATGTCGGAATTACGCGTGGTTTTGTGTTCTTGTGTTTAAATAGGTACAAATGATTAAAAGAAGAGAAAACACGGGATTTCACGGTCAAATGTTGAAGAAAAGTCCAAAAAGAGACGAAGACAAAGTCAAAAGGTCAAAAGTGTGCTGACAATCACGAAACCCGACAAAACCAACACGATTTTGAAGAAATGATCAAAGAAAACCGAAATCGATCTCGACTTTAGCGGATTTCATCATTTATCAAGAAGACGAGCCAAGTGGGTCCCACATCTAACAAATGGGCTCAAAAGCCCATTTAAGGAAAAAAATTATTTAACTTTTCACCAAAAAGCCTAATAATGGTTTACAAAGCAATGGGCTAAAGCCCATTTGATAGAAATGAAATTATGGACGGCTATAGTAAATTTGGGCCTCAAGCCCAAATGAATTTAGAATGGATGAAACGCTTTGGCAGTCAACCTATACACACACATTTTAACTTTCCAAGTTAAAAAAATGAATAAACATTTTTTGGTCAACACCTCCTACACTCGGTCAAACTCACCAAACCGTTCCACCTTGTCACCTACACGTGTCTCCCCACTTTACCCAACACCCAAATAAATAATAAACATTTACCCTTCCCTTATTATTGTTTCGTTACAAACAATACACACAGTTTTACTGTGCATCTTCCTCTCCCAAAAGAAACGCACCTCCTCCCCTCAAACCCTAATTTTTACTCACCAAAAATTAACAAATCAAAAAAAGGGCTTTTACCCTCAATGGGTAATTAACACCCAAGGGAATTAATTCCCCCAAAAAATCAAATCACATCATCCACTCAAAACCCCAATCCACCGAGGCCTATTTCTCTCCTTTGATTGGCCATGCCACGTCCATATTCAAAACCCCCCAATAAAATCATGCCACCTCACCTTGCAACAAACACAACTAACACACATCTTGCCACGAGGGCAATCCGTGACTACAAGGATGATTCTTAGCCATTGATCAAGAGAAGAGAGAAGAATGAAGAAATCAACGGAGCAAAATGGATGCTTACAAAGGAAGCTAAGATTAGGGTTTTGAGGGTTTTCTCCTAACAAAACCCCCATATTTCACATGTAATGGTGACTTTTTCTTTATTTTTTTATTTTCAGTAAAAATAGATTAATAGTTTAAATCTTGTAATTTCTTTTTTTTCCAGTAATTGTAAGTTTGATTCAAATTAATGAAAAGTTTATTTCGTTTTAAATTTTGTCTCATTTTCAATTTCCAGTTACTATTTGTCTGTTTATAAATTTATTACTGTTCTCGTTAATATAAAAAAAATAATAATAAAGAAATTGTAACACCCCATTTTTATATATGGAATGTCACGCGTGATTATGGCGTGTCATCAAAGCATGCAAGGTGATATGTAGTAAAACATACATGACCATAGGGAAAACCGGAATCAAACATCGGTTCCCAAACATAAGCCCAAAACATAAATAAAGGAAATGAACTGAATAAAGACTAAACAAGCATAACTATATGAAGGCAAAAAGGAAAAGAAGTCTCTGGCAGCTTCCATCCTATGTGCGTCCTCCAAATGCTCGAGTCTTGGGTACCTGCCGTTTTGGGACATGGAAAGGAAAGTAACGGCTGAGCAAGACGCTCAGTGCACGGATGTACAATAAAGCATGAAATAGGATAAGCATGTAACATATAACAGCGGAAGACTAAGTTCTGAGTAACTGGTTAAGTATCAAGAAAACTGGTTTTATAGTTTGAAAAGCCTTATGTTTAACTTGTGAAACTGTTTTAACATATATATACCATAGCCCATATAGGTCATGAAAAGGTCACGTGCATGAATACTTGGAGGGGTGACCTCATCATGCTGATTAGAGGGGATGCCTCTAATAAATATACTGGTTTGGGTAGGAGGGATCAACTCCTTGTGAAGGGTGCAAGGCACACACCACATTCACCATGATAAACTGAATAAAACATGTAACTAGGATGCACCCATACGCCCCGACTGATATAATAATATGGCCAAACTGAAAAGGGACGCCACGAGCAATCACTCCGCCGTGGGGAAGTCATAACATCGGTGCCTCCAATGCTATGGTTATGGTACCTCCATAACTAGGTGAAACTGGTCATGCTTGTATATGGCTATAGTTTATGCTAAGTTAACATAAGCAGTTCAAAACAATAAAACAAATGCTGGGGAAAACAGTTGGCTGCATACGGGGAAATCCTAATAAGGAAGGAATGTCCATACTGAAAGGACGGGAATCCGTACCTCAAGTCCAGTGAATGAACGGAAGAAAGACTCCTACTTCTGGATCACTAACGCTACATGAATACACACGTGTATAAGTATCGATTCACTGATTACGTACTGGGTTCTGTGTCTCATTATAGCTGAATTAGTATTATTTTAGGTCATGGTTCACTGTTTAAAGCCTTAAACTGTGTTTATCTTGTATTTCTGGTTTATCTGATTAAGTATTACTGGTGATTCATGTATTAATATACTTACTGTATAATAATAAGTAACTTTCTAAAAATAGCAGGTTTCCAAAAGTAGAAAGTTTCCAAAAATAGAAAGTTTCCAAAAATAGAAAGTTTCCAAAAATAGAAAGTTACCAAAAATAGAAAGTTTCCAAAAATAGAAAGTTTCCAAAAATAGAAAGTTTCCAAAAATAGAATTTACTGCCTAAAATAGATTAGTTTCTAAAAATAGATCAGCTGCCTTAATTAAATAAGTTTCCATATATAGAAGGTTTCCATAATTAGATTAGTTGCCTTATCTAATTAAGTTTCTATAAATAGAAGTTTCCATAATTAGAATTAAGCTGATTACATAAGCTAACATATAAGTCTAAGTGTTTAAGCTTATTTCTTAAGTCATATGATATAGTGTATAGTTTAATTATTATTTCATGTATTTTAATTAAACTATAGGTTAAGCATTTTAATTAAAGTGTAACATGTTTTAATTAAAATGAAATGAAAATACTTAGGTTAAAATGTGTATTATTATTAATAATAATATAACCTAAGTCATGTCTAAATTAATTAATTATAGGCATGTTTTTAATAATTAATTAATTATAACTTATAACATAAAATACTTAGGTTAAATTAATGTCATGATAAACTAATAATTAAATTAACCTAAGTCATGATTTAATTAATATTTCATGTTATTAATTAATTATATCCTAAGTTCATAATTCATAAAAATCAACATGTAGCATGAATCATGATTTAACCAACGAACCATGAATCGGGTATGAATTCGACACCGTACCCCGGGCCAAACCCGGGGCACACGTGTCCCCTTGCTGCCGTGGGTCCCACATGAGCCAACCAAGACCAATTGTGGTCTTGGTGGTGGCGGCAATAGCAAACCAAACCCCCCCTCGGGTTTGTTTGCTAGGCGGCCAAAAACAAACACCCTTATAAACCATTCTTTGATTTTAATTAATACCAAAACATGTTAGATCAATGATTAATTACCTTGTTTTCATAAGAAAAATAATAACATGTTCATGAAAATAATCAAAGATTAAAAGAATTAAAAGAATTAAAAAGAAGGGTTAGAAAGGTATACCACTATGTAGCTTGGAAAAAGGATGAACAAACACGTATTCTAACACTTGTTTTTAAGATCAAAATCAATCAAACACCCTCTTATGGTGGTGTTTATGTGGCGGCACAAAGGGAAGAAAAAGGAGAGGAGAAAAACTCTTTTTAGGGTTTTTGGTTTATTTCTTGTAAAATGAAAAGTGAAAACATGTTTTACTCTTTACCCCCCTTAACTTGTAAAGTCCATGGGCCAAGCCCATTTTGTCTATGTGTGCCGTGGGTATGGGGGCCCCACATGGGGTACCCGTACCTTTCTCGTGTCCCGATGTTTCGTGTTCGTTCGTGGTTAAACGTGCTCGTGTTTAACGTGTTTCTGTTTCTTTTAACGTGTCGTTTATCGTAAACTCCACGCTCGTGAATATATTCTGAGTATTTACGTAATTATTATAATTAGTATTTTAAATGGTGTTCATGATTTAATTATGTTCACGTGATATATTTATTAACTGTTTATCATGAGTTCGTACGTAATCGATACTTGTCATGTCATACACGTATGCACTTGCTTGATTATTAGCACATGAATGTGATCAATACTACATGAGGTAAGTTTTAATCTAGAACGTACGATCTTAAGGGCACTATTCATGGTAAAAGCATGCAGGTTTTACAATTCTTCCCCCCTAAAAAGAATAATTCGTCCCCGAATTATAGATAAAGTAACTGAAAGCGAAACATACCCGAATCAAACTGGAAAGGTATGCAAAATAACGGAAATGAAGGTGACATGGTAGAAGGGAACGTGGAACATGACATGTCTTGAAAAGACATGGAACGTGACGTGACTGAAAGGACATATCTAATCGATAAGAGAAAAATGGATAAGAAGTCCGGATGAACTTGTCCGTTTCCAAGTGGCCTCCCTCTTGGAACGGTTCCTTCAGAAGATCCTGACACTAATGATAAATCTTGGTCCTCCTGACCTTGACTTGGAATACGAAGAAATTCTTGGTTATCAACGGAAGGTAGATCCCCTAAATTCGATCGAGGAAATAAGAGTTAACGTGCAAGGGTACTGAAACGTTACGATGCAAGACCATCTGACTTAACTGATAATTTGAAACGATGCGCGAGACATAAAGAAACGTAGTACGTGAAAAATTCTGAACGTGATACGTGAAAAATTTTGAACGTGCTACGTGGAGATATGGCGAGTGTAGTATGAGTAAACCTATCGTAATCCATGATACGTGTAACCTATTTTGATCATGATATGAGGAACGTGGAATGAACATGACATGTGAGACATATCGTGATCATAGAATATAATGACGGTAACGCCAAACGCTACAAGGTGAGACGTGGAATATGACGTGAAACGTCTATCTGATGATGGAGGGTTATACTAAACTTGGGTCTGGTCTCACAAGTTCTTGCAACTTCCAGAACGAGAAAAGAAATGAACGTAGAATCGTAAGCCAAAATACGATCGTGAACGTGAATAGTGTCATGAACGTGAGCGCGAAAGCAAGTCGTAGAATTAGAATGAAGACGTAAAGTAAGTTAGGAGTACAATTACGAATCTTTGTCTGACCGATAGCTGAGGGATTGCCAAGTGATCGGATGAGCCTTGGCTGGAACATGTTTGTTCAATCTGTTGGTTCTGAAATCCGTACGGATGTAAGGTTTTGCAGACTTGATCAAACTGTTGACAATAACCCAGATAGCATCATGCTTCTTCTGAGTTTGCTGAAATCTGGTAACTAAAATCCATGGAGATCTTGTCCCTTTTCGATTAACAATTTCATATGATGAAAACATACCCGTTTGTTGGTGTCCTATCTTAGCCTGTTTGTATAACAGGTATGAAGATATGAACGTAACTGTATCCTGCTTCGTAGAAACTTGATACATGGAAGGTTGCGAAACTCTGAGTCTCTGAATCTAGACTTCTCCTAGCGTAGGATTTTATAGAACACCTAATGTAGTGTCGGGTCCTCTTCTTTACTCATAAGCTGAGTCATGGTAAGATTAACCGTAGAATGCCATGTGATTCAGCGTGTCACTGAAATCAAACAGAATTGATATCGGAAAGAATTCCAGGGTAAAATTTCTCTTGTCATAGAATTTGCAACGTAGTGCAGATATGGTCTTCCTGTTCTTCTCTAGGCTTAGAGGAAATCAGGTTATCCTCAATGGAAACGTTGATGAATTTGTTTAGGAGTTCATGGAAACTTAATTTATTAAGTTCATAATGCGGTTGGAGCATTGATGAGACTAATTCAAAATCATAAATCTGGCATGACCGAGTCGTGCACGAATAGCAGTCATGGACATGTCCTGCTTTTTCACTCGTCACTGTTGGCAGCATGATTGTGAGTTCGATCTTGGAAAAGTGATTAACACTATACGGTTGATTGGACATGTTGTCCATATGTGGAGGAGAATAACGGTCATGAATGGTGATTTGTTTAAGTCGACGGTAGTCGACACATAATCTCATGGTACCATCCTTCTCCTTGAAGGTTCTTCTGGAGTGTAAGGAACAATTTTGGAATAATCCGTTGGTTATGCGTAAAAGGACCTTAGTAGTCGTGTGTTACTAACAGCTAGAAAATTTTAGCAATATGGCTAACAAAGCACGTGCTTGAAAAGTATAGATAACTTGTACAGATTTTCCTGATGGAAAATCAAGCTGAAAGTATTCAGGAGCCTGAACATTACTGTACATAATTATGAATCATAGCATGGTGTGGTGTTCATAGTACCTAATTTGGATAAAATTTATCTCGTGTCTGTCCGAGGAAAATGCGTTAACAGCTTGGATCTCATCATTAAGCTGAAGGAAAACCGTCGTATACGTGGGAATACGAAAGGCGTCCTTCATGGTCATTAATATATGAACTATGGTGAAAGAAATGAAAGTGACGTCGGCAACGTGACAGTTCTCACTGATGCGCCGATAACGGTATTGAAATTCTTGTGGCCTGATTAATACATGGCACAACAACATAAATATACCCTTGGAGGGTACCCTGAATTTCTTAGAAATGTTCCATAATTAGACGTGAGTCATGTGTCTTGACTCGTGTCTTGAGAAATGTGAGCGTGACATATGCCTTGACTGGTATCTTGACATGTGTCCTCAGAGAGTATACGTGAGACATGTGTCTTGACTGATGTCTTGACATGTGTCTCGAGATGTGAAACAATTAGAACTACAAATATTAGGTTAATATGCCAGGATTGGCGGATCGGTAGGACTACTGATCATTTGTATGTCTGATCACGTCCGCGGCCAGAGCCTCGGTTGCGATTTCTAGGATATTTTCTGTCATGGTAGTGGTTACTATCGTCTTGTCTGTAGGTTCCATGACGGTCATTCTCATGACCGTGACTCATGTAACTATTTAGCTGAGTGGCTGGCTGGTACTGGTTTGCACTCATATGGCTGAAATGACAGCCGAACGACGTGTGACATGTAACTATGAATTTAGGACAATGATTGATGGGAATTGTCTGATGGTGAAGCATCTTCTCGTCCAATTGCTTTGCTCCGACGCCTTTGTCTTCGTCTTTTAGAATCTCCAGGTTGTGAACAGCATCAGCATCAGCATCTCGTAGCGTCTCCCAACATCAGCAGCATCAACCTTCAGTGACATCTCCAAGCTATGAGCGGCATCGACAATCTTGTAGAATATCAGTAAGTGAACATACGCCTGAGATGATTTAGAATCGACTAGCGAATACTCGTGAAGTATTGCAAGTGGAATACACATGGATTAAGGTACATGTAATACACATGAAATACGGTACGTGGAGTACACATGGAATACACATGAAATGATCGGTATGGGCTCGATCATTTGTCCTGATTTAAGGAAAGTAAACCGGTTAAACGGTTAGGAAAACCATCATGATAACCTGGCAGTATTAGCATAGACATCATTCTGGTTGCATAGAGAAACGCTAAAGTGTGGTTACACAAAATTCAACGATGATTTGCCTGACAGCATGATCAATGAAAACCAACCATGACTATCATGAAAGCATGATTAGAGAAATCTAACAATGTCTTGCAGGACAACGTAAATAACAAAAGAGGCATGAAACATAATCAATCATGAAGACGGAATTATCATGAGGAAACATGAAACCATCTATTACGAAGGAGTGTATAACATAATCAGCATGAAACTGAAGTTAACCATGACAGTATGAAGGCATACTTGACATAAAAACATAATAACTTATGATGGGACATGAAAAATTTTTTTTTATGTCAATTTAAATCATGAGAACAATTTTATGCAAGAAAAACAGTGCATGAATGCGTAATGTAGTTTATAAAACCTTTATATGTGCGAGGGAACGCCTATGGGTCGGTTCCAAAACAAAAGACATGGCGAGGGGACGCCTATGGGTCGGTCCCAAAGTTAAAAGTTTCGATAAAAGCACATGCGACTAAATAGGGCCAGTCCTGTACCAACCATTACTTAGTCAAAATTCCTGTAACAGATGACATATGATATAAATGCATGAATGCATGAAACATAATAATTAAAAGTCATTGTCAAAACTTAACAGAAAAATTTTTATGTGAAAATTATGAACTACTGGGGTCAGTCCACATCGTCACAGTTCACGAGGAACATCATGCATAGACAATGACACATAACTAAGTATGGATGACGGTTGTTCATTCCATATTAGTAAGACGATACTGGTGAAAACATCATGGTGAAAACAACAAGGTGCTGAAAACGTCATGGCTAAAACAAAAAGGTGCTGAAAACGTAATGGTTGAAACAACAACGCGCTGAAACATCAATACGTGGAATAACAAACGTTGGCTTAGGAAGCTCCTGGTGACTACCCACTAGTCACAGGTCGAGTTTTAGAGCCTACAGGTCGAAGCCTTGGCTCTGATACCATAATTGTAACACCCCATTTTTATATATGGAATGTCACGCGTGATTATGGCGTGTCATCAAAGCATGCAAGGTGATATGTAGTAAAACATACATGACCATAGGGAAAACCGGAATCAAACATCGGTTCCCAAACATAAGCCCAAAACATAAATAAAGGAAATGAACTGAATAAAGACTAAACAAGCATAACTATATGAAGGCAAAAAGGAAAAGAAGTCTCTGGCAGCTTCCATCCTATGTGCGTCCTCTAAATGCTCGAGTCTTGGGTACCTGCCGTTTTGGGACATGGAAAGGAAAGTAACGGCTGAGCAAGACGCTCAGTGCACGGATGTACAATAAAGCATGAAATAGGATAAGCATGTAACATATAACAGCGGAAGACTAAGTTCTGAGTAACTGGTTAAGTATCAAGAAAACTGGTTTTATAGTTTGAAAAGCCTTATGTTTAACTTGTGAAACTGTTTTAACATATATATACCATAGCCCATATAGGTCATGAAAAGGTCACGTGCATGAATACTTGGAGGGGTGACCTCATCATGCTGATTAGAGGGGATGCCTCTAATAAATATACTAGTTTGGGTAGGAGGGATCAACTCCTTGTGAAGGGTGCAAGGCACACACCACATTCACCATGATAAACTGAATAAAACATGTAACTAGGATGCACCCATACGCCCCGACTGATATAATAATATGGCCAAACTGAAAAGGGACGCCACGAGCAATCACTCCGCCGTGGGGAAGTCATAACATCGGTGCCTCCAATGCTATGGTTATGGTACCTCCATAACTAGGTGAAACTGGTCATGCTTGTATATGGCTATAGTTTATGCTAAGTTAACATAAGCAGTTCAAAACAATAAAACAAATGCTGGGGAAAACAGTTGGCTGCATACGGGGAAATCCTAATAAGGAAGGAATGTCCATACTGAAAGGACGGGAATCCGTACCTCAAGTCCAGTGAATGAACGGAAGAAAGACTCCTACTTCTGGATCACTAACGCTACATGAATACACACGTGTATAAGTATCGATTCACTGATTACGTACTGGGTTCTGTGTCTCATTATAGCTGAATTAGTATTATTTTAGGTCATGGTTCACTGTTTAAAGCCTTAAACTGTGTTTATCTTGTATTTCTGGTTTATCTGATTAAGTATTACTGGTGATTCATGTATTAATATACTTACTGTATAATAATAAGTAACTTTCCAAAAATAGCAGGTTTCCAAAAGTAGAAAGTTTCCAAAAATAGAAAGTTTCCAAAAATAGAAAGTTTCCAAAAATAGAAAGTTACCAAAAATAGAAAGTTTCCAAAAATAGAAAGTTTCCAAAAATAGAAAGTTTCCAAAAATAGAAAGTTTCCAAAAATAGAATTTACTGCCTAAAATAGATTAGTTTCTAAAAATAGATCAGCTGCCTTAATTAAATAAGTTTCCATATATAGAAGGTTTCCATAATTAGATTAGTTGCCTTATTTAATTAAGTTTCTATAAATAGAAGTTTCCATAATTAGAATTAAGCTGATTACATAAGCTAACATATAAGTCTAAGTGTTTAAGCTTATTTCTTAAGTCATATGATATAGTGTATAGTTTAATTATTATTTCATGTATTTTAATTAAACTATAGGTTAAGCATTTTAATTAAAGTGTAACATGTTTTAATTAAAATGAAATGAAAATACTTAGGTTAAAATGTGTATTATTATTAATAATAATATAACCTAAGTCATGTCTAAATTAATTAATTATAGGCATGTTTTTAATAATTAATTAATTATAACTTATAACATAAAATACTTAGGTTAAATTAATGTCATGATAAACTAATAATTAAATTAACCTAAGTCATGATTTAATTAATATTTCATGTTATTAATTAATTATATCCTAAGTTCATAATTCATAAAAATCAACATGTAGCATGAATCATGATTTAACCAACGAACCATGAATCGGGTATGAATTCGACACCGTACCCCGGGCCAAACCCGGGGCACACGTGTCCCCTTGCTGCCGTGGGTCCCACATGAGCCAACCAAGACCAATTGTGGTCTTGGTGGTGGCGGCAATAGCAAATCAAACCCCCCCTCGGGTTTGTTTGCTAGGCGGCCAAAAACAAACACCCTTATAAACCATTCTTTGATTTTAATTAATACCAAAACATGTTAGATCAATGATTAATTACCTTGTTTTTATAAGAAAAATAATAACATGTTCATGAAAATAATCAAAGATTAAAAGAATTAAAAGAATTAAAAAGAAGGGTTAGAAAGGTATACCACTATGTAGCTTGGAAAAAGGATGAACAAACACGTATTCTAACACTTGTTTTTAAGATCAAAATCAATCAAACACCCTCTTATGGTGGTGTTTATGTGGCGGCACAAAGGGAAGAAAAAGGAGAGGAGAAAAACTCTTTTTAGGGTTTTTGGTTTATTTCTTGTAAAATGAAAAGTGAAAACATGTTTTACTCTTTACCCCCCTTAACTTGTAAAGTCCATGGGCCAAGCCCATTTTGTCTATGTGTGCCGTGGGTATGGGGGCCCCACATGGGGTACCCGTACCTTTCTCGTGTCCCGATGTTTCGTGTTCGTTCGTGGTTAAACGTGCTCGTGTTTAACGTGTTTCTGTTTCTTTTAACGTGTCGTTTATCGTAAACTCCACGCTCGTGAATATATTCTGAGTATTTACGTAATTATTATAATTAGTATTTTAAATGGTGTTCATGATTTAATTATGTTCACGTGATATATTTATTAACTGTTTATCATGAGTTCGTACGTAATCGATACTTGTCATGTCATACACGTATGCACTTGCTTGATTATTAGCACATGAATGTGATCAATACTACATGAGGTAAGTTTTAATCTAGAACGTACGATCTTAAGGGAACTATTCATGGTAAAAGCATGCGGGTTTTACAGAAATTGATAATAATATTTCCCCTACTGGGAAATATTAAAAAAAAGGTTAGTGTTACTGTTTCGAGACGAAGGGGATTAGCTTGTTGATGATTCGGTGTAAATCGAAGGTTGTGTTTGTTTGATTCGTTACATAGGGGGTACAGCGCCTTTCCTACTTCTCAAAGGACTCCTCCAATTGATTTTATTTTTCTTTTAAGTTTTATGTTAAGTTTTATGATTATCTGTTTAGATTGATTTGATATTCGGTTTTAGGAATTGGTTATAATCTGCTTGGTGATAGTAGTGTTTGACTGTTTATTATTATTCTCAGTTTAAATACTAGTTTGAATTTACTTGTTATTTGGTTTAAGGATTTGGTATTTTCTGATTAAGTTTGGTTCGAATACAATATCTATTTATGATTTTGTTATTGTGGAATATATGGTTGTGTATGGATATCTGCTTAATTTTAGTCACTGATTTTTGTCAGGTTTAAGTTCTGAAATAACTTGGCAGTTTATTTTAGTTGGTTCCTTTGGATTTGTTCTTAGCTTATTTGAAATTAGATTTGAATACATGTTTGGTTTATTCAGTTATTGGATTTTTTTTCTTTTATTTGCTTATTATAAGTGTTCGTTTGTTTTGATTGGACGTTGGATTCATTTAGCTTGTTATATTTTTACTGCTTATTCTGTTCAGTTTCATGCTGCTTATTTATGCTAGTTTTAATCTGGCTTATTTGATTCCTGCTTATTTGTATCAGCTTATTGTTTGATTGGTTGTGTTGCTTATTGTTTACTGCTTAAACTCAGACTCAAGTAGTTTGAGTTTGATTGTCCAAATAAAAGTTCAAAAAAGTTCAAAATTATTAACAATATTTTAGGTCTACTGGGACTCGAACCCAGGACCTCTAGCATAACCACCAAGCGCCCCATCCAACTCTTCTAAACCCTTTCTTGTGTTTATTATTGAATTAGATCATTAATATAGAGTAAAATTAGTGGCAATTTCATTTAATAGAGTTTAATTAAGTTTAAATTAATTTAAATTTTATATAAAAGTTTTCTTCTTTTTATTTCCTAATTCAGTTTTTTTTAAAAAATATATATATATATATATATATATATATAAAGAAAAAAAAATATTTTATTTAAATTTTATAAATTTAATTGTTTTTAAATATTAGTTTAAGTTTTATTTAATACAAATTATTTTTCAAATTAAATAGATTCGTTTTTAAAACAGATTAGATTAAAAGTTTTTATTTCATTTAAATAGTTTAAAATTTAATTTATTAAAGTAAATTAGATTTGTTTAATCATTTTAATTAGTTTTTTAAAATAGATTTTTTTTATAATAGTTTTTAATTATATAGATTTTAGTTAGTTTAAAAATACCCAAAAAAAATAGATTTTACCAAAAACAAGTTAAGTTGAAACGTTAAACCGGAAATCAAATTCGAGTCGAATCGAGGAAAAACGAACATTAAAAAGGACTAAAAAATCCTAGTTTCAACAATACAAGACCATTAACGACAAAGATGACCTATTACATTCTTGTTCGACTATATAAAATATAGGGCTAACAGTTTGGTTACTGAAGAAGCTGATATCAGAGAAACAAGTGCCTCAGGGGATTTGTAGTTAAGATTACAATGTACCAGGACTTATAGTCACATCACAGACTATAACTCGTTCATCAAAGAAAGGAAAGTTTATCGCCGATGATAAACTTATCCTCACAAACGAGACATTAATTTTTCTCGGGCATGAGCTTATATAAAAAACATTCCAAGTTGTTAAGCTCATGCAACAATGGCTCCCAGTCAAATTACAGTCTGTGACCCGAACTTCAGAGAAAGGGAAGTTAATCTCGTCAACGATAACTTACCCTCAAAACGAGAAATTAAGTTTTCTCGGACACGTGCTTACACTAAAACCATTCAAAGGTTTTTAAGCTCGTGTACATGGCTCCTCGTTAAATGACAGACGATGACCCGGAATTTAGAGAAAGGGAAGTTTATCTACGCAACGATAACTTACCCTCAAAACGAGAAATTAAATTTTCTCGGACACGAGCTTACATTAAAACTATTCAACGGTTTTTAAGGTCGTGTAAATGGCTTTTCGTTAAATAATAGATGATAACCCGATCTTCACATAAAGGAAAGTTTACCGACGATGATAAACTTATCCTCACAAACGAGAAATTAAGTTTTCTCGGAAACGAGCTTACATTTAAACTATTCAAAGGTTTTAAGCTCGTGTAAATGGTTCATCATTAAATATCAGATGATGACCCAATTTTCAAATAAAGGAAAGTTTATCGTCGATGATAAACTTATCCTCAAAAACGAGAAATTAAATTTTCTCGGACACGAGCTTACTTTAAAACTATTCAACGGTTTTAAGCTCGTGTAAAATGGTTCATTATTAAATTTCAGACGATGACCCGATCTTCAAAGAAAGGAAAGTTTATCGCCGATGATAAACTTATCCTCATTAACGAGAAATTAAATTTTCTCGGACGCGAGCTTACATTAAAAGTATTCAAAAGTTTTAAGCTCGTGTAAATGGCGTATAATTATATTTCTGATTATGCCCCGGACCTCAAAGAAAGGAAAGTTTATCGCCGATGATAAACTTATCCTTACAACGAGAAATTAATTTTTCTCGGGCATGAGCTTATATTAAAAACATTCGAAGTTTTTTAAGCTCATGCACTATGACTTACAGTCAAATATCAGATTGTAACTCAGACTTTAATTTTAGGAAAGCTTATATTTATAGATAGCTTATCCTCGTAACGGGAAATTAAATTTTCTCGGTCATGAGCTTCTTTTAAAACATTCCAAGTTTTAAGCTCATAAAGTAAAGTGTATCTTTTAAATAAGAGAAATTTCTTCTTAACGAGAAATTCATTTTTCTCGGTCATGAGCTTTACGTTAAAATATTCAAAAGTTTTTCAAGCTCATGAAAACGACTTAGGAGTGAATGTCAACTTAGGACTCGTTCTTCAGCTAAAAGGAAAGTTTATCGTCGATGATAAACTTATCCTCACAACGGGAAGTTTACAACTTCTCGGACTTGAGCTCGTAGTCTAAGATATTCAACATCTTAAGCTCAAGTATTTGGTTTTTCAAAAGGATTTTTCTAAATCTTTCAAAATTGTGTGTTCAAAAAATGTTTTGATAAAAAGAGCATGTCTTCTGGAATCGATAATATTTACGATACTAGAAATTTCATTCAATAATGACACGGGGTTGTAAATAAAGTTCGAGCAAAAGTTCAAATGTTTTTAAAACATGTTCAAAGTGGCTTGCTATTATTTCAGATAGTAACCCGATTTTCATACTCAAGTCAAGCATTTCACCGGAAAGCTTTGACTCAACAACGGGAATTAATTTTCTCGGGCATGGTGTACTTTATAACCATGTAAGGGATTGTCTTTACGTAATAACACAATCTAACACGAATTTATGTACGTGTCAGTGCATTTATTTGTTAAAACAAGAGAAATCTTGTTTCTATGAAGTTATCATCTCCACCAACCGTAGCAATTTACAATTGATATCTACATACTCGATGATGCGACTACTCAAACTGCGACTGCAGCTCTTTTAATAGAACACGGGTCAACAATTGAGGGGGTGCAATTTTCCAGCATTCAGAATCTTTGACGCCAAAAGTGCCAAGTTCACATGTTGGTGTTAAGACCACGATATTAATCGTACACATGGAGTCAAGAGATAACTTAAGACGTGATGAGGCAACCAACATTCGTGAACAAGAACCATGTGCTTCTTTCATATGATGTTCTCCATCATTCAGGTCCACCCTCATAAATCGCTAATCTTGTGAATACATTATCATATATGATCTTTGCATGTGATAAGTACCTTACACTTGTGTTTAAATGGTATTTAATTTACGTTTCAAGTACACCCTCATTAATTTAAGGGGAGCTTGTGAAAATTATGAAGATGATTGGATTTGCATTTTTCTTCCCAAAATTTCTTAAAATGCTATTAAATCAACTAATATTAAAAACATCGATTGGGTTAATATTTTTAATATGGGGGAGAAAATGTGATTTAATATTGAGATCAATAATGCTTTGACTTAATGTGCTGGCTCATCCCGACATGTTTGAAATGTTTTTAAATATCATGGCATATGTTAAGGAAGAGCAAAATGGATTTGGATATCAAAATGGATTTCATGGTGACATACACTTACCTAAAACATCTCTATTCACGACGGTGAAGATTGTGGTGACATAAGGACGGTGGGATAGGTTAAAGTCCAATGATTCTTCTTGAACCGGAGGAATCTTCCTAAGGACATTCCATAGCTAGAAATAGTAGTCCTTAGGAAAGATGGAGAAAGATTGTGAACGTAGCTGAATGCCGACCAAGTACTTAAGTTAGCACTGGAACAATTACAACAAGGTGCTAGTGATGACGTATTGGTAAGCATTGAAGGGGTTGAAGAATGAAAAAGAATTGTAATGATAAAGGGTGTAAAGAAAGAAGCCCTCCTTACAACCTTAGGCAGAAACCGGGTCAATATATATGCTATTGAGATCATTTTTAATGATGCTTGATATTGAAGATAAGACATCATGGACCCAGTGATGCAATGCACAACCCATCCCAGCTAACTCAGATATCTCTCAAAAGATATTTGTTTTAATCACACGGAGACAACGCATTATCTATTGATTTATTCACTCCGAATAAATTGGTATTGAAATGGTGGCACTCCTCTCCAGTCTCTAATCACTAAAATCCAAAATGCACGATCGAGTCTAGAGCCATTTGAGATCATAAAATATCTCAATTGGACACACTTTCATAATTCCTTGCTTCTTCACACACTGTGAAAAGTAAGAAATATCTTAAGAATCCTACGCAAAATCTTCATGATCTTGCCTGAACATCCGAGTAATACGAAAGTATTTACAATGAAGATGGAAATCCTTCTTGAGCGAATATTAAAAATCTCATGGTAGGTGACTTGTGTGATTCTTTATGAATCAAGCTTGTGATAACTAGAAAGCAACAGTGGTTTAATTCTTAACTGAACTTAAACACGTTCCAGGCCTCTACGCAATATCTTTGTGATCTTGCCAGAACACTCAGAGTGACACTCTATAGTGTTCACAGTGATGAGTGGAAATTCTTCTAGTGCTAACCTCAAACAGCACTTGGTAGGTAACTTGAAAGATTCTATACGAATCAAGCTCGTAAAAACTGGAAAGCAACGATGGTGCGGTTCTTAATTGAATTTCACTTGTTCTAGGAACATGAATTGACGGCTTCAATCATGCGGATAATTCTATCCAAATGATTCACTCTTTATGCTCGCAGTCAGCTTTGGACTGTCGAATAAAGAGAACGGGTTTACCCGCGAAATCTTGTCAAGGAGGTTCTTAATTGAAAATACCTGCCACAAGTACGATATTTTATATCGTCCAACGGTCTTCACCGACCAGAGGTAAACGAATTAGAATGAAATGTTCAAAGCCATTTCATCCGTGTATATGTTTTGTTGCTAACTGTCTTATGCGGCGTAACAAGAAGGTGGCATTGCGGTGTACTATCCGAAAAGAAGTTGTCCTCGCATGCTTATAATGTATGAACTTAACTTCAACAAATTCAAGAAAGCCTAAAAGTTAAGTCTTCCGCTGTATCAAACTATGAAGCTTTCAAGAATTTATAAAAGTATAAGTATGTGGAACATGAAGTCACGAGGAGGCAAATTTCACAAGTGATGAATGCACAAGGTCAAGGCAAGAAAACATGCTCAAGACTAAAGTCAAAGATCTCATCAGCATATTCACATGAACAAGATCGAAGACTCAAGCATAGTATGCTAGGTTTAAGATTTTGTAAAATGGTGTGACCTCCCGTAGGGGGAGATTGTTGGAAATATGATTTTCCAAGGAAAGTCTCGGTCACATCATTGTTAGCATAAATCACGAGCAATAGACTATTTAGGACATTGTAACTTGGAGTGACCTCCCTTAGGGGGAGACTGTTGGAAATATGTTTTTACGTATTTAGAAAGGATCGGTCACTCCAACGATATATTCAAGTATTAGGCTCCCATACTAAACCATTGTCGTGTCCCCACGCAATGCTAGAATTAAGTATCATAGCACTTCTAAAATTTTATGATGACATTTATTGAGGACATAAATTTAAATAAACTACTACACACGTTTTAGACATAATGTATTGTTTTCATCACAATTAAGTGACTTTTGGGATCATAGAACAAGAACACGTGAATGCTTCGTTTGAAATAATTTCGTCGTCCTCGATTTTCACCTAATTCCATGCTAAGCGTGTAAAGAGATCATTGTTATTATAAGTTAGCAACACGATCATATCTCATGAGTGTTAATTACGAACCTAAACTCCCTTATTCCTACTTGGTATCTCTTATATTTTATTTTGTCTTAATGATCACGAGGATACAACATTGACTTATGCGTGAATAGAGATTAAGTCTAAAAATAGAGTCTTAACGGTGTAACCAAAATCATTAAATTAATAATTCATCCTAATAGACAACGATGTCAAAAAATTAATTTAACAAGAAGGATCAATAAACACAATTTTATAACGATTTTGAACATGAGACTTATTATCAAGACTTTTATACGCCCCCTAACGGAAGGGCCTTATTATCATAGGTTTACCACCATCTTTTATTCAACTCCGCCATGGAGCTTTTATTATGACTTCGGTCTTGTCTTGCCTTTTGTTTAACCTCGCCACGAGGTGTTTATTATGGCCAAAGATGTATATCCTCACACTAAAGCGAACTTTGGATCTTTAAAGCTTCAAAGATTAAGGCTTGATTCACTTTCAATTTGGGCATAGTTTTTTCGGCCTTGTGAGCTTCAAATTTTTGCTTAATTTAGGTGAGCACTTGAAATCTTATTATTAGGTGAAGCTTTTGATTATTCGGGTTGCCAATACTTCAAAACCGTGACGCTAGCAATACCTTAATGTTTTCCCAATTTAATTACATGGAAGCTACTAAAACAAATTAGAAACCAACAATAGTGACTAAACCGCTAAATCAATATTTATTAACAATTTATTATACAAAAGCGTGGGGAGAATAAGCTAATAATTACTACACGTGACATCGTGAAAGATTACGAGACTTATAATAATTTTTTTTCAACTTCATTTATATTTAATCCATTTTTCTGGCTTGGCTAGGTGCGACTCCTTCTTAAATAACATCGAATTGAACCACCGGAATTTGATTGATTTATTGATTAATAACTCTATCATTTCTCGTCCTCATTTAAGAGACAGGCTAAAAAAAGTTAAGGAATCGAAGCTAAGTGCTCAACACGTACGGTCGAGTAAAAAATTACTCTTATTCTCACCATTAGAAAACCTACATTCGTGTCTTAAACACTTATGAAAAACTAGAGAAATTTTAAAATTTTGCCATTTTTAGCCTTATTTTGCATAAAATGATAGCAAAAAGATGAATATTGGATTGCGTGGTGACGTAAGCAAGGTGAAGTATCTACTCACCCCCCCCATACTAAAATTAAACATTGTCCTCAATGTTTCGAGTCTAGGGGTGAAAACACCCCCATACTAGAGACGAAGTCGAATGCTTAATCTCGAGCATGGAAAGGGTAATACGAATAACCTAAAAGCCGTTTATGAATTATGCTAATAAGATAAACGTTAGAACATAAAAGGATATCATCAGATATCGGAATATCTAAAGTCAACGATCGAAGCTAGAGTAATCCATAAAACGAACACGAGAGGCTTCAATGATGACGATGAACCTAATAAATCACAATCACAAACAACCACAGAAGAAAGGTTGGAAGAGCATAAGTCCCCTCGTTACATTAACTAATAAAGCGATAATATATACAAGGATAAGCATGAGAATCCCCCACGAGGCACCTTGTTTTTTATAACCAAGTCAAAAGCTCGACTCGAATCCCCATAAATGTGATCATTTAGGGATAATCATGGTTTGGTCATTTTTGTGGGGCTTACATGAAAACAATGCCCAAAAGTACATGGAGTACTTTAAAAACCCGATACATGTATACCGGGGTCAAAGATAGCGTCCTCGTTTTCGGATGAAAGACAAAACAACGCCACTCCAACTAGAACCCAAATGGGATAGAAGAAAATAGATGAGAAGTAGAAAGGTGGGGCAATGGGTAGGTCAAACTCATGAGCTACTCGACGTAGACTCACACCAAGCAAATGAATAATGTTTCCATTTATTGCATCGGTGGAAGACCGAGATTTCCCTTTACACGCAATTCTGGGATCGTAAATCTCGTCCTCGGTGGAGAAACGTGAAGGAACATAAGGGGCTTCCCCCACACCAGATCCACACCAACCATCGTCAAAAGGAGTAGACGAGGTGGTAGCACTCATAAAACGATGTGATGACGGGGTTAAACTTGTAGAAAAATCTTTTAAATCACATTTAAAATCCTTTCCTTTTTCATCGTTTAAAAACGCTTTATGAAAACCCGATTTGATAAAGTCAAAAATATTTGGCGCGTAAAATTCAAAATTAGTCACGCTAAAAATCCTCACATTTAAGTCATTGGTGGGAGGGGGTGGCGGATTATATAAGTTCTCAAAAGCATGCAAGGTAATATGTGGGGATTGTGGGGATTGTAACACCCCATTTTGATAAATGGAATGTCACGCGTGATTATGGCGTGTCATCAAAGCATGTAAGGTCATATGTAATAAACATATATGACCATAGGGATAACCGGAATCAAACATCAGTTCCCAAACATAAGCCCAAAACATAAATAAAGTAAAGAATATGAGAAATGACTAATCAAGCATAAGTATATGAAGGCAAAAAGGAAAAGAAGTCTATGGCAGCTTCCATCCTATGCACGCCCTCCAAATGCTCGAGTCTGTCCTTGGGTACCTACCGTTTTGGGACATGGAAAGGAAAGTAACGGCTGAGAAAAACGCTCAGTGCACAGATATAGACATAGTATAAATGACTGAAACATAATACAGACTTAATAGCAGCAAAAATGTATAAGTCCTGGAAAACCTGGAACATGTTCATAAAACTGGTTTTATAGTTTAAAAAGCCTTATGTCTATCTTGTAAAAACTGTTTAACATATTTAACATTAGCCAATATAGGTCATGAAATATCAACGTGCATGAATACTTGGAGGGGTGACCTCGTCATGCAAATTAGAGGGGCTGCCTCTAACTTAATATACTAGTTTTGGGTAGGAGGGATCAGCTCCTTGTGAAGGATGCAAGGCACACACCACATTCACACTGAGTAATCTGCTGAAAACATGTAACTAGGATGCACCCATACGCCCCACCTGATAATATAATAAATGGCCAAAAGCTGAAAGGGACGCCACGAGCTATCACTCTGTTGTGGTGAAGTCATAACACTGGTGCCTCCAGTGTTATGGTTATGGTACCTCCATAACTAGGTGAAACTTGTCATGCATGTATGTGACTTTAGGTATTCTAATTAAACATAAGCAATCAAAATATATAAAACATATACTAGGAAAAACTGTTGGCTGCATACGGGGAATCCTAATAAGGAAAGGATATCCATACTAAAAGGACGGAGAATCCGTACCTTATGTCCAGTGAACGAAGAAGAACGGAAGAGAGTCCTACTTCGGTATCACTAATGCTACATAAATACATACGTGTATAAGTATCTGATTACTGAGTACGTAACTGGTTTTATATCATGTCTTAGCTTGTTTTAGATGTTCATGTCATGTTTTACTGATTTAAGCTTTATATTGTGTTTATCATATATTCTGTCTATTCTGATTAAGTATTACTTGTATTTCATGTATTATTATACTTGTTGTGTAATAATAAGTAACTTTCTAAAAATAGTAGGTTTCCTAAAATAGAAAGTTACCAAAAATAGAAAGTTTCCAATAACAGAAAGTTTCCAAAAATAGAAATTTTCCAAAAATAGAAAGTTTTCAAAAATAGAAAGTTTCCAAAAATAGAAAGTTTCCAAAAATAGAATTACTGCTTAAAATAGATAAGTATTTAAAAATAGAAAATTTCCATAAATAGATTAGCTTCCTTAAATAAATAAGTTTATAAAAATAGAAAGTTTCCATAATTAGATATAAGCTGGATAATTAAGCTAATTATATAAGCTTAAGTGTTTATTGATTATTATTCTAAGTCATGTGATTATATAGTATAGTTTATTAATTATTTCATGTGAATTAAATAAACTATAGGTTAAAGTATTTAATTAATATAACATGATTTTAATTAAATAAAGGTAATATACTTAGGTTAAAACATGTATTATTATCTATTATTAATATAACCTAAGTCATGTAAATTAATTAATTATAGTCATGGTTTTAATAATTAATTAATTATATAGTCTAATTAAAGATAAATACTTCGGTTAAAATTAATGAATTAATAATAAAATTAATAACCTAAGTCATGTTAGTTAAATTAATCATGTTCATGCTTTTGAATTAATTTAATTTTAAGTCTTAAAAAAATAATATAACTAGTAAAATATTAAACCTTGTAAAAATACTCATGAACCGGACCGTGTTTTTATTCTAAACATGTGTGAACCGGACCCGTGATTAAAACCCATGAACCGGACCCAAAATCCCCATCATACCCCAACCTAGGTCGGGGTTTCTTGTCCATGAACCGGACCCAAAATCCCCATCATACCCAAAATCCCCATGATTGATTAAACCCCATGATTAATAACATGTTTAATTACTTGTTTTTGATAAGTTTATTAAAAAACTTCATGATTTTATGTGATTAAATAAATCAAAACATAAAATAAAAGAGTTAGGGTTTATACCAATTACGTGAAATCAAGAAGGATGAACACACAACGATCCTTGCAATTAATCCAAGATCAAAATGAAACCGAACATCCCTCTTGCTTTTCTTATACCCGGCGGCAAAATAAGGAGGAGAAAAGGGATTAGGGTTTCTTGTATTTTCTAAATTTTGGTTATTATGAAACTAATCTTTTCCCTTTTCTTGTTTAGTAAAAAAACAATGGGCTTGGCCCTTTTCTCTTCCTAATTTCGTGGTATGTGGGCCCCCCCCAAAGGTCAAACCCGTTGTTTTTCCCGTGTTCTAATTATTTACATGTTCTCGTGTCGTGTTTACGTGATTAAAATAGTTATCGTTCGTGTCTTATTATATTTATCAGTGATCGTAATTCAATATACAAAAATACGTAAAACTAAGCTCGTGATTATTTACGTTCATGATTTCATGTTCATATGTTCGTGATTATAATTATTATTGAAATAATTATCGTGTGTTAATACGTAATAAATACTTATCGTGTTATAACACGTACGTAATACTTGTAATTCTTGTTCGTGAAAAGTAAACATGTTATAAAAGGAAAGTTTTAATCATGTACATACTATCGTAAGGGTACTATTCATGGTAAAAGCATGTGGGTTTTACAACTCTTCCCCCTAAAAAGAATAACTCGTCCCTGAATTATAGATAAAGTAAACTGAAAAGAACATATCCAAATCCAACTTAGAGGGTATGAAAGATAAAAGGACATGAAGATGACATGGTAGAAAGGAACGTGGAACGTGACATGTCTTGAAACGACATGGAACGTGACGTGACTGAAAGGACATATCTAATTGATAAGAGAAAAACGGATAAGAAGTCTGGATGAACTTGTTAGTTCCCAAGTGGCTTCCCTCTTCGAACGGTTCCTTCACAAGATCTTGACACAATTGATAATCTTGGTCCTCCTGACCTTGACTTGAACATACTTAAAAGTTCATGGTTGTCAACGTAAGATAGATCCCCTGAATTTGATCGATGGAATAAGAACTAACATGCAAGGGGAACTGAAACATGACGATACAAAATAATCTAACCCAACTGATAATTAGCAACGATACGCAATACATATTGAAACATAGTACGTGAAAAAATTTGAACGTGATACGTGAAAAATTTTGAACGTGATACGTGGAGATATGGTGAGTGTAGTATGAGCAAACATTTCGTGACCAAAGATACGTGTAACATATCGTGAACGTGATATGAGGAACGTGGAATGAACATGACGTGTGAAACATATCGTGAACAAGGAATACAACTGCGGTAACGCCAAACACTATAAGGTGAGACGTAGAATGTGACGTGAAACGTGTATCTGAGGATAGGGAGTTATACTAAACTTGGGTCTGGTCTCTCAAGTTCTTGCAAAACTTCCTAGAACGAAAATGAACGTAAAATCGTAAGCTAGGATACGATCATGAACGTGAATAGTGTCATGAACATGAGTGTGAAAGCAAGTCGTGAAATTAGAACAAAGACGTGGACGTAAATAAGGAGCACAAATGCGAACCTTCGTCTGGCCCGATAGCTGAGGGATTACCAAGTGGTCGGATGAGCCTTGGCTGGAACATGTCTGACCAATCTGTTGATTATGGAATCCTTGCGGATGTAAGGATTCTGCAGACCTGATCAAACTGTTGGCAATAACCCAAATAGCATCATGCTTCTTCTGAGTTTGCGTTAATCTGGTAACCAAAATCCATGGAGATCTTGTCCCATTTCTGTTCACATTTTCTGATGATGGAAAAACATCCTAGAATGTTGGTGTTCTATCTTAGCCTATTGGTATGTCAGGTACTTAGATATGAACGTAACTGTGTCTTGCTTCGTAGAAACTTGATACATAGAAGTTTGCGAAACTTTGAGTGTCTGAAATTAGACCTTTCTTAGCGTAGGATTTTCTTGGAACACCTAATGTAGTGTAGGGTTATCTCCTTTACGCAAAAGATGATTCATGGTAAGATTAACTGTGGAACCCATGTGTCACTGTAATCAAACAGAATTGATATTGGAAAATTTCTAGGGTAAAATTTCTCTTGTCATAGAATTTGCAACATGGTGCATATATGGTCTTCCTGTTCTTCTCTAGACTTAGAGGAAATCAGGTTATCCTCAATGAAAACACTGATGAATTTGCTTATGAGTTCATGGAAACTCATTCTTATAATGCTGCTGGAGCATTGATGAGACTAAATCAAAATCATAAATCTAGCATGACCGGGTCGTGCACGAATAGCAGTCATGGACATGTCCTGCCCTTTCACTCGTCACTGCTGGCAGCATGATCATGAATCCGATCTTGGAAAAATGCTTAATACCCTAAAGTCGATTGGTCATGTTGTCAATACGTGGAGGAGAATAACGGTTATGAATGGTGATTTGTTTTAAATCGACGGTAGTCGACACATAATCTCATGTTACCGTCCTTCTCCTTGAAGGTTATTCTGGAGTATATGGGACGATTTTGGAATAATCCGTTGGTTATGTGTAAAAGGACTTATGTGGTCGTGTCTTAACTGACAGCTAGAATATTGTAGAAGTAATAGCTAACAACGCACGTGCTTGTAAGCATAGATAATTTGTACAGATTTTCCTGATGGAAAATCAAGTTGCATGTATTCAGGAGCCTGAACATCACTGTACATAATCATGAATCGTAGCATGGTATGTTGTTCGTAGTCCATAATTAGGATTAAATTCAACTCGCATCTGTTCGAGGTAATGCGTTCGCAGCTTGGATCTTATCATTAGGCTGAAGGAAAACATTCGTATACAAGGGGAATACGATGGCACCCTATATGGTGATAAATATATGAAATAGGTTGCAAGAAATGAAGGTGTCATCGAGCAAACGTGACAGATGCCACTGACATGCCGGTGATGGTACTGAAATTCTTGTGGCCTGATTAATAAATGGCACAACAAAATGGATATACCCCTTGGAGGGTATCCTGAAATTCTTAGGGATGTTCCCGAATTGGACGTGGGTCATGTGTCTTGACTCGTGTCTTGGGAAATATAAGCATGACATGTATCTTGACTAGCGTCTTGACATGTGTCTTCAAAAAGTATACGTGAGACATATGTCTTGACTGATGTCTCAACATGTGTCTCGAGATATGAAACAAATTGAACAAATATTAGGTTATTATGCTAGAATCGGCGAATCGGTTGGACTACTGATCCTCTGTATTTCTGATCATGTCCGCGGCCGGAGCTTCGGTTGTGATTGCTAGGTTAGTTGCTGTCATAGTAGTTTATTATCGTCTTCTCTGTCAGTTCCATGACGGTCATTCTCATGACTGTGATTCATGTAACTATTCAGCTGAGTGGTCGGCTGGTACCGGTTTTCACTCATATGACTGAAACGACAACTGAGTGACGTGTGACATGTAACAAAGAATTTGGGATAATGATTAATGAAAATCGTTTGATGATGAAGCATCTTCTCGTCCAATTGCTTTAATGAAAATCGTCTGATGATGAAGCATCTTCTCGTCCAATTGCTTTGCTCTGACGCCTTTGTCTTCGTCTTGTAGGATCTCCAGGTTGTGAACAACATCTGTATCTCGTAGCGCCTCCAACATTAGCAGCATCAACCTTTAGTAACATCTCCAAGCTATGAGCAGCATCAACAATTTGTAGAGTATCAGCAAGTGGAAATACGCACATGGGATAAGGTACATGGAGTACACATGGAATGCACATGAAATGATCAGTATGGGGTCAATCATTTGACATGATTTTAAAGGAAAATAACTGGTTAAACGGTTAGAAAGACCATCATGATAACGTGGCAGTGCCAGTATATACCTCATTCTGGTTGCATAGAGAAATGCGAACGTGTGATTAAACGAATTTCAACGATGATTTTCCTGACAGCATGATTAATGAAAACCAACCATGACTATCAGGAAAGCAGAATTTACATGAATTCTAATAGTGTCTTGCATGAAAGCATAAACAACAAAAGAGACGTAAGACATAATCACGTGAAGACGAAGTCATCATGAAGAAACATGAAACAATCTATCATGAAGGAGTGTATAACATAATCAGCATGAAACTGAAGTTAACCATGACAGTATGAAAACATACTTGACATAAAAAAACATAGTAACTTATGAGGGGACATGAAAAAAAAATTTATGCCAATAAATCATGAGAAAAAATTTATGCATGAAAAACAATGCATGAATGCATGTTGTAGTTTATAAAAACCTTTATATGTGCGAGGGGACGCCTATGGGTCGGTCCCAAACAAAATACATGGCGAGGGGATGCCTATGGGTCGGTCCCAAAGTTAAAAGTTTTGATAAAAGCACATGCGACTAAATAGGGCCAGTCCTGTACCAACCATTACTTAGTCATAATTCCTGCAACAATGATACATGAAACATAAATAAATGAAACTTATCTGTCAAAACTTATCAGAAAAATTTTTATGTGACTAATTATGAACTACTGGGGTTCAATCCACATAGCCACAGTTCACGAGGAACATCATGCATGAAACAATGACACATAACTAAATATGAATGACGGTTGTCCATCCATATTAGTAAAACAATATCGATGAAAACATCAAGGTTAAAACCTCTAGGTGTTGAGACAATCATGGTTAAAACAACAATGCGCTGAAAACATCAATACGTGGAATAACAAACGTTGGCTTAGGAAGCTCCTGGTGACTACCCACTAGTCACAGGTCAAGTTTTAGAGCCTACAGGTCGAAGCCTTGGCTCTGATACCATAATTATAACACCCTATTTTGATAAATGGAATGTCACGCGTGATTATGGCGTGTCATCAAAGCATGCAAGGTAATATGTAATAAACATATATGACCATAGGGATAACCGGAATCAAAAATCGGTTCCCAAACATAAGCCCAAAACATAAATAAAGTAAAGAATATGATAAATGACTAATCAAGCATAAGTATATGAAGGCAAAAAGGAAAAAGAAGTCTATGGCAGCTTCCATCCTATGCACGTCCTCCAAATGCTCGAGTCTGTCTTTGGGTACCTGCCGTTTTGGGACATGGAAAGGAAAGTAACGGCTGAGAAAAACGCTCAATGCACGGATATATACGTATTATAAATGACTGAAACATAATACAGACTTAATAGCAGTGAAATGTATAAGTCTTTGAAAACCTGGAAGATGTTCATAAAACTGGTTTTATAGTTTAAAAAGCCTTATGTCTATCTTGTAAAAATTGTTTAACATATTTACCATTAGCCAATATAGGTCATGAAATATCAACGTGCATGAATACTTGGAGGGGTGACCTCGTCATGCAAATTAGAGGGGCTGCCTCTAATTTAATATACTGGTTTTGGGTAGGAGGGGTCAGCTCCTTGTGAAGGATGCAAGGCACACACCACATTCACACTGAGTAATCTGCTGAAAACATGTAACTAGGATGCACCCATACGCCCCACCTGATAATATAATAAATGGAAAAAAGCTGAAAGGACGCTACGAGCTATCACTCCGCCATGGTGAAGTCATAACACTGGTGCCTCCAGTGTTATGGTTATGGTACCTCCATAACTAGGTGAAACTGGTCATGCATGTATATGGATTTAGGTATTCTAATTAAACATAAGCAATTAAAACACATAAAACATATACTAGGGAAAATAGTTGGCTGCATACGGGGAATCCTAATAAGGAAAGAATGTCCATACTGAAAGGACGGAGAATCCGTACCTTATGTCCAGTGAACGAAGAAGACGAACGGAAGAGATTCCTACTTCGGTATCACTAATGCTACATAAATACATACGTGTATAAGTATCTGATTACTGAGTACGTAACTGGTTTTATATCATGTCTTAGCTTGTTTTTTATGTTCATGTCATGTTTTACTAATTTAAGCTTTATACTGTGTTTATCATATATTCTGTCTATTCTGATTAAGTATTACTTGTATTTCATGTATTATTATACTTGTTGTGTAATAATAAGTAACTTTCTAAAAATAGCAGGTTTCCTAAAATAGAAAGTTACCAAAAATAAAAAGTTTCCAAAAATAGAAAGTTTCCAAAAATAGAAAGTTTCCAAAAATAGAAAGTTTCAAAAAATAGAAAGTTTTCAAAAATAGAAAGTTTCCAAAAATAGAATTACTGTTTAAAATAGATAAGTTCCTAAAAATAGAAAATTTCCATAAATAGATTAGCTGCCTTAAATAAATAAGTTTCTAAAAATAGAAAGTTTCCATAATTAGATATAAGCTGGATAATTAAGCTAATTATATAAGCTTAAGTGTTTACTGATTATTATTCTAAGTGATGTGATTATATATTATAGTTTATTAATTATTTCATGTGAATTAAATAAACTATAGGTTAAAGTATTTAATTAATATAACATGATTTAATTAAATAAAGGTAAAATACTTAGGTTAAAACATATATTTTTATCTATTAATAATATAACCTAAGTCATGTAAATTAATTAATTATAGTCATGGTTTTAATAATTAACTAATTATATAGTCTAATTAAAGATAAATACTTAGGTTAAAATTTATGAATTAATAATAAAATTAATAACCTAACTCATGTAAATTAAATTAATCATGTTCATGCTATTGAATTAATTTAATTTAAGTCATGAAAAAAAAATAACATAACTAGTAAAATATTAAACCTTGTAAAAATACTCATGAACTGGACCGTGTTTTTATTCTAAACATGTGTGAACCGGACCCGTGATTAAAACCCATGAACCGGACCCAAAATCCCCATCATACCCCGACCTAGGTCGGGGTTTCTTGCCCTTGCTGCTGCCGTGACACCACCATCAACAAACCGAGACCTTATGGTCTCGGTGGTGTGAGTTTAAGCCAAGTCGAGACCCCTCTTGGGGCTCGGTTAGGCGTCGGCCAAACAACAAACACCCCTAAACCCATGATTGATGAAACCCCATGATTTGTAACATGTTTAATTACTTGTTTTTAATTAGTTTATTAAAACCCTTCATGATTTTATGTGATTAAATAAATCAAAACATAAAATAAAAGAGTTAGGGTTTATACCGATTACGTGAAATTAAGAAGGATGAACACACAACGATTCTAGCAATAAAGATCAAAATCAAACCGAACACCCCTCTTGGTGTTCTTATACCCGGCGACCAAATAAGGACAAGAAAAGGGATTAGGGTTTCTTGTATTTTCTAAATTTTGGTTATTATGAAACTCATCATTTCCCTTTTCTTGTTTAGTAAAAAAACATTGGGCTTGGCCCTTTTCTCTTCCTAATTTCGTGGTATATGGGCCCCCCAAAGGGGAAACCCGTTGTTTTTCCCGTGTTCTAATTATTTACATGTTCTCGTGTCGTGTTTACGTGATTAAAATAGTTATCGTTCGTGTCTTATTATATTTATCCGTGATCGTAATTAAATATACATAAATACGTAATACTAAGCTCATGATTATTTACGTTCATGATTTCATGTTCGTATGTTCGTGATTATAATTATAATTGAAATAATTATCGTGTGTTAATATGTAATAAATACTTATCGTGTTATAACACGTACGTAATACTTGTAATTCTTGTTCGTGAAACGTAAACATGTTATAAAAGGAAAGCTTTAACCATGTACGTACTATCGTAATGGTACTATTCATGGTAAAAGCATACGGGTTTTACAAGGATTGTTGATAAGTTAAACCCTCACAAATGTGGTAAACGTAATTCTCATTTGAGGAGTGTTGATTAGGTAACTCCTCGAGATTTGGATTTTTGGTGGTCAAATGAGTTGGTTCGTCATCGAAAATAAGACGTTCCAACTCATTTAGTTCATCCTCGATTTTGGAAAGATCGACCTCACTCGTAGGTGGAAGTGGAGGCAAAAGAGATAGCTCTCGTTCAATAATTTCCTCAATCTCGGTATCAAACTCGTAATCATTGTACTTCACATGAGAAGAGGTCTTTTGGGGAGAATCCTCAAAAATAGCATGTGGATTTCGAAGTACGTGATCAATCTCGGCAAAATCAACATCGTCATCATCAAAGAAAGAATCGATGTGAGCACTCACAACCATGGTCTTACAAGTCGAATGACTATGCTTAGGTGACTTTTCTAAAATAAGAGAATCGATTTGGATAAAACCTTTCGCCTCAACCGGTGTTGGGCTAGGAAAAGGAGGCACTTCGATGGAGTTAGAAGTTGAAGCCTCAAAGACGTGGTCCTTCGAAGGTGCTGAAGACGAGTCCTATTTTGTCATTGTCGTGATGGCACTAACGTCGCCCTTCGGAATTGGTATTACACTTGTTTCATCAAATGCATCCCAAAGTGATTCTTCATTCATAAATTTACACATACCCTTTTGAATTAGGTACATGTATTCTTTATCATTAAAATCATCATGTTTAAAACCGTTCTTCTTAATTTTTCAAAACATGCATTAAGCCTCATAGTTTCCGCTAAAGTGAACATTTTGAAATCGTTAGGTTTTGAAACATTAGGTTTTGAAACCTCGGTTTTTCATTATCATAAGACACTTGGGATTTACTCGTGAAAAAGTCCATTTTATCCTCCCCATATCTCATAGTAAGTCTCCCCTCGTGAACGTCGATTACGGTTCGAGCTGTCGATAAAAATGGTCGGCCTAAAATAATGTACATTTAGGGTCACACTCGTAATCGGATATAACGAAATACGCGGAAAAAACAAACTTTCCAACTTTGACATAGACATCCTCGGCTATTCCAATTGGTATAAGTGGAGTACAATTTGCAAGCTCTATAGTCATGTTCGTAGGGGTAAGTGAAGGCAATCTCATCAATTTCCATAGAGAATGAGGCATGAGAATGATGCTAGCACCTAAAACGGCAAGGGCTAAACATCCCTCAATCTCGGAAAAATCACAAGGTAATAGAAATTGGCCCGGATCCTCTTCCTTTCTTGGCATATGCCTTTTGGGTTTTTAAGAAGGATCGATGCCAAGTTTCTTCATCGGTTACTTTCGTAAGGTCGATAAAACTCTCTTTTTGAACCGTGGATGGAATTTGAGGTACACGAGGGTGTGCACTCTTTTCCTTGGTCGCCACATTCACCCCATCGACTTTAGAACAATAAGACGTCTTAGAAGTCGAGGGTTGAGAAGAAGGAACAACTCGAAATCTATCAAGGTTTGGGGTAATCACACCACCTTTCTCACGAGACGAGGCGGCTTTACATTGTTCCTTCAGATTTGCAACGGTGCCACTAGGTAACGAACTCGATGAAGCACCCGAGGCTTTGTTCATAATAGCCGAAAACATCTTTTTAATGTCAATTTGTCCTTGCTCAATCTTCGTGTTTTGAAGTTTCAAAGTATTAGTAAAGTCGTTTTTCAAAGTACCAATTTCTCCCTCTAATCGTCTCATATTAGCCTCATTCGTTTTCATGTAATTTTGAAAATCGTTTGACGAACTATTTTAATTTTAATTAAAGTTCCCTTGATTTTGATTACTTCTTTGAAAATTGTTTTGATTCCCACTTGAAAAGTTGTTTCCTTGATTGTTGTTGTTTGAAAATTTTGAGTTTTGATTATTGTCTCGATTTTGCCAATTCAAATTACGACCTTGATTATAACCTCGATTTTGACTCGAAAAATTTCCTTGTTGATTATTTCCTTGAAAATTGTTTCGGTTTTGATTAAAATTGTTGCCTTGGTTATAATTGCCTTGTTGTGATGGACTCGCGTTACTTTGATTTTGAAAATTGTTGTTTCCATTTAACGCACTCACATTCGACGTTTAGCCATCCGTAGCCGCACACTCGTAATAATTATGAGGTCCACCACAATACGTACACAAAACCTCAACCGCTTTCACCGTAGCGGGAGCGTCTTTCTTTTGCATCTCAACGATAAAAGACGTAAACACATTCGTAAGTTTGTCGACTTTTGCATCAACCCTCTCAATATCTCGATTAGAACTACTAACATTGGCGACATTGGCAACACTCGGTGCGTTGCGGAGTTGGTAAACCTTAGATCTATTTTCGATAATCATTAATTCATCTTTCGGAGGTTTACACAAAAATTTGCCACCGGCGGCAGAATTCAACGAATCTTGTTCTTGAGAACTAAGACCGTTGTAAAACATATCGATTTGGGGAAACTCGGAAAAACCATGGTGAGGACATTGCCTATGCAATTCCTTAAAACGATCCCACGCGTCTCTAAAAGATTCATTTGGTTTTTGCTCAAATCTCGTAATTTCATTTTTGAAAAACGTCGTCTTAGACGGTGGGAAAAAACTATTAACAAATTTGGAAACGAGATCCTTCCACGTACTTATAGAATTAGGTGGATCTTTCTCGTACCAATCCTTGGTGGCACTATCGAGCGAGTACGAAAAAAGCATAAGCTTGACGACATCGGTGTCGACGTTCTTAAACTTGCTCGTGGCTAAAAGACGATCCAAAATTCCGAATATGGTCGTGAGGATTATCGGCTTCACGACCCCGAAACTTCGTAGCTTGGATTAACGAAAGCATTCCGCTCTTAATCTCAAAATTCTCCGCTTCGGTAGCGGGAATTACGATCGCGTCTCCATAACCCTCGGTGGGTGCTTGGAGCAATTCCATCATCGAACGATTGTCGGCCATCTCCTCTACGGTCTCTTCAACAACGATATTAGGAACGTCGGTTTCTAAATCTCGTCTACGTTGTCGATTCCTTCGATTACGAGTGCGTCGATTTGAAGCGTCGCTAGAATTAGAATAATCCTTCGATCGAGTGCGCATGCGCTAAGCGTAGAATGGGGGGGTAGCAAAGAAGATTCTTTTTGCGGTTTTTCGATTTTTCAATTTTTTTGGTTTTTGATTGTTTTTTTAATTTTTTTGGATTTTTTGTGTATTACGTAGACTCAAATCTACAAATCTCTCCTCGAATCGATTTCTCGATTAAAGGAGCCTCAACTAATGAAAATGATCACGTGGAGTGAACGTTCTCGATGACTTTAGAACGTTGGTGGAACACCAAAACGTTCAAGATGGTTTAATCTTGAAAACAAGCAAATATATATGATATGTAGATAATACTTGGGCGGCAAACCCTCGATTGGCCCTCTTTCTCAAAACACGCACAAGAAAGCGGGGGAAACAAGGCGGCGCTAAGCACTTAAGAGACTTTTTCCCTTAGGTCTTGAAATACAACCGCCTTATACCCACCTTATAGTTTGTGTTAATTTAAATTAAGCCTCACGAAAGTATTTATCTATTTTGCCTTTAAACTTTTGCTTTAGATTCGAATACAATGATCGAGTAATGAAATCCCGAATCAAGGTTGCGTTTTCACGCTTTTGGAGTACTTGTATATTTATTGTTCTACGTAAGTACAATATAGTAATATATTCACAAGAAAAACGAAAACGATAATGGGATATCTACAATATAGTAAAAGATTGTTTTGTGTTTAATTTAGGAAATTTAAACACGATTTATTTGGATACTATAATATAATATGGAAAAATAACAAAAATGAGTATGTACGATATTTACGCTTTCCAAAAATTGAAAAGCAAAAACGCACTACTCACACAAACACGATAGTAGTAATGGCACTATAAACACCTCCCCGGCAGCGGCGCCAAAATACTAAACCATTGCCGTGACCCCGCGCAATGCTAGAATTAAGTATCGTAGCACTTCCAAAATTCATTTTATGATGACATTTATTGAAAACGTAAACTTAAATAAACTACTACACGCGTTTTAGAAATAATGTATTTTTTCATCACGATAAAATGACTTTTGGGATCATATAACAAGAACACGTGAATGCTTCGTTAGAAATAATTTTGTCGTCCTCGATTTTCACCCAATTCCATGCTAAGCGTGTAACGAGATCATTGTTATTATAAGTTAGCAACACGATCATATCTCATGAGTGTTAATTATACACCTAATCTCCCTTATTCCTACTTGGTATCTCTTATATTTTATTTTGTCTTAATGATCACGAGGATACATCATTGACTTATGCGTGAATAGAGATTAAGTCTAAAAATAGAGTCTTAACGGTGTAACCAAAATCATTAAATTAATAATTCATCCTAACAGACAACGATGTCAAAAAATTAAGTCAACTAGAGATCGATAAACACGATTTTATAACGGTTTTGAACATGAGACTTATTACCAAGACTTTTATACGCCCCCTAACGGAAGGGCCTTATTATCATAGGTTTACCTCCATCTTTTATTCAACTCCGCCATGGAGCTTTTATTATGACTTCGGTATTGCCTTGCCTTTTATTATCCGCCATCATCGGTGGTTTTATTATGGCCAAAGACGTATATCCTCACGCTAAAGCGAATTTCGGATCTTTAAAGCTTCAAAGATTAAGGCTTGATTCACTTTCAATTTGGGGCATAGATTTTTTGGCCTTGTGAGCTTCAAATTTTTTCTTAATTTAGATGAGCACTTGAAATCTTATTATTAGGTGAAGCTTTCGATTATTCGGGTTCCAATACTTTAAAACCGTGACGCTGGCGTATCCTCAATGTTTTCCCAATTTAATTACATGGAAGCTACTAAAACAAATTAGAAACCAACAATAGTGACTAAACCGCAAAATCAATATTTATTAACAATTATTATCAAAAGTGTGGGGAGAATAAGCCAATAATTACCACGCATGAGATCGTGACGATTACGAGACTTATAAATAACTCTATCATTTCTCGTCCTCATTTAAGAGACTTAGCCTAAAAAGTTAGGGAATCTAAGCTAAGTGCTCAACGCGCACGGTCGAGTCAAAAATTACTCTTATTCTCACCATCGGAAAACCTACATTCGTGTCTTAAACACTTATGAAAAATAAGAAAAATTTTAAAATTTGGCCATTTTTAGCCTTATTTTGCAACAAAACGATAACAAAAAGATGAATATTGGATTGCGTGATGACGTAAGCAAGGTGAAGTATCTACTCACCCCCCCCCCCCTCCATACTAAAACTAAACATTGTCCTCAATGTTTCGTGTCCAGGGGTGAAAACACCCCCATACTAGAGACGAAGTCGAATGCTTAATATCGAGCATTGAAAGGGTAAAACGAATAACCTAAAAGCCGTTTATGAATTATGCTAATAAGATAAACATTAGAACATAAAAGGATATCATCGGATATTGGAATCTCCAAAGGAAACGATCGAAGCTTGAGTGATCCATAAAACGAACACGAGAGGCTTCAATGATGACGATGAACCTAATAAATCACAATCACAAACAACCACGGAACAAAGGTTGGAAGAGCACAAGTCCCCTCGTTACGCTATTAGAAAATGATAATATTTACAAGGATAAGCATGAGAATCCCCCACGAGGCACCTTGTTTTTGATAACCGAGTCAAAAGCTCGACCCAAATCCCCATAAATGTGATCATTTACGGATAATCTTGGTTTGGTCATTTTTGGTGGGGCTTACATGATAAACCATGCCTAAAAGTACGTGGAGTTCTTTAAAAACCCGATAAACGTATACCGGGGTCAAAGATAACGTCCTCGTTTTCGGATGGAAGACGAAACAACGCTACTCCATCGCAAGCTAAAACCCTTAAGGGGTAGAAAAAAATAGATGAGAAGTAGAAAGGTGTGGCAATGGGTAAGTCAACATAATGAGCTACTCGAGGTAGACTCACACCAAGAAAATAGATAATATTTCCCTTTACAAGCAATTCTGGGATCGTAAATCTCGTCCTCGGTGGAGAAATGTGAGGGAACATAAGGGGCTTCCCCCACACTAGATCCACACCAACCATCGTCAAAAGGAGTAGACGACGTGGTAGCACTCATATAATGCGGTGATGACGGAGTTAAACTTGTAGAAAATTCATTTAAATTAATTTTAAAATCATTTCCTTTTTCATCGTTTAAAAACTCTTTATGATAACCCGAGTTGATAATGTCGAAAATATTTGGCGTGTCAAATTCAAAATTAGTCGCGCTAAAAATCCTCACATTTAAGTCTTTGGTGGGAGGGGATGGCGGATTATATAATTTCTCAAAACGTTTATCAATAAAGAACACCGCCCCCTCGGGGTCTACATACTCTTCATCCTCATGAACGCCGATGTCATCGATTTTTTCATCAAAGATAGGCTTGTCAAACCAAGGTTTGTCATTACCCTCCATGAGTATCTTAGAAACTCTCTCGAAAATATCACGATCTAGCACGAAACCATCATCCATTTGTGGGGATTGTTGATAAGTTAAATCCTCACGAATGTGGTAAACGTAATTCTCATTTGAGGAGTGTTGATTAGGTAACTCCTCGAGAATTGGATTTTTGGTCACATGAGTTGGTTCGTCATCGAAAATAAGACGTTCCAACTCATTTAGTTCATCCTCGATTTTGGAAAGATCGACCTCACTTGTAGGTGGAAGTGGAGGCAAAAGAACTAGCTCTCGTTTAATGATTTCCTCAATCTCGGGATCAAACTCATAATCATCATACTTCACACATTTATTTTTAGTAGAATCAAAAATTGCATGTGGATTTAGAAGTACGTGATCAATCTCGGCAAAATCGCCATCGTCATCGTCAAAGAAGGAGTCGATGTGAGCACTCACAACCAGGGTCTTACAAGTCGAATGACTATGCTTAGCTGACTTTTCTAAGACGAGAGGATGGATGTTGATAAAACCTTTAGCCTCAACGGGTGTTGGGCTAGGCAAAGGAGGCACTTCGATGGAGTTAGAAGTTGAAGCCTCTAAGACGTGGTCCTTCGAAGGTGGTGAAGACGAGTCCATTTTGGTCATTGTCGTGATGGCACTAACGTCGCCCTTCGAAATTGGTGTGTCACTTTTTTCATCGAATACATCCCAAAGTGATTTTTCATTCATAAATTTACACATACCCTTTTGAATTAGGTACACGTATTCTTTATCATTAAAATCATCATCTTTAAAACCGTTTTTCTTAGTTCTTTCAAAACATGCATCAAGCCTCATACATTCCTCTAAAGTGAACATTTTGAAATCATTAGAATTTGAAACATTAGGTTTTGAAACCTCGTTTTTTCATTATCATTAAACACTTGGGATTTACTCGTGAAAAAGTCCATTTTGTCATCCCCATATCTCATAGTAAGTCTCCCCTCGTGAACGTCGATTACGGTTCGAGCCGTCGATAAAAATGGTCGGCCTAAAATAATGGGACATTTAGGGTGACACTCGTAATCGGATATGATGAAATCCGCGGGAAAAACAAACTTTCCAACTTTGAGATAGACATCCTCGGCTATTCCGATTGGTATAAGTGGTGTACAATTTGCAAGCTCGATTGTCATGTTCGTGGGGGTAAGTCTAGGCAATCTCATCAATTTCCAAAGAGAATGAGGCATGAGATTGATGCTAGCTACTAAATCGGCAAGGGCTAAACATCACTCAATCTCGGGAAAAATCACAAGGTAGTAGAAATTGGCCCGGATCCTCTTCCTTTCTTGGCATATGCCTTTTGGGTTTTTTAAGAAGGATCGATGCACAAGTTTCTTCAAGGGTTACTTTAGTAAGGTCGATAAAACTCTCTTTTTGAACCGTTGATGGAATTTGAGGTACACGAGGGTGTGCACTCTTTTCCTTGGTCGCCACGTTCACCCCATCGACTTTAGAACAATAAGACGTCTTAGAAGTCGAGGGTTGAGAAGAAGGAACAACACGAAATCCAGCAAGGGTAGGGGTAATCACACGACCTTTCTCACGAGACGAGGCGGCTTTACATTGTTCCTTCGGATTTGCAACGGTGTCACTAGGTAACGAACTCGACGAAGCACCCGAGGAGTTGTTCATAATGGCCGAAAACATCTTTTTTATGTCGATTTGACCATGCTCAATCTTCGTGTTTTGATGTTTCAAAGTATTGGAAAAGTCGTTTTTCGAAGTACCAATTTCTCCCTCCAATCGTCTCATATTAGCCTCGTTCGTTTTCATGTAACTTCGAAAATCGTTTGACGAACTATTTTGATTAGAATTAAAGTTCCATTGGTTTTGATTACTTCTTTGAAAATTGTTTTGATTCCCACTTGAAAAATTATTTCCTTTATTGTTGTTTTGAAAACTCGAGTTTTGGTTGTTTTTGTTATCTCGATTTTGCCAATTCAAATTCCGACCTTGATTTTGAAATTTTCCTTGTTTATTGTTTCCTTGAATGTTACGATTTTGATTCAAAAAATTGTTGCCTTGGTTATAATTGCCTTGTTGTGATGGACCGGCGTTATTTTGATTTTGATTAGACAAGTTGTTGTTTAACGCACTCACATTCGAGGTTTGGCCATCCGTAGCCGCACACTCATAACAATTATAAGGTCCACCACAATACGTACACGAAACCTCAACCGCTTTCACCGTAGCGGGAGCGTCTTTCTTTTGCATTTCAACGAGAAAAGACGTAAACACATTCGTCAATTTATCGACTTTCGCATCAACCCTCTCAATGTCGCGATTAGAACTACTAACATTGGCGACATTGGCAACACTCGATGTGTAGCGGAGTTGGTAAACCTTGGATCGATTTTCGATAATCATCAATGCATCTTTCGGAGTCTTACAAAAAAGTTGCCACCGGCGGCGGAATTCAACGAATCTTGTTCTTGAAAACTAAGACCGTTGTAAAACGTATCGATTTGGTGCAACTCAGAAAATCCATGGTGAGGACATTGCCTAAGCAATTCCTTAAAACGATCCCACACGTCTCAAAGATTCATTCGGTTTTTGCTCAAATCTCGTAATTTCATTTTTGAAAAACGTCGTCTTAGACGGTGGGAAAAAATGATTAATGAACTTGGAGACAAGATCCTTCCACGTAATTATCAAAGTAGGTGGCTCTTTCTCGTACCAATCCTTGGCGGCACCATCGAGCGAGTACGGAAAAAGCATAAGCTTGACGACATCGGTGTCGACGTTCTTAAACTTGCTCGTGGCCAAAATACGATCAAAATTCCGAATATGGTCGTGAGGATTATCGGCTTCAAGACCTCGAAACTTCATAGCCTGTATCAACGAAAGCATTCCGCTCTTAATCTAAAAATTCTCCGCTTCGATGGGTGGAATTACGATCGCGTCTCCATAACCCTCGGTGGGCGCTTTGAGCAATTCCATCATCGAACGATTGTCGGACATCTCGTCTAAGGCTTCTTCAACAACGATATTAGCAACATCGGTTTCTATATCTCGTCTATGTTGTCGATTCCTTCGATTACGATTGCGTCGATTCGAAGAGTCGCTAGAATTAGAATAATCCTTCGATCGAGTGTGCATGCACTAAGCGTAGAATGAGGGGTAGCAAAGAAGATTCTTTTTGCGGTTTTTGATTTTTCAATTTTTTTTTTGGTTTTTGATTGTTTTTTAATTTTTTTGGATTTTGGTGTATTACGTAGACACAAATCTACAAATATCCCCTCGAATAAATTTCTCGATTAAAGGAGCCTCAAAGAATGAAAACGATCACGTGGAGTGAACGCTCTCGATGACTTTAGAACGTTGGTGGAACACCAAAACGTTCAAGAGGGTTTAATCTTGAAAACAAGCAAATATATATGATACGTAGATAATACTTGGGCGGAAAACCCTCGATTGGCCCTCTTTCTCAAAACACGCACAAGCAAGCGAGGGAAACGAGGCGACGCTAAGCACTTAAGAGCCTTTCTCCCTTAGGTCGTGAAATACAACCACCTTATACCCACCTTATAGATTGTGTTAATTGAAATTAAGCCTTACTAAAGTATTTATCTATTTTGCCTTTAAACTTTTTGCTCTAGATTCGAATACAATGATCGAGTGATGAAATCCCGAATCAAGGTTGCGTTTTCACGCTTTTAGAGTACTTGTATGTTTATTGTTCTACGTAAGTACAATATAGTAATATATTCACAAGAAAAACGAAAACGATAATGGGATATCTACAATATAGTAAAAGATTTGTTGTGTGTTTAATCTAGGAAAATTAAACACGATTTATTTGGATACAATAACATAGTAGAGAAAAATAACAAAAATGAGTATGTACGTTATATACGCTTTCCAAAAATTGAAAAGTAAAAACGCACTACTCACACAAACACGATAGTAATAATGGCTAAACACACCTCCCCAGCAGCGGCGCCAAAATGATTGTAGTAAAAACACGTGTTTAGGAAAACAACGTATAATGGGCAAGTATTAAACTCGACGATTTAGGAAAACCGACAAGTCGAATAAATGCGGGTTCGTTCTCAAAGGAGGTGTGTGAATTAAGTGTGCCAATATGTAAAATCTAGAGTTTTGACTAGTGACGTTTTTGGTTTAAGAGATAAAAATTAAAGACGAGCTACGATTACAATTACACTACGACGATTTAACGTAAAACGCGAACGTAAATACGTAAAACGTGACGAAATTAAAAATTAAACCTAAAAATTAATTAAAAATTTAAACTAAGTCTAAAATAATATAAATAATAATAAAAATCCAATAAATATATTTTAAAACCTTTTATTAATTAAATATTCAATTTTAAATGGTAATTAAAGCTCTAAAATTAAATATAATTAAGAAAAAGACCAAAATATTATTTTATTGAACAAATAACTCACTTATATTATTTAAAGACTAAAAAGTATTTTTCCTAACATTTAAATACTATTTTTCTATTTTTAAAATGCTAAAAACAATTTTTAAACTAAAATAATGATTAAAAATATTAAAATAATGCTAAAATTAATTTGACTATTTGAAAAATCCTAAATTATATTACTAAATAGTAGAAAGTTGAAAAAAATTGAAAACAAAACATTTTTACACTAAAAGACAAAACAGATTTGATTTAAAATTAATTAAACTAAAATTAAATCTAAAAAAACTTAAAAAGGTGAACAGTAAAATATTTTTTAACTAAAAATCTTAAAATCTTTTTCTTAAACTAGGAAAATTTTTAAAATTAAAAAATATTAAACTTTTGCACTAAAAGACAAAAACAGTTAATTAAAAACTAATTAAAAATGTCATTTAATCTAAAAAATAGAAGATGAACAGTAACAGAAAAATAAATTAAATGGAAAATTCAGAATTAAAATAAAAAAAATAATAAAATTGAAATCAAGTTAAAATACTAAAAAGAGACCACTAAATACAAAAAAACTTAGAAAACTGATGTTGACATGTCACTGGTTTTGTTTGTTTGCAAAGTAGTGGCCCTCCTTAGAGCTTATGTGAGCTATTGAAATTGTAGAGAACCCTGTTGATGGAATCTTATAAAAGACCCAAGAAAAAATGTCTTCACCAAAAATAAATGAAAAGAGGAAAGGAAATGGTCTTGTTCTTGAAACCCTGCACAACCACAAGCAAACAAGAATCAAATTATTGTAGTCAAAAGGCCATAAGCTTACAGCTTATGGCTTTTGATACAGTAAACTGATTAGTCCAAAAAAATGAGAAACTGATTTTTGAAAATCTTTTTGAAACTACCTTTTTTCTTATAACTAAAAGACACTTGATAAAAACTTGACCACAAGCTGAAATCATACCACAATCCACTATCACTTCATGTGATAGTGAAATCCAACTTACGAAAAACTTTTTTCAATAATTTTTAAAAACACAAATTTTCTGAAAATCTTTGATAGATGAAAACTCTTTTTTAAACTTGAACTAAATTACCACAATGAAAATCATTAAACTACATAAACTAAACTATGGAACTCAGAAATGTAATATTTTAAAAAAGTTCATTTTCATTAATAATTCTTAAAGAATACAAATTTTGGAACAAGCTTAAAATCAAACACAAACGTTTCATTTATAGTACATGAGAGAACAATCTAGATTGAGAATAAAATAATATAAATCCATAAAACCCTAAATGCTGAATCTTGTATTTTGGAATCATTAATCTACAAGTTCAAGTTTAAGCTTTTCATTTAAACTTTCCTTTTTTAGAATCGCGGGTTACAATCTGACATGTGACTGCAAACCGTTGGGCATGAGCTTAAAAACTTGGAATATTTTTAATATAAGCTCATGCCCGAGAAAAATTAATTTCTCGTTGTGAGGATAAGTTTATCATCGGCGATAAACTTTTCATTTCTTTGAACATCTGGTCATCGTCTGATAATTAACGGTGAACCATTTTACACGAGCTTAAATTCGTTGAATAGTTTTAATGTAAGCTCGTGTCCGAGAAAATTTAATTTCTCGTTAATGAGTATAAGTTTATCATCGGCGATAAACTTTCCTTTATTTGAAGATCGGGTCATCATCTAATATTTAATGATGAACCATTTACACGAGCTTAAAACCTTTAAATGGTTTTAGTGTAAGATCGTGTCCGAGAAAAAAAATTAATTTCTCGTTTTTGAGGGTAAGTTATCGTTGACGAGATAAACTTCCCTTTCTTTGAAGTTCGGGTCACAGAGTGTGATTTGACTATGAGCCATCAACCCGAGCTTAACCGCAAATCCCCTAAGACACTTGTTTCTTAGATATCAGCTTCTTCAGCAACCAAATTCTGAGAGTGTCCTTAATTGAATGGTATACAACGATTGGAGCGTTGTGTTCTTGTTGAACGTTAACTTTGGTACCTGCATTCTCATTAGAAAGTTGGATGTTTTTATGTGGGTTAGCAATGTCTATTTTAGAACCATGCGGGGTTTCAAAGTTGGCCTTACATGTGCCAGAGGTGACCTGAGGAGATGATTCACTTGTCTTAGCTGGCAAATATTTCCTTTTATAGAAAATCTTAAGTTCAGGCTTAAGTGAAGTATCATCCTTTTCAATTTCCTCCCTAGTAGTCTTAGTAGAATCGGAGACTATCCTAGTTAAAGGGCACTCCTTTCCTACAAGAGTGAAAGTTCTACCAGTGGGGCGCCACATTTTACCAATGGGTTTGATTTTAGCTACCCACTGGGATTTAAGTCTAGCACGGGAGTTCACCTCATTAAGTAATTTCTTGACACAAGAATCATGATAGGCTTTAAAGACACATTTCCTACATGTTTTACAAGTAGCATATTTAATGTCCGAGTAAGATCTAGAATTCCTAGATGATTGATTGATGCTCCTAGGATGTGACATGCTACGGTTAGTAGTGTTGGGTAAACTAGAAGGTATCTGACTAGGTTTGAAATTCTTACCTTTTACTTGTGTCTTTTGCTTAGTGTAACACCCCCAATTTCGGGTCATAGCAGCGGAAGGGTCATTGGGTGTTACTATCATGGTTCAATCTCAATATCATAGAAAACGGGTCAAAACGAGTCGTTTTGTTAAAACATACATCCATTCATTATATAAAGATAAAACAGTTCACACACGGTCCCAATTAGTTTTAAAGTTTACACAACATGACAGTCGATAAAAGTTTCTTTGAATGGACATAATTTAGAAAAGCAAGCCAAAAAATTTAAATTAAGCAAGCTGCATGAAACCGCCTTCCTTGAGTGCCTTCTTCATGAACCTGAGATAAAACATGCTATAAAGTCAACAAAAATACTGAGTGAATCTATAGAGTTTAAAGTAAATAAACGAACACAAGTATTTTGAATAAACCTTCCATGGTTGACAATCATGTGGATCAGACATAATCATCGTTGTTATTACATAAGCCTCATGACATTGAACGTTAACATATATTATTTTAGCCCAACACACCTAGCCAAGTGCGTATATTTCTCTTATACGTATGCATCCGATGTTTCATTACTAGTGTTTCACTACACCACGCGATAGCTAGTCGCGACCGGACTGGGCGTCACCCCGATAGATCTATACACAGTATTAGCGTTCTTTCGATTAACAATTCACGATTCAATGGGTCTTTTAAGGCTAAAGCTAACTTATGTAATAACTTTCATCTAAGAATGCAATCGGGTCCCTTGTGTTCTATTTTAAAAACAAGCATGTTATCCCCCTCGCGGGTTTTAAAAATCTTTTATAAGATAGTATAAAAGCAAGGCTATAGACTCACCTTGGTACAATAATAGTAATGTGACGATCGCCGACGATTAGTGATGCCCGTTAAATACGAAGACCGCAACCTACCAAATAAGGCGCGTTCGTTAATAAATAACTCAAGTACAAATAATACTTAAATAATACAAAACTCAAATTTATAAAACCATGACAATCCCAAAAGAGTAACAATACAAGTGTACTTCTATACCCTTTTACATGTTAACTTTATTAAATTATACCCTCTATAAAATCTATCGATACTTACCGAAAGTACAAATTTATTTACCCTACTTAAACTATTCCATTTTTGACGAAACTTGGTCACAAACTCACATATAATATGAATGAGATTCAGTTTAAATTTCATTCAAAAATATTACTTCTAAGACCTTCTGCCCGACACACTTTCGTGTTATAAAAACCACACAGTTTTACGCCTTTGACTTGTAAAACCATTTTGACATATCTAAACAATTACATATATAAAATCAACACTTGATTCTAAAAATAGACTCAAAAGACTAACTATAGAGCCTGAGAACAGCACATGACTCATTTTGAAAGTCATTTTATAGTCCCCGAGTTTTGATCCAAATATCGACAACAATTTTCGGATTGTGTCAACACTCGTCTCCCGGTACACGAAAATCAAATCATCATAACTTTTGATCCGTAATGAGTTAGAAGCTCTACTTTATATCAAGTTGAAGCTCTCGAATTTCTCTACAACCCTATCTAATTAGTTTAACAAATACTTGACCTTAAGGTACCCAAAGTTACCCTTTTACTTACTGATCTAAAATGACTAGTTAAAAATCATGTTAAATCAACATTTTGACCCATTTTAACAATTCATATACTTCTAATATGTGACAATCCGTCAATTTATGGTTGATATTTTATTCTCAAGTATTATTTAAAAACATTATTTTAATGTTATATTATGAACTCACTTATTTTTGGGAAGAAATTTGGATTTACGTCTTGAAGTAGCATCGACTACGTCTAAACCGGAGGATTCTACGTTACGTGCTTACGTTTACATACACTGTTTTTGGTGACAGTCCGACATTTCAGAAAATAAATTTGTCTGTGAATATTATTTTGAGATTTTAAATTTGTGTTGGTTCATAAACTCACAAATTTACGAGAAGAGATTAGGACTTACGATTATAATTTAACGTCCTTTACGACTAAACCAGAAACCTTAGGATTACGTATTTACGTTTTCGAACTCCGTTTTTGATGGGACAATTTTTATTAGATTCTTTTTGTGCCGTTTATTCATAATTTATAAAAACATTTTTCGTAAAATGACCCGAGGGCACGCAAATCGAGAAAACTAGAATCGAGGAGTACCCGTAATTAAATGGGGATGAGACAAGATAAATCTGGCCCCACCCCCACTCATAACTGGCCAATACTATGACCCAACACCCTTAGGTGTCAACACTTAACAAATAAGTGTTACACTTGTTGCTAAAGCTTAACTTGTAAGCTACTTCTTACAAAAAACCACTCAAAACCACTTCATTTTACTAATTGCAACTAGAAACTCATGCAAACCACTCTCACTCCTCTCCTCTCTCTCTAAAATTCGTCCAACCATCATCAAAAACAACCCTCATTTGATCTATGTTAGCCATAAATTCATGTGTTACTCATACACATGATGATGCTACTTAAGCTTTGAAGATTGGAGGTGATTCTAACATCCAAGGAGAAGATTTGTTGGTGTCATAGGGCTGATTTTCTTTACTATTGTATATTTATATGATGAATATATGATGATAAAAATATTGTGTGGGGATTTGTTGTTGATAAATATAGTTAAAAGATGGAAAACCATAAGTAACAAGGTTAAAATCTTGCTAAATATGATGGCTGTATAAAAACAGTAAGAAACCAAATGTTAAATTGATAAAATGGTAAAGTGGAATCAATATACAGTAACTATTAGGTGTTATACACATGTGAGAGTTGGCCATGCAATGTAATCATAAAAATGAGTGAGATATGATCAAAACAAGTTTAGAGTGCAAATCTGACTACACTGTTTTGGAAGAATTTTATAAAATACTTAGATGTTGATTCATCAGTAGCTATAAAGGAATAAAACGAATCACATATCATGAATTTACCGTGATAAAAATTTAGGGTTCTATCTCCATGTATAACTCTAGATATGACCATTTTAGTAAACTAAATTTTTAGGACTGATTTTGTATAAATAATATATAATATAAGCACTCAAAATTTATATAAAATATAAATATATATCAAACCCACTAGTTGATAATAACTATAATAAAAGAGTTATATAAATATTGATATTAAAATAGGACATGTTATATAAATTACAAGTATAAATGTTTTTCCCAGTTATAAAACTATATACTAAGTTTTACGTCTTTTTGGCTAAAACCGAAAGATTAACGTTTTTGTCAAATAAAACTTAGACGGTCGGAACCGTCTAATATAAACTTTTATAAACTCACATACTGATATATGAACTTATATAACAAGTAAAAACCGATAAAATCCGAGCTTTACAACATATAGACATTAACGGGCCAAATAGCCTTATTGGACTATTAACCCGACTAGTTTGGTAAACACTTATAAACTTTCTTATTGGGCTTAACCCACTTGGGCCCAACATGTAAAGTATAATAATGATAATAAAAGTTTAATTGGGCTAATATAATATATTGGGCTTGTAATGGGCCCATTGGCCCTCAAAAAGTAAACAAGTTGAACTAGTGTAACTAGTCTTGAAAATTACCAACACATAACATTATAATGTTGAATAAAAATGTATAAACCCACTTGATCATCATCATATATATAAAATCATCATATGTATACATAATTGTTATTTTATAAAGTCATTGGACAAAAGTCTAAGACGAATATTATTTGTCTAGGTTTCCGTGATTGAAGCACGTACCGTACGTCCGAATTGCCGATAACCCGCTTTCCCACATCAATGTGAGTTCATAGCCTCACACTCTTTTAAATATTTTTATGAAATGTTTTATAAACCCGCGAGGGAGATAACATGTTAGTTTTTATAAAATAGGACACTAGTTGTCCCGATTGTCTGTTTATTGATTTGGACTTGAATGATTCTATGACCCGATGAAGGATTAAATGACCCGATAGATGAAATGAAATGGATTATTAAAGTTAGGTTATGTCACTAGAATTCCCATTAGCATGAATTGTGAACTACCGGGATTTGGTAGACGCTTATGCATATAATACTACTATTTGGGGACGATCACCCCAGTTCGCGCCTTGACGGTTGATCCCCGTCGTGCCACATTGATTGCTAAGCGAATTTATGTATGAGAAGATTTACACAAGCGTAATTATTGTGACGACACGCTAATTTAGATGGGCAAATTGAGTTTCAGGCTAGCTACCCGTTGTTTGGTATAGTAAGGTAACAATGTCATGTGGCTTATAATAATCCAATAGCGAAAATATTGCTTTATGCATTGAGTACGATATATTGCCTGACTAGCAATACAGGGTCTTATTCTTGATATTATGTTTGTGTTTTGGTTTACATAACCATATTCATATAACGATTTTTATTCAACTCTATACAACGTTATAAAACGTATTGTATGATGTTTTTAACGACAATGGTTCGTATAATGATTTTGAAGGCGAAAGCCTATATTATGATTTTTGATGAAGATTTGTATAAAATGACTTTGGCTATTTTATGGCCTATTACAAATATTTGTACAAAATGATTTTCGGTAATAATTTTATACCGATGTTATATTGATGGATTTATTAAACTCTATGAATTCACTCGGCGTTTTCGCTGACCTTTTCTTTTAACATGTTTTATCTCAGGTACTTGAAGGTAATTCTCAGGAAGACAACAAGAATTCATGGCCCGCACTTAATTAACAAATTTCCATTCAAATTCTTTGTAAAATTGTATGAAATAATATGACTTGGGACCTATGTAAACTTGATATTTATGGATGGAAATGCTTTATTATTAAACGACGCGATTTTTAAGTGTTGTCTATGATGTGAATAATGTGCTATCCCGTAACACCAACGAGTCTTCCGCTGTATTCAATTGTATAAATTTGGGGGTGTTACAGTTTGGTATCAGAGCTCTCGTTATAGAGAACGAACGATTTTTAAAACCAAGGTTTTGAATAAAACATTTCAAAATCTTAACTATAAACATTTTTCACAAAATGTCTAAAAATCTTTTGACTATAACGGTGTCAAAGAATTCCCGAGTTACCGAAAAGGCCAGACTGAGAAATGTTATTTTAATATATATATATAACTTGGATTATATATATATATATATATATATGATGTAATTTTTTTACATGATTGTTTGATGATTATTTTGATATTTATACGAGGTATTTATACGACGTAGATTGTCACAAGGAACCCTAAATCCCCTAGTAAATTAATCGAAGCTATTCTCGTAGGAATTCTAGCTATCCTATATCTAAACCAAGTTGTGGATATTTATGATCCCAACAAATGGTTGATATTCGTAGAAATGTTGATATTAGTTGATTGTGATATTAAAGAAGAATTGGCGAGATTAAAACTGATATCGATGTCATGACGATTTTTCCTTATAGAGTGGAGTTTGACAAAACGTTACCACCTGGAAAGGTGTCATCTGATTCGTTGTCACCCAATTCTTAAATTTGAGAATCGAAAGGGTGAATATTGCACTTGAGGCTTTCAATGGAACCATTACCCAAACGCCTCATGCCACTAGTACCTTTACGAGAAGTCTAATTGAATGATCGAGTCATTTCATACTAGTGACTCATTTGATAACTATTGTTGAAAGAGCTATAGGATTGGAAATTAAGTGTTGTTCATATCGAGCTTTTATTGCCCTATTAAGGTCTAAGAATAAAGTTGAAAGTATTGGAGAATGAGGTAGGATATCGAATTGAGTATAAGTTGATTGAAACTTGAATAAAAGTAAAATTTAACTTGTATAGAATATGAGAATGTTAAGAGGAAGTCGTTAAGTCCTGTGATTGAATTATAAGGTTTTAATTGATTGTTGATTCGTGTTAAGGGTTGTTCCTAGGCCATTATCCAATAATGAGGATGCCCAGTGTCCAGAAAATAAATTGATGAAATCTTCTTCTGAATAGGGACCGATGGATCTTCCAGGACTGGTAGAACCCCCATGACTTTTGTAGATTAGTATTCATTGTGGTATCTTTTAAAAATAATCCCTAACTTAACTGAGACATCAGTTGGTAGGATGAGTTCTTGGAATTGTATGACATAGTGACACGTAATGTGTTACGGTACAATTTTGACTTGTTTGTGATTAATGAAAAGACTACCTTTGATTGCTAAATCCTACATGTATCGATGTTATCTATCTTTTATTTCTTCATCCTAATGCTCGCATTAGTGATGCAACCATTGAACAAGTACTCATCTCGAATTGAGCTACGTTGTGGATTATTCTTTTTGAGTGCCATAAAGGTCATGAACCTCAGTTTGGCTAAGCTCAATTCCTAGCATATTGTAGTTAGTTCTTGGTGAACAACTTTTCATCACTCTTTTGTAGATCACTAATTTTTTTATAAGTTAAAACAGTATCCCTTGAGGAAAATTAGGTTTTCATCACCATATGGATTATTTAAAGTGAGACTTATAAATAATCGTTATCAAAATAAAGTTGTTTATAAAACACCTTGGAAAACTTAATTGTTTTCATAACAAAGAAAATCTTTGAAAATTTATTTTTGATTCTTATTTAAGAATTAAGCATGAAAATGTTTTTATTATAAAAATGATGACAAAATTTTGACGAAGTGAGTATTGCATCGTTAATCTTGAAATTGTATATAGTTACGCGCCTACATACAATTTGGAATGGACCATGCAAGGCTGATTAGTAGTCACCATAAAACTAATGAATAAACACTACATTTTCTTTGAAGATTGTGAAAGATTAAATTTTATGATATCTGCAAGAAGTGAAAAATAGGGACATAGTGTTAGGGACACCTACATATGTGCCTGTAGCATCTATTCTTCTGAGTCGAATTTACTCATCTGTGGAAATTGTCTTATTTGATAATTGACAATTCCCTTCTAGTCCAATTCTCCCGTGGCGAGATTCTTTGGAAAAGTACCTGATTACCGAGTGTTGATACCCGACTAGATGTATCGACGTTCCTATCATCTCTTTTGATTTGATTTCATTTGAATGACCTGGGTAACGATCCGAGGATCTTTCGAATGCGCACTAAAATTATGAAAACATAAGATATATTCATATTCGTTAAATGTTTTCGTCTATATCTGGTTTGAAATTATCTCGCTTAGATTATGCGTTGACCTTACTCTTTTAAGGTTAGTTATGTCTCCTGATATCCTTGAATTGTGAAGGATTATGAGTTATTATTAGTCTTTTGAGAAGTTCACATCTTATCGACGGCAATAAAAAAAACTGAAAAGTTGATAGTGCCAGTAGAATGAATTGATTGATTATGACATGACAACATTGTCTTAATTGATGGGAACTCGAATAGAATTCCCCTAAATAATAAGATGTTGATTATCAAAAGTGATCTAAATAATTCTTGATGAATGACCATATCCTGCATTTAGACTTGAAATTATACCGTGAATGGTTGTGAATTAGTCATAGATATTATAATCTAGAAAGAACTTAAAAGTGAATGTATTAAAAGATGTTTCCGTTATCTGAAACTTTAGGAGGTATTTGTTGAGGAATTACCTAGACTTTCGCCATTAAGGCAAGTTGAATTTGGTATTGATTATATTCCTGGTGCTGCACCTGTGGCATGTGCACTGTATGTCGGCACCATCTAAATTAAAAGAATTACCCTACAACTGAGAGAGTTGTATGAGAAGACTTTTATTCTACCAATCTCGTCATCATGAAGAGTTATGGTGTTATCATTCCTTATGTTTATTGATTTCCGTGAACTAAGTAAATTGACGATTAAAATCTATATCCACTACCCAAGATGATAGATTGTTCGATCATTTACAAGGTTCTAGAGTATATTCAAAAATTTGATCCACGTCATGGTTATCATTAATTTCGCGTCTGCGAAAAAGATTATCTACTCCAATCACTACATCCAGAACTAGTAATGAATATTATGAGTTTCATGTTATGTCGTTTGGATTGACTAATGCACATGTAGCATCCATGAATTTGGTGAATCACCTGTGTAGGCTGTAATTTGATAAATTCATGCTTGTGATCATTAAGGACCATCTGTTTGTTTATAAGATCAGGAAGGAGTTAATAATCATTTATAAATTGACCTGAATTGGCCGAACAATGAAAACCTGTACCTTGAATAATTAACATGCAATTTAAGGCTTAATCCTTTACATTATTCGACCGTGTGATTAATATAAAATGGAATATATTGACTCTTCAAAAATTGGAACCATTAAGGCTTTGGATTTTACCAAAAAGAAAATGGAAATATGTTTTGACAAATGTTTTAACAAAGGATTTTTAAGGGATTATTCCCTTATACACAAATCATTTAACTAAACTCCTGTTTAGGGGTAAATGTTTGCGTATACCTCAAGACAACCTAAGAGTGATTGAGGAAACCGTTAAACCATGACTTAAAAATTTGAAACGACAATTTTTGCTTTTCAACTAAGAAAATTTTTACCAAAGAATAAACGAAGGTTTTTCGAACATTTACGGATCTTACTAATTATTTCCGATAAATCAACAAAAATTGTGTTAATTAAATTCAAATTTATTTTGAACATTTTCTTTATATAATTGGACAAACTGAGAAAATTTTAAAAAAATTTGCGTTTATGTTTCATAAAAATTAAATATTTATTATTTAATTACTTGTAGTAATTATCGACGCTTTAAACGTCGGATTGAGCAAAAAAAATGATAGTTGAGACGAAACTAAAACTTGGAAAATATAAAGAAAGAATTTCTGAGTAAGTTGTGGACATGATAATTATTTCATCAGGAAAGATGAATATGAATACTGACGCATTATGTAAAAAGGATAAAGAATCAATTAGAATGTTTTCCTTAGTAATGATTGTGCAAATAAATTATCGAGTAATTTAAAATATAGCCGATGCTTATAAGAAGGATAATATAAATAATAAAAGGGGGTTCGCGGCTAATGTGAACCATTAGAATTGAGAAGCCAATGGTGTTAAATGTTTTAAAAGGCCGTTTATGGTTGCCTAAATATGGAGGATTGTGAGATATAGTCATGTTGGAATCTCGTAAGATTAAGTATTCTATTCATGTCATTTCTGACTAAATGTATCTTTATCTGAAGAAGTTGTACTGATGGCAAATTATGAAGGCAGACATCGCCTCATACATTAGTAAATGTCTAACTATTGCAAAGGTCAACATCTGAATTTGATTCGATTTGGGTCATCGTCGACAGACTGACAAAATCTGCTAATATCATTCTCGTTAATGATAGATTCTCGATGAAGAAATTGACTCTTTGTATTTAAAGGAGTTATGTAAGCATGGTGTGCCTGTATCGATCATCTCTATCAAGATCCTCGCTTCACATCAAATTTCTAGAGATTTGCTCAGAAGTCACTGGGAACGAACCTTGATGAAGAGTACTGTTTACCACCCCAATCGAAGGGACGAGGTAAAGTAACGATACAAAATACTAGAACTGCTGTTTTACGTTTGAATGATTGACCTTTGGTAATGAACCGTATAATCGTTTCCTTTGGAGAGATTATCATTGATAATTATCGTATTAGGATCGAGACCGAATCTTGTTAGGATCTAAATATAAGAGCATCTGTAAGCAGGAGTTTGGATGAGGACATCCGACATACACCCATTTTGAGTTGGACATGTCTTTTAGGTTTAAGGTTTCCTATGATGGCGAACCTAACATTACAAAATACCCGACCCATGAAACCTGAAATGGTCGTTGAAATTAGGATCTGATTATTGGCTGCCGGTAGTGGGCAGGAGGTTATGTGAATATGAAATGTAGATCTTGAAGTGCCAGATGGGTAGCGAAGTTATGCCAAAATTTTAACCATGGAAAAATGAATTGATGATCTGAAAGATCATGGGATATAAGTCCCCGTTGTATGGGACCATTAAGATGATGTAAAAGATTGGTTTGAAAGGCATATAAGCTGGATCTACCCCAGGACTTCAAGGGCTGCGTGAATTATGTTTCATATATCAAACTTGATAAAATGTCTATTGATGAGATGGCATTTATACATGATCTCATCGTTCTTTTCGGGCTTTTAATGCACTAAAATGTCATAAAATACCATATATATGCTTGTGTTTGTTTACTTGTGTATTTTAGGTATGGATATCGTGAAAAAGACAAAAGATCACAAGATACAAGGAAAAACGGACACGAGAAATGAAGCCGTACAATGAACCAGGCCCTAATCATGGAATTTTCATCAAATACCCATGAAGACTTGAAGACAAAACAAGATTGATCCTCCAAGAATGAAGAAATGACACTTAAAACCATTGTATATTAATAATTACAAGTTGGGTCCCTTAAGTTTGTCAAAATTGCAAAAAGGTCCTTCAACTTTGAAGAAATGACAAGATTGGTCCCTCAACAAAATCAATTTGTCAATTATGGTCCCTCATGAAGTGAAAGACACATTGAAGACCTTTGAAGATCAACAATGTTCAAAATCAGCCCTTGCAATACTCAAAAATGGCAAAATGAACCCTTGAAAACCCTTTTTTAAAAGTTTGGTGCCAAAATTGCCAAATGATAGAAGTTGATATAAGCTTAATGGGGCGCTGATAGGTTTTAAAAGAGAAAAGACAAAAGAAAGGAAGGTTAAGGACTAATGTTGTCACTCTGAAACATTCAAACCACAAAGTGCGCCAAACACTTTAGTTTCCCCCAAAATCGGATTAAACAAGTTACTGTGCATCTTTTACACTCCCAGTTTTCACCTCACTTAAAAATGGGTTAAAAACCAATTCACCTTGCACATGTGTGATTCACACATGCAGAAACAAAACCCACGCACAAAACCCTCATCCCACTCATTGTGGACCCTACCCCCAATTCCCCTCTTAACCAATCACATCACACCTTGTCCTCCAAGTTTAGTGGCGTGTCCCAAATCAACAACCATGATCTTTTGCTTCATCACAACGCCAAAAGGAACGGCTTAGATCAAATTTGGACAACTCATACCTCAAAATCGTCAAGGGCAAATTTGGGAATTTCTACTGATTAGGGTTTTGTTTTTAGACTTCTAGGTTCTTCTATAGCTTAGTATAAAAGGAGACTCCAGTCTGTGGATGTCCCTTGTTCCAGTTTTCAAGCTCTCACTTATAATCCCTTTTTAAGAAAATAAAAGTTTGGTTTTTGATTTAATCAAGTGTAATGCCTTTTTATTGTTTTTAAAAGTTGTGTATTGTGTGAAGCTTGATTCTGAGTTCCATTCTTTATTTGGTTAAGTAACTTTGATTTTCAAAGTTGTTTGAAGGTTTCTGAAATTTGGAAATTTTTGGTGTAATCTGCTCAAAAGGTTTTGGTGTTTTTAGTTCATGTTATTGGTGATTTAGAGGTTATTAAAACGTGTTAAGAGGTTTTAAAAGTTTTTGGAAGAGTTTTAGAAAGTAAGAAAAAGTAAACAGAAAGTTATATTGGATTCTATACTTGTGTGTTCTTCTTTGTTTTGTCATTAACAGGTTGCAAGGTTGTTGATATTGATCTGCATGCACCCGGGTGCATAAGGAGGTGGATATTCATCCACTAGGGCTTTGGATGTAAAGCCCTAAGGTAAAAGTTCTTTTACCTTTGGAAATTTTCAGAAAAGTGTAGTTTCATATGATCTTGTTTGATTTGATGCTTAAGTGTGTTAAGACTGATTGGATTGTGTTCTTTTAAGTTTATATGCATGTTAGATACCATTAGGATCAGTTTGAATAGGTTTTAAGGTGTTTTGATTTGTAAAAGTTGGTTTTCAGATTTTAACAGGGTGTTTGGATTAGCATTTTAGCAGGGTAGATTTTTGAATTGTGCTTTCATAAGGTGTTAGCAAGGCTTTAAAAGGTTAAGATAGGTTGCATGTTAGCATTAGGATACATTAGAACAAGATTTGAAACAAGTTTGTGGAGTTAAAAAGGAAAAGTGTGTTTAAAATCTGCATAAGTCTAATTGTGCTTGATTTTCATGGTTTTGGAAGCTTGAATCTAGCATACTGTTAGGGTTTAGATTATATTAGGTTTGCAGATTGATTAAATACCATTTGGTGAGTGTTTGTGCCAAATTTGTGCATTTGAAGTTGGCTAGGGTGCTAGTAATCTGTCACTAAGTCCCCAGACGTGCATAGTTTGCATCAGAAACTTGACATGGCCCTTGTGTGCTTTGTTTGATCATTTGTGTGTGCTAAGTGATTGATAATTGCCATTTTGTTGACTCCTTGTGCTTCAATAAGCACAAGGGTGCCCCCTTGTTCCAATATCATCCATAAAAAAGCCAAGCCAGGCCCCTCTTGGCTAAATCCTCAAGCAAGAACAATAAGCCAAAGCTGCTAAGTGTTCAAGCCTAATCTGTCACGTTTTTGATCTTTAATCTTAGATAAATCTTCATAAAAAGTGTAACTGGATTAAGTTTACAAGCTTATTAGAGGTCACTATTGGATTGGCAAAGAAAAAATAAAAAAAAAAAAATTACAAAAAGGCATACCCGTAACTGGACTCGAACCCCAGACCTCTCGTTGGAGGAGTAGGAGTTCTACCGTTAATCTAGATAGCCTTTTTTCGTTAGAGTTTGTTTTCCATTTCTATTTACCACGTTTTCCTTCTAAGCTTATTAATATAAGCCGTGGCTTATTTTCCTCTTTTCAGCTTATTTGCTTTGTGTTTTTGCTTATTTTCATTTTTCCTAGGATCTTTATTAGATTTGTGATTTTTCTAGCCTATTTTTATAATTTTCCCTTTATTTTATTATTTTCTAGCATTTATTTAATACCCGTTTTTTATTAATTCATTAAAAAATAGCAAAAATAGTTTTAATTTTCAGGAAAAATAGTTTTTAGCTTTTTAATAAATATTTTGAGGTTTACATTAAGTTTTGGTTTTATAAACTTTAATTTTTAATTTTATAATATTTTAAGGTTTTTCATAAACTTTAAACATTTTTATAAAATTATTAAAAAGGGTTTAGGAGCTTAGATTTGTGTTTTTCTCTTAGTTAGATTATTCTAAGATTTTAGAAATTTTTTAGAATTAATTTTATTAACTTTTTATTTTTAGCATTATTTTAATATTATTTTATTATAAAAATCAAAGTTTTATTTTTATTTCTTTTCCATTTTTCCTAGGTTCTTTATCATTAATTAGGACTATTTCCATTTTTAGAATAATTTTATAGCTCTTAGATTTATTTTTATAATTATTTTAAGTTTAATTAGGTTTTAATCATTTTTAATCATTTTTAGAGTTTTAAAAATAGTTTTAATAGCTTTTAATTTTTAGAAAATTACTTTTTAGTCTTCTAATAATATAAGTTAAGTAATTATTCAATAAAATCATATTTTAGACATTTGAATTAGTTATATTTAATTTTAGGGCTTTAATTAGCATTTAAAATTAAATATTTAATTAATAAAAGGTTTTAAAATATCTTTGTTGGATTTTTGTCTTTATTTATATTATCTTAGACTTCTTTTTAGTCTTTTTAATTATTGATTTTGTTTTTGGTCTTAGTATTAAATTTTTTTTAAATTTGGGTAGTTTTTCACGACTTTACGTCTTTTACGTCGTAGTTTAATTTTAATGTAACCGTCTTTCATCTTCTCATCCCCATTCTTCTCAATATTAATCTCAAATAACTACAAGTTAATTCACACACATATACCTCCTTGGGAAACGAACTTTCTCTCATTTTATTTGATTAAGGGTCATTAACACTTGATTTTTCTTAAAGTCATTTGTTCGATACTTTCCGCTATTTACGCTCTTTTCCTAAAGAGTAGTAAAACACTACAATCATTTTTGGCGCCGCTGCCGGGGAGGTGTGTTGTGCTTTAATTTGGAAACTTTTGTTTTTGATATTATCCATATTAAGTATTTGTGTTAAGTGGAACTCCCTTAACACGTATTATCGGTTTTCTTGGTTTTTTCTTGTACAAATATTATTAATATATTGTATTAAGTATCACAATCAATATACAATATCTCCAAAAGTGTGAAAACACAACCTTAATTGGGATTTGATCTCCTAATTATTGTATTCGAATCTCAAACAAAAAGAAAAAGGCAAAAATAGATAAATACTTTTGTGAAGCTCGATTTTGAAAAATACAAACTATAAGGTGGGTATAAGGCGGGTATTATAAAATATACCCTAAGGAAAAAGGCTCTTAAGTGCTTCGCGCCGCCTCGTTTCCCCGCTTGCTTGTGAGTATTTTGAGATTGAAGGCTAATCGAGGGTTTTGCCGCCCAAAGTATTATTACGTATACTATATTTGCTTGGTTTTCTTTGTGATTAAACCCTCGTGAACAATTTGGTTTTCACCAAAGTTCTAAAGTCATTCGAAGGCGTTCACTCCACGTGATCGTTTTCATTCCTTTGAGGCTTCTTTAATCAAGAGATTGATTCGAGGAGAGATTTTGTAGATTGTTGTCTACGAAGATACACCAAAATCCAAAAAAATTAAATATCATCAAAAACACAAAAAAATTGAAAATTCAAAAAACAACCAAAAAGAATCTTCTTTGCTCACCTCCCATTCTTCGTGAAGTTTATGATCACTCGTAACCAAGCTAAACGAGCTCGTAAACGTCTTCAAAAGCAAGCAAATCAAGGATCGTTGATTGTTGAAGAACCTCCAATTGTTGAACCTATTGTAGAACAAGAAGTCGTAATGGCTAATCGTACTATGATGGAGTTGCTACAAGCACCCACCGAGGGTTTTGGAGAAGCCATTGTTATTCCCGCCATCCTTGCGGAGAATTTCGAGATTAAGACGGGTTTAATGTCGATGTTGCAAGCAAACAAGTTTCGAGGTCACGAGAAAGACAACCCGCATTACCACATTAGGAATTTCAACCGTCTCACCGCCACTAGCAAATTTAAGGATGTTCCACATGACGCCATTAAGATGATGTTGTTTCCATACTCGTTGGATGGTCCCGCAAAAATTTGGCTCGAGAAAGAACCGCCAAATTCGATTTTGACATGGGCCGATCTCGTTTCTAAGTTTGTGAACAAGTTTTTTCCACCATCTAAAACAACACACTTAAAAAATGAGATTTCACGATTTGTGCAACGAAACAATGAAAGTTTTTCAATGGCATGGGAACGATTTAAAGAGATGTTACATGAATGTCCTCACCATGATTTTTCGGAATTACATCAAATTGATACTTTTTATAATGGGCTTAATGATCATGAACGAGATTATTTGAATGCCGCCGCGGGTGGTAATTTTTTGTGCAAGACGACAAATGAGGCTTTACAAATCATTGAAAATCGATCTAAGGTTTATAGCCCTCGTAACACACCGAGTGTTGCCAATATGGGTTCGTCATCTTCGTCACAATCGTCTCGTAGCATTAACGCCTTACATGATGAAGCTAATGAGGAAAATCGGTTTTTTGATAGATTTGCTAATCTAATGTCCCATTGGAAGGCTCAAGAAGCTTCCAATTCCGCTTCGGTTAAAGCGGTTGCTAAGAGTTGTTTATCTTGTGGGGGAGCTCATGATCTTTCCGAGTGCATTACCGCGGATGGTAACACTTCGAGTGCTTATGTAGCAACGGGAACTTATAACCAAAACGGCCAAGGTTCCCGCCAAAATCAAGCTCCACCAAATCAAAATGTTAATAATTATCGAAACAACAACCAAGGTAATTACCAAGGCAACACACGCAATTACAACAAAGGGAATTATCAAAGTGGGAATGGACAAATCTCTAATCAAAATCAAAACCGTGATTTTCAAAACACTACACAAGGTTTTCAAAATGCTCACACGAAAAATTTGCAAGGAGAATTTTTAGATTATGCAAAAGCAAATGATGCTAAATTTGATAATATGCAACGTGAGATGATTAGCTTAAGATCCGAGTTGAAAAACGAGCTTAAAAATGAACTTGCTAATGAACTTAAAACTCATGCAAACAAAATGGAAGGAAATGTCCAACGTCTTCAACAAAACCAACAAAAGATGGAATTAGGACAACATGAGATTAAGCAAGAGTTATTGAAAGCGGATGCTAGGCAATCAAAATTTGAGGACCGAATGGCTAAAATGTTTGAAGCAATCATGTGTAAGCCCTCTTCTTCGGGTGGTCTTCCTAGTGATACCATTAACAACCCAAGGGGAGAATTGAAGGTTGTTGCTACACGAAGTGGTAAAACTTTCAAGGAACCAATCTCTCTTCCAAGTACTTCTAAGGAGAAGGAAATCGAGAAAGAACCCGAGGTGATGGTAGAAAAGGAGCACATTGCAATCCCACGAAGTACCGCTCACACCACACCTACGGTTACACCAATACCAATTGTGGAACCCGAGTTTCCAAGGCCGTTGCCTAATGACCAACCCACACCACCTTTACCTTACCCTTTGAGACGTAACAAAGAGAAAGCACAAGAACGGAACAATTATCAATTTGAGCTATTTATGAAAATGTTTCGTGATTTGCACTTTAACATAAGTTTTGCCGATGCTTTAATCATGATGCCTCGATTCGCCGCAAACTTCAAAAGTATGCTAAACAACAAAGAGAAGTTACAACAATCGTCTAGTTGTTCATCGGTTTTTCTAAGCCGCATACCATAAAAAGTCGGTGATCCCGGTAAATTTTTGATTCCGTGTGCTATACAAGATATGGAGGAATGCTACGCCTTGGCCGATCTTGGCGCTAGTATTAATTTAATGCCTCTCGAGATTTTCAAATCGCTTTCACTTCCGGCTCTTACTCCTTCGAACATGTCTATCGAGATGGCCGATCATTCTACGATCATGGCATGTGGAGTAGCCGAGGACGTTTTCGTTAAAGTCGGAAAGTTTTACTATCCCGTTGACTTTATCGTTGTAGACATTCCTATTGATCGAAAAGTTCCTCTCATTTTGGGTCGTTCATTTTTGGATACATCAAGAGCACTTATCGATGTTCATGCTCGAAAAATCACCCTTCGTTTCAATGAAGAAGAACTTGTCATCAATGCAACACAAAACTCCAATCTTTCTCATGTTTATTCTATTGCAACTTTAAACCATGGTGACTCAACCAATGTCATTTGCAAAGAATTTTCACCAAGAGTTTTAGGGAATGTCTCCAAAAACAATTTACCATTTCCTCCGCCGGTGGAGGTTATGAGTGCTAAGCCTACAAAGAAGAAACCATCAATACTTGAATCGAAAAATCCTTCGCCTCACATCGAACATTCATTCTTGAAAAGTGTTGATAAGTTGCCGGTTTCTACGAAAGATCTTTCGGATGATGAATATGTAGACCCCAATGGGGAGGTTTTCTTCGTCGATAAACGTTTTGAGAACTTGCCACCACCAAAACCAAAACGGTTTCAAAATGTGAGAATTTTTAGTGTGACTAACATCGTCTTAGAAACACCGAATATTTTCGACATTATCAAAAAGGGTTTTCATAAGGAGAGTTTAAAAGATAACAAAGGAAAAGATCTTAAATGTGATTTAATTGATTTTTCTACAAATCTAACTCCGTCATCACCACGTGTTTTGAGTACTACAAGCTCGTCTTCCCCTTTTGACGATGTTTTGTGTGGACTTAGTGTGGGGGAAGCCCCTTATGTTCCCTCCCCTTTCTCCACCGAGGACGAGATATTTGATCCTGGAATTGCTTTTATAGGGAAATCTCGGTCTTCCACCGATGCAATAAATGGAAAATCTTTCTATTTGCTTGGTGCGAGTCTACCTCGAGTAGCTCAAACGTTTGTCTTACCAATTGTCTCACCCTTCTACTTCTCATCTATTTTCTTCAAACTTTTTGAGTTTATGGCACATGTTGAAGTGGCGTCAATTTGTTTTTTCCATGAAAACGAGAACGCCATCTTCGACCCCGGTATTTTGCATCATTTAAGGACTTAGTCCTTTATACCAGTTGCTTTTTGGGCCTTGTTTATCATGTAAGCCCCATCAAAAATTGACCATACCATGAATTTCCCTAAATGTTCACATTTTAAGGGGATCGAGTCGAGCTCATGACTCGGTAATCAAAAACGAGGTGCCTCGTGGGGGAGATCCCATGCTTATCTTTATGCTTATTATTCACTAATAAGGGGACTTGTACCCTTCCAACTCGTTGTCTCGTGATTGTTTGTGATTGTGTTATCTAGATCATCATCATCATCTACGATTGAAGACTCTCGTGTTCGTTTACGTGAGCCTCCATCGTTCGTTTGAAGAAGTTTTTCACGATTCCATGACATATCCTTTATTGTTCTAACAATTATCTTTTAGCATAATTAATAAACGGCTTTAGATATATTGTTGATCACCCTTTCCATGCTAGATCCTAAGCATTCGACTCTTCGTCTCTAGTATGGGGGTGCTCCACCTTTAGACTCGAAACATTGAGGACAATGTTTACTTTTAGTATGGGGGGGTGAATAGATACTTGCTTTGCTACGCCCTCACGTTTTCCAACTTTCAATGTTTTGTTTTGCTAATAAGGCTAAAAATGGCCAAATTTTAAAATTTTTTAGTTTTCATAAGTGTTTTTAAGACACGAATGTATATTTTCCGATGGCTAGAATAAGAGTTAATTTTTGACTTGATGGGCATTTGGAGCCATTTACATTCCTTAACCCGCTCAATTCAAGTTTTGCTAGACTTTTATATAGGGAGCTTTAAAACGCGAAAGTCTTAATTCATACGGGTTAAGAACAAGAACTTTTCGCAAGTTCCTATAATTGATTCTAGAAAGTCACTTATCAAGGGAACTATAAAATGCATTCTCTAAACTTGAAAAAGTCCAAGAAAGTGCAAGATCCTATAGGTGGCTTGAAAACCCAAAACTTTGATTTGATATAGTCTTAATGAAAGCTAATCCAAATTTGGCTTAATTTTGACTTGCATGGCTAAGTATTCACGAGTCTCTTTAATTAGAGGTCTTTATATAGTGAAGAACGAGAAATGATAGAGTTAGACAAGTGATCATGCTAAACGTAGAACATGAAAGTATTCTTTCAAAAACTCATATGTCTTTAATTGTGGCTTTTTCTTCCCATAAGATCAATGCATTAGGAATAAAACATAATTGCAATAAGTAAGGTCGTACGATTTGAAAGGTTACTTAGCCTCTAGCACAAGATCGTTTAAAAGTTGCTCGGGGTTGAATAGAGTTCATAGCCAAGGCATAACTTATTGAAGCGGGACGCGAAGATTGGCGATCATCCAAAAAGGCCCTAACAAGGCATGAGGAGCTCTATTTTTGCTAAAGATCCAAAGATGATGTGAAGTACCATTATTCCTAAATCAATATGAAGGATCGAGACACACGACGAGAAGCTATTACTCCCCTAAAGAATGGAGAAAGTCTATCCAAAAAGACCCTAACAAGGTATGAGGATAAATATATCCAAGTCCGAAAAGGAGGCGGATCGTTGTATATCAAAATCCAAAGTAAAGATTGAAGAAAAATGATGAAGTCGTGGTCCTATATGAAGAATCTCTCAAAAACGTCAAGTGAAGAAATTCCAAAATATGAAGAGAAGACCATAATTTCAAGAACGTCTTCCCAAGATTTGAAGTATGAAGTACATGCCAAATATCGGTCCGAGAAAGGTCTCAAATCGTGAAACGAGTTATGCCAAGATATGAACTTAAGGAGATACACGAGAAGCCGTTTTAAAAGATTTTGTCCTTCGGCTAACTATTGATCAAATCGTGCTACTTTGCTTTCGGACTAATAACTACTCAAATAAGTCAATATGAATCACTTGTGATCCATGACAAATAGATAAAAAATGCTAGTAACCCATTTCCTTTTATAATAACTAGGATTGCGGGGAGAAAAAGTATTACACAATTTGAACGTATGAGTAGTGTTAGCATTGTGACTTGTACCAACAATGATCTTGTTTTTGCACTTAGCATGGAATGTATGACAATCAAGGATGACGAAGTTTACTCTAAGGGACATTAACTTGTTTCTATTCTTTGACCCTAAAAGTCACATTTTGGTGATGAAAATCATACATTATGTCTTTACACATTCTCGTAGTATGTTGCAAGTCTTTTACTCTTCAATAAAGGTTAATAAAATTGAACTTTGGTGATGCTTAGATACTTTATTCTAGCATTGCGTGAGGGCACGGCAATGGCTTAGTATGGGGGAGTGATGAGATGGCATTTATACATGATCTCATCGTTCTTTTCGGGCTTTTAATGCACTAAAATGTCATAAAATACCATATATATGCTTGTGTTTGTTTACTTGTGTATTTTAGGTATGGATATCGTGAAAAAGACAAAAGATCACAAGATACAAGGAAAAACGGACACGAGAAACGAAGCCGTACAATGAACCAGACCCTAATCATGGAATTTTCATCAAATACCCTTGAAGACTTGAAGACAAAACAAGATTGATCCTCCAAGAATGAAGAAATGACACTTAAAACCCTTGTATATTAATAATTACAAGTTTGGTCCCTTAAGTTTGTCAAAATTGCAAAAAGGTCCTTCAACTTTGAAGAAATGACAAGATTGGTCCCTCAACAAAATCAATTTGTCAATTATGGTCCCTCATGAAGTGAAAGACACATTGAAGACCTTTGAAGATCAACAATGTTCAAAATCAGCCCTTGCAATACTCAAAAATGGCAAAATGAACCCTTGAAAACCCTTTTTTAAAAGTTTGGTGCCAAAATTGCCAAATGATAGAAGTTGATATAAGCTTAATGGGGCGCTGATAGGTTTTAAAAGAGAAAAGACAAAAGAAAGGAAGGTTAAGGACTAATGTTGTCACTCTGAAACATTCAAACCACAAAGTGCGCCAAACACTTTAGTTTCCCCCAAAATCGGATTAAACAAGTTACTGTGCATCTTTTACACTCCCAGTTTTCACCTCACTTAAAAATGGGTTAAAAACCAATTCACCTTGCACATGTGTGATTCACACATGCAGAAACAAAACCCACGCACAAAATCCTCATCCCACTCATTGTGGACCCTACCCCCAATTCCCCTCTTAACCAATCACATCACACCTTGTCCTCCAAGTTTAGTGACGTGTCCCAAATCAACAACCATGATCTTTTGCTTCATCACAACGCCAAAAGGAACGGCTTAGATCAAATTTGGACAACTCATACCTCAAAATCGTCAAGGGCAAATTTGGGAATTTCTACTGATTAGGGTTTTGTTTTTAGACTTCTAGGTTCTTCTATAGCTTAGTATAAAAGGAGACTCCAGTCTGTGGATGTCCCTTGTTCCAGTTTTCAAGCTCTCACTTGTAATACCTTTTTAAGAAAATAAAAGTTTGGTTTTTTATTTAATCAAGTGTAATGCCTTTTTATTGTTTTTAAAAGTTGTGTATTGTGTGAAGCTTGATTCTGAGTTCCATTCTTTATTTGGTTAAGTAACTTTGATTTTCAAAGTTGTTTGAAGGTTTCTGAAATTTTGAAATTTTTGGTGTAATCTGCTCAAAAGGTTTTGGTGTTTTTAGTTCATGTTATTGGTGATTTAGAGGTTATTAAAACGTGTTAAGAGGTTTTAAAAGTTTTTGGAAGAGTTTTAGAAAGTAAGAAAAAGTAAACAGAAAGTTATATTGGATTCTATACTTGTGTGTTCTTCTTTGTTTTGTCATTAACAGGTTGCAAGGTTGTTGATATTGATCTGCATGCACCCGGGTGCATAAGGAGGTGGATATTCATCCACTAGGGCTTTGGATGTAAAGCCCTAAGGTAAAAGTTCTTTTACCTTTGGAAATTTTCAGAAAAGTGTAGTTTCATATGATCTTGTTTGATTTGATGCTTAAGTGTGTTAAGACTGATTTGATTGTGTTCTTTTAAGTTTATATGCATGTTAGATACCATTAGGATCAGTTTGAATAGGTTTTAAGGTGTTTTGATTTGTAAAAGTTGGTTTTCAGATTTTAACAGGGTGTTTGGATTAGCATTTTAGCAGGGTAGATTTTTGAATTGTGCTTTCATAAGGTGTTAGCAAGGCTTTAAAAGGTTAAGATAGGTTGCATGTTAGCATTAGGATACATTAGAACAAGATTTGAAACAAGTTTGTGGAGTTAAAAAGGAAAAGTGTGTTTAAAATCTGCATAAGTCTATTTGTGCTTGATTTTCATGGTTTTGGAAGCTTGAATCTAGCATACTGTTAGGGTTTAGATTATATTAGGTTTGCAGATTGATTAAATACCATTTGGTGAGTGTTTGTGCCAAATTTGTGCATTTGAAGTTGGCTAGGGTGCTAGTAATCTGTCACAAGTCCCCAGACCTGCATAGTTTGCATCGGAAACTTGACATGGCCCTTGTGTGCTTTGTTTGATCATTTGTGTGTGCTAAGTGATTGATAATTGCCATTTTGTTGACTCCTTGTGCTTCAATAAGCACAAGGGTGCCCCCTTGTTCCAATATCATCCACAAAAAAGCCAAGCCAGGCCCCTCTTGGCTAAATCCTCAAGCAAGAACAATAAGCCAAAGCTGCTAAGTGTTCAAGCCTAATCTGTCACGTTTTTGATCTTTAATCTTAGATAAATCTTCATAAAAAGTGTAACTGGATTAAGTTTACAAGCTTATTAGAGGTCACTATTGGATTGGCAAAGAAAAAAATAAAAAAAAATTACAAAAAGGCATACCCGTAACTGGACTCGAACCCCAGACCTCTCGTTGGAGGAGTAGGAGTTCTACCGTTAATCTAGATAGCCTTTTTTCGTTAGAGTTTGTTTTCCATTTCTATTTACCACGTTTTCCTTCTAAGCTTATTAATATAAGCCGTGGCTTATTTTCCTCTTTTTAGCTTATTTGCTTTGTGTTTTTGCTTATTTTCATTTTTCCTAGGATCTTTATTAGATTTGTGATTTTTCTAGCCTATTTTTATAATTTTCCCTTTATTTTATTATTTTCTAGCATTTATTTAATACCCGTTTTTTATTAATTCATTAAAAAATAGCAAAAATAGTTTTAATTTTCAGGAAAAATAGTTTTTAGCTTTTTAATAAATATTTTGAGGTTTACATTAAGTTTTGGTTTTATAAACTTTAATTTTTAATTTTATAATATTTTAAGGTTTTTCATAAAATTTAAACATTTTTATAAAATTATTAAAAAGGGTTTAGGAGCTTAGATTTGTTTTTTTCTCTTAGTTAGATTATTTTAAGATTTTAGAAATTTTTTAGAATTAATTTTATTAACTTTTTATTTTTAGCATTATTTTAATATTATTTTTTTATAAAAAATCAAAGTTTTATTTTTATTTCTTTTCCATTTTTCCTAGGTTCTTTATCATTAATTAGGACTATTTCCATTTTTAGAATAATTTTATAGCTCTTAGATTTATTTTTATAATTATTTTAAGTTTAATTAGGTTTTAATCATTTTTAATCATTTTTAGAGTTTTAAAAATAGTTTTAATAGCTTTTAATTTTTAGAAAATTACTTTTTAGTCTTCTAATAATATAAGTTAAGTAATTATTCAATAAAATCATATTTTAGACATTTGAATTAGTTATATTTAATTTTAGGGCTTTAATTAGCATTTAAAATTAAATATTTAATTAATAAAAGGTTTTAAAATATCTTTGTTGGATTTTTGTCTTTATTTATATTATCTTAGACTTCTTTTTAGTCTTTTTAATTATTGATTTTGTTTTTGGTCTTAGTATTAAATTTTTTTTAAATTTGGGTAGTTTTTCACGACTTTACGTCTTTTACGTCGTAGTTTAATTTTAACGTAACCGTCTTTCATCTTCTCATCCCCATTCTTCTCAATATTAATCTCAAATAACTACAAGTTAATTCACACACATATACCTCCTTGGGAAACGAACTTTCTCTCATTTTATTTGATTAAGGGTCATTAACACTTGATTTTTCTTAAAGTCATTTGTTCGATACTTTCCGCTATTTACGCTCTTTTCCTAAAGAGTAGTAAAACACTACAATCATCTATCAAGTGAAAGTCTAACTATTCCTTAATGAAGTTTAGATCGGCGAAAAGTTGCATTCATCAAAAACCCGTGAACATCATGGATAGAGAAAGTAAGTCAACATTAAGCCTGATCTTATTTCCGTAGTTATGTTTAATGAAACTCGTGTATTGTAATGAATTACACTTGTGAGAAAAGACCGAATGTGGAGGAAATACCCACATGGCTTTAACTCCATAAGAAGCGAGTAGTAAGATGATCTTTGAGGATAAAGATCCTGTTTAGGGGTAAATGCTGTGACTATCCGTCAATTTATGGTTGATATTTTATTCTCAAGTATTATTTAAAAACATTATTTTAATGTTATATTATGAACTCACTTATTTTTGGGAAGAAATTTGGATTTACGTCTTGAAGTAGCATCGACTACGTCTAAACCAGAGGATTCTACGTTACGTGCTTACGTTTACATACACCGTTTTTGGTGACAGTCCGACATTTCAGAAAATAAATTTGTCTGTGAATAATATTTTGAGATTTTAAATTTGTGTTGATTCATAAACTCACAAATTTACGAGAAGAGATTAGGACTTACGATTATAATTTAACGTCCTTTACGACTAAACCGGAAACCTTAGGATTACGTATTTACGTTTTTGAACTCCGTTTTTGATGGGACAATTTTTATTAGAATCATTTTGTGCCGTTGATTCATAAATTATATAAACGTTTTTCGTAAAACGACCCGAGGGCACGCAAATCAGTGAAACTAGAATCGAGGAGTACCCGTAATTAAATAGGGATGAGACAAGATAAATCTGGCCTCACCCCCACTCATAACCGGCCAAAACTATGACCCAACACCCTTAGGTGTCAACACTTAACAAATAAGGTTACACTTGTTGCTAAAGCTTAACTTGTAAGCTACTTCTTACACAAAACCACTCAAAACCACTTCATTTTACCATTTGCAACTAGAAACTCATGCAAACCACTCTCACTCATCTCCTCTCTCTCTAAAATTCGTCCAACCATCATCAAAAACAACCCTCATTTGATCTATGTTAGCCATAAAATCATGTGTTACTCATACACATGATGATGCTACTTTGAAGCTTTGAAGATTGGAGGTGATTCTAACATCCAAGGAGAAGATTTTTTGGTGTCATAGGGTTGATTTTCCATGAGAAGTTTATAAAGGTTGGTAGACTTGAAGATGACATTGGTTCATCACAAGTTTTGCCATCAAAATCCAAGCCTTGTTCATCAAAGACTCATCTTTTCATCTCTAATGGTGGTATAAATATTGTTCTTCCTATCCTCTTGTTATTTTGATTATGTAATCATGTATTTTCTTTCCTATTGTATATTTATATGATGAATATATGATGATAAAAATATTGTGTGGGGATTTGGTGTTGCTAAATATAGTTAAAAAGATGGAAAACCATAAGTAACAAGGTTAAAATCTTGCTAAATATGATGGCTGTATAAAAACAATAAGAAACCAAATGTTAAACTGATATAATCGTAAAGTGGAATCAATATACAGAAACTATTAGGTGTTAAACACATCTGAGAGTTGGCCATGCAATGGAATCATAAAAATGAGTGAGATAGATCAAAACAAGTTTAGAGTGCAAATCTGACTACACTGTTTTGGAAGAATTTTATAAAATACTTAGAGGTTGATTCATCAGTAGCTATAAAGGAATAAAATGAAGCACATATCATGAAGTTATTGTGATAAAAATTTGGGGTTCTATCTCCATGTATAACTCTAGATATGACCATTTTAGTAAACTAGATTTTTAGGACTGATTTTGTATAAACAATATATAATATAAGCACTCAAAATTTATATAAAATATAAATATATATCAAACCCACTAGTTGATAATAACTATAATAAAAGAGTTATATAAATATTGATATTAAAATAGGACATGTTATATAAATTAAAAGTATAAATATTTTTCCAAGTTATAAAACTATATACTAAGTTTTACGTCTTTTCGGCTAAAACCGAAAGATTAACGTTTTTGTCAAATAAAACTTAGACGGTCGGACCCGTCTAATATAAACTTTTATAAACTCACATACTGATATATGAACTTATATAACAAGTAAAACCCGATAAAACCCGAGCTTTACAACATATATACATTAACGGGCCAAAATAGCCTTATTGGACTATTAACCTGACTAGTTTGGTAAACACTTATAAACTTTCTTATTGGGCTTAACCCACTTGGGCCCAACATGTAAAGTATAATACTGATAATAAAAGTATAATTGGGCTAATATAGTATATTGGGCTTGTAATGGGCCCATTGGCCCTCAAAAAGTAAACAAGTTGAACTAGTGTAACTAGTCTTGAAAATTACCAACACATAACATTATAATGTTGAAAAAAATGTATAAACCCACTTGATCATCATCATATATATAAAATCATCATATGTATACATGATTGTTATTTTATAAAGTCATTGGACAAAATTCTAAGACGAATATTATTTGTCTAGGTTTCCGTGATTAAATCACGTACCGTACGTCGGAATTGCCGATAACCCGCTTTCCTACATCAATGTGAGTTCATAGCCTCGCACTCTTTTAAAATTTTATGAAATTTTTTATAAACCCGCGACGGAGATAACATGTTAGTTTTTATAAAATAGGACACTAGTTGTCCCGATTGTCTGTTTATTGATTTGGACCCGAATGATTGTATGACCTGATGAATGATTAAATGACCCGATAGATGAAATGAAATGGATTATTAAAGTTAGGTTATGTCGCTAAAAGTCCCATTAGCATGAATTGTGAACTACCGAGATTTGGTAGACGCTTATGCATATAATAGTACTATTTAGGGACGATCACCCCAGTTCGCGCCTTGACGGTTGATCCCCGTCGTGCCACATTGATTTGTAAGCGAATTTATGTATGAGAAGATTTACACAAGCGTGATTATTGTGATGACGCGCTAATTTAGATGGGAAAATTGAGTTCGGGATAGCTACCCGTTGTTTGGTATAGTAAGGTAACAATGTCATGCGGCTTATAATAATCCAATAGCGAAAATACTGCTTTACGTATTGAGTACGATATATTGCCTGACTAGCAATACAGGGTCTTATTATTGATATTATGTTCGTGTTTTGGTTTACATAACCATATTCATATAACAATTTTTATTCAACTCTATACAACGTTATAAAACGTATTGTATGATGTTTTTAACGACAATGGTTCGTATAATGATTTTGAAGGCGAAAGCCTATATTATGATTTTTGATGAAGATTTGTATAAAATGACACTGGCTATTTTATGGCCTATTACAAAGATTTGTACAAAATGATTTTCGGTAATAATTTTATACCGATGTTATATTGATGGATTCATTAAACTCTATGAATTCACTCGGCGTTTTCGCTGACCTTTTCTTTTAACATGTTTTATCTTAGGTACTTGAAGGTAATTCTCGGGAAGACAACAAGAATTCATGGCCCGCACTTAATTAACAAATTTCCATTCAAATTCTTTGTAAAATTGTATGAAATAATATGACTTGGGACCAATGTAAACTTGATATTTATGGATGGAAATGCTTTATTATTAAACGACGTGATTTTTAAGCGTTGTCTATGATGTGAGTAATGTGCTATCCCGTAACACCAACGAGTCTTCCGCTGTATTGAATTGTATATATTTGGGGGTGTTACATAATATCACCCTAATATCATTATAATTCATCTAACTCCTAACACACTTGCATGTTCAAATCTTACAAGATCCACATCAAAAATATTACATGCAAACATCCCCACTTCTAATATAGTAATGATAACACTTACTTACAACCATAAAATAGATCAAAATTAGATGATCTTTCAAGAAAATAATTTTGAGAAAAAAGTTCATACATGTTGTAAATTTTTATACCAAAATGATCCAAATCATATTACAAACATGGGACTTACTTTGGTTTTTATGGATTCAAGCTAGAAATTAGAATCCAAGGGTGTTTTGGCTTGAGGATGTCACGGCGAAAAAAAATTAATAAATAATAAAAAAAATGATGATCCTACAAGTATACACTTGATCAAGTTTTACCAAATCAAGAAAAAGTGTAATGCATGTAAAATTTTAACAAAGATCAAAGATCAAATACAACTTTTTAACATGAAAACATGATGATACTACCTAGATCATCACATGCATGATGATCTAAACATAAATCATCCATGGAAATAAAAAAAATCTTGAAAGTTAATGCATGTAGGAGATTTTTATACCAAAGTGTAGATCTTGAGATTTCTAAGATGGATCTTCAATTTGTTTTGGATTGATCAAACTTGAAAATCAAAAATTTGGTGTTCTTGTTTGTTGGGGGTTCACGGCACAAGAGAGAGAAAGAGGGTGAGGTGTTTGTTTTGATTTTTAAAATGAATGTATGTGTAAAAGAGTCAGTGGAATATCTATTTATAGTCCAAGGTTTAGGTAATTTTTGCCAAAATGCATTCTTTTGGGCTAAAATTGTAAATATCAACTTAAGTAGTGGAAATTACTGGAAAGTTACTTTTGAAAATATTTACGGGTTCGGGTTTCGTAAAAATACTTTTTAAAAGTTTAAACGCACACAAAAAATAATAATATAACGACTCGATACATAATTAAAACGATATCGTCAAAAATATTAAATATCAACTTGCGTTGTTGCCCGATCGCTTGTTGAAATCAAATAGATGAGGGTAATTCTTCCACATTTGGTCTTCTCGTTCCCAAGTGTACTCCGGTCCTCTCCGAGAGTTCCATCGAACTTTGACAATAGGCATTCGGCTTTGTTTTAGTTGCTTGACCTCGCGATCCATGATCTCGATTAGTTCTTCAATTAAGTGCAACTTTTCATCAACCTTAACTTCGTCCCACGGTATAACGAGTTCTTCATCGGATAGACAGTTCTTTAGATTCGACACGTGAAAAGTGTTATGAATCCCATAGAGTTCTTGTGGTAGTTCAAGTTGGTATGCCACGGGACCTACTCTCGAGATAATCTTGAATGGTCTGATATAACGAGGACTTAATTTCCCACGTTTTCCAAATCGTACAACACCTTTCCATGGTGATACCTTTAGCATAACCTTATCTCCCACGCTGAACTCCAGTGGTTTTCTTCTCACATCCGCATAACTCTTCTGTCGGCTTCGAGCAGACAACAGTCTATTCTTGATTTGCAAAATCAAATCTGGTCCAGTGAGTTGAGCATCACCAACCTCACTCCAGCTAACGGGTGATCTACATTTTCTCCCATAAAGTGCTTCAAAAGGTGCAGCTTTAATACTTGCGTGATAAAGGTTATTGTACGAGAATTCGGCCAAATGTAAGTGCTTATACAAGCTACTTCCAAAGTCTATCACACAAGCACACAACATATCCTCCAATGTTTGAATAGTTCTTTCGCTTTGCCCATCAGTTTGTGGATGATAGGCTGTGCTCATATCCAAATTGGTTCCTAAAGATTTCTGAAGTGATCTCCAAAATCCCGAAGCAAGACGACTATATCTATCGGAAATGATTGAAATAGGAACACCATGCTTACACACGATCTCCTTCAGATAAAGGTCGGCGATTTTCTCCAAACCGAACCTCTCGTTGATTGGAATAAAATGAGCGGATTTAGTCAAACGATCGACAATAACCAGATTGCATCGAACCTAGACGGTGTCCTTGGGAGTTTTGTGATGAAGTCCATCGTAATTCGCTCCCATTTCTAAATTGGAATTTCAGGTTGAACAAGTAATCCTAACGGATTTTGATATTCAGCTTTTACTTTAGCACACGTTAAGCATTTCGCGACGTATGTTGCAATATCAGCTTTCATATTCGGCCACCAGTATAACTTTTTCAAGTCTTGGTACATTTTGTCCGATCCAGGATGAATAGAATACTTGGATTTATGAGATTCTAGCATGATCAAGTCTCTCAGTCCACCATATAATGGTAACCAGATTCGACCTCTTAAACATTTGATATCGTCAGACCGCGTCTCAAATGTTTCACCATCTCCTCTAAATCCTTCAGCTGCAATATTTTCTTTCTTACACGCTTCAATTTGTGCATTTCGAATCTGCTCAGGTAAGTTGTTATGAATTTTCACCACCAAAGCACGCACTCGAATCGGTTTCTCCCTTTCCTTTCGACTCAACGCGTCAGCTACCACATTCGCCTTTCCTGGATGATAACGAATTTTGCAGTCGTAATCACTCAAGAGTTCAACCCATCGACGTTGCCTCATATTTAGCTCCTTTTGATCCAGTGTATATTGTAGGCTTTTGTGATCAGTGAATATTGTACATTTCGTGCCATACAGATAATGTATCCAAAGTCGCAGAGCAAAAACCACAGCGCCCAGTTCTAAGTCATGGGTAGTGTAGTTCTCCTCATTTTTCCTTAATTGTCTAGAGGCATATGCGATCACCTTTTCACGTTGCATGAGAACAGTACCGTATCCTTGAAGAGATGCATCACAATAAACAACAAAGTATTCACTTCCCTCGGGTAATGATAAGATCGGCGCACTACAGAGTTTCATCTTCAGAGTTTGGAAAGCTTCTTCTTCATCATCGCCCCACACATACGGCTTATTCTTCTGAGTCAACTTAGTTAATGGTTTCGATATCAAAGAGAATCCTTCAATAAAACCTTCGGTAATAACCATCCAAACATAGAAATTGTCGTACTTTAGTTGGAGTAGTCGGAGCATTCCAATTTTTTATGGCTTCGATCATTGCATGATCTACATGTACCTCACTTTTATCAATCACATGTCCAAGAAATTGTGCTGAACTAAGCCAAAAATCACACTTTGAGAATTTAGCGTACAACTTTTCGTTCTTTAACAAGTTCAGGATAATTTTTAAGTGTTCGACATGCTCTTCCTTGCTTTTAGAGTAGATCAAAATATCATCGATGAAAACGATCACGAATTTATCAAGATACGGCTTACAAATGTGATTCATTAAGTCCATGAATACTACAGGTGCATTAGTGAAACCAAAAGGCATAACCAGAAACTCATAATGACCATAACGAGTTATAAACGCGGTAATAGGAATATCTTCCTCGCGCATGCGAAGTTGATGGTAACCGGAACGAAGATCAATCTTGGAGAAAGCACAAGAACCTTGAAGTTGATCAAATAAATCATCAATTCTTGGAAGCGGATAACGATTGTTGATCGTTAGCTTATTCAGCTCTCGGTAATCGATACACATACGGAATGAACCATCTTTCTTCTTAACGAATAAGACAGGAGCTCCCCAAGGTGACGAACTCGGTCGTATAAAACCTTTATCAGATAGCTCTTGCAACTATGCAGATAACTCCTTCAGCTCGGATGGTGCTAAACGATATGGCGCACGTGCCACGGGTGCAGCACCAGGAATTAGATCATTTTGGAATTCTGCTTGCCTTGGAGGCGGAAGTCCTGGAAAATCTTCCGAAAACACTTCAGAAAAGTCACGAATGACTGGAACATCTTCGACACGTTTCTCCTTTGATTCCTTCTCCAATACTTTAGCTAGGAATAATTCGCAACCTTTTTCGATATACTTACGAGCTTTAATACACGAAATGATTTTCAGTTGTGAATTACATTGATCACCTTCGATAACCATGGTCTTGTCATCCAAGGGAATCCTAACTTTCTTTTCTCCACACAGAATAGACGCATTATACTTGGATAGCCAATCCATTCCAATGATAATATCAAAACTTCCCAATTCGACAATCATCAAGTCTATTTTAAAAATGCGGTTCAAGAGAATAAGAGAGCATCCTAAAAGTGCCCGATTGGTACTCACTAATTTACCATCAGCTAGTTCTACTTCATAACTCGTGTCTAATTCAACTGGTTTGATATCAATTAAGGTACTAAAACTTGTAGACACAAAGCTTTTGTCCGCACCCGAATCAAATAAAGCTGTAGTGTAACGGTTATTTAGTAAAAACGTACCAGTGACAACTTTTGGGTTCTGCTTGCCATCGGCTTCACCCAACTGATAAGCTTTTCCCTGGTTATCTCCACCACGTGCGTTCTTTGGAGGTTGAGGGCATTGATTCTTCATGTGTCCTTTACCTTGGCAGTTAAAGCAAGTCACTACTCTCTTTCCTAGTCCCCAACACTCTTCAGTCGTGTGGCCTAACTTGTTGCACTTTCCGCACTTAGCACATTCACCAGTATGAGACCTTCTACAGCGTTGACATCGGGCTCCCTTATCAGTAGGTGCAGTTTCAGTCATTGCATTTGCATTACCCCTCCTTCGGTTCTGATTCCTATTGTGAGATTGACGGTTAGCACCACGATCATCACTTTGCACTTCAGCTTTTCTCTTGCTACCTTCAGAAACACCATCAGCCTGGTCTTGGATGATTTGTCCCATTAGTTGGTAGGCCATACAAACATCTTCGTCAATATTGGTAGGTTTGGATGAGGTTACATCACCACGGATGTTGGCAGGTAAGCCTCGAATATACTACTCCACCTTCAGATACTCTGGGTTCAATTTGGTTGGACAAAGTAGAGTAATTTCATGGAATTGGTTAGTGTATCCATCGATATCTGTACCCTTCAGTCTCAGCTGGTACAGTTCCTATTCTAACCTTTGAATAAAACTCCTTGGACAACATTCCTCGGTCATCCATCTTCTCACTTCAACCCAAGGTGTAGCATAAGCAGCATCCATCCCTACTGACGCCATTCTTCCATTCCACCAAGTTAATGCTCGCCCTTGAAGAGTAGCAAAGGAAAACATTACCTTGTCTCCTTCCTTACTTCCACTAAATCGTAACACGGATTCCAATTTTTCAAACCATTACATTAAACCAACAGCACCTTCAGTACCCTTAAAAGTCAGAGGTTTGCATTTCATGAATGAGGTATAAGTACATTTCTTGTTTTCAGGAATCACTGGTCTATCAGCATCACCAGTTCCAGCACCAGTATTGTCAGCTCCAGTATTTCCAACTCCAGTATTGCCAGTTCCAGTATTGCCCGCTTCAGTATTGCCAGCTTTAGTATTGCCAGCTCCATCAGATCCACCAGCTCTACCGGATCCACCAGCTCCACCGGATCCACCAGCACCATTATTTATATTTGCCATAAATGCATTCATAGCGACCTGGAATTGATCAGCTACTATAGCGCGTAACTACGCCTCAGTCATTTGTTTTGGCGGCATGATCCTGTTACACATTTCACATCAAAATGAGTATTCATTCAACGTTTGTGATAACAAAACATGAATAACACGGATAAGGAAATAGATAGATGAAGAGAAACAAGAAAGGATGATAGAACGAAGAATAGAATTTAGACAAGGAAGGAAGATTCACGAGGAATGAGTCAAAAGACAGGATTTTCTACTGTGACAATCAGCGTCGTTTATAAATTACGTATTAGTATTATATAATCAAATAGTTAACATTTATAAATAAATGTAATCCATTATGCTTTAAGCATAAATAATAATTATGTATTTATAACATATATATATATATATATATATATATATATATATATATATATATATATATATATATATATATATATATATATATATATATATATATATATATATATATATATATATATATATATATATATATATATATATATATATATATATATATATATATATATATATATATATATATATATATATATATATATATATATATATATATATATATATATATATATATATTATATATAGGTATAATTATGATTTGATACCACACCTCTAATCCCAGTCATATGTGACATGGAACCTCTTAGCCAATAGTATTTCAAAAATTCCTAAAATGTCTCCATTTTTCACGTTTTGGGTGATTTGAAATCACAGGTTTTTGAAAACTGCGTTTTGGAAACGCAGTTTTCAAAATCGCGTTTTGAATAATGAACCGGGTCCGTTTCCAATATGGGCTGGTCCGGTTCAATTCTGGACCAGTCCGTTTCAAATATTTTTATTGTAATTTTTTTTTAATTATTTTAAATTCGGATTAATGTTTTAATTTTTTTTTTAATTTATTTCCGGTTTTTTTTTGTCCTTTTTTTGTTGTAAAAAATTATTTTTTTTGAAAAGGGGGTCTCATGAGATTCGAACTCATGACCTTCTGGTTGTGTGTTTTGGTGTTTTCCAATTGAGCTATTATATTATTTCTCATATACTTGCGAAAACATTAATAATAACTTCTATAGAAAACACACAACTATAAATCTTCTGTATTTTTATGATATTCTCAAATATCTTTTATAAATAGATAATGATTTAAAATATACATATGTTTTTACAAAAATTAAAGATTTATCTTTTTTATTTGTGTTTATATCCGAAAGTTAAAAATATTTATACAAATCTATTCTCAAATTATAGATATCTATTAACAAAATATGCATCTTTCTCTCTGTATCACGTAACATCAATAAGAAAAAAATATAAGCTTTCGTTTTTCTCAAAATGTTTTACATTCAGGAACACCTTCAGTTCTACTGTGATCCTCCTCCGTGCCATAAAGACATCAAGTCCAGCTTCGGACCTGTGGTGAGTTTAAAAACAACATTTTTTAATACAGATACCGCACTATCTATCTATAAATAATAGCATGAGCGGTCTATTACTATATGGTTATCAAAATACTACTAATAAAATGCAGGTGGACAATAAGGGTGCATCATCTTTAGGAATGGAAACATCGCAGCATTGGTTCGTTTTATTTAAAAAGTATTCTGATTGAGGTCTATAATCAAAAAATTAATTTAGTATGACTGAAAAGATTAACTTTGTCATAGCTAGACTAATAAAGTCATATGATCTTTGTACTTACATACTCACATGATTATGTCCTGATTGTCAAGTATCCCTTCCTGCACTTCTAACAATGTAGTGCTTATTGTAAATGGTAGCTACTTTGTTGAGATTATACAGAAATTGGGAAATTCTGAAACATCGATAGCAGGCCATCTTGGAAAGGGACTCACATCTCTGATGTTGTCAATTCCAGTAGAGAAAAGTACCATCCTTTCGAGATAGTTCATACACCTTTTCACATATTCATACTAAACCTATTTTACATGCACCAAAACTAGGGTTGTTGCAACTACTGATGTACTTCACATCACTCGTGCATATCAGAGTCAGAAAGCGACATCACCAACTGCTTCTGAATACACAGCTTGTCACCCTTTTTTTCTAAATTAGAGCTTTTGGCTCTTAAGAATCAGCAGATGAATGATTCTGATTCAGATGGATGATTCTGATTCAGATGATTGGAGTTCAGATAATGAGGAATCGAAGGAAAAACATATCAAGGAAAATATGAATCGGTCTTCGATAAATGCTATGAAAAGCAGGATGGATGATTATGATATAGATGATTGGAGTTCCAATGATGAGGAAATTATAAAGAATCAAAACGAGGTATCTGTTATAAGCAGACACTCCTCCTCAGATGTTGACTATGAACTACTGACCCCAGCTGCCAATGATGTGCAGATGAATTCAGATGTAAATGGTATGGGTTCAGATAACGAGGAAAGAAAAGAGAGTCAAAGGAGGCGTATTCTACGCCCAAGCAGTTGTTACCGAATGCTGACAACAAACTACTGATCCCATCTGTCAAATATGAACAGATGAAAGATTTAGATGTAACTCATTTTAGTTCAGATGATGCGGAAATTAATAAGAGTCAAAACGAGGCTATTTATATGCCAAGACCGTCCTTACCAAACGCTAACAATATCATGAGTATATCAGATAGTAGGTCAACTTTTACCGGAAGTGATTGTCGAGTAATGTATGGTTTATCAGATGATTTCTTGAAAGAGGTTAGTCATTTGTGTTATTTACGTTTGAAAAATGGATTTGTGTGTTTCACAAGCAAATTTGAAAGGCCCTTCTTTTTGTGGTCGTGGTAATGGTGACATCCCTGCCTACTATGGTTGGACCTTAGTATGGACATTGATCATTTAAATACAATAAGAGAGAAAGCATCTTCAGCTTGATAAATAATCAACCTTATATGTGTAGGATGGTAACCGATATAATGCCGACAAAGGTGTTCATCTTACACTAAAGCATACTGATAAAACCCGTGCATGGTAAATAAACTTCAATGTACAATTTACTTATAACCTCTTTCATGTTACAGAGTTTACAAATATCCTTGCTTTTGTATACCAGTTATTGGGTTGCCGAAAACCTATATATTGGATGTAAATACAATAAAACAGTGACTTGTGCATAGTGTGCTCATTCTACTGTTTTTTTTGTAGTTTTAATCTAATAGACAATGCGAAAAGGTACCCTGATTTACTTGGTTCACGATCCTGAATAAATTATCTGATTGGGAGCTCAGAGAAAAATTTTCTATGTGATTCAGAGATGATCAAGATAAAGGCTACATGATTTTCTAAATTCTTTTAATTGGTTTTATACCGGATGCATCTTTGCTAGCATAAAATCTGGAAGATGTTTGAGAAGCGACTTGCATATAGTCAAGTAGAGGCAAGTTCTATTTTCTTCTTACTTTTTATATAGTTAATGAATGATATATTATCATAAATAAATACTATTGAGTCTGTGTCTTTATGAGCCGTGTGCTACAGGTGATGGAGCATGCAACCACAGTTTTAACGGTCGAATGAAGGTTGAAGATGGAGAATAGATTTATGTGGATGAACTTATAGCGAGGGAACAAAGTTTCAAAAGGGAAGAAAACAAAGGTTACCCAGGTTTCCTTTAATGGTTAATGTGTTCGAGCCAAATAAGGTTACCTATCCACATCTACTTTATTCCTACATTTATAAACTTATAGATATAAGTGGAGGAGACACGGTAGAACGTGTAATGTGAACGGATGATGATTTTATGCGACCGGGGAACCAACACTTGGAAAATCTTTTCCTACTTTGAAGTAGAGCGAATTGACAAAGAGAACGCCGTTGAAGCAGATCTACCGCTTTCTGCTGATGTGGCCATGATTATGTATACAAGTGGAAGCACCGGTTCCCTAAGGCCAATAAAACTTTTCAATAGCCTTTTCTTAATATTTCGGGTTCTGAAATTAAGCACGGTGTAATGATGACACACAGTAATGTTTTAGCAGTGGTTTCTACTATCGTGACTATTGACCACTTGACTTCTGCGTGAAAGGACTTGCAATGTCCTATAGGGAGCGTTTCTCCATCCGAGCTTCTTGCATTCCCCAAGTCTCAGGTAAAAAAAAATACTAATATGAAAGATGGTTTTTACGTTTTAGAAGCTATGTTTCATTAGCACTGCTATGTTTCTGAATAAGAACTTGCAATATACCATAGAGAAGAGGTTGCAAATCTCCTTGCTTTTCGCTATCTTCTAATGAAATGAAGTGAATTTCGATCAATTGTCCCACCTTGGCCATAATAAGAGAAAAGTAACAATATCTGCAATAAAGAGTGTGAGAACAGAGGTGTCGGCCTCAAAATCCTCATTACCCTGAGCAAGAAAATATATAGGCCCACATAGCCTCAACAACATGTGAAGAATCGTTGACGCTTTCTTAAAAAACCATCATTTGTTCATTATTATTAGTCTTTTATTCAGGTTTCATATCAGATAGTGCATAGATCAGAAATCATACTTTCAGCCAATCCCATTACCATAAAAAGTATGTTGAAAACCTATCTTTGGATATGTCCTCACTAAAACAGAAAAAGATGAAAAAATTAACCCACCTATACACTTCTAATTTAGGAGTTCAAACTGTTATGTACCTCTTCAGTCTTCTCACATCAGAATTCATACTTTTCTCTTTTAGTAGCTCATTTGATTAAGACACCATGTTAGATTTTCTACAATCTATATGACACATGATAAACTTAAATCCTAAACAATTCGTTGTTTGTTACTTGTGAACTTACATTTCTGTACTTTTGTATGTCTCAAGATCAGAAGGCATAACTGAACTAACCTGCTACAGTACACGTCATTTACAGGGCTGTTTGCAGCGGGTTTCAATCAAAATTACCACTAAGATGCATCAATAGTTAAAATTGCAGAATTTGTAAATTGAAAACAAAATTACCACTATTGACCTTTACAAGGGTTTTTTGTTTTATGGACCTTTATTCCAGGTGTTTACAATTTTAAGATACATCAGCGTTCCTGCTGCGTTTAAAATTGCAAACAAAATTACCACTAAAATACATCATAGAGCAATTGGGAATAAAGTGTTTTAAATAACATATGTTAGATAATATTATAAGTAATAAAATAGTTGTGTTACACTTGACTCATTGTTGAAGTGCTTATTTATCCCACATCGATTTCACATTTTTACAATACAGATTGCAATTCTTAATTCTTTTCTTTGAATTGCATTTAACAAACTCACGTTGCATCCTTATTTTTGGTTTTTTGACTTGTAATTCAAAAGTAACTAGCATCCTACCCGCGCAATGCATCGGTGAGTACCCGATAACTACTTTTTAGCAAACAAATATTCCAATTTTACTAAGGTTTAAATTAAAGTTAAAGTAGTAAAAAAATTAAATTAACTTAAATTTACTCATTAAAAACGAAGAAACTAAAATTTAATAAAATTATATCAAAATGGATGTTGAATTAAAGAGCACGAAATTTTAAAAAAGTTTGGTGAAATTAGATTATAAAAAAATATATATATCAAAAGATATTTCTATTTAAAGATAAAAGTTTTTTGAATTGTTTGTTACTAAGGTTGTTACAAAAGTTTGTTATAAAAACATATGGATGGATGAGATTAATTTAACAAAATATGATCTAAGGGTTTAAATTTAACCTTCATATCTTAATTTTTGGTTTGGAGTTAGGTTTGGAAATTCTAACTTTTGAATTAAGATCAGAGTTACGATCAGAGTTAGCCTCTTTATATAATAGTATAGATAAAGTGGTAGTAAATCCTGTACCATCGACACATTGTTTTTTTATTGTTAGAGCGTTTGAAATTGGTTTTTGTTTAAATTTTACCTGATTTTTAACTTGACTGAAACGGTTTTAACCAGATTGGTTCGGTTTTAACCGGTTGTTTTTTGGTTTTGAAACCGGTCCCGATGATATTATTAAATGATTACGAACTACTGAACCGGTTTAAGAAAAACCTATTTAAAAAAAATCAGGTTGGCTTTTTCCCACCCCTATACCAACTTGGCTAAAAAGTCAATGTTTTAAAACCCGGTTTTTTAATTGATCCGGTGGAGTCACCGGTTCGCCGGTTCAACCGGTTGAACCGCCGGGTCAAACCAATTTTATGTCAAAAGAAAAAACTACCCGTGATTAAAAGTGTACCAAAACAATGACCTACTACCCACTTACACAAACACAACTTACATTAAAAGAAACTAGCTACCAACCTACGGTTCATTTCCATAAAAACATCTTTCACTTTTCTGTCATCACTGTTGTATGTTTCATATCAAAAACACATATGATATAAACAAGTAGCTACAAATAAAGATCTAAACAAAACATTATTTTCAGCTATTAATCATCCATTTATTTTAGCTGGACAAAAAAAACAAGAAACCATAAAACAAAGATTTGACAATAGATCATCATATTCATCCACCAAATCCGTCCTCATCTTAGATCTATTTCAACATTTCTCAACACAGCGCCTAAGAAATTGAAGGTTTAATAGATCGGTCTCAACACATCAATCTTGTCAACAGCATCATAATCTGATCTTAGATCTACTTTTTTTTTCTTTTTTGTTGAACAGGCCGGTTTACGGTCAGCGGTTCGACCCGGGTCGATCAAAACCCGACGGTTTAATCCGGTTCGAGTTTCAGTCAAAACCTGGCTCACAACGGACAGGTCATCACTCCGGTTCCCGGTTCCCGGTTCAACCGGTTGAACCGGCCGGGTCAAACATGTTTTTAAAACATTGTAAAAAGTAATGTCATGTCACTACACATACACTGGGTACGATTTAACCCACGACACCTTATGTACAAAGCATGGTTCTATTTAAAGAAAGACGTCAACAATTTAAACCCAACAACCAACGTGTTCTACAAAGAAGTATTTGTCATATTAAAACTTCCTCAATTATTTTGTATTACTATAAATAATTTTATTACGTTGTAATTTTATATTATTATTATGTGTTGTCCAATAGAGTTCATATTCACATCTACCAAGTATGTGTTGGTATTATCTGTTGAAAACATCTAACTAAAAAATATACTATAAAAATATAAAATAAAATAATACTAACATGGAACAAAAATCATCAGCTGGGTGAAAGGGGCCTAAAAATATAAAAACATTAGTTCCTTTTAAGTTTCATTTAAACAAATACAAGTCACACTGCAAATAGAAAAAAGTTTATACACAAACATACTTTCATCGGTGAAAACACGTGATGCTTCAGATTAAAAACAAACACAACAGTTTTAGACTAGTGGGAAAGGTATCTTGCATGATCGTTGAAATACGTATAGATTTTCTCAATTAAAATCTCTCTTTTTCATGAAAGGATTTGTATTAAAATAAACACTACCAAGAAGATAAGGTGATATAATGGAATGACTACAAATGAATGTGATCATAAAATGCAAATAGATAAGTGCATATTGAACACCCTTATGACCGAAATATGGTAATCGTTTTTACCAGCAGATGGAGCCACTTAGTGTAGATATAGAAGACTCACATAACCTAAATACGTATAGTTAACCTCAAAAAAACTTCGTGGCACTCTCCATTCACTAATTTTGAAGAATTACCCACTTTAATTTAAAGTTAACCTTTCGTTAGGTGAATTAGTGAAGTGTGTGATTGAATTTTTTACTTTTTTTATTTAAAAGATAACTAATAAAATCTAATAACTATGGGATATTTAAAAAAAATCTAATAACTTTAATTACTAAAACATAGTTATGCGTATAAAAAAGAAACCTGCTTATCCATGGTTGCTTGCTTGCTGCTCATTTTTCCAATCTATAAAAAAGGAGAAGAATGGTGTGTGGTAATATTAAATTAAAACAATTAATGTGAAACACTTCGGTTATTTTATATCTCTTTAGATTATTGTTGTTTTAACAACGTTATTTACTCTTTCTATGTTTAGTATTCCTTGAATAAATTAGTTTTACTATAAGTGAAATAATGTTAAAACCTGAGTGAAACATATATGATCAAAGATATGCATCTTATTAGCCAACAGCAAGAGTGGTATATGATTTTTTGTTTTTAAAGACAACTTTCATTGTAGATATAACCCGATCGTCTACTATTTTAGCTATTCGGTTAACTAAAGATAACCCGGAAATTAATAATTATGCATTCTAACTGATAATAATACTTACCATATTTTGTTTTTGAAAAAAAGTTGTTGTATATTGTTTTACTATAATCTTTCATAGGGTTATGTTCAAGTAAAACAGTATCTTAAACTAAAAAATGTAGGAGAGCATGATAACCATAGGATGTGTTGACTTTGACTTTATCTACGGACTAAGTTATTTGTGGCGTTTAGTAATTTAAACGAAGTTTTAAAACTAAGATAATTTTAGTGGAGGGTTAACTTTGTAACTTTAAATCCTCAAAATTGTTGACAGTTGGTTCTCACAAAAAAACACAAACTTGATTTTTCCCTCATTAGCAACTTTTAATTGATATTGGTTTAAATAACTCTCCGTTGCAATTAATATTATTCGGACTTTAAAAAATTTCAAATATTAAGAATATCCTATTTAAAATCAGATTGAATTTAAAATAAAATAATAACTACTTTTAACAAAAATTTAACGTTACTTTATCTATAACTAAGTATACCAAATGTTAAATTAACAAAACAATAAACTTCAAATACACAAACAATAGACCCTCTGGAACAACAAAAAAGAACGACCCCGCCCATTGGGCGGGTTACGACGCTAGTATATATATATATATATATATATATATATATATATATATATATATATATATATATATATATATATATATATATATATATATATATATATATATATATATATATATATATATATATATATATATATATATATATATATATATATATATATATATATATATATATACTTTTCTTATTCTCATTCATTGGCAACTCGGAGGTTTCGCTTGCAGATGTTATAGTCAAAAGATTTCAAAATTTCATTTTTGGAAAAATCTTTTCGTTCTCTATAACTTGAGCTCTGATGCCAATCTGTAACACCCCCAATTTCTGGTCATAGCAGCGGAAGGGTCATTGGGTGTTACTATCATGGTTCAATCTCAATATCATAGAAAACGGCTCAAAACGAGTCGTTTTGTTAAAACATACATCGATTCATTATTTAAAGATAAAACAGTTCACACACGGTCCCAGTTAGTTTTAAAGTTTACACAACATGACAGTCGATAAAAGTTTCTTTGAATGGACATAATTTAGAAAAGCGGGCCAAAACATTTAAATTAAGCAAGTTGGATGAAACCGCCTTCCTTGGGTGCCTTCTTCATGGACCTGAGATAAAACATGCTATAAAGTCAACAAAAATGCTGAGTGAATCTATAGAGTTTAAAGTAAATAAACGAACACAAGTATTTTGAATAAACCTTCCATGGTTGACAATCATGTGGATCAGACATAATCATCGTTGTTATTACATAAGCCTCATGACATTGAACGTTAACATATATTATTTCAGCCCAACACACCTAGCCAAGTGCGTATATTTCTCTTATACGTATGCATCCGATGTTTCATTACTAGTGTTTCACTACACTACGCGATAGCTAGTCGCGACCGGACTGGGCGTTACCCCGATAGATCTATCCACAGTATTAGCGTTCTTTCGATTAACAATTCACGATTTAATGGGTCTTTTAAGGTTAAAGCTAACTTATGTAATAACTTTCATCTAAGCATACAATCGGGTCCCTTGTGTTCTATTTTAAGAACAAGCTTGTTATCCCCCTCGCGGGTTTTAAAAATCTTTTATAAGATAGTATAAAAGCGAGGCTATAGACTCACCTTGGTACAATAATAGTAATGTGACGATCGCCGACGATTAGTGATGCCCGTTAAATACGAAGACCGCAACCTACCAAATAAGGCGCGTTCGTTAATAAATGACTCAAGTATAAATAATACTTAAATAATACAAAACTCAAATTTATAAAACCATGACCATCCCAAAAGAGTAACAATACAAGTGTACTTCTATACCCTTTTATATGTTAACTTTATTAAATTATACCCTCTATAAAATCTGTCGATACTTACCAAAAGTACAAATTTATTTACCCTACTTAAACTATTCCGTTTTCGACGAAACTTGGTCACAAACTCACATATAATAGGTATAAGATTCAGTTTAAATTTCATTCAAAAATATTACTTCTAAGACGTTCTACCCGACACACCTTCGTGTTATAAAAACCGGGCAGTTTTACTCCTTTGACTTGTAAAACCATTTTGACATATCTAAACAATTACATATATAAAATCAACACTTGATTTGTTGATGCAAAAGTTGGTTGATCCTTGCTAGACCCGAATTAGGCTTAATTCGGGTTGGCTGGGCTCCGGCTCCTGCACCAAGTGAATTGTTTGGTTGGGATCCTGCACACTAAACAGCACGCGTTAGGCTTACCGTGGGAATGTTTCCCACGATTAGACTCCGACGTGAGAGTAAGTAATCGGTTTAAGGGCTTGTATGACTTTAGAGTATAAGTCGTAATACCTTTGTGGAACCCTTGGGGGTTCCTTTTATAGGCAGTGAAACCCTAGTGGGCTTTCACTGATCCTTCAGCCCCAAGGAAGAGATAAGCACCAGAATTAGAATGGTTGTTATCTTCTAATTCTGGTAGTGAATATCTCTTCTTATTGGGATTAAGATATTCCTAGACAGAATATTATTTTGTCTAACCCTATGTCGGCCGTGTCGGCCGTACCGGGCCGTGGGCCGCACACATGCGTGCGGTTACTGTTTATCCAAGCCCGTAAGCCTGACTGACATTATCCCACCCATCTGTGATGGGCCAGATATGGGTAGTACCCATGGGCCTGGTCTATGACCCGGCTGGGGACTATACGTCATCATGTCCCCCCAGTCTAGTTGTTACAACCGTAGGTGGAACCTCTAGACTACAAAGATGCTCCCGGACGTACCAAGGAAACCATATTAAATGACTAATTGTCCAAGAACTTATATTGGCCGCACGTAGCTACCTGGTTTAAGAAGTTATTTTCTCAATATCTCAGCCGCATATAGCAACCGAGACAAATTAAATAGATCATTAAATGCCAAGTCTGACGTAAGAGCCGCATAACCCGACATGAACAACTGTTCATCTGACTTGTTTGACTGACAAAAGTGCAAACCGTCAGAACCTCGAGCAGTGCAAACGTGTGAGTCAGAAGAAACCCTTGGGTCCCACCTGACGTTTCACTTGCCACTTGCCCCCTAGCCACACGATTAAGAATAGTGGCAGGCACGTGTCACACATCCAACAGGTTGTGACCCATGAGGCAACCCTATAAATGAGCCACCCCCACGACTGTGTGAAACACACAGTTTACAACCTCCATTTCTGCCATTAAATCTTTCCTCTTAGCTTGAACCAAATACGCACGGATCCCTTCACACGCAGGTTAGAACACCACGCCCTTTCACTCTTTTTTAGTAATGGCTCATAGAAACAGCCCTACCATTGGATCCGTGCTAAATGTCATGACCCAAGACCAATTAAACCATTTTTGTACAAATTACTTCATCCCTACCAACCTACACCCCTCACTTCCTGGCGCCGGAGACCTCATAACTGAGGCTCCAGCGGGTAAAATAGGCCTTTATACTCGCCTGTTTGATGCGGCTAATTACCGCATCCCTTTCACCCATTTTCTCGTAGATCTGCTAGGATATTATGATGTACACATTAGTCAGCTCCACTGCATAGGTGCCTGTAAGATTAGCCAATTCGAGATTCTTTGCCGTGCTAGGAGAATCCCCCCAACCGTAGAGTTATTTAGGTTGTTTTATACCCCCAACTTAGTGAACGGCTGGGTATCTTTCAAAAAACGAGCCTCCAACAGTCCCCAATCACACAACAAACCAATGGATTCACTGAAAAATTGGTATGATCACTACTTTTTCATTGACGCAGTGGTATGGCCGGGTGATTATGCCATTAGAACTAGGATTCCGCACGACCCCAAGCCGCACACAAGTACATACAATCCTCGTCACTCCCAAGATTTAGATCTAAATAGGACTGGATTCCACAGAAACCTACCCGAATCATTCCTATGCTTGCTAGGAATTAGCCGCAATTACTTTGGTCCGTCCAATAGGTATCCCGTTTTTTGGAGAAGACAGGGCGAAGGTAGGCTAATCATCCGTACGCCAAAAAGAATGTATACATTTATTCGAGTAATAACTAACATACGTTGTTTTGTGCTGGACAGAAATGAACTTTTTTGGACTGTTGCGCCAGGGCGATCCAAGGCTTGTGCCGGAAGGTCTCCGTCCTCTCCGTGAAAATGAACAACCCCTTCTCGAGCAAACCCGACCCGTGACGGTTGCCTTGGAAGCCGTGCCTGATCCCCATTCTGACGAGGAGCATGGAGACAACGGCGATGGTGACAATCAGATGAACGAAGGAGGGGCCGGGCCCTCCTCACCACATAGGGAACAACAGGGGGACAATATTGAACGAACCGACTCCAGCATTCGCCGACTGATGGGCGATGATGATGATGAAGTGCAACAATATGTCAACCTGGAAGAAGTCAAGGAAGAAGTCGAGGAGGAAATCAACGAAGCAATAACGCAGCCCCTCGTCAGGCGTACCCGAAAAAGAAGCAACCATGCGAGAGGGACTGCCTCGGCCGAGATTGGCGAACACAATGCCCCTGTCAAGAGACTTCGAGAAGACCACCCCTTGTATCAATCTGTCGAGAGTGCTACCCAGGGTTCCGAGGCTAACCGGGCCGCTCATGTTGATCCCGTGACTCAAATTGCCCCAACCGCATCCGAAGTAGCAAGAAGCAATATGTAAGAACCCATCTTAATATGTAAGAATGACAAGTTTTCTTGTAAGCAATACTTAAGATTTCTCGTAATACTTGTTTCGTAGGGACAACCAGCCTGGTGTCGCGCCTCCTTCTGACACCCAAGCGGATAAGGAGAAAGGAAAAGCAATGGAAGAAAACCCCACGGCCCCCACAAGGTCCGGTCCCGTATTTGAAGATGGTTCACCCATAGCCTCCTAAGACTTCCCCACGTCCGGCGCCCCCAACCTTTTAACCCAGTATGGACTATTACCACGGCGTCACGATTGAGGAACGCTGATGAGTGCCAGGAGTACCTCAACAACTGCATACCACCAAGCTTGGTGCAAGAGGTAAACTCGCTCAGTCATGCGGATTTAGCAGATGAGTATAATGGCACTCTGGTACACCAAATGGCGATGGGAACCTCAATGAGGGTTAGGTTTGAAGCCGCGCTTGGGCATGTTGACTCTCTCAAGAGGAAAGTTGGACGGAGAGAAAAAATGATTGAAGAGAATGAAGCTCAGATTGCTGACCTCCATTCCCAACTAGTCAATGCCGAGGCGACCATCAAAAAACAGTCAGCCCGCGCGAGTGAATACGACCAGCAAGTAACCAACCTTGAGTCTCAACTAGATGCTGCAAATACCAAGGTACATATCCGTGCCGCGCCACCCATACTTAAAAAATGAATGTGCTAACACGTTTTTTCCTTATAGGTAGCCACGGCGGAAGCTTCTGCCCACTCATACGCTAGCCAAGTAGAAGTGCTTAACCAGAAGCTAGAGGACGCGCACCTGGCCGTCCAAAACATGGAAAAAGTGCAGACAGACCTTGCTGAGGAGAGGGCCGTCATCCAAGAACTGAAAGAGGCAGTTGCCCAAAAAGAGTTGATGATTGATGCCCTTACCGCTGAGCGTGACAATGTACTATGCCCCCAACTGCTAACAGCCATTGCCGGCCGTAGGTGGATGGTTGGGCATGGAGCACGCCTAGCCGTCATGAAGGTGTTAGAGGCCCCATCCTTTGTACAACAATTCGCCAACCTTGTGTCTGATGGTATTGACCACGGACGACACGAGGGAATGGTTGAGGCCGCTGAGCTGATCACGAAGGGGGGAGACATCGCCCGTCATACCTTCTTTAAACCTGAAGCTGCCAGCAAGATGACTGCCTCCATGGCCGCGATGCAAGATCTACACTACCCATTCCTGGATGAGCTGGAGGCCACCAAAGATGCCCCAAACACTGAAATTATGGAAAAGCTCAGTCTTAGCACGCCTTCCAATGCTTCCTTTACTTTGACCCTTCCTATATACGAGGACGTAACCAGGGTCGTGCTTGACGAGGAACCCTTAGGTGTGGTGTTGGAAAGAACTGCGGCTCAAGCCCAGAAGCGGGGAGAAAGTGATGAATGGTTGTCGCGTCTGACCGAAGAGCAAGCAGAAATGGGTAGGTTTCTCCCCTCTATTTAGGATGCTCCTTCTTCATGATCCCTTTCAGACACTTTTATTTTGTAATCTATGAATATGTATTGTTTCTATCCGTCCGTGTATGTACATGGCTAACAATATTTGTGTTTTGTATATAAGTCCGTGAGTAACCACGGCAATTTTGATATGTTTGGAAACCTGTGTAATTTTACTTTGTGTTTGAAATATTGTAGCTCAATACTGCATGATATATCACGTCTTACACACAAAGAAAATACATACAAGTCTATAATTTACTAGACATGCGACGTGCGTCTTTGCTATGCGGAGCACCGTGTGGCTATAGCATATGAAACTTACCCCAACGTCTTGTGAGTAAGGTGTCTAGTAAGGATACATGATCCGTGCGGCTGGGGTTGCATCCCTCTTACGCGGCAAGTTGAATTAGTAGGTTCACTTAATCCTCTTACCCCACCTGGAGGCGTATAGTATATGTACGGTAATTTGAGAGAATGCATACGAATGAAACATGGCATATTATAATACAAGTAAAATTCATACGACTAACAAAGAATCTAACAAAGAAAGGAAAATGATTTGCACGAAACAGGCCGTGGAGCTAGCTAGGCACCACGGCATTTTATTAGAACGTTTACACTTTTGTTTGAATAATGACGACAAGTCCTAAAAAACAAGAAAGGAAACTTAAACAAACATAAGAAAAACAAACAAAACAAATAACCCGCATGGTTCTTTATTAAGACCGCCTATAGCGAAGTACCCATGCGGAAGCCGTAGCTTTCAAAGATAGCACCTTTTGAGATTGGAGATGTTCCATGTGCGCTCTAGGTCGCGGCCATCCATGTCACGTAACTTGTACGCGCCTCGTCCCAAGGTTTCAGTGACTTCATACGGTCCTTCCCATTTAGGGCCCATTTTTCCTGTATTCTCCACTCGACTCGCTTCGTTAGCACGATAGACATAGTCTCCCGGTCGAAAAGAAACACCCTTGACCTTGGCGTCATAATAAGCCTTCATCTTAGCCTTGGACTTAGCCTCATTGATGGCTGCTATTTCCCTTTTCTCTTCCAACAGATCCAGGTTGATTCGCAGTTGTTCATCGTTTGTGACGACGTTAACCTCCGCCGTGCGGATGGTAGGCATCCCTATTTCTGGTGGTATAACGGCTTCAGTGCCGTAAGCCAATGCAAATGGAGTATCTCCGTTGGCTGTTTTGATCATGGTTCTATGTGCCCATAGCACGTGTGACAACTCATCGACCCATTTGCCCTGTCGTTCATCCAGCCGCGCCTTGATTCCATTCCCCAAGCTCCTATTTGCTCGTTCGACAAGGCCGTTCGTTTGTGGATGCTTAACGGACGCGAAGCGCCGTTTGATGTTCAATGATGCACACCAATCTTTGAATGGGTTTTCCGTGAACTGCTTGCCGTTGTCCGAGATAATTTCTCCTGGTAGACCGAAACGGCACACGATGTGTTCCCACACAAACTTCTTGACCTGCTTACCTGTGATAGACTTGACTGCCTTGGCTTCTATCCATCGTGTGAAGTAGTCCATTGCAACAATCAAAAATTTAACCCCCCCCCCCCCCCGCAGCTACAGGAAATGGTCCTGCAATGTCAATTCCCCACTTGTAAAATGGCCATGGGGACGTGATAGGTGTAAGCTCCTGCTGCCGGTGTCGCGGAACTGGCCTATGCACTTGGCAATCGTTGCACTTGCGAATCATGTCGCGCGCGTCCCTGTGCATGGTGGGCCAATAGTAACCTGTTCGTAAGGCTCTAGCTACCACGGATCATGGGCCTGCATGCATGCCGCACAACCCTTCATGTATGTCACTAATGACGTAAGCCGCCTGGCGTGGCCCAACACACCGCAGCCACGGCTGCAAGAAAGAGCACTTGTAAAGGATGCCTTCTCGGAGTTCAAAATGTTGTGACTTCCTTTTAACGCGTCTTGCTGCTTTTTCCTCGTCTGGAAGGGTTTCATTAGTCAAATAGTTGATGATTGGGGTCATCCACGTAGATCCCTCCTCCTCAACTATGGCGACTACCTCCCCTTCCGTGATGGATTTCTCCTTGAGTATTTCCACCAAAACCTGTTTAGACAAGTGGGCGAAGCTCGTGGATGCGATCTTGCTAAGAGCGTCCGCTTTCTTGTTCTCGCCCCTTGGCACCTGCTTGATGGAAAACTTACTGAAAGTCGCGATTAGCGACTTGACCTTTTCCAAGTACCTGACCATGTTGTCCTCCTTAGCCACATACCCACCTAGAATATGGTTTGCGACAAGCCGTGATTCCACGTAGGCCTCAAGGTTGCGGACTCCCATTCTAGCGGCGATTTTTAAACCCGCAATTAATGCTTCATATTCCGCTTCGTTATTGGTGGCCGTGAACTCAAAACGGAGGGCGTATGTGAATTCCATTCCTTCTGGATTCGTGAGGATGAGACCTGCCCCGGACCCGTCTGTACATGAGGATCCGTCCGTGAATAGCACCCAAGGTTCTGTTGGGATCTCGTCTTGCTTAATGATTGGTTCTTCCTCATCCGGCTTCTCGATCAGGAAATCTGCCAGGATCTGGCCTTTAACAGCCGTCCTTGGTCTGTAAGATATATTGTGCCCCCCCAATAGGATGCTCCATTTCTCTAGCCTCCCTGCCACGTCTGGTCTAGAAATAACCTGCTTGATTGGCTGATCCGTAATCACCACAATTGGGTGCGCCTGAAAGTACCGGCGCAACCGCTTCGTAGCAAATACTAGTGCTAACACCAATTTTTCCATGGGGGAATAATTCAACTCCGCCCCTTGTAGTGTTCTGCTTATAAAGTAGACCGGAGTTTGTACTGTGTCTCTATCCGTCATCAGTACCGCACTTATTGCGCCATGAGTAGCCGAGAGATACATAACTAGTTCCTCCTTTGGCCGGGGAGCTACGAGCATAGGGAGAGATGCGAGATGCTGCTTGAGTTGGCCAAAAGCTTCCTCGGCTTCCTTCGTCCAGCGGAAGTCTCCCTTTCTAATACACTTCTTGAGTGTCTTAAATAGAGGTAATGACTTTTCCGCGGATTTAGATAGGAATCTATTCAGCCCGGCTAGTTTCCCATTCAGGGACTGCACCTCCTTCCGTGTCTGAGGGGACGGTAGTCGTATCACTGCATCCGTCTTCTCTGGGCAAGGTTTGATGCCATTTGGGTCAATCAAATATCCCAGGAACATTCCCTCGGTTGCTCCAAACGTACATTTCTTTGGATTTAACTTCATGTTAATCCTTCTCAGCGTGTCGAATGTCTCTTGGACATCCCGGAGAAGTGCCTCCTCTGTGTGACTTTTTATCACCAAGTCATCAACGTATACTTCCAGGTTGCTTCCTATTTGTGATTCAAAATCTTTGTCCACCAACCGTTGGTATGTAGCGCCGGCGTTCTTCAATCCGAACGGCATTTTCGTATAGCAATATACGCCCTGGCTGGTATGGAACGCCGTTTTTTCTGCATCCTCCTCCGCCATCTGGATTTGGTGATACCCTTTATATGCATCCAAGAAGCATTTGAAAGGATATCCACACAAGGACTCCACCTTCCAGTCGATTTCTGGTAACGGGTAACAGTCTTGTGGGCAGGCCTTGTTTAGATCCGTGAAATCCACACACATGCGCCAACTTCTGTCATGTTTCTTGACCATGACCGGATTAGATAGCCACTCGTGGTAGTATACCTCGCGCATGATGCCTGCATCCACTAGTTTCCATACCTCCTCCAGTATCACTTGGCTGCGCTCAGGCGCTTGGCCGCGCTTCTTTTGCTTAACGGGTTGGTACCCTTGGCGGATCTGGAGCTTATGTTCTGCTATCGCGCGCGGCACGCCTGTCATATGTTTTGGCTCCCATGCGAATATGTCCAGGTTTGCACTTAAAAGAGATCACATGGCCCTTTTGCCGCTATCCGAGAGCGCCCCTCCTATGGATACCTCCTGTTCCGGATAGTCAGGGTGAATGGCCACCTTCCAATTGGGTGGTGGTGCCCCATCCTTGGGTGGGACAGGTGGAGCCGGTGTTGTCACGGTGTGACACTCGGATGTTGGTACGACTGTGTTGTAAATAGTAACGATTCCCCCCTCAACGGGGAATTTGATCATTCCGTGTGCCGTAGAGGGTACTGACCGGATAGCCAAAATGCCTGGTCTGCCTATGATTCCATTATACGAAGAGTGTGAACGTATCACCATGAAGTTCATCCATGTCGTAGTGGAATGTTCCTCATTCCCAATGGTGACAAGCAAACGCAATTGCCCTATCGGCCAGATAGTGTCTCCACTAAAGCCAGTAAGCGGCGACGTGGCCGGTACTAATTGGCTTCTTATTTCTGGGCATAACTGCACAAAGCAGTGTTCATACAGTACCTCTGCCGACGATCCTCCATCCACATACATGCGACGAACATTGTGTGTTCCAATGCTTATCTCAATAGTGAGAGGCGCATCAATCACATCGCTTGCTGTGATGGGAAGGAATGAGATTTCCCTGCCGCGTGAAAATTTTTGGCCAATTTTCTGTCTCGTGCGGCGCTGTCTGGATTGGATCATGTATATGGTAGAAGGCTTGTCCTTTTGGGGATCCTTCTTATCATACTTCTTGTTGTTGTCTTTTCCGTCCTTCCAATCCTTAACTAGGTGCTTGAGTTTGCCTGATTTGATTAGCGACTCAATATGCTTCTTGAGCTGGATACACTCCTCCGTGTCGTGTCCTTTGTCGTTATGGAACTCGCAGAAGCGACTTCCTTGCCGACGTTCCGGGGGAGTGGTCATTGGGTGAGGCCTTGGAAAGTTCGCCCCTTTAGTCAACAAGATCTCCCGGTAGGACATCTTTAGGGGGGTGAACTTATCGTCCGACCGTCCGCTTTTGCTTTGGCTCTTATAGTCCGAGCCCTTGTTATTGTTCTGGTTACCTTGACCACCCGACTGTCTCCGGGACTGGTCATTTGACCGGTACCCATTTCCTCGGGATGGGTAGGCCGCGGCAACAGCTGTTTCTCCCTCTATGAAATTTCTGACCCTTTCCATGAGGTCATCATATCTCTCTGGACGCTTGTCGTTGAGACGCCTGATCAGTTCTGTGTCTGTTATGGCGTGCATGTAGTCAGAGATTTTCAGGAGCTCTGGCATGGTTCTTGTGCGTGTGCACTCATCATTGAAGCGCTTAGTGAAGGCTTCTGTGGACTCCCCCGACCGTTGCTTGACGGTTGCCAATGAGACCGGATCCCTATTATACTTCTTCCTTTGAGTATAATTGTTCTCAAACGCAGTGCGTAGTTCCGTGAAACTATCAATGCTCCGTGGGGGGAGTGCCTCAAACCAGTCACGGGCATTTCCAATCAAGGTCGAATTGAACATTTGGCACCATATGGGCATGGGCCATCGCTCAATTTTAGCCTGCGTATCAAATATTTTGAGGTGATCCACAGGATCACCGGACCCATCATAAGTCTTGATACACGCCGGCATGCGACGTTTGGTGTCCTCAGAATAGTTCCGTATGCGGAGGGTAAACGGGTCTTCCCTGGGATCCGCCCATGGCCGGGTGAGCCTAGGGTCATCCCATGGTTCACACCATGGACGCGAGAGATCCTCCGCTTCCGCATCTCGATAATAAGGACTATCATAATACCTATCATTGTTTGGTGGTGGTGGAGGGGTGCGCCTAGGTCGGCGACGCTTAGGCGGATGGTCATCTGAATCCTCTTCGGACGGATCCGGGGATGGCGGTGGTGCCCTATTCTTTGCATAGGGACCACTTTTTTGGGATGAGCCAGGAGCCTTTTTCCCAGTGTTCATTATGTCCCACACACTCGGGCGGCGTGTGGTTCTGGTCAGCTCTCGATCTGGCCGCTCGGGTGAGCCATCCGACCTTTCTCCTTCTTGAGACTGCGTTAATTCCTGTATAAGGCGATCTCCTATGCGCTCAAACACATTCCGGTGTTGAGGGGTTTCCTCAAAGGTTCCCGGCTCCTGAGGCCGAATTCTCCTTTTCCTCCAGTTTTGGGAGGGGGTGGTTGGTCCACTGTCACCAAAGTTGAGTCTGGCTTGGAGGTTCCTCCCCAGATTCAATCTTGATGCGATCCCTGGGACGATCCTTTCGAAATTCTGAGTGAGAACTCGAGTGAGATCCTCCTCACTGAGTGGTAGGGCTTCCACTTCTTCCTCCGTCGAGGGTCTGCGCGGTTCCTTGTTAGGAGGGTCGGGCGCACTCCCTGGATCAGGGTTGTCCAGGGTTGAAGTAGGCGGGGGTGTCACCGAGATCGTGCTCGTCACCCCCGCGGGCTGAAAACCGCTACGGTTACCCAGCCCACTTGCGAGGCGGTTAGGTGATTGGTTGGGGATGAGAATCCCTTCCCCTTGGGACTTCCGGTTCCCCGGATTCACATTCCTGGGGTTAGTTGGCGGATGCCCCTTCGTCATTGGAAATTCGAGATGAGGTTTTGTTCTAGCTTAGTGTTATGGGTCCCACGGATGGCGCCAACTTGTTGATGCAAAAGTTGGTTGATCCTTGCTAGACCCGAATTAGGCTTAATTCGGGTTGGCTGGGCTCCGGCTCCTGCACCAAGTGAATTGTTTGGTTGGGATCCTGCACACTAAACAGCACGCGTTAGGCTTACCGTGGGAATGTTTCCCACGATTAGACTCCGGCGTGAGAGTAAGTAATCGGTTTAAGGGCTTGTATGAGTTTAGAGTATAAGTCGTAATACCTTTGTGGAACCCTTGGGGGTTCCTTTTATAGGCAGTGAAACCCTAGTGGGCTTTCACTGATCCTTCAGCCCCAAGGAAGAGATAAGCACCAGAATTAGAATGATTGTTATCTTCTAATTCTGGTAGTGAATATCTCTTCTTATTGGGATTAAGATATTCCTAGACAGAATATTATTCTGTCTAACCCTATGTCGGCCGTGTCGGCCGTACCGGGCCGTGGGCCGCACACATGCGTGCGGTTACTGTTTATCCAAGCCCGTAAGCCTGACTGACATTATCCCACCCATCTGTGATGGGCCGGATATGGGTAGTACCCATGGGCCTGGTCTATGACCCGGCTGGGGACTATACGTCATCATGATTCTAAAAATAGACTCAGAAGACTAACTATAGAGCCTGAGAACAGCACATGAATCATTTTGAAACTCATTTTATAGTCCCCGAGATTCGATCCAAATATCGACAACAATTTTCGGATTGTGTCAACACTCGTCTCCCGGTACAGGAAAATCAAATCATCATAACTTTTGATCCGTATTGAGTTAGAAGCTCTACTTTATATCAAATTGAAGCTCTCGAAATTATCTACAACCATATCCTATTAGATTAACAAATGCTTGACCTTAAGGTACCCAAAATTACCCTTTTACTTACTGATCTAAAATGACTAGTTAAAAATCATGTTTAATCAACATTTTGACCCATTTTAACAATTCATATACTTCTAATATCACCCTAATATCATTATAATTCATCTATCTAACTCCTAACACACTTGCATGTTCAAATCTTACAAGATCCACATCAAAAATCTTACATACAAACATCCCCACTTCTAATATAGTAATAATAACACTTACTTACAACCATAAAATAGATCAAAATAATATGATCTTTCAAGAAAATAATTTTGAGAAAAAAGTTCATGCATGTTGTAAATTTTTATACCAAAATGATCCAAATCATATTACAAACATGGGACTTACTTTGGTTTTTATGGATTCAAGCTAGAAATTAGAATCCAAGGGTGTTTTGGCTTGAGGATGTCACGGCGAAAAACAAATTAATAAATAATAAAAAAAATGATGATCCTACAAGTATACACTTGATCAAGTTTTACCAAATCAAGAAAAAGTGTAATGCATGTAAAATTTTAACAAAGATCAAAGATCAAATACAACTTTTTAACATGAAAACATGATGATCCTACCTAGATCATCACATGCATGATGATCTAAACATAAATCATCCATGGAAATAAAAAAAAGCATGAAAGTTAATTCATGTAGGAAATTTTTATACCAAAGTGTAGATCTTGAGATTTCTAAGATGGATTTTCAATTTGTTTTGGATTGATCAAACTTGAAAATCAAAAATTTGGTGTTCTTGTTTGTTGGGGGTTTACGGCACAAGATAGAGAAAGAGGGTGAGGTGTTTGTTTTGATTTTTAAAATGAATGTATGTGTAAAAGAGTTAGTGGAATATCTATTTATAGTCCAAGGTTTGGGTAATTTTTGCCAAAATGCATTCTTTTGGGCTAAAATTGTAAATATCAACTTAAGTAGTGGAAATGACTAGAAAGTTACTTTTGAAAATATTTACGGGCTCGGGTTTCGTAAAAATACTTTTTAAAAGTTTAAACGCAAACGAAAAATAATAATATAACGACTCGATACATAATTAAAACGATATCGTCAAAAATATTAAATATCAAAACGATCGATAATAAAAAAATAAAATTTTGGGCATCCGTCGGTATCGCGATCACTAGTAGTTCTCGTTATTCGCTAAAACGTAAAACATGAGAGATATGATTAAATATAATAAAATCATTTTTATAATAATTTGAGAATATAATATAGACACCTAATGTACTCCTTGCCGGTTTTCATCTAATCGACATTCTTACGCTAGTTTCAAGTCATAACCTTCTCGGTTAGTCGATAATTTAAAATTCTCATTAAAGTAAACATGTAATACGTAATAGTCGAGATTAAAATAACGACCTGAAATTGATGGATTGTTACACTTAGCTTCCCTTAGACCAAATGTATGGCGAACGTCATTTGAACTAGTTCGAGGCGTGTTCTTTGGACTATGTCTAGGGAGGCTAGATGCAATCATGTGATTAGGTCTTGCAAAACCTGTTTTAGTCGCATTGTGCCTAGATGGTGGAGTGATTGGTCTAGAAAGATGAACCATATCAACTTGGGAGGCAAACCGGCGGTCTCGAGGATTGTGTTCTCTCGGATCTAAATGCAGTTGGTTGTCTAACGGACTGATTTGTAGGCGGTTTCCCCAAGATTGATGGTTTTTCAAGCTTAGTGTCCACACTAGTTCCTTTAGTTTTCCTTAATTCGTTTTTCAACGCAGCTATAGCAAAGACCTTTTCCTGTACTTGAGCCTTTAAAGTCTATTTTCTTTGAGCAATTCATCTTGGGATGCCAACTTAGATTCAAGCAACTTAATTTGTTTCAAAAGATTATCCTTTTCATCTTTAGAATCTAGAACTGTTTGATCCAATTTTCGTTCAAGAACAACGTTTGACTTTTCAAGTTTTTCAAAATATGTTTCAAACTTGTCAGTTCTCTTAGAAAATTCTAGTTTGGCATCCTCAAGATCTTTTGATTGCTGAGCTACGATCGTTTCGAGCTCTTTAATCCAATCAAAATTATTTAAAGAAGCACTCATAAGGCACTTATCATGATGTTTAGCATTTTGAACACTTTCTCCGCCATTATGACTCGCATCGGATGAATCAGAAGTGGTATCGCTATCACTCTTTTCCATCCCATGTTTGGTATAATTAGGTTCAGAATGATCAACATTATTTATATTGTTGAAACTTGGCACCTGAACATTTGGTGCTTGTGACTTGCTGCTCGGTTCATGCTTTCCTCCTGATTCCTTGCCATTGCTTCCCGTGACGACCAAATTGGCACCTATTTCTTGCACAGGGCAGATCTGATCATCTTTTGACAACAAATTCAAGTAGGTCTCTCTCTCATGTTCATGAGGTATTGCTGCATTCAATGATTTAGCCGACTCCTTGATTCTTTGAATCTGATCCTTTTTTAATCGTATCTCGTTGTAATTAACTAACCTGACCTCAATACACTTCTCAAGTATATTGATGTGATTGAGTAAACCACTTCTAAAGGTTTCAGTCTGGTAACCCGTATGCACGTTGAAAAGATGGTGAAGGATTGGAGTCGAATAATCAAAAGGAGGTACCATTGTTGAGGCAAAGAAGTCCTTAAACTGTGTGCGAAGGATTTCTAGACATATCTTCGCTTTAACCTCATGAAGATTCTCCCATTCAAATTGCAACCGTAACTCATCCAAATTATTGAAAATCTTCTCTTTGAAATTATCCACTTTGCCAAAGAACAGTTGAACCGTGGCTGGAAGTTCGGTCATGTTATGCGGATAGAGAATTGCAAGATGCGTCTTGAGCTCGTGAAAGATTTCCAATGTTTTTTGACGCAATTTGATCTTTTGAGTTGCATGTGTTGCAATTCTCCCTCGTGAACTGTCGAATTCAGTGATTCCATTGAAGTTCGATAAAGATAAGGATAAATGGTCGACCAAGCAATGAAATGGAGTAAATTTGTTGTTTTCAGTTAGATCCCTTGAATACGGAATATCAAATAAACATTCAAAAAAGCCAATTTTCTCAGACTCGTCAGAAATATTTTTTCACTTTATCTCGTCTCTTTGTCCCGTCACTTTGTCATTATGGAATCCGAATATGAAAAATAACAAAAACAAAAAAAAATAAAAATTTAATCTTTGATATAGTAAATTTGTGCCAAACGTTTGAATGCATCCACTATTCGGTCCAAGACATGTAGCCGACCCAAGATTGACCCAATCTGTCCCAGAAGAACTTAACCTAACAGTTAAGGATATACAAACAACCACTTCTACTTTACCCTAATATTATCTTAAATCACTTCTACTTTACCCTAATAGGTCCAAATGAGTTGCAATCCGGTCCAAGTGTATTTGAGATAAATAACCACAACCCTAGTTTGTCTCACACTTACCCTAAACTCACTAAACCTTCGCCGCTCAACACCAACAAATCATATAGTTGACCCCATCTCCCATCTAACATCTATCCTTCGTCTATTTCTTGTCCCACCAAAACTCACAGACCTCCAAATCTCATGTACTCACCATATTCATTCTCACACAATTTCATCACAGATCTTGTTATCACACTAAAAGAAACGAATCATATATATGATACAACTGCCATATCAACCAAAGAAAAATCACAAAGAAGAACTCATAAAGCCCTTTTTTTGTTCTTCAAGATCCTATATATGTTATTGTGCATCTACGAACGAAACCAATTTTCGAGAGAGACAAACTCAAACCGTACAAGACGAGGCTACAAGAACAGATAATTGTTCTCGGGTAGGTTCTATAGATGGATGTGACATTTTTTGTGTCTTTTAATCAAAAGAATGAAAAGATTATAACTTGATTGTTATAAATCTTTCATATTTGATTTCGAATATTAAATACAGTTAGATCTGTGATGATAAATTCATGTAAGATCCAAAGATCTTGACATGCATGATTGTCTTTTAATCGAATCAAAGAAAAAATTTGAGATCGATATATTTTATGTTTTTATGATTTTTTTTTAGATTCGAGTTTGAGTTAAGATGCTGTTTAAGTTTGTAGATTGAGTCAGTTGAGTTTGGGTGAGTTGTTGAGCTGTTGTTTGTGTTTGGATGAGGCTGAGTTTTGTGTGAGTGAGTCTGTGTCTGGTTTTTGAGGTGAGGGTTCGACTCGCGTCTGTGGTGTGGAATCGAATAGTGTTTTTAAGACAAGATAGTTGGTTTGTTGATTGTGAGTCGGTGGGTAAGTAAGTTTCGAGTCTGTTGGGAATAAAATGAGCCAAGACACTTAGACGCTGACAAGAGGAAATTTGACGTTGATAAGAAGAAATCAAGCGTTGTCAGATCAAGCGTTGACAAGAAGAAATCAATCGCTGATGAGAAGAAGTCCAAGCATTGATAGAATACTTAGTCTACACGTTTTGTATTTCTAGTAAAGATATGTTTGACATTGTATTTTCTATATTTAACTTTACCTAGAATAGTTGATAGTTAGACTCTTGTGCAAGGCTCCTTAATCTATAAAAGGAGGCCTTTAGGTTTTAGTTTTAATACACGTTTTACACTTTCATTATACACAAGTTAGATTATCAATCAAAATGAAAGTTTGGTTTATTCTGTTCTGTGTGTTTTTGTTCTAAGTATTAATTCCGCATAATACTTAGATTGTTTCATATACAACAAAGTTTCTCTAAGTTTTTAAATTGATTTAATCTCGTTTACACAAAGCTAAATCGGTCTAAGTTTGGGATCAACAAGTGGTATCAGAGCTTGTTGAGGAACTTTGATCTAGAAGAACACAAAACCCTAAAAATCCTAATTTTTCAAGAAACCCAAAAAACCAGACAAGATGTCTACTCCAGAGATGACCTCCTCCTCTAGTCACAATCTAAAAATCCCCATGCTAGACCCTGACAACTTTGAGCTACGGAAGTTCAATTTTGAGCAGTATCTTCAAATTCATGATCACACTCTATGGGAAATTATTGAATATGGAAATACATTCGATAAGGCTGCTGGATTACTGTTGCTATTACTACAAGATCAATTCAGGGCTCAACTGAAGAGGATCGAAAAGAAAGACCTTTAGATGGAAGAGTTGTCTCAACTGAGCACATTGCAAAGAGAAGGAATGACATGAAAACTCTAAGCATTCTCAAACTTTCTTTAGGACCTGCAAATCAGCACAAGTATAGAGGTTTTGAGTCTTCCAAAGAGCTTTGGGCAACTCTTTAAGTCAATTTTGGTGGTAATGATGATATTGTCTTAGAGAAGAAGAATCAACTCTTGCATGAGTATGTTGTGTTCAAAGCTCTTCCCAATGAAAAGCTTAGTGGGGTGAGAAGCAGACTTCTTGACATCACAAGCAAATTGTCCTTTATGGGAACAGTGTATGATGATGATGATATCAGTACCACTTTCCTTAAAAGTCTTGGTGATGCATGGAAGATTGAAGCAAGGTCTATTATTGCTACCAATGCTCACAAAAGTTCCACTTTTGATGACGTTTACAATAAACTGAAGATTGTAGAGAATGAATACCTTTTGGATCAAGGAAGCAAATCTACCTCAGGAAACATGGATTTCTTCTCATATAGTGAAGGTCAATTTGATCAAAGGGAGTCATACATGCACTCCGCTGACACATACAATGTTGACTCACCAAGGATTAAACCTGCTGGTATTGATCTAGATACAATGTGTGCATACATTGCTGCATTGCCCAATGGTTCAGTGATTACATATGAGGACCTTGAGCAAATCAGTGATGAGAATTTGGAGGAGATGGACATAAAGTGGAATATGGCACTTTCAAGCATAAGGGCCAATAGATGGAATAGGAGATTCAAGAAGAAGATGACATTTAATGCTAAAGACACTGCTGGATTTGATAAATCCAAGGTTGAGTGCTACAGTTGCCATAGAATGGGTCATTTTATGAGAGAATGCAGATCTCTAAGAAGATCTGATGCTGGCAAGCCTTCAAGCCAAATCATCAAGGTTGAAGACACAAAGGTTATGGTTTCCATGCAAGAAATTAATGGTGCTGGCTGGGACTGAAGATTTATGGCCAAGGAGGTGGAAGAGAACAAGGCCTTGATTGCAAAGAAGGAAGAAGAGGAGCATGTTCACTATGCTCTCATGGCACATTCTTCATCTTCATCAGATAATGAGGTATATGATGATGCATTTTGTAGTAAAGGTTGTCGTTTAAACACTGAAAAACTTAACAAAGAAATTTTAAAGTTAAAATCAGATGTTTTTTTAATGAAAAATGCAAGTTATCTAATTATCAACTTGCACTTACTCAAACTGAAAAGACTATGGTTGAATATAAGAAAATGGAGCTTGACCTAAAAGATCAAATTAATGTTTTGTCTCATGACCTTAAAGTTAGTGTTGACCTTAGGGATATTTTGGGGAGATCCAAAGGTGTCATACAAGCTGAGTTAGATGAGGCCATTAAAAACAAAGAGAATGTTGGGCTTAAAACTCAAAGATTTGATAAAGCTTCTCAAACCCTAGAAAAATGTGTTAGTGAACAAAGAGACTCTAGGGATATGACTGGGATTGGGATAAAAGAGTATGTTGATGTTCCACCACCTGCTGGGAACTTCTATGCTATCCTTAGAAAGGATTTTTCTTGGACTGGTATACCAGAACTCCAAGAAAAGGAATTCAGTCCTCCACCAAGAGTTCTTACCCTAATAGAGGAATATAAGCAGAAATTAACTGATTTGGAACAATGGAAGGAAGCAAATTCTACTTTTTTTGTTAAAGGTGGCATGCTTAGTGAAAGCCCAGATAAGTCTACACCCATAAAGGTGACCAACCCTTTTAATGGAAAACTTGTTGACCTTGGCTTAAATGTTGATAGAAAACCTAGTGTTAAGTATGCAGAAATGTATAGAAAACCTAGGTCACCAAAAAGTCAAGTTAGTGATAATAGGACAGGTTTCTTTTCATCTAGACCTAGAGTTATGTCTAGAAAAGCTTGTTATAGTTGTGGGAGTTTTTCACATTTGGCGTATAAGTGTGTTAGTGCTTCAAAAGTCAACGCTGACAAAAATTCAACCATGGTCAAACCCAGACCTTTTGTCCAACAAAGTCCACAAGTCATTAGACCAGCTCCATTCTTTACTAAAGGGTCTAATACTTATGGACAAAGGCCTTTTCAAAAGACTAATACATGGTCTAACAGACAATGGGTTCCTGTAGTAAACCCTATTTTGACGTTGATAAGGGTAATTTCAACGCTTTCAAGAACAATTTTAACGTTGACAGGGATGTTAGACCAGGTAATAATAAGTATTTACAGCCAAAGAGAAAGGGGTCTAAAGCTTCTTCTAGCTTAACATGGAGACCCAAACAAGACCAAAACCCTAATTCAGATGGGATTTCTATGACCTGTAACAGATTTCATTATATTTCAAAGGTCATAACTAAACCAATTGGGGTAAACTGGGTGTTCAATCCTAAAAGGGATGAACAAGGGGTTGTTATAAGGAATAAATTTGTTCTTGTTGAACAACTAAATGAATCCAAGTCTGCTCAGGCTTGGGTTCCCAAAGAAAACTAATTTGTTTTCTTTATGTGCAGGGCATTCAAAAGCAGGTAAATGATTATGGCTATTGGGATAGTGGATGCTCTAGGCACATGACGGGGAAGGAAGATTATTTGACCAACTTTACCCCCATTAAAGATGGTGACAAAGTGTACTTTGGGGGAGGCTATGGAACTATTACTGGCAAAGGCACTCTTATCACCAACCATTTGCGTTTAGAAAACGTATTTCTGGTAAAAGAACTTGATTATAATCTGTTTAGTGTATCACAAGTTTGTGATAACAAAAATAAGATTCTTTTCACTGATACTGAATGCTTGGTGTTAATCAAAGACTTTAAAATACCTGATGAGAAGTTTATTGATATAGAACACCTAGGCATAAGGACATTTATAATTTGAATCTTAATGGAATTAGGATGAATAATAATTTGTCATGTCTATATGTTAAGGCTTCAGTTGATGAAAGTAATCTTTAGCATAGAAGGTTTGGGCACATAAACTTTAAAAACATAAATAGACTTGTGAGACATGGATTAGTTTATGGTTTGCCTGAAAAGGCTTTCCACAATGATCACTCTTGTCTTGCATGCCTTAAAGGCAAACAGCACAAAGTCTCCTTTAAGTCTAAACGTGTGCACTCTAGTTCTAAACCACTTCACTTGCTGCATATGGACTTGTTTGGTCCAACTAATATAGAAAGCTTAAATGGTAAATCTTTTTGTTTTGTCATAACTGGTGATTTTTCTAGATTTACTTGGACTTTCTTTTTGGCTTTGAAAAGTGAAACTGTCACTGTTTTGATTAATTTTATTAATCAGATTGAGAAAAAGACTGGGAATGAGGTTAAAATTCTTAGAAGTTATAATGGTGGTGAGTTTAGAAATAAGTTGTTAGACTTCTGTGTCAATAAAGTGATTACTAGGCAGTTTAGTATAGCTAGAACCCCACAACAAAATGGGGTGGCTGAAAGGAAGAATAGAACACTCATAGAAGCAGCTAGGACAATGTTGGTTGATGCTCATTTTCCCATTGCTTTTTGGGCTGAGGCTGTGAACACAGCCTGCTATGTTCAGAATAGGGCATTGATCAACAAAATCCACAATAAGACACCTTATGAGCTATTTTGGAATAGGAAACCTAATATTAGTTTTCTTAAACCCTTTGGATGTCATGTAGTTGTACTTGATACTAGTGATGCCTTAGGAAAGTTTAGTGCTAAAGGTGATGAAGGTTATTTTATGGGCTATTCTGTGCAGAGTAGAGGATATAGGGTTTACATTAAGAAAGAAAAACGTATACTTGAAAAGGTACATGTTAGGTTTTTAGAAAGTAAACCTAGTGATCCTGAGAGTGGACCAAATTGGTTCTTTGATCTAGAACCTTTATCTAGAACCTTGAATTATATGCCTGTTACTAATCCAGACATTGTGAAAGTGAATTCAAATGTTGTGGAAGAACCAGTTGTTGAAATTTCAGGTAAACGGGTTGACAAGGAAGTAGAAACACATGCAGTCAAATCAGCTCCCATACTTGAGTATGTCACATTCCTATATGGACAGATGGATTTGCTTCTGCTGCTGCTGTTGGAAAGGAAGAAGATGGTCCACAAGAAAAACCAATTGATGAAAACATGCATGAATCTTCAAGCGCTGAGAAAGGTAAATTTGGCGCTGACAAGCCAAATTCAGGCGTTGATGGCTCAAACATTGACAGGCCTAGTTTAGGCGTTGACAACCCATTTGACCATTCATTCTCTTCTAATATTTTTGAACAAGGTGAACCTTCAACAGTACATGAAGAGGTTCATTCAAGTGATGATGGAGGAGAATTTGAAGATGATATTGGCAACATGGAGACTGAAATTGAAAACAACACTATTCTTGAAGGAGGAATACTGATGTAGTAGTTTTTACACACCTTTAGGAAAATGATGTAATTAGGGAAAGCGTTAACAAGTGATTTAGGAAAATCACGAGTTATAACCCAAAGTGGGGATCGTTCTCAAGGAGGCTTGGTGTGTGTGTAATGAAATGATTAACTTTGTGGTTATATTCTTATGAGAAAGAAAATAGAAATGGGATAAGAAGAGAGTGACGGTTACGAAGACGGATTATACTAAGACGAAAAGGTCGTACACGAAAAACCGTAAAAGCACCAAAATTAAAAATTTACTCTAAAAATTGCTAAAAAATTGCAATAAATCCTAAATAATGTAATTAGAGTTTACAAGAAATCAAAAATCACCCAAACCTTTTATTTAATTAAATAATGATTTTTTAATGCTAATTAAAGCCCTAAAAATCAATTTAATTAACAAAAAGCCCAAAACGAGTTTTATCACTTTGTAAACCTCTAAAATACCCTAACTTAATTTAAAACTATTTTTGAAAATTTTAAAATTAAATAAAACTATTTAAAAACAATTAAAAACTATAAAAACTTAAAATATTTCTAGAAAATAAATGAAAGACCCTAAAAATATTTGGAAAGTTGTAAAATTCCTAATTAAGTGTCTAGAATCTAGGAAAAAAATAAAAACTTAGAAAATCAGACTTTTAATTTTCAACAATAAAATAATATTAAAAATTTAATAAAAATCCAAAAATCCTAAAAAATTCTAAAAATTGCAAACTAGCTATGTTTAACCTAAATAACACATAAATGAAGTTGAAATTACCTAAATACCCTTAATGGGCCTAGAAAATGGGCTAAACCCAAAAAGTCACCTTAATGGCCCAAATTGAGCCCAATAAGTAAAAGTTTGTAAAAATGGCCCAAAAAGCACTACTTGACTCACAATTTGATTTTGGACAACTTTTTCCAAAGGCCCAAAAGCTGAAAATGTGAAATAAGCAAGCTTATACCAAACAGCTTATTCTTAATGGGCTTTTTGGCCCATTAAGCTATAAGCTAATGCCATAAGCTCAATTTAGACACACAAGCTTCTTTTGAGCTAAATAAGACTTCTGTAAAAAGAAATTTGAAATAAGCCAAAGGAATAAGCCTGAAAATGCAAAAAGCAATCTATAGAAAATGACAAAATAGTCGTTTTTTAGTTCTAGGTTATCCCAAGAGCTGATTCAAATTGCAAAAGCTTTTAAATGACTTAAAGAAGCTAAATCAACAAAAAGTTTTCAAATAAGCTGACTCAATAAGCTGGAAAAAGAAAATAAGCACTTATGAAAAAGTCAAATAAGTTGGTTTTCTAGCAAAAAGTCAAAGTCAAAGTCTAATAAGCTCCAGCTCAATCAAATGGGTCAAATAATGAAGATCTATCACAAAAAATAAGTTGTTGCAGGTCTGGATAAGCCAAAATGGCTTATTGATAAGCTGAAAGCAAATTAACACTAGCAGGGGCTAGTTTTGGGTGTTGAGCAGTGGAAACTTTTTCCACTGCTTGACTTGTTGACTTTTTTGTCTTTAGTGACTTTTTTGGAGATTCAAGTTTCACAAAGGCACCCAATTGATCAGTGGATCAAGAGGAGTCAATAACAATCAAAAAATCACAATCAACAACAGCCAAATGATACAGTTAATTCAAACAATCACCAGATCTGACACAAACATGAACATATAAGCAGTTGAGGTTCAATAAGCACTTATAGCTCAATTCAGCCAGCCAAACTTAACCAAATGCATACACAAGCTATTATAAACTCAAATGAACAAGTCTAAACAGGTTTCATGCACTGATTCAAAGTATTTAGCAAGATTCAAGCACCTTAAGTTACTGATGAACACAAACACATGCAGTTTTTACTTTGCTGATGCAATTGACCAACAAACCAGATTCAATTACTCAGATCTTTCACTTATGTTATATTAATGATGTTTAAGCAACTTTTAACCCTAAGCATGCATAAAATCTAGGTTTTACCAAAATCTTAGGCCAAAATCAGTCAAACTCAACAAGATATAGCATAATGTATGATTCAAGGTTTCAAACCAAATAACTTGCAGCAAACAACTCTCAACCAAGCATATATACCAAGCATAAACACAACCTTCTAACAAAACAATAACCAATTATGAACTCAAACAGGTAATCCCAAACACCCCTTTATCTTTTTAATCCAAAAATTAAACAAGTATAAGTGTGATTCAGTATACCAAATGATTAATCTAGCATACTAACAACATTATGATGCCAGATTAAGCAGATTCAAGCCAAGAAAACAACAAGAACACAAGTAGAGCACAAATTCACCAAAAATCCAAAATTTATCAGATTTTTAAGGTTTTAAGACAAACCTCATGGATGTACATCTACACACACGAATGTTAGAGCTTATGTGCTAGCAAGAACAAGCACAAGCTTCCAACAGCAACCCTGCTAAGATTCAACAGAGTTAGAAGCAAAATATCAAAATAGAAAGAAGACTTTTTGGAAAATTGATAGGTGTGAAAACACCCATCCTTTTACCACTTATTTCTGGCTAAAACGAGACCAAAACACGTATTTAATATCATTTGTTTGGAATTATGCGTGGTTTTTGTGTTTATTGTGTTTTCAGAGTCAACCAGATGAATATTAAAGAAAACATGGGATTGCACGGGTTTTATCGAAGAAAACGACTCAAGACGAAGTCTATTGTCCAAGAGATGCAAAAGATTTGAAGTCATTGTGCCTATTTGAAGATTTATCAAAGAAAAGGGCCAAAGATGGAAGATTCATATATCTCGAAGAACTCGAGTCTATTAAACAAAAGATTATAAGACGAGTTGGAATAATTCACCGACACTTCTCAAAATCCAAAGTCGGAAACGTTTGTTTAAAGAGACGTAAAGACTAAAGATGAAAGAAGAAGAGAAGCCCATGTACAAGCCCATTTACAAGCCCACAATCAAACACCTATAAATAGGCCTACACTTCACAACTTTAAAGAGTTAGTTTTTCATTTTTTTCATTTCTCTAGTTTTAGAGAGAGAAAGTTCCCAACTTTCTCTCACTAAGTTTTTCTTTGTTTTCATCTTTTAAATTTAAGCTCTCTTTAATCTTTGCATTTGGATTCCATTAATCAAATTCAAGTTTAAGTTTAAGCTTTGTGTTCTTTAATCTCGTTCTATATTTCTTGGTTTGTTTTATCTTTGATCCGAATTACATACTTCATTCATGTGATTTGATGATTTCGTGATTGAAGGATTAAACTTCTTAGTTTATACATAAGCTCTTACACGTATAAGCTATAAGCTCTCTATGCTTATTGGCTTATTTCTTGTTTTAGCTTATTGGTTTTCGAATTTCATCAAGGTTTTAGTCACTCAAAAGTTTCGTTTATATAGTTTATGATTTTATGTTCTCGAAAGTTGTCAAATTTAAGCTTTTTAAAGTGTTTAAGTTGCGGGTAAAATAGCTTATTGATTGTGCTTATTGAGTTCTAAGGTTGCCACCATTTTCGGATTAAGTAGAGCTTCCATCGCAATCCTGGGGATTCTCCACATTCCGACGGGTTACTGGTTTTGATCGCAATAACCCTTAAGGGTTTTACTTTGCGATCGGTTGGTCATTCCCCCTTATTCCGATCTGGATTGCGATCGCTCATTGCGATCGCATATTCCGACGGGACTAAGGTCTTTGTTAAGACGAAACTCTGCCCAATTTTAATTTACTACATTCCGATAGTAGTACATTGCGACAAAGGTAATTGGATTATTCCGATCTGACTTTCCGATCTAGGATATTCCGATTGTGAACATTGCGATAGACCATATTCCGACAGAATTGTATCTGACATTCCGATGGACCTTCACTTGGATTATTCCGATGGTTTGTTTTAGTTGTATTCCGATGGTCATGAATTTAGTACATTCTGATAGAAATGATTTGCAATATTCCGATAGAACATGTTTTTAAGTTTTAAAGTTTTACATAAAGTCTTTTCTAAATAGCTTTTAGTTTAATATTTAAACACTTTAATTTTGCTCAACAACAATTTCATACTTGCTTTTAATTTAAAATAGATAATCAAACCAACCCCTTTTTAGTAACCAAGAACAACCAATCCACTTTGAATCGTGATCAATTCGAGAAGATACCGAGAACTAATCTGACCCCAATGGAAATCATTGTATCAAATGGTGCCGCTGCCGGCTCTTCTCGTTAATATTAACAGTTTTTTGTGAGAACTTGGATTTTGGGATCCGTTCACCGTGAACGTTACTTTTTCATAAAAAATTTCAAAAACCCTAAAAAATATAAAATTTTCAAAAATCCTAAAAAGTAAAAAAAAAAACATAAAAAAGACAAAAATATTTCTTGTTTGCTTTGTTAGTTCTTTTGCAGGTGCATGCGTACACGATCAACGTCTTATCAAGAGCCCGAGCCTCTCGAATACTTAGACATGGCCGGTGTACACAACAACAACAATAACCCACCTCAAAACAATAACAGCAATAACAATCCACCTCTCAACAACAATGAACCTCTACCGGACAATCGGCCTATGATTGAACTGTTACAAGCACATGTATAGCGCAACAATGATCCAATTGTCATACCCGCGATTGCAGCCAACAACTTTGAGCTCAAATCTGGCTTTATTCAAATTGTCTCCGCTCAACCATTCTTAGGGCGTACCATTGATGATCCACATGACCACATCAAGAGATTCCCGCAACTCACGAATACGGTCAAATTCAATGGTGTTCCACAAGAGGTAATCCGTTTACAACTTTTTCCTTTCTCCTTAGAGGGACAAGCCCGGCATTGGCTTGCAAATGAACCGCCACAAAGTATTCGGACGTGGACGGATTTGGAGACCAAGTTTATAAACTACTTTTTCCCACCCTCTCGTACTACCCGCTTTGCGGAATGAAATTATCAATTTTGAACAAAAGTACGATGAGTCTTTTAGTGAATCTTGGGACCGTTTTAAAGATCTTTTAAGAAAGTGCCCACAACATGGTTTTACCAAAGTGCACCAAATTAACACTTTTTACAATGGTTTAAGCCATGAATGACCAAGATTCACTAAACAGTGCCTCGGGGGGTAATATTTTGGTTAAGACTTCTAATGCCGCGTGGGATATCATTGAAAATAAGTCTCGTGTGCAACTAATAGTGTTCGGACCAATGCCGCTAGTGATAGTACTAGTGACAACGACAAGCGACTTGACAAATTACTACGACCTTCTTGAATCGCTTGTTACCCCACACCACTAACAACACCAACAACATCAATGCTAAAAACGCTCAAGTCAATGCTGTTAGCCAACCATGTGAAATATGCGGGGGTCCTCACTCTTACACCACTTGTACCGCCACCCAAGACTATCCTTCTGAGAATTTTAATGCAGCATACTGGTACCTATCCTCCGGCCGCTTATCAAGCTCGCCCTCAAGGTGACCGCAACTTGCTTAGCTACCGTTCAAACAACCTTTCTTTCCCCGCCAGGTTTTCCTCCTAACAACCCAAACCAACAACAAAACCTCAATCGCCCTCCTCAACAACAACCTCGTGCACCATACCAACCACCTCACAAACAACCATATCCACCTCAAAGGAAACAACCAAGTTTACCAACAACCTGCTTATCAACCACCCGCTTACAATGCTCCTCCCAACCAACCTACCACATTACACCAGACATTGGAACCTACATGAGGACTAATGATGTGATCGTGGACAATCTCCAACGGGAAGTGCTCAACTTGAAAGCAGACAATGGTGAAACCAAGGAAACGATCTGAGAGCTGATATGAGAAACACTTTGGCAAGTCAAACGAATGACTTAAGGAACATGATGGCTGGATTCTTCCAAGGTAATCAATCCTCTTCTATGGGTACTCTTCCGAGTAACACCGTTGCGAATCCAAGAGGGGAGATGAAAGCAATCACCACTCGCAGTGGCAAAGGTACCAAGGAACCCGAGCTTCCTATACCTCACCGGTGATTATGACTAAGGAGAACGAGTCACCTGCTCCTATTCCTCATCCTTCTACTTCCCCAATTTCTCCACCTCTTACTTCTACCCCTCCTCCACCCAAGGATGTGAGTGATCCTATTCTCCTCCAAGCCTTCCTCTTCTTCCGATATACCTTATCCATCAAGGTTGAGGAAAGAGAAGCTCAAAAGCAAGGACGATATTCAGGTTTCGAACTTCCTCAAAATGTTTAAACAATTGAATTTTAACATCTCCTTCGCTGAGGCTCTCGCTCATATGCCTAAGTACGCAAAATGTTCAAAGATCTTCTTAGCGACAAGGAGAAGCTTCTTGATATTGCTAACACCCAACTTAATGAGAATTGCTCTGCAGTGCTCTTAAGGAAATTGCCAACCCAAGCTTGGTGATCCGGGTCGCTTCTTAATCCCTTGTAACTTCCCGGAGTAGAGAATTGCATGGCCCTAGCCGATCTAGGTACCAGTATTAACTTAATGCCTTTAAGTGTTTGGAAGCAATTATCTCTCCCTGAGCTAGTCCCCACCAAAATGACTTTGGAATTAGCTAACCGTACGGTTGCTTATCCAATAGGGATAGCCGAAGACGTCTTTGTAGGAGTCAACAAATTCACTTTTCATGCCGATTTCGTCGTGGTCGACTACGATATGGACCCTCGTGTGCCATTAATCGTTGGACGTCCATTCTTGAGGACCGGTCGCACTCTCATCGATGTTAAAGCGGGTGATCTTATCATGAGAGTGGGTGACGATAAAATCGTCTTCAACATGGGAAAGCTTTCTAAATAGCCTTATTCATACGAGAGTGTTAATTGTATTGACGTTCTTGACGAGGCTTGTGAAGAACACTTTATTGATGCTTGTAAAAGTATTCCTACCTCCCCTCCCGATGTTGAGACCGTTTCCTCTATTGATTCATCACTATCTCTATTTGGAGAAAGTGATTTCCTTTGGAAAGATTTAGAAGCCACCATCGGAGATGTGAACTTAGAACATGATGATCCCCCTACCGATTGGGATGAAGATCTTCGCCTCATTGAGAACCTTCTTAAAGAAGACAATATTTCTCCACCATCTCCCACGGTTATTGCTATCGATGCTCTGACTTTGAATACGCCTACTAATGTAGAGATTTTACTAGTTGAAAAAGTTCATTTTCTCGGTATCTTCTCGAATTGATTTCCGGTTCAAAGTGCGAATCAATTGTTCTTGGTGGAAATGAAAATGGTTTGGTTATCTATTACTAAGTAAAATGAAAATGTAAATTGCGATAAGTAAAAGGAATGCTGAAAGGAATGCTAAAAGGAATGCTGATAGGAATGCTGATAGGAATGCTGATTGGAATGCTAATAGGAATGCTAATTGGAATGTTGATTGGAATGCTGATTGGAATGTTGATTGGAATGCTGATTGGAATGTTGATTGGAATGCTGATTGGAATGTTGATTGAAATGCTGATTGGAATGTTGATTGGAATGCTGATTGGAATGCTGATTGGAATGCTGATTGGAATGTTGATTGGAATGCTAATAGGAATGCTAATTGGAATGTTGATTGGAATGTTGATTGGAATGCTGATTGGAATGCTGATTGGAATGCTAATAGGAATGTAAAAGGAATGCGAAAGGAATGCTGATTGGAATGTTGATTGGAATGCTGATTGGAATGTTTATTGGAATGCTGATTGGAATGTTGATTGGAATGCTGATTGGAATGTAAAACCCTTTTCCAATCAAGGTGATTGGAATACGTGATTGGAAAGGGGTTTACCCTTTCCGATCTAACTTTTTGATCCGAAAATTAAGCAAAAGCAATAAGCTATGGTTAATAAGCTGAAACTAAAACTTGCACGAATCTAAATCGAAATTGACTTAATAAGCATGAATAACAACTTATCAAACTTAAAAATAAGCAAACTTTCAAATCAAACTTTTAAAAAGATGAACTTTTTAAGAAAACTTTAGATCAAATAAGCATTAAGATGAAAACAAATCAAGGATGAACATGAATCAAAGAGAAGCAAAGTAAGAAAGGGAGAAGAAGATGATTAAAGATAAGAACTTGATTAAAAGAAAAGATTCTAAAATAAAAAGACTTACTTGAATTGAAGAAATTAAAAGTGTATAACATGAAATTAAATTGCAAGAAATTAAATGACAAGAAATGAAAATTGTGGAAGTGTGGCTTGTCAAGCCACCAACAACTTGAAAATGAACTAAGCCTAATCTATATATAGGGGTGACTAGGGAGGAGCTTAGGAAGCTTCCTCCCTCTTTCCTCTTTTCCTTATTTGCACACTTAAGTCCTTTTCTTCTTAATTGTTTGTTAATCTTGGACTTAATGACTTTGTCTCGGAATTTCTTTGAACTCGTCTTGAATTTTCTTCATAAATAAGACTCGAGTTCTTCGGCTTTTAGTAAACTTCCGTCTTTTGACTTTTTCTTTGATAAATCTTCAGAATTGGTCTTGGACTTCCGTTCTTTTTCCACTCTTGATCTTTCGACTTCATCTTTCGTCTTTTTCTTCGATAAAATCCCGTGAATGCCGTGTTTTCTCCACTTTTCACCTTTTCGTCCTAAATCACAACAAAAACACAAACCACGCATAATTCCGACATAAATGACATAAAATACATGTTTTGGCTCGGTTATTATTGTAATTAAGTGGTAAAAAGGATGGGTGTTTTCACACCTATCAAATCCCCTACACTTAACCATTGCAATGTCCTCATGCAATGCATTAGTTACAAAGCACGTTTTACACTTTCTATCATAATCAACCTACCTTAGCCTTTATTAAACAACTAAGGAAAATCAAAAAGATAGAAAATAACAAGATGCAACAAGGAAGAAACTTGTAAATAAATCTAAGACTTACATTAGGGCTTGTGTGTCATGAATGTTCATCACCCTCAAGTTTCACGTTCCCCATGCCAAGCTTAAAAACAAGATCATTGTTAGTACAAGTTAGCATAACAAACATTTACTCATGTGGTTTAATTAATCACTTAAACTCCCTTATTCCTACGATTATCTCTTATATTTTATTGATGTCTTGAATGATCACGAGGATGCATTGTTGACTTATTTCGATAATTTATTTAGGCTGAAAGCAAAGTAGGACGATTTGATCAATAGTTAGCTAAAGGACAAAATCTCTTAAAACTGCTTCTCGGGATATCAAAAAGTTCATATCTTGGCATAACTTGGTTCACGATTTGAGACCTTTCTCGGGCCGATATTTGGCATGTACTTCATGCTTCATATCTTCGAGAGACGTTTTTGAGATAATGGTCTTCTCTTCGTTATAGAGTTTCTTCACTTGGAGACTTTTGAGGGGTACTCCAGCTTTGTTGACCACGAATTCATGATTATTTCTTCAATCTCTAATTGGGATTTTGAGATACAACGATCCGCCTCCTTTTCGGACTTGGATCTATTTATCCTCATACCTTTTTAGGGTCTTTTCGGATAGACTTCTCCATGATCTTTATGGGAGTTGATTGCTTTTCGTCGTGAGTCTTGATCCTTCATATTGATTTTGGGAATAATGCTTTTCACATCACTTTGGATCTTCAGCAATAAAATTGAATCCTCATGCCTTGTTAGGGCCTTTTCGGACTCGCCAATCTTCGCGCCCCGCTTCATAAGTTATGCCTTGGCTATGAACTCTTATCATTACCGAGCAACTTTTAAACGATCTTGGGCTAGAAGCTAAGTAACTTTTCAAATCGTACGACCTTACTTATTGCATTTATTTATTTACAAGCGAGGGGAGAAAAAGATCTTAATTAACTCACATAAGTTAATGAAAGAATACCAAACTTGTAACCAACTCTATCATTTCTCGTTCTCCATAATTTAAAATCTCAAGGAATGAGACTCGTGGATGCTTAGCCCAATAAACCAATTAAGGTCTACACGGTTAAGGATACTAGCTAGAGTGAACTTGGATAAGTAAACTCGGGTTCGAGAAAACGAACTTTTTCAAATAGCAAAAATCTTTACATTAAAATGGCGCCGCTGCCGGCTCTTTTCGTGAAGATTAACGGTTTTTTGTGAGAGACGCGTTGGCTTTTGGGATCCGTTCACTTGTGAACGTTATTTTTTCGAGTCAAAAATTTTCAAAAAAAAAAAAAAAATCCAAAAACATTTGAAAAATCTTTAAAAGCATTTCTTTTTCAAAGTTTTGCACCAAAAATATTCTTCTTGCTTATCTATCTTTCTCTATGGATTTTTATGTCCATTGCGTCGGGTGTGGGAGACAACTGTACGGGAACGACTCTTGTCAATGGTGTACATGTGAGCGGTGCGGAAACGATATCGACAACACACAATTCGGATTTTGTCCCTAGTGCAACTCGACTAATTCATTCTTTTTGAACCCACATCCTGTTCCCCCGTGCATCTATTGTGGAAGCGATTCTCATTGGCATGTTTCGTGCCCGGTTCGATACCCGTATGGTTACGGGCAAGAACCGGGGTACAATTATGACAATGAAAATAGCTATCCACAAGACGCACCCAGTCTTTTTCCTCACCCGTTTTGCAACAACTGTGGGGGTCCTCACGAAAGTTTTCACTGCCCTACAGGGGATCAAAATTAGTATAATTATACCCCTTCCAGTTTTGACCAACCCCTGCAATACCCAATTGATCATCAGCCTCGTCACGAGATGAGTTACCAAGAACCAATTGACGATCTTGCTACAGCCTTTCAAGAACAAAGAAACGATCTTGCTATAGCTTTTCAAGTACAAAGCAAAGAGCTTTTACACACGCTGCAAACTTGTATGGAGTCATTTTTACAGCAGCGAGATCAGACGAGTACTCATATCCCTGAGCTTATTATTGGCCCTTTAGGTAATGAGGAGAGCGATGACGATATTGAGGTTATTTTCGACGAGGAGGAATTTCTAAAGCAAAGTAAGACTTCTTCCCTTCCTCCTTCGTCTATTGCTATCACACCCGAGGAGCCCGTTGGCTCTCTCATCATGGAGGATGAGCATATTGACGTTATCTCGGCAACTGTATCGGACAAATTCCTAAAGTCTCGTGTCGAGGAACTTGTCGTCATCCCAAGTGAGCCCGCAGGTATTCCGGAAAATCTGTGTGATGTGCCGACTTTTGCGGAGCTTAAGGACGAGGTCGATTTGACAGTCATTGATCACATAATCACAAATTCACAAGCGCTAATTGATTTTCCCAACAAGAGTTCAACATGTGGTGAGTATGATGATTTCGTCTTCGAGCCCGAGATTGAGGAAATTATCGACCGAGAGCTAGCTCTTTTACCTCTGCCTCCTCCTACAAGCGAGGTCGACTTTTCCAACATCGATGCCGAACTTGATGAGTTGGAACGTCTTATTTTTCATAATAATGACGAACCAACTAACATGCCCAAACATCCTATTCTCGAGGAGTTACCTAATCAACACTCCTCTTATGAGAATTACGTTTACCACATTCGTGAGGATTTACCTTATCAACAATCCCCACAAATGAATGATGGTTTCGTACTTGATCGTGATCTTTTTAACCGAGTTTCTACACTCCTTATCCATGATGATATTCACAAGATCTACTTTCATGAGGATCAATGCTTTGACCCGGGAGGTGACATGGACCATTCTATTATTGATAACTTTACGGCTTTGCCAATTGGTCTGCATCCATTGTCTTTGGAGGATGACAATGTGATTCCCTTACCCACCCCACCTCCCGTCAATCTGGATTTCACTTGCTTTTCTTATATTGAGCAGACTTTCCTACCATTCAAGACTTATCCTCCCGCCTCTCCTTTGTTGATGTCCTCCGGGAACGAGGACAAGGTCTTTGATCCCGGTATCACATTCGAGGCTTCCCCATGGACTATTTAATTTGGGGACGAGTCAGGCTCGTGACTCGGTTAAAAAAAACAAGCGCTTTTTGGGAGGCAACCCAATTATCTATCTATCTTTCCTGTTTTCACCATAAGTGTAGGGAGGAGCCCCGTTGGTGTTTCTTGTTCTCTTTCTTATCATGTGCAGGGATTAGAGCTTCAAAGACACACTCTTGATGACTTTTGACGAACCGTGATTCCGTGTTCCCTTCTTCCCGGTTCTATCCTAAACTCTTTTAGATTCACTATTTTATATTTCTCAATATTAAAATAGGAATCTCTTTAGTGGTCTTTTCCTTAACGAGATCTAAACAAAGTGCACAATGTCCTAAGTGCAGGGGAGTTTACTCTCACATGCTTAAACATTGAGGACAATGTTTATATTAAGTGTAGGGGGGACTTCTATCGAAGTTAAGTGGTCTTTTCCTTGTATTTGTCCTCATTTTAACCAGAAAATCAACTTTTCGACATTTTTCAAAATTTTTAATCTATTTTGGCCTAGTTGTTGTCTCCTTTATTTTTGTTACTTTCTAGCATTTTAATAAAATGGTTTTAGCAAGTTTAGATATCTTAGATACATTAGGCCCGTTGTGAATATTTTGACTCAACCCGAGTTTACTTATCCAAGTTCACTCTAGCTAGTATCCTTAACCATGTAGACCTTAATTGGTTTATTAGGCTAAGCATCCACGAGTCTCATTCCTTGAGATTTTAAATTGTGGAGAACGAGAAATGATAGAGTTGGTTACAAGTTTGGTATTCTTTCATTAACTTATGTGAGTTAATTATGATCTTTTTCTCCCCTCGCTTGTAAATAAATAAATGCAATAAGTAAGGTCGTACGATTTGAAAAGTTACTTAGCTTCTAGCCCAAGATCGTTTAAAAGTTGCTCGGTAATGATAAGAGTTCATAGCCAAGGCATAACTTATGAAGCGGGGCGCGAAGATTGGCGAGTCCGAAAAGGCCCTAACAAGGCATGAGGATTCCATTTTATTGTTGAAGATCCAAAAGTGATGTGAAGAGCATTATTCCCAAAATCAATATGAAGGATCAAGACTCACGACGAAAAGCAATCAACTCCCATAAAGATCATGGAGAAGTCTATCCGAAAAGACCCTAACAAGTTATGAGGATAAATAGATCCAAGTCCGAAAAGGAGGCGGATCGTTGTATCTCAAAATCCCAATTAGAGATTGAAGAATAATCATGAAGTCGTGGTCAACAAAGTTGGAATACCCCTCAAAAGTCTCCAAGTGAAGAAACTCTATTAACGATGAGAATACCATTATCTCAAGAACGTCTCTCAAGATATGAAGTATGAAGTACATGCCAAATATCGGCCCGAGAAAGGTCTCAAATCGTGAACCGAGTTATGCCAAGATATGAACTTTTTGATATCCCGAGAAGCAGTTTTAAGAGATTTTGTCCTTTAGCTAACTATTGATCAAATCGTCCTAATTTGCTTTCAGCCTAAATAAATTATCGAACTAAGTCAACAATGCATCCTCGTGATCATTCAAGACATCAATAAAATATAAGAGATACTCGTAGGAACAAGGGAGTTTAAGTGATTAATTAAACCACATGAGTAAATGTTTGTTATGCTAACTTGTGCTAACAATGATCTTGTTTTTAAGCTTGGCATGGGGAACGTGAAACTTGAGGGTGATGAACATTCATGACACACAAGCCCTAATGTAAGTCTTAGATTTCTTTACAAGTTTCTTCCTTGTTGCATCTTGTTATTTTCTATCTTTTTTATTTTCCTTAGTTGTTTAATAAAGGCCAAGGTAGGTTGATTATGATGGAAAATGTAAAACGTGCTTTGTAACTAATGCATTGCATGAGGACATTGCAATGGTTAAGTGTAGGGGATTTGATAGGTGTGAAAACACCCATCCTTTTTACCACTTAATTACAATAATAACCGAGCCAAAACGTGTATTTTATGTCATTTATGTCGGAATTATGCGTGGTTTGTGTTTTGTTGTTATTTAGGACGAAAAAGTGAAAAGTGGAGAAAACACGGCATTCACGGGCTTTTATCGAAGAAAAAGACGAAAGACGAAGTCGAAAGATCAAGAGTGGAAAAAGAACGGAAGTCCAAGACCAATTCTGAAGATTTATCGAAGAAAAAGTCAAAAGACGGAAGTTTACTAAAAGCCGAAGAACTCGAGTCTAATTTACGAAGAAAATTCAAAGACGAGTTTAAAGAAATCCCAAGACAAAATCATTAAGTCCAAGATTAACAAACAATTAAGAAGAAAAGGGCTTAAGTGTGCAAATAAGGAAAAGAGGAAAGAGGGAAGAAGCTTCCTAAGCTCCTCCCTAATCACCCCTATATATAGTTTAGGCTAGCTTCATTTTCATGTTGTTGGTGGCTTGACAAGCCACACTTCCACTATTTTCATTTCTTGTCATTTAATTTCTTGCAATTTAATTTCATGTTATGCACTTTTAATTTCTTCAATTCAAGTAAGTCTTTTTATTTTGGAATCTTTTCTTTTAATCAAGTTCTTATCTTTAATCATCTTGTTCTCCCTTTCTTACTTTGCTTCTCTTTGATTCACGTTCATCCTTGATGTGTTTTCATCTTAATGCTTATTTGATCTAAAGTTTTCTTAAAAAGTTCATCTTTTTAAAAGTTTGATTTGAAAGTTTGCTTATTTTTAAGTTTGATAAGTTGTTATTCATGCTTATTAAGTCAATTTCGATTTAGATTCGTGCAAGTTTTAGTTTGAGCTTATTAACCATAGCTTATTGCTTTTGCTTAATTTTCGGATCAAAAAGTTAGATCGGAAAGGGTAAACCCCTTTCCAATCACGTATTCCAATCACCTTGATTGGAAAAAGGTTTTACATTCCAATCAGCATTTCAATCAGCATTCCAATCAACATTCCAATCAGCATTCCAATCAACATTCCAATCAGCATTCCTTTCGCATTCCTTTTACATTCCTATTAGCATTCCAATCAGCATTCCAATCAACATTCCAATCAACTCTCCAATTAGCATTCCTATTAGCATTCCAATCAACATTCCATTCAGCATTCCAATCAGCATTCCAATCAGCATTCCAATCAACATTTCAATCAGCATTCCAATCAACATTCCAATCAGCATTCCAATCAACATTCCAATCATCATTCCAATCAACATTCCAATCAGCATTCCAATCAACATTCCAATTAGCATTCCTATTAGCATTCCAATCAGCATTCCTATCAGCATTCCTATCAGCATTCCTTTTAGCATTCCTTTTACTTATCGCAATTTACATTTTCATTTTACTTAGTAATAGATAACCAAACCATTTTCATTTCCACCAAGAACAATTGAGTCGCACTTTGAAACGGAAATCAATTCGAGATGATACCGAGAAACGAGAACTTTCAACTAGTAAAATCTCTTACATTAAAATGGCGCTGATGCCGGGGATAAATGTAACACCCCATTTTGGAAATGGAAATATCACAGTAATTATGGCGTGTCATCAAGCATACAAGGTAAAATGTATAAACATTACTTGACCATATAAAGGAAAATACCGGAATCAAACATCGGTAGTCCAAAAGTAAAGCTCATCACACACAAACATAGTATAGTAAGGAATAAGGACGAAACAATGTCCAAAGCATAAGTATCATAAAGAAAATAAATGCATAATGTAAAGAAGGCTAGACAGCTTCCAGTCCATATGCACGTACTCTTAGTGTCTACGAGCGTCCCTGAGTACCTATCGTTTTGGGAACATAGAAAAGGAAAACGGCTGAGCAATACGCTCAGTGCACGGATGTACAATAAAGCATGAATAGGATAAGCATATAACATAATAACAGCGGAAGAAACTAAGTCCCGAGTAACCTGGTTAAGTCTTAATAAAACTGGTTTTATAGTTTGAAAGTCTTATGTTTATCTTATAAAAACTGTTTGTCATATTTTACCATTTAGCCAATATAGGTCATGAATATCCACCGTGCATGAATAATTGGAGGGGTGACCTCATCATGCAAATTAGAGGGGCTGCCTCTAATTTAATATACTGGTTTTATAGGTAGGAGGGATCAGCTCCTTGTGAAGGATGCAAGGCACACACCACATTCACCATGTAATCCTGAATAAAACGTGTAACTAGGATGCACCCATACGCCCCACATGATAAATATAAATAAATGGCCAAAAGCTGAAGGGACGCCAAGAGCAATCACTCCGCCGTGGTGAAGTAATAACATCAGTGCCTCTAATGTTATGGTTATGGTACCTCCATAACTAGGTGAAACTGGTCATGCATGTATATGGCTATAGGTAATCATATTTAAAACATAAGCAATAAAACTCATACTTATACTACGGGAAAACAGTTGGTTGCATACGGGGAAATCCTAATAAGGAAAGAATGTCCATACTGAAAGGACGGGAATCCGTACCTTATGTCCAGTGAACGAGAACGATGAACTGCGAGAATCCTACTTCCGAAACACAGTGCTACATAAATACGTACATGAAATAAGTATCTGCTTACTACATACATAGCTGGTTTTATATCATGTCTTAGCTTATTTTATGTGTTCTTACTATTTACACTGTTTAAAGCCTTAAACTGTGTTAAATCCTATATTTTGTTCATTCTGATTAAGTATTTATGATATTTCATGTGTTATTATACTTACTATGTAATATTAAGTAACTTTCCAAAAATAGCAGGTTTCCTTAAATAGAAAGTTTCCAAAAATAGAAAGTTACCAAAAATAGAAAGTTACCAAAAATAGAAAGTTTCCAAAAATAGAAAGTTTCCAAAAATAGAAAGTTTCCAAAAATAGATTTACTGCTTAAAATAGATAAGTTTCTAAAAATAGAAAGTTTCCATAAATAGATTAGCTGCCTTAATTAAATAATTTTCCATAAATAGATTAGCTGCCTTAAATAAATAAGTTTCTAAAAATAGCTGGTTTCCATAAATAAAATAGCTGCCTTATTTAATTAAGTTTCTAAAAATAGAAAGTTTCCATAATTAGAAATAAGCTGGTTAAATAAGCTAAGTAAATAAGCCTAAGTATTTTCATGATTATTTTCTAAGTCATATGGTATATTATATAGTTTAGTAATTATTTCATGTAATTTAATTAAACTATAGGTTATAATATTTAATTAAAGTATGACATGTTTTAATTAAATATATTAAATACTTAGGTTAAAATATATATTATTAAATACTAATAATATAACCTAAGTCATGTTTAATTAATTAATTATATCCATGGTTTTTAAATAATTAATTAATTATAAGTGCTAATAATAATAAATACTTAGGTTAAAAATAATTCATGTTTATTAATAATTAGTTAACCTAAGTCATGTGATTAAATTAATTACATCTTATTAATTTAATTCTTAACCTTAGTTTATAACATAAACAACTAACATAATCATGATCCGGATCTAAGCTTAAAAACATGCACCGGATATGAACAAACACCGTACCCCGAACCAAATCGGGGTACCCCCTAGCTGCCGTGGGACCCACACGCACCAACCAAGACCAAAAAGGTCTTGGTGGTGGTCGGCTAAAAACAAACCGAACCCCCTTGGGGTCGGTTTTACCTTGCGGCCCAAAAACAAACACCCCTTAGATCGCCCCTTTGATTAATTAATGCTCAAAACATGTTAGATCTATGATTAATTAATGTGTTTTTATGAAAAACATCACGTGTTCATAATTAAATAAAAGATTAATTAAAAGAAAAGGGTTTAAAAAGGTTTTACCGTATTCGTGGATCAAGAGGGTGAAGAACAAACACGAACAAATACTAATTCAACAAGATCCAAGATCAATGGAATCACCTTGATGGTGATTTGATGGTGGTGGCACAAAGAAGGAGGAGGAGAAGGGTTTTAGGTTTTCTTGAAATTCTTCTGTAAAAATAATTTGAGTAGTAAAAACTCTATTTACCCCCTCTTAGTAAAATTGGTAATGGGCTTGGCCCATTACTTTGTTTTTGGCCGTGGGTAGGGACTCCCTTGTGAGGGTCCCGTACCTCGTTTCGTGTCTTGTAATTTCGTACATGTTTACGTTTAATTATGTTCGTGTTTTAAAAGTTCTCGTTACGTAAATATCCTACACTTATATATTTAATTACGCTCGTATTAAATATATATATACGTAACTAATAATATCTCGTGTTTTAATTACGCTCGTGATCTCGTGATCGTATGCTCGTGATTAATTATTGCTAAATAATTATTACGTGATCGTTCGTATAAAATACTTATCGTGTTCTAACACGTACGTAATACATAAACTCCTAATACGTAATCGTAATCATGCTATATTAGGAAAGTTTCTAACTAGTATGTACGAACTTAAGGTACTATGCATGGTAAAAGCATGCGGGTTTTACAACTCTTCCCCCCTAAAAAGAATAATTCGTCCCCGAATTATAGATAAAGTAAACTGGAAAAGAAGAACATACCCGAATTCAAAATATGAAATGAGGGTAAGAAGTCCGGATAGACTCCTCTGTTTCCCAAGTGGCTTCCCGCTCGGTATGGTCCCTCCATAGAATTTTGACGAATGGAATCGTCTTCTTTCTCATGACTCGTTCTTGCCTGTCAAAACTCGTTCGGGTTCTTCTATAAAAGTGAGATCTTCACGAATCTGCTCTAGTGGATACTGAATCATGTGAAGGGGATGTTGATACCCTCTGAGTAAGGACACATGAAACACATTGTGCACATGCGAAAGTTGCGGAGGTAACGCCAATCGGTAAGATACTTCACCGACTCGTTCAATGATATCAAACTGTCCGATGAAACGAGGACTGAGCTTCCCTTTAATCCCGAAGCGTCTAACACCACGTGCCGGCGAAACCTTGAGGAAGACGTGATCTCCTACGTTAAAGTGTAAATCCCTACGATGCTTGTCGGCGTAACTCTTTTGACGTGACCGTGCCTCCTGAATATTCTGTCTAGCTACTGCGATCTTCTCGTTTGTCATCTCTATGATTTCTGGTCCTTCGAGTGTTCGCTCACCAACCTGATCCCAGCAGATTGGGGCGCGACACTTTCTGCCATACAACATCTCAAATGAAGCACACTTGATGCTCGCGTGCCAGCTGTTGTTGTACGCAAACTCCACCAAACAGATGTATTCGTCCCAATCACCCGTCCATTCCAACGCACATGATCTCAACATATCCTCCAATGTTTGAATGGTTCGCTCCGACTGTCCGTCCGTTTGAGGATGAAAGGCCGTGCTAAGCTTAAGTTGTGTACCCCAAGCTTTCTGCAGACTTTTCCAAAATCGAGAAGTGAATCGAGGATCTCTGACTGAGACGATGCTGGATGGTGCACCGTGTAGTCTCATGATCTCTCGTCTGTACGTATCTGCGAGTTTACTTACCGGATCTTCCTTGTGGATCGATAAGAAATGAGCTGATTTGGTAAGTCGATCAACGATAACCCAAATTGCATCGTGCTTCCTTTTGGTAGGCGGAAGACCGGTAACAAAATCCATGGTGATTTTATCCCACTTCCACTCTGGAATGTCTAACGGTTGAAGGAGACCGCCAGCTCGCTGATGCTCAATCTTAACCTGCTGGCAGGTAAGACATTTGGAGACGTAAGTGGCCACATCCTGCTTCATACCACTCCACCAAAAGTACTGCTTGATGTCATGGTACATTTTAGTTGAACCAGGATGTATCGAGAATGGGAAGCTATGAGCTTCTGCTAGCAAAGCTTCCTGGAGTTCTTGGTCATCAGGAACACAAAGTCTAGTGCCCTGCCATACGATACCATCTGCATCTACTCTGAATTCTGTCTACTTCTCCAAATTCTGTATTATCGCCCATATTTCTCCGTCATCCTTCTAAGCTTCCTTGATCTTAGATAGTAACTCGGGTTCTACTCTAAGATTAGCCCAGTAACCGTGCTGTCCACGTACCATGATCTCGATGTCTAGTCGCTCCAAGTCTCTTATGATTTCCTCTTCGATTCTAATGCTGTTGATCATTCCGGACTTCCTGCTAAGGGCATCTGCTACTACATTTTCCTTTCCGGGATGATACTCAAGATTAATGTCATAATCCTTCAACAGCTCTAACCATCTCCTCCGCCTCATGTTCAATTCACGCTGAGTGAAGATATACTTCAAGCTCTTGTGGTCCGTGAAAATGTCACATGATTCTCCATATAAGTAGTGTCTCAATATCTTCAATGCAAACACGACTGCAGCAAGTTCCAGATCGTGCGTGGGGTAATTCTCTTCATAAGGCTTAAGCTGCCGTGAAGCGTACGCGATCACTTTCCCATGTTGCATGAGAACACAGCCAAGTCCCTTCCTCGATGCATCGCTGTAGATTTGAAATCCACCCATACCAGATGGTAGAGTAAGAATAGGTGCAGATACTAGCTTCTGCTTCAGGTCTTCAAAGCTCTTCTCTCGATCTTAAGTCCAGACGAATTTCTCCCCTTTCCGCATCAGTTTGGTCAATGGTAGTGCTAAGCGGGAAAAGTTCTCCACGAACCTACGGTAATAGCCAGCTAAGCCTAAGAAACTGCGGACTTCCGTCGCTGATGTCGGCCTCGGCCACTTAGTGATGGCCTCAACCTTCGCTGGATCCATAGTGATTCCTTCTGCTGATACAATGTGACCTAAGAATGCCACCTTGTCTAACCAGAACTCACACTTGGAGAATTTAGCATACAGCTGCTTCTGGCGAAGAATCTGTAGTATTGTACGAAGATGGTCTTCGTGTTCCTCCTTGGACTTAGAGAAAATCAGGATGTCATCGACGAAAACAATGACGAATTTGTCCAGAAATTCATGGAAGATTTTGTTCATCAGATCCATGAACACTGCTGGAGCATTTGTCAGGCCAAATGGCATAACTACAAACTCGTAGTGGCCATAACGAGTACGAAAGGCAGTCTTAGCAATATCCTGCTCCTTGACTCGTAACTAATGATAGCCTGACCTAAGATCGATCTTGGAGAAGTGTTTGGCCCCTTGGAGTTGGTCAAACAGATCGTCAATGCATGGCAGTGGATATCTATTCCGAATAGTAATCTTGTTGAGCTCGCGATAGTCTATGCAAAGACGCATACTGCCGTCCTTCTTCTTAACAAATAAAACCGGTGCGCCCCATGGAGATGCGCTCGGTCGAATGAAACCTTGTTGATGAAGTTCTTGTAGTTGATCCTTCAGCTCCTTCATCTCTATGGAAGCCATGCGATAAGGAGCCTTGGAGATTGGTTCAGCTCCTGGAACCAGCTCGATACTGAATTCCACTTCTCGTGCAGGTGGTATGCCCGGAAGTTCTGCTGGAAACACGTCTTGGAATTCCGACACTATAGGTTGATCCTGAATCGATGGAGATTCAACATCCATGTCGTGAACTGTAGCTAGATAACCCTCGCAACCATGTGACAGGAGTGCACGCGCTTGCAGGGTGGATATGATTTGTACCGACCGTCCGGGTATGAACCCATTATGAATGTACTCTGGTGCATTGACATCACCAAAAATAACTCGATATGAATGGAAGTCTATGGTAGCATGATACTTGGATAGCCAATCCATGCCCAAAATCATGTCGAAGTCATTCATGTCCAGCGGAAGTGCGTCGACAGGTCGAACCTTATCATCAAATTCTAGAGGAAGACTCTTGTATACATGGGTGATTAATACAGAGTCCCTCAAAGGCGTGGAAATAGTAAGCCTATTTTCTAGTGGCAAGGGAGGCATCCTAATGTTCTTAGCATAAACAGTAGAAATAACCGAGTGAGTAGCACCCGTATCGAAAAGAACACATGCAGTGCGACCATACGTATACAAGATTCCAGTGATGGTACTTGTAGACTTGTTGGCCTCGTCTCGAGATGTCGTGTAGACACGCCCGGCAGTAGGAGGCGGCTTGGTATCAGCATTTCCCGATGTACCCTCCATCTCGCCCTTACGGCAATCCTTCATAATATGGCCAGGAAGACCACACTTGAAGCACGCATCAGTATTACGGCGACATGGTCCTGGGTGCCTACGGTGGCAAGTAGAGCAAAGAGGATGAGTGTATCCTCCAGCAGGTGCTCTGGCTGGCTGAGGACCTGATAAGAACATTTTACATGAGACATAATAGTTGGGTACAAACGACAAAGCGGATAATCGTAAGATTGAATACCAGTGATAGCTGGACGGCTAGGCTGCGAACCTCTCTGGTTCTGGTCCCTATCGTTTCCATGGTTCCTGGTAGAATTTTGCTAGAGTGTCAGAATATGAGTTATAACATAAAACATAAGAAATTTTGTAAGTATTAGGACCTGCTGTTGCTGGATTGCCCGGCGTTGTTACGGTAATTGTCATTACCGCCACGCCTATCCGTAGCAGATCGGTCATTAGTCTGACCATTTCCCTTGGGCTGATGAGGCTGCTGCTGAGTAGCCGGCTGAGACCGGTCCCCAGTTTTCTGCCTGGAAGATACATTTAAAGAGATGAATAATTGACATATGGAAGATATACGGATTGATCACCGCTTGAATATGAAGGTTTACCTCTTGTCGGGTCTTTCAGCTTCCCCGAACTCATCCCTCTCCTGCAGCATCTCCAGTCTACGTGCTGCATCTGCTACTTGTGCTACCGTGTCCAACGGAGCACCTGACAAATTATTTGAAATCCTTGGGTTTAGAGCCCAACGGAAATGTATTGCTTGTTCTTCAGTTGTGCCCGCAGCTGCTCTCAGGACACCAGTGTAGCGAAGGAAACGTTGCATGAAGTCATTGCTGTCTTCGTCAGGTCGCTGTCTGATGCTATAGTATTCCCTCATGAGCCGATTCCTTCCTTCCATGGGAAAGATGTTAGGCGGAGGAGGATAACCGTCGTTATGAAGAAGGGCATCTTGCATCTCTGCATCAGCAGCAGCAAATATTGTCCAGATATCGTTTGCGTTTGCCATCTGACAGTATGACATAAAACATATGATTAACAGTTCAAAACATAAAATATAAAATCTATACATGAAAAAAAAAAATTTATACTAAAAATTTCACGAGAAAAAATTTATGCAAGAAAATTTTTGTATGAATGCATGATGCAGTTTTATGAAAACTTTTGATGCTCGAGAGTGAACGCCTCTGGTCAGTTCACCCAAAACAAAAGACATATCGAGGGGACGCCTATGGGTCGGTCCCAAATCTAAAAGTTTCGATAAAACACATGCGACTAAATAGGGCCAGTCCTGTACCAACCATTACTTAGTCAAAAACCCTGTAACAATGACATATATATGTATGCTTAAAAATGATGAATGCATGAAAACAACTGTCAGTTCTAGGAAGATCGTAGTGACTACCACTAATCACAGGTCATATTTGAGAGCCTACAGGTCGAAGCCTTGGCTCTGATACCATAATTGTAACACCCCGTTTTAGAAATGGAAATACCACATTAATTATGGCGTGTCATCAAAGCATACAAGGTAAAATGTATAAACATTACTTGACCATATAAAGGAAAATACCGGAATCAAACATCGATAGTCCAAAAGTAAAGCTCATCACACACAAACATAGTATAGTAAGGAATAAGGACGAAACAATGTCCAAAGCATAAGTATCATAAAGAAAAGAAATGCATAATGTAAAGAAGGCTAGACAGCTTCCAGTCCATATGCACGTACTCTTAGTGTCTACGAGCGTCCCTGAGTACCTGCCGTTTTGGAAACATAGAAAAGGAAAACGGCTTAGCAATACGCTCAGTGCACGGATGTACAATAAAGCATGAATAGGATAAGCATATAACATAATAACAACGGAAGAAACTAAGTCCCGAGTAACCTGGTTAAGTCTTAATAAAACTGGTTTTATAGTTTGAAAGTCTTATGTTTATCTTATAAAAACTGTTTGTCATATTTTACCATTTAGCCAATATAGGTCATGAATATCCACCGTGCATGAATAATTGGAGGGGTGACCTCATCATGCAAATTAGAGGGGCTGCCTCTAATTTAATATACTGGTTTTATGGGTAGGAGGGATCAGCTCCTTGTGAAGGATGCAAGGCATACACCACATTCACCATGTAATCCTGAATAAAACGTGTAACTAGGATGCACCCATACGCCCCACATGATAAATATAAATAAATGGCCAAAAGCTGAAGGGACGCCACGAGCAATCACTCCGCCATGGTGAAGTCATAACATCAGTGCCTCTAATGTTATGGTTATGGTACCTCCATAACTAGGTGAAATTGGTCATGCATGTATATGGCTATAGGTAATAATATTTAAAACATAAGCAATCAAACTCATACTTATACTACGGGAAAACAGTTGGCTGCATACGGGGAAATCCTAATAAGGAAAGAATGTCCATACTGAAAGGACGGGAATCCGTACCTTATGTCCAGTGAACGAGAACGATGAACTGCGAGAATCCTACTTCCGAAACACTAGTGCTACATAAATACGTACATGAAATAAGTATCTGCTTACTACATACATAGCTAGTTTTATATCATGTCTTAGCTTATTTTATGTGTTCTTACTATTTACACTCTTTAAAGCCTTAAACTGTGTTAAATCCTATATTCTGTTCATTCTGATTAAGTATTTCTGATATTTCATGTGTTATTATACTTACTGTGTAATATTAAGTAACTTTCCAAAAAAAGCAGGTTTCCTTAAATAGAAAGTTTCCAAAAATAGAAAGTTACCAAAAATAGAAAGTTTCCAAAAATAGAAAGTTACCAAAAATAGAAAGTTACCAAATATAGAAAGTTTCCAAAAATAGAAAGTTTCCAAAAATAGAAAGTTTCCAAAAATAGAAAGTTTCCAAAAATAGATTTACTGCTTAAAATAGATAAGTTTCTAAAAATAGAAAGTTTCCATAAATAGATTAGCTGCCTTAATTAAATAAGTTTCCATAAATAGATTAGCTGCCTTAAATAAATAAGTTTCTAAAAATAGCTGGTTTCCATAAATAAAATAGCTGCCTTATTTAAATAAGTTTCTAAAAATAGAAAGTTTCCATAATTAGAAATAAGCTGGTTAAATAAGCTAAGTAAATAAGCCTAAGTATTTTCATGATTAGTTTTAAAGTCATATGGTATATTATATAGTTTAATAATAATTTCATGTAATTTAATTAAACTATAGGTTATAATATTTAATTAAAGTATGACATGTTTTAATTAAATATATTAAATACTTAGGTTAAAATATATATTATTAAATACTAATAATATAACCTAAGTCATGTTTAATTAATTAATTATATCCATGGTTTTTAAATAATTAATTAATTATAAGTGCTAATAATAATAAATACTTAGGTTAAAAATAATTCATGTTTATTAATAACTAGTTAACCTAAGTCATGTTATTAAATTAATTACATCTTATTAATTTAATTCTTAACCTAAGTTTATAACATAAACAACTAACATAATCATGATCCGGATCTAAGCTTAAAAACATGCACCGGATATGAACAAACACCGTACCCTGAACCAAATCGGGGTACCCCCTTGCTGCCGTGGAACCCACACGCACCAACCAAGACCAAAAAGGTCTTGGTGGTGGTCGGCTAAAAACAAACCGAGCCCCCTTGGGGTCGGTTTTACCTTGCGGCCCAAAAACAAACACCCCTTAGATCGCCCATTTGATTAATTAATGCTCAAAACATGTTAGATCTATGATTAATTAATGTGTTTTTATGAAAAACATCACGTGTTCATAATTAAATAAAATATTAATTAAAAGAAAAGGGTTTAAAAAGGTTTTATCGTATTCGTGGATCAAGAGGGTGAAGAACAAACACGAACAAACACTAATTCAACAAGATCCAGGATCAATGGAATCACCTTGATGGTGATTTGATTGTGGCGGCACAAAGAAGGAGGAGGAGAAGGGTTTTAGGTTTTCTTGAAATTCTTCTGTAAAAATAATTTGAGTAGTAAAAACTCTATTTACCCCCTCTTAGTAAAATTGGTAATGGGCTTGGCCCATTACCTTGTTTTTGGCCGCGGGTAGGGACTCCCTTGTGGGGGTCCCGTACCTCGTTTCGTGTCTTGTAATTTCGTACATGTTTACGTTTAATTATGTTCGTGTTTTAAAAGTTCTCGTTACGTAAATATCCTACACTTATATATTTAATTACGCTCGTATTAAATATATATATACGTAACTAATAATATCTCGTGTTTTAATTACGCTCGTGATCTCGTGATCGTATGCTCGTGATTAATTATTGCTAAATAATTATTACGATCGTTCGTATAAAATACTTATCGTGTTCTAACACGTACGTAATACATAAACTCCTAATACGTAATCGTAATCATGCTATATTAGGAAAGTTTCTAACTAGTACGTACGAACTTAAGGTACTATGCATGGTAAAAGCATGCGGGTTTTACAATAAAAATCCATGTAACCAAGTGAACGGGTCGATATCGTTTCCGCACCGCTCACATGTACACCATTGACAAGAGTCGTTCCCGTACAATCGTCTCCCACACCCGACGCAATGGACATAAAAATCCATAAAGAAAGATAGACAAGCAAGAAGAATATTTTTTGTGCAAAACTTTGAAAAAGAAATGCTTTTTATGATTTTTCAAATGTTTTTGGATTTTTTTGAAAATTTTTGGACACGAAAAATAACGTTCACAAGTGAACGGGTCCCAAAAGCCAACGCGTCTCTCACAAAAAACCGTTAATCTTCACGAAAAGAGCCGGCAGCGGCGCCATTATAATGTAGAGATTTTACTAGTTATAAAAGTTCGTTTTCTCGGTATCTTCTCGAATTGATTTCCGGTTCAAAGTGCGACTCAATTGTTCTTGGTGGAAATGAAAATGGTTTGGTTATCTATTACTAAGTAAAATGAAAATGTAAATTGCGATAAGTAAAAGGAATGCTGAAAGGAATGCTAAAAGGAATGCTGATAGGAATGCTGATAGGAATGCTGATTGGAATGCTAATAGGAATGCTAATTGGAATGTTGATTGGAATGCTGATTGGAATGTTGATTGGAATGCTGATTGGAATGTTGATTGGAATGCTGATTGGAATGTTGATTGGAATGCTGATTGGAATGCTGATTGGAATGCTGATTGGAATGTTGATTGGAATGCTAATAGGAATGCTAATTGGAATGTTGATTGGAATGTTGATTGGAATGCTGATTGGAATGCTGATTGAAATGCTAATAGGAATGTAAAAGGAATGCGAAAGGAATGCTGATTGGAATGTTGATTGGAATGTTGATTGGAATGTTGATTGGACTGCTGATTGGAATGTTGATTGGAATGCTGATTGGAATGTAAAACCCTTTTCCAATCAAGGTGATTGGAATACGTGATTGGAAAGGGGTTTACCCTTTCCGATCTAACTTTTTGATCCGAAAATTAAGCAAAAGAAATAAGATATGGTTAATAAGCTCAAACTAAAACTTGCACGAATCTAAATCGAAATTGACTTAATAAGCATGAATAACAACTTATCAAACTAAAAAATAAGCAAACTTTCAAATCAAACTTTTAAAAAGATGAACTTTTTAAGAAAACTTTAGATCAAATAAGCATTAAGATGAAAACAAATCAAGGATGAACATGAATCAAAGAGAAGCAAAGTAAGAAAGGGAGAAGAAGATGATTAAAGATAAGAACTTGATTAAAAGAAAAGATTCCAAAATAAAAAGTGTAACACCCCATTTTGATAATGGAATGCCACGCGTAATTATGGCGTGTCATCAAAGCATACAAGAATAAATGTCTAAAACATTACATGACCATAGAGATAACCGGAATCAAACATCGGTTCCCAAACATAAGCCCCAAAACATAATAAAGCAAAAGAAATGATTGAAAGACTAAACAAGCATAAGTATATGAGGGCAAGAAGGAAAAGAAGTCTCTAGCAGCTTCCATCCTATGCACGTCCTCCAAATGCTCGAGTCTTCCCTAGGGTAGCTGCCGTTTTGGGACATGGAAAGGAAAGTAACGGCTGACCAAAACGCTCAGTGCACGGATATAGACATAGTATGAATGACTAAGCATAACAAAGACTTAATAGCAGCGGAATTGTATAAGTCCTGGAAAACCTGGAACATGTTCATAAAACTGGTTTTATAGTTTGAAAAGCCTTATGTTTATCTTCTGAAAACTGTTTAATATATTTTACCATTAGCCAATATAGGTCATGAAAATCCACCGTTCATGAATACTTGGAGGGGTGACCTCATCATGCAAAATAGAGGGGCTGCCTCTAATTTAATATACTGGTTCTGGGTAGGAGGGATCAGCTCCTTGTGAAGGATGCAAGGCATACACCACATTCACCATGAAATCCTGACTGAAAACATGTAATTAGGATGCACCCATACGCCCCACATGATAAATATAAAAATATGGCCAAAAGCTGAAGGGACGCCACGAGCAATCACTCCGCCGTGGTGAAGTCATAACATCAGTGCCTCTAATGTTATGGTTATGGTACCTCCATAACTAGGTGAAACTGGTCATGCATTGTGACAATCCGTCAAATTATGATTGATATTTTATTCTCAATATTTATTTGAAAATATTATTTTAATGTTATATTATGAACTCACTTATTTTTGGGAAGTAATTTGGATTTACGTCTTGAAGTAGCATCGACTACGTCTAAACCGGAGGATTCTACGTTACGTGCTTACGTTTACATACACCGTCTTTGGTGACAGTCCGACGTTTCAGAAAATAAATTTGTCCGTGAATATTATTTTGATATTTTAAATTTGAGTTGGTTCATGATTATTTGGCTAAGCTCATTAGTGATGCAGCCATCGAGGTCATGAACCTCATGATTATTTGGCTAAGCTCATTTCCTATCGTATTATAGTTAGTTCTTGGTGAACAACTCTTCATCACTCTTTTGCAGATCACACATTGTTTTTATAAAGTTAAAACGGTATCCTTTGAGAAAATTTAATTTTCATCACAATAAGGATTATTCAAAGTGAGATTTATTAGTGATTGATATCAAAATGAAGTTGTTTATGAGACGCTTTGGAAACCTAATTGTTTTCATAACAAAGAAAATCATTGTAAATTTATTCTTGATTCTTATTTAAGAATTAAGCATGAAAATGTTTTTATTATAAACATGATGATAAAATTTTGACGAACTGAGTATTGCATCGTTAATCTTGAAATTTTATATAGTTGCGCGCCTACATACAATTTGGAATGGACCATGCAAGGCTGATTAGTAGTCACCATAAAACTGATTAATAAACACTAAATTTTCTTTGAAGATTGTGAATGATTAAAATTTATGAGATCTGCAAGAAGTGAAAAATAAGGACATAGTGTTAGGGACACCTACATATGTGCCTGTAGCATCTATTCTTCTGAATCGAGTTTACTCATCTGTGGAAATTGTCTTATTTGACAATTGACAATTCTTTCTTGTCCAATTCTCCCGTAGTGAGATTCTTAGGAAAAGTATATGATTACCGAGTGTTGATACCCGACTGGATGTATTGACGTTCTTATCATTTGATTTCATTTGAATGACCTGGGTAACGATCCGAGGAGCTTTCGAATGCGTACTCAATTATGAAAACATGGGATATATTAATATTCATTAAATGTTTTCGTCTGTATCTTATTTGAAATTCTCTCCCGTAGATTATGCGTTGACCTTACTCTTTTAAGGTTAGTTACGTCTTCAGATATCCTTGAATTGTGAAGAATTATGTGTTATTATTAGTCTTTTGAGAAGTTCACATCTTATCAGCGGCAATAAAACTGGAAAGTTGATAATGCCAGTAGAATGGATTGATTGATTATGACATGACGACATTGTCTTAATTGATGGGAACTCGAGTAGAATTCCCCTAAATGATAAGATGTTGATTATCAAAAGTGATCTAAATAATTCTTGATGGATGATTATATCCTGTATTTAGACTTGAAATTTATATCGTGAATGGTTGTGAACTAGTTATAGATATTGTAATCTAGAAAGAACCTAATATGAATTTATTAAAAGATGTTCCTGCTATTTGAAACTTTAGTAAGTATTTGTTGATGAATTACCTAGACTTTCGCCATTAAGGCAAGTTGAATTTGGTATTGATTAAATTCTCGGTGCTGCACCTGTGGTGTGTGCACTGTACGGCAGCACCATCTGGATTAAAGGAATTACCGTACAACTGAGAGAGTTGTCGGAGAAAGATTTTATTCTACCGAGCTCGTCATCATGAAGAGCTTTGGTGTTATCATTCCTTATATTTATAGATTACTGTGAACTAAGTAAACTGACAATCGAAAACGATATCCATAACTCGTAATGGAAGATTTGTTCGATCATTTACAAGGTTCTAGCATATGTTTTAAAGATTTGATCCACGGCATGGTTATTATCAACTTCACGTCCGCGAAGAAGATTATCTATTCTAATCACTACATCCGGTACTTGTAATGAACATTATGAGTTTCACGTGATGTCGTTTGGATTGACCAATGCACATGTAGCATTCATAAATATGGTGAAAGACGTGTGTAGGCTGTAATTTGATAAAGTCATGCTTGTGATCATTAAGGACCATTTGTTTGATTATAAGAATAAGAATGAGTTAATAATTATTTGTAGAATGCCCTGAATTGGCCGAACAATGAAAACATGTACCTTGAATAATTAACATGTGATTTAAGACTTAATCCTTTATATTAAATGACCGTTTGATTAATGATGGTAAGATATATATATATATATATATATATATATATATATATATATATATATATATATATATATATATATATATATATATATATATATATATATATATATATATATATATATATATATATATATATATATATATATATTGACTCTTTAAAAATTAAGAGCCCTTTTAAGACTTTGAGTATTACGAAAAAGAAAATGGAAATATGTTTTGACAAATGTTTTAACAAAGGATTTTTAAGGGATCATTCACTGGTAACTTCTAGACATCTTAAGAAGAATTGAGGAAACCATTTAAACCATGACTTGAAATTTGAAACGATAATTTACGCTTTTCAACTAAGAAAATTTTGACCAAAATATAAACAAGGATTTTTCAAACATTTACGAATCCTATTAATTATTTTCGATAAATCAACAAAAATCGTGTTAATTAAATTTAAAATTATTTTTGAATATTTTCATATAATTGGACGGACTAAGAAATTTAAAAATCTTTACGTTTACGTTTCATAAAAATTAAATATTTATTATTTAATTAGTTGTAATAATTATCGACGCTTTAAACGTCGGATTGAGTAAAACAGATGAAAATGATAGTTAAGACGAAACTAAAACATAGAAGATATAAAGAAAGAATTTTGAATAAATACGGTTATGATATCTATTTCATCAGAAAAGTAAACGTAATTACTGACACATTATGTATAAAAGATAAAGAACCAATTAGGACATGTTCCTTAATAATGAAGGTGCAAAATAAATTGCCGAACAATTTAAAATATAGCCGATGCTTATAAAAAGGGTAATATAGATAATAAAAAGGGATTCGCGGCTAATGTGAACCATTAAAAATTGAGAAGCCAATAGCGTTGAATGTTTTAAAGGCCACTTGTGGTTGTCTAAATATGGAGATTGTGAGATATAGTTATGTCGGAATTTGTAAGTATAAGTATTCTATTTATGTCATTTATGACTAGAAGTATCTTTGTCTGAAGAAGTTGTACTAATGGCAAATTATGAAGGCAGACATCGCCTCATACATTAGTAAACGTTTAGCTATCGCAAAGTTCATCATCTAAATTTGATTCGATTTGGGTCATCGTCGACAGACTGACCAAATCTGCTAATATCATTCCTGTTAATGATCAATTCTTGATGAAGAAATCGACTCTTTGTATTTAAAGGAATTATGTAAACATAGTGTGCCTGTATCGAACATCTTTATCAAGATCCTCGCTTCGCATCGAATTTCTAGAGATTTGCTCAGAAGTCATTGAGAACGAACCTTGATGAGAGTACTATGTACCACCCCAATCGAAGGGACGAGGTAAAGTAGCGATACAAAATACTATAAGTGCTGTTTTATGTTTAAATGATTGACCTTTGGTAATGAACCGTATAATCGTTTTCCTTTGGAAAGATTATCATTGATAATCATCGTATTAGGATTGAGATCGAATATTGTTAGGATCTAAATAATAGAGCATCTGTAAGCAAGAGTTGAGATGAATACACCCGACATACACCCATTGTGAGTTGGACATGTCTTTTAGGTTTAAGGTTTCCTATGATGGCGAACCTAACCTTACAAAATACCCGACCCGCGAGACCTGAAATGGTTATTGAAATTAGGATCTGATTATTGACTGTCGGTAGTAGGCAGGAGGTAATGTGAATATGAAGTGTAGATCTTGAAGTGCCAGATGGGTAGCGAAGTTATGCCAAAAAATTTAAACATAGAGAAGTAAATTGATGATCTGAAAGATCATGGGAAATCAGTCCCCGTTGTATGGGACCATTGAGATGATGTAAAAGATTGGTTTGAAAGGCATATAAGCTGGATCTACCCTAGGACTTCAAGAGCTGCGTGAATTATCTTTCGTATATCGAACTTGATAAAATACCTATCAAGTGAAAATCTGACTATTCCTTAATGAAGTTTAGATCGGCGAAAAGTTGCATTCATTAGAAACCCGTGAAATCATGGATAGAGAAAGTAAGTCAACATTAAGCCTGATCTTATTCCCGTAGTTATGTTTGATGAAACTCGCGTATTGTAATGGAATACACTTGTGAGAAAAGACCGAATGTGGAGGAAATACCCACATGGCTTTAACTCTATAAGAAGCGAGTAGTAAGATGATCTTTGAGGACAAAGATCCTGTTTAGGGGTAAATGCTGTGACAATCCGTCAAATTATGATTGATATTTTATTCTCAATATTTATTTGAAAATATTATTTTAATGTTATATTATGAACTCACTTATTTTTGGGAAGTAATTTGGATTTACGTCTTGAAGTAGCATCGACTACGTCTAAACCGGAGGATTCTACGTTACGTGCTTACGTTTACATACACCGTCTTTGGTGACAGTCCGACGTTTCAGAAAATAAATTTGTCCGTGAATATTATTTTGAGATTTTAAATTTGAGTTGGTTCATACAAATTTACGAGAAGAGATTAGGACTTACGATTTTAATTGAACGTCCTTTACGACTAAACCGGAAACCTTAGGATTATGTATTTACGTTTTCGAACTCCATTTTTGATGAGACAATTTTTATTAGATTCATTTTGTGCCGTTGATTCGTAATTATAAAAACGTTTTTCGTAAAACGACCCGAGGGACGCAAATCGAGGAAACTAGAATCGAGAAATACCCGTAAATTAGTGGGATGAGACAAAACAAGTTTTGCCCCACCCCACTAATATGGGAAGGCTACAAATGCTCCACCTCACCCCATATATGTCAAAGCTTCATATGGAAGCTAAAACACATGTTAACTTAAGCTTAACTTGTAAGCTAGCTAACAAAAACCATCAAAACTACCACCTCAAACCATTTACTTCATATTTCAACATGCAAAACTTTCTTCCCTTCCTCTCTCTCTCTAAATTCGTCCAAAAACCACCCCAAATCACCCATCATCATCATCAATTTAACCATAAACTTCATCTATATTCAACATATGTTGATAACCCTTTGAAAAGATGAAGATTGGAGGTGATCTTAACATGTAAAAAGGAGTTTTCAAGGGAGTTTGGGGCTGATTTCTCAAGGAGTTTTCATGAAGAACAAGGGATGATTTTTGGAGTAATCTACAAATACTTGGTGATCCTAGAAGTGGTGTTGATATCTCATAAGATTGGTTAACCAAAACCATGTCTTGTTTATCCAAAAACTCATCATTTCATCACTTTGGTGGTATAAAGATTGTTCTCCTCATCCTCTTGTTATTTTTGATTATGTAATCATGTATTTTATTTCCTATTGTATATGTATATGATGAATATATGATGATAAAAGTATTGTGTGGGGATTTGGTGTTGATAATCATGGGTAAAAAGATGAAAAACTATATGTAAAAATGGTTAATCTTGCTTAAATGGTAGGCTGTATAAAAACAGTAACTAACCACATGTTAGACTGATAAAATGGCAAAGTAGAATCAATATACAGTAAGTAATATGTCTTGTACACATGTGAGAGTTGGCCTTGCAATGGAATCATTATAATGAGTGAGATATGACCAAAACAAGTTTAGAGTACCAATCTGAATAGTCAGTTTTAGACGGACTATTAAGGATATTTAGAGTTGGATTGAGCAGTAGCTAAAGCCAAGTTAATTGTAGCACATATCATGTAGTTTATGGTGTCCAAAAATGAGCTTCTATCTCTTTGTAGAACTCAAGATATGGTAAAAATGGTGAAAGTGAAAGTAAAAATCAGATTTTGAGAAATTAAAGTATAATAGTATTATATAAGCACTCAAATAAATATAGTATAAAATGTGAATTAAAACCCACTAACTTATATATTACATTTATATAAGTATGTACAATGATAAATAAATGGAAATTTTTTAAAAATGGTAGTTTTATAAGTTATAAAACTATAAACATGATTTTTACGACTTTTTCGGCTATTACCGTAAAATTAACGTTTTTCGCCAATTAAAACTTAGACGATCAAACCCGTCTAATGTAAACTTTTATAAACTAATATACTGATATATATAAACATATATAACAAGTAAAAACCGATAAAACCCGAACTATATAACATACGGACATTAACGGGCTAAGTTAACGTTATTTGGACTAATAATACAACAAAATGGGCTAAAACACTTATAAACTTATTTATTGGGCTTAACCCATTTGGGCCCAACATGTAAAGTATAAATACTGATAATACAAGTATGAAAATGGATTAATACAGGTTAATAAACTTATAATAGGCTTATTGGACCTAAAACACGTAAATAGGTAAAACTAGTAAACTAGTAAGAAGTTACCAATACGTAAACACTAAAATGAGTAAAAGAGAATATATAAGCCCACTTGATTATCATATATATATAAAATTATCATATGTATACATAATTGTTATTTTTATAAAGTCACTGGACATGAGTCTAAGACGAGTATTATTTGTCTAGGTTTCCGTGATTGAAGCACGTACCGTACATCCGAATTGCCGATAACCCGCCTTCCCCACATCAATGTGAGTTCATAGCCTCGCACTCTTTTAAATGTTTTTATGAAATGTTCTATAAACCCGCGAGGGAGATAACATGTTAGTTTTTAAAATAGGACACCATTTGTCCCGATTGTTTGTTTATTGATTTGGACCCGAATGATTGTATGACCCGATTGTATGACCCGGTAAATGATTAAAGGACCCGATAGATGAAATCAAATGGATTATTAAAGTTAGGTTATGTCACTAAAAGTCCCATTAGCATGAATTGTGAACTACCGGGATTTGGTAGACGCTTGTGCATATAATAGTACTATTTGGGGACGATCACCCCAGTTCGCGCCTTGACGGTTGATCCCCGTCGTGCCACATTGATTGGTAAGCGAATTTATGTATGAGAAGATTTCCATAGCGTGACCTTTGTGACGACACGCTACTTTAGATGGGCAAATTGAGTATCGGGTTAGCTACCCGTTGTTGGTTTAGTAAGGTAACAATGTCATGCAGCTTATAATAATCCGATTAACGAAATACTACTAGACGCACCGAATTACGATGTGTTGCCTGACTAGCAATACAGGGTCACACTATTGATATTATGTTCGTGTTTTGGTTTTCATAACCATATTCATATAACGGTTTTTATTTTAATACAACGTCATAAGACGTATTTTATGATGTTTTTACGACATTGGCTCGTATAATGATTTTTAAGGCAAAAGCCTATATTATGATTTTGATGAAGATTTGTATAAAATGACTTTGGCTATTTTATGGCCTATTAAAATGATTTGTACAAAATTATTTTCAGTAATAATTTTATACTGATATTATATTGATGGATTTTATTAAACTCTATGAATTCACTCGGCGTTATCGCTGACCTTCTCTTTTAACATGTTTTATCTCAGGTACTTGAAGGTAATTCTCAGGAAGACGACAAAAATTCATGGCTCGCACTTAAACAATAATTTCCATTCAAATACTTTGTAAAACTTTGTATGAAATAATATGACTTGGGACCTATGAACTTTGATATTTATGAATGGAAATGCTTTATTAATAAACTACGTGATTTTTATGCGTTGTCTATGATGTGAGTAATGTGTTATACCGTAACACCAACTAGTCTTCCGCTGTATTAAGTTGTATAAATTTGGGGGTGTTACATACATGTATATGGCTATAGGTATTCTAATTTAAACATAAGCAATTCAAACACATAACTTATACTACGAGAAAACATTTGGCTGCATACGGGGAATCCTAATAAGGAAAGAATGTCCATACTGAAAGGACGGGAATCCGTACCTTATGTCCAGTGAACGAAGAAGATGAACTGAGAGGAATCCTACTTCCGTATCACTAATGCTACATAAATACATACATGAGTAAGTATCTGCTTACTAAATACGTAGCTGGTTTTATGTCATGTCTTAGCTTATTTTATATGTTCTTATCATGTTTTACTATTTTAAAGCCTTAAACTGTGTTTATCTTATATTCTGCTTACTCTGATTAAGTATTTCTGATATTTCATGTATTATTATACTTACTGTGTAATAACAAGTAACTTTCCAAAAATAGCAGGTTTCCTAAAATAGAAAGTTTCCAAAAATAGAAAGCTTCCAAAAATAGAAAGTTACCAAAAATAGAAAGTTTCCAAAAATAGAAAGTTTCCAAAAATAGAAAGTTTCCATAAATAGATTAGCCTTATTTAAATAAGTTTCCATAAATAGATTAGCTGCCTTATTTAAATAAGTTTCCATAAATAGATTAGCTGCCTGAAATAAATAAGTTTCTAAAAATAGAACGTTTCCATGAATAGATTAGCTGCCTTATTTAAATAAGTTTCTAAAAATAGAAGTTTCTATAATTAGAAATAAGCTGGTTAAATAAGCTAAGTATATAAGCCTAAGTGTTTTCATGATTATTTTTTAAGTCATATGATATAATATATAGTTTATTAATTATTTCATGTAATTAAAATAAACTATAGGTTAAAATATTTAATTAAAGTATATCATGTTTTTAATTAAATAAGGTTAAATACTTAGGTTAAAACATGTATTATTATTTATTTTATAATATAACCTAAGTCATGTTAATTAATTAATTATAATCATGGTTTTTAAATAATTAATTAATTTATAAGTCTAAAAATATAAAATACTTAGGTTAATAATTTCATGATTTTAATAATTAAAATAACCTAAGTCATGTTATTAAATTAATCATGCCATGTTCATTAATTTAATTTTAACATAAGATTATAAAAGAAAAATAATCTTAACATACACCGTGAACCGGATCTTGACTAAGAACCATGAACCGGACATGAAATCGACACCATACCCCGAACCAATTCGGGGTTACCCTTGTCTTGATGCTGCCGTGGGACCCACACCAACAAACCGGGGCCATATGGTCTCGGTGGTGGTCAAATGGCCAAACCGAGACCCTCTCGGGTTCGGTTTAGGCGCGGCCAAGAACAAACACCCCTTAAACATCCCTTTTTGATTTATACCAAAACCAATTTCATGTTAGATCTATGATTTAATTATGTTTTTAAGAAAAACATATCATGTTCTTAATTATTAAAAGATTAAATCAAAAGAAAAGGGTTTAAACGAATTACCGAATGCGTGGATCTAAAGAACGATGAACAAACACGAACACTAGCAATAAATCCAGGATCCAAGATCAATCAAACACCCTTTTGGTGTGTTTGAAGGTGGCGGCCAAAAGAAACAAAAGAAGGAGGAGGAGAGCTTTTTTAGGTTTTTGTGAAAATCCTCTGTAAAGTGAAAATGAGTAGTGTTTTTCCCTTAACCCCCTTCTTTAGTAAATTTTGATGGGCTTGGCCCATCCTCCTTCCTAATTTCGTGGCATATGGGCCCACATGGGGTAACCCGATCATTTTCTGTGTCTAATTAATAAGTGTGTTCTCGTGTTCGTGTTTTACGTGTTTGTTCGTGTTTATTTGTGTTCGCGTTTTGTGTGTTCTCGTTAAATAATTACCGTGACCTAATATATTTATTTACGCTCGTAATAAATATATATATGTAATTAATAATAGTTCGTGATTTAATTACGTTCGTGATTTCATGATCGCATGTTCGTGATTAATTATTGTTTAAATAATTAATGCGTGTTCGTGCGTAATAAATACTTATCGTGTTCTAACACGTACGTAATACGTAAAATCCGAACACGTAAACGTAATCGTACTATAAAAGGAAAGTTTTAATCTAGTACGTACGATCTTAAGGGTACTATTCATGATAAAAGCATGCGGGTTTTACAACTCTTCCCTCCTAAAAAGAATAATTCGTCCCCGAATTATAGGTAACCTAACTGAAAGAGAAACATACCCGAATCAAACTGAGAGGGTATGTAAGATAATTGAACGTACGGGGTTCCTGGCAGAATGAACGCGGAACGTGACATGTCTTGAAAGGACATGGAACGTGACGTGACTGAAAGGACATATCTAGTTGATAAGAGAAAAACGGATAAAAGTCCGGATGAACTTGTCTGTTTCCAAGTGGCTTCCCTCTTGGAACGGTTCCTTCAGAAGATCCTGACACTAATGATAAATCTTTGTCCTCCTGACCTTGACTTGAAATACGAAGAAGTTCTTGGTTATCAACTTAAGGTAGATCCCCTAAATCGATCGAGGGAAGAAAAGAAAAAAACAATTAACGTGTAAGGGCAACTAAAACGCTACGATGCAAGACAATCTGACTTAACTGATAATTAGAAACGATGCGCGAGACATAAAGAAACGTAGTACGTGAAACATTTTGAACGTGATACGTAAAAATTTTTGAGCGTGCTACGTGAAGATATGGCGAGTGTAGTATGAGTAAACATATCTTGATCCATGATACGTGTAACATATCTTGATCGTGATATGAGGAACGTGGAATGAACATGACATGTGAAACATATCGTGATCATAGAATATAATGGCGGTAACGCCAAACGCTACAAGGTGAGACGTGGAATATGACGTGAAACGTCTATCTGATGATGGAGAGTTATACTAAACTTGGGTCTGGTCTCTCAAGTTCTTGCAAAACTTCCCAGAACGAAATGAACGTAAAATCTTAAGCCCAGACACGATCATGAACGTGAATAGTGTCATGAACGCGAGCGCGAAAGCAAGTCGTGGAATTAGAATGAAGACGTGAAGTAAAAAAAGGAGCACAATTGTGAATCTTTGTCTGACCCGATAACTGAGGGATTGCCAAGTGATCGGATGAACCTTTGTTAGAACACGTCCGATCAATATGTTGGTTCTGAAATCCCTGCAGATGTAAGGATTCTGCAGACTTGATCAAACTGTTTGTGATACCCAGATAGCATTATGCTTCTTCTGAGTTTGTGTTAATCTGGTAACCAAAACCCATGGAGATCTTGTCCCTTTTCGATTCACAATTTCCGATGATGAAAACATCCCAGTCTGTTGGTGTCCTATCTTAACCTGTTTGTATGACAGGTATGAAGATATGAACGTAACTGTATCTTGCTTCATCGAACTTGATACATTGTTTTTTACGAAACTCTGAGTCTATGAATACAAACTTCTCTTAGCGTAGGATTTTCTAGAACACCTAATGTAATGTAGGGTTATCTCCTTTATGCATAAGCTGAGTCATGGTGAGATTAACCATAGAAACCCATGTGATTCATCGTGTCACTATAATCAAACAGAATTGATGTTGGAAAAAAACATTTCCAGGGTAAAATTTCTCTTGTCATAGAATTTGCAACATAGTGCAGATATGGTCTTCCTGTTCTTCTCTAGGCTTAGAGGAAATCAGGTTATCCTCAATGAAAACACTGATGAGTTTGCTATGAGTTCATGGAAACACATTCTTATAATGTCGTTGGAGCATTGATGAAACTAATTCAAAATCATAAATCTAGCATGACCGAGTCGTGCACGAATAGCAGTCATGAACATGTCCTGCTCTTTCACTCGTCACTGTTGGCAGCATGATCATGAGTTCGATCTTGGAAAAGTGATTAACACTATAAGGTCGATTGGACATGTTGTCTGTACGTGGAGGAGAATAACGGTCATGAATGGTGATTTGTTTAAAAACCGACGGTAGTCGACGCATAATCTTATGTTACCGTTCTTCTCCTTGAAGGTTCTTTTGGAGTATAAGGGACAATTTTGGAATAATCCGTTGGTTATGCGTAAAAGGAATTCAGTAGTCGTGTCTTACTGACAGCTAGAAAGTTTTAGTAATCATGGCTAACAAAGCACGTGCTTGGAAAGCATAGATAATTTGTACAGATTTTCCTGATGGAAAAAATCAAGCTGAATGTATTCAGGAGCCTGAACATTACTATACATAATTATGAATCATAGGATGGTGTGCTGTTCGTAGTCTATAATTATGATAAAATTCATCTCGTGTCTGTCCGAGGAAATGCGTTAGCAGCTTGGATCTGATCATTAAGCTGAAGGAAAACCTTCGTATACGTGGGAATACGAAAGGCGTCCTTCATGGCCATGAATATATGAACTATGGTGAAAGAAATGAAAGTGACATCGGCAACGTGACAGTTCTCACTGATGTGCTGGTAATGGTATTGAAATTCTTGTGGCCTGATTAATACTTGTCATAACAAAATGGATATACCCTTGGAGGGTACCCTGAATTTCTCATAGTTGGACGTGAGTCATGTGTCTTGACTCGTTTCTTGGAACTATAAGCATGCCATATATCTTGACTGGTGTCTTGACATATGTCTTCAGAAAGTATACGTGAGACATGTGTCTTGACTGATGTCTTGACATGTGCCTTCAGAAAGTATACGTGAGATATGTGTCTTGACTGATGTCTTGACATGTGTCTCGAGACGTAATTCAATAGAACTACATTATTAGGTTATTATGCCAGACTTGGCGGATCGGTTGGACTACTGATCCTTTGTATGTCTGATCACATCCGCGGCCGGAGCCTCGGTTGCGATTTCTAGGATAGTTCTGTCATAGTAGTTGTTACTATCGTCTTGTCTGTTAGTTCCATGATGGTCATTCTCATGACCGTGATTCATGTAACTATTCAACTGAGTGGCCGGCCGGTACCGGTTTGCACTCATATGGCTGAAATGACAGCCGAATGACGTGTGACATGTAACTAAGAATTAGGGACAATGATTGATGGAAATTGTCTGATGGTGAAGCATCTTCTCGTCCGATTGCTTTGCTTTGACGCCTTTGTCTTCGTCTTGTCGGATCTCCAGGTTTTGAAGAACATCCGCATCTCGTAGCGTCTCCGAACGTCAACAGCATCAACCTTTAGTAACATCTCCCAGTTATGAGCGGCATCAGCAATCTTGTAGAATATCAGCAATTGAAAATACGCCTGAGGTGATTCAGAATCGACTAGCGAATACTCGTAAGGTACGTGTAATACACATGAAATACGGTATGTGGAGTACACGTGGAATGCACATGAAATGATCGGTATGGGGTCGATCATTTATCATGATCTAAAGAAAGTATATCGGATAAACGGTTAGGAAAACCATCATGATAACCTGGCAATGCCAGTATATACCTCATTCTAGTTGCATAGAGAAACGCTAAAGTGTTGTTACACAAAATTCAACGATGATTTGCCTGACAGCATGATCAATGAAAACCAACAATGACTATCATGAAAGCAGAATTCAATGAAATCCAACAATGTCTTGCGTGAAAGCATAAATAACAAAAGAGGCGTCAACATGAAGACGTAATCAACATGAAGATGGAATTATCATGAAGGAACATAAAACGATCTATCATAAAGGAGTGTATAACATAATCAGCATGAAACCGAAGTTAACCATGACAGTATGAAAACATACTTGACATAAAAACATAGTAACTTATGAGGGGACATGAAAAAATAAATTTTATGCCAATAAATCATGAGAAAAAAAATTTATGCATGAAAACAGTGCATGAATGCGTAAAGTTAGTTTATAAAAACCTTTTATATGTGCGAGGGGACGCCTATGGGTCGGTCCCAAAATAAAATACATGGCGAGGGGACGCCTATGGGTCGGTCCCAAAGTTAAAAGTTTCGATAAAAGCACATGCGACTAAATAAGGCCAGTCCTGTACCAACCATTACTTAGTCATAATCCCTGCAACAATGATACATGAAACATAAATAAATGAAACTTATCTGTCAAATCTTATCAGAAAATTTTTTTATGTGACTAATTATGAACTACTGGGGTTCAGTCTACATAGCCACAATTCACGAGGAACATTATGCATGAAACAATGACACATAACTAAATATGAATGACGGTCGTCCATCCATATTAGTAAAACAATATCGATGAAAACATCAAGGTTAAAACCTCAAGGTGCTGAAAACATCATGGTTAAAACAACAATGCGCTGAAAACATCAATACGTGGAATAACAAACGTTGGCTTAGGAAGCTCCTGGTGACTACCCACTAGTCACAGGTCGAGTTTTAGAGCCTACAGGTCGAAACCTGTCTCTGATACCATAATTGTAACACCCCATTTTGATAATGGAATGCCACGCGTAATTATGGCGTGTCATCAAAGCATACAAGGATAAATGTCTAAAACATTACATGACCGTAGGGATAACCGGAATCAAACATCGGTTCCCAAACATAAGCCGCAAAACATAATAAAGCAAAAGAAATGAATGAAAGACTAAACAAGCATAAGTATATGAGGGCAAGAAGGAAAAGAAGTCTCTAGAAGCTTCCATCCTATGCACGTCCTCCAAATGCTCGAGTCTTCCCTAGGGTAGCTGCCGTTTTGGGACATGGAAAGGAAAGTAACGGCTGACCAAAACGCTCAGTGCACGGATATAGACATAGTATGAATGACTAAGCATAATAAAGACTTAATAGCAGCGGAATTGTATAAGTCCTGGAAAACCTGGAACATGTTCATAAAACTGGTTTTATAGTTTGAAAAGCCTTATGTTTATCTTCTGAAAACTGTTTAATATATTTTACCATTAGCCAATATAGGTCATGAAAATCCACCGTGCATGAATACTTGGAGGGGTGACCTCATCATGCAAATTAGAGGGGCTGCCTCTAATTTAATACACTGGTTCTGGGTAGGAGGGATCAGCTCCTTGTGAAGGATGCAAGGCACACACTACATTCACCATGAAATCCTGACTGAAAACATGTAATTAGGATGCACCCATACGCCCCACATGATAAATATAAAAATATGGCCAAAAGCTGAAGGGACGCCACGAGCAATCACTCCGCCGTGGTGAAGTCATAACATCAGTGCCTCTAATGTTATGGTTATGGTACCTCCATAACTAGGTGAAACTGGTCATGCATGTATATGGCTATAGGTATTCTAATTTGAACATAAGCAATTCAAACACATAACTTATACTACGGGAAAACATTTGGCTGCATACGGGGAATCCTAATAAGGAAAGAATGTCCATACTGAAAGGACGGGAATCCGTACCTTATGTCCAGTGAACGAAGAAGATGAACTGAGAGGAATCCTACTTCCGTATCACTAATGCTACATAAATACATACATGAATAAGTATCTGCTTACTAAATACGTAACTGGTTTATGTCATGTCTTAGCTTATTTTATATGTTCTTATCATGTTTTACTGTTTTAAAGCCTTAAATTGTGTTTATCTTATATTCTGCTTACTCTGATTAAGTATTTCTGGTATTTCATGTATTATTATACTTACTGTGTAATAATAAGTAACTTTCCAAAAATAGCAGGTTTCCTAAAATAGAAAGTTTCCAAAAATAGAAAGTTTCCAAAAATAGAAAGTTACCAAAAATAGAAAGTTTCCAAAAATAGAAAGTTTCCAAAAATAGAATTACTGTTTAAAATAGATAAGTTTCTAAAAATAGAAAGTTTCCATAAATAGACCAGCTGCCTTATTTAAATAATTTTCCATAAATAGATTAGCTGCCTTATTTAAATAAGTTTCCATAAATAGATTAGCTGCCTGAAATAAATAAGTTTCTAAAAATAGAACGTTTCCATAAATAGATTAGCTGCCTTATTTAAATAAGTTTCTAAAAATAGAAGTTTCTATAATTAGAAATAAGCTGGTTAAATAAGCTAAGTATATAAGCCTAAGTGTTTTCATGATTATTTTTTAAGTCATATGATATAATATATAGTTTATTAATTATTTCATGTAATTAAAATAAACTATAGGTTAAAATATTTAATTAAAGTATATCATGTTTTTAATTAAATAAGTTTAAGTAACATGTATTATTATTTATTAATAATATAACCTAAGTCATGTTAATTAATTAATTATAACTATGGTTTTTAAATAATTAATTAATTTATAAGTCTAAAAATATAAAATACTTAGGTTAATAATTTCATGATTTTAATAATTAAAATAACCTAAGACATGTTATTAAATTAATCATGCCATGTTCATTAATTTAATTTTAACATAAGATTATAAAAGAAAAATAATCTTAACATACACCGTGAACCGGATCTTGACTAAGAACCATGAACCGGACATGAAATCGACACCATACCCCGAACCAATTAGGGGTTACCCTTGTCTTGATGCTTCCGTGGGACCCACACCAACCAACCAGGGCCATATGGTCTCGGTGGTGGTCAAATGGCCAAACCGAGACCCTCTCGGGTTCGGTTTAGGCGCGACCAAGAACAAACACCCCTTAAACATCCCTTTTTGATTTATACCAAAACCAATTTCATGTTAGATCTATGATTTAATTATGTCTTTAAGAAAAACATATCATGTTCTTAATTATTAAAAGATTAAATCAAAAGAAAAGGGTTTAAACGAATTACCGAATGCGTGGATCTAAAGAACGATGAACAAACACGAACACTAGCAATAAATCCAAGATCCAAGATCAATCAAACACCCTTTTGGTGTGTTTGAAGGTGGCGGCCAAAAGAAACAAAAGAAGGAGGAGGAGAGCTTTTTTAGGTTTTTGTGAAAATCCTTTGTAAAGTGAAAATGAGTAGTGTTTTTCCCTTAACCCCCTTCTTTAGTAAATTTTGATGGGCTTGGCCCATCCTCCTTCCTAATTTCGTGGCATATGGGCCCACATGGGGTAACCCGATCATTTTCCGTGTCTAATTAATAAGTGTGTTCTCGTGTTCGTGTTTTACGTCTTTGTTCGTGTTTATTTGTGTTCGCGTTTTGTGTGTTCTCGTTAAATAATTACCGTGACCTAATATATTTATTTACGCTCGTAATAAATATATATATGTAATTAATAATAGTTCGGGATTTAATTACGTTCGTGATGTCATGATCGCATGTTCGTGGTTAATTATTGTTTAAATAATTAATGCGTGTTCGTGCGTAATAAATACTTATCGTGTTCTAACACGTACGTAATACGTAAAATCCTAACACGTAAACGTAATCGTACTATAAAAGGAAAGTTTTAATCTAATACGTACGATCTTAAGGGTACTATTCATGATAAAAGCATGCGGGTTTTACAAAAAGACTTACTTGAATTGAAGAAATTAAAAGTGCATAACATGAAATTAAATTGCAAGAAATTAAATGACAAGAAATGAAAATGGTGGAAGTGTGGCTTGTCAAGCCACCAACAACTTGAAAATGAACTAAGCCTAATCTATATATAGGGGTGATTAGGGAGGAGCTTAGGAAGCTTCCTCCCTCTTTCCTCTTTTCCTTATTTGCACACTTAAGTCCTTTTCTTCTTAATTGTTTGTTAATCTTGGACTTAATGACTTTGTCTCAGAATTTCTTTGAACTCGTCTTGAATTTTCTTCATAAATAAGACTCGAGTTCTTCGACTTTTAGTAAACTTCCGTCTTTTGACTTTTTCTTCGATAAATCTTCAGAATTGGTCTTGGACTTCCGTTCTTTTTCCACTCTTGATCTTTCAACTTCATCTTTCGTCTTTTTCTTCGATAAAATCCCGTGAATGCCGTGTTTTCTCCACTTTTCACCTTTTCGTCCTAAATCACAACAAAAACACAAACCACGCATAATTCCGACATAAATGACATAAAATACACGTTTTTGCTCGGTTATTATTGTAATTAAGTGGTAAAAAGGATGGCTGTTTTCACACCTATCAAATCCCCTACACTTAACCATTGCAATGTCCCCATGCAATGCATTAGTTACAAAGCACGTTTTACACTTTCCATCATAATCAACCTACCTTGGCCTTTATTAAACAACTAAGGAAAATCAAAAAGATAGAAAATAACAAGATACAACAAGGAAGAAACTTGTAAAGAAATCTAAGACTTACATTAGGGCTTATGTGTCATGAATGTTCATCACCCTCAAGTTTCATGTTCCCCATGCCAAGCTTAAAAACAAGATCATTGTTAGTACAAGTTAGCATAACAAACATTTACTCATGTGGTTCAATTAATCACTTAAACTCCCTTATTCCTACGAGTATCTCTTATATTTTATTGATGTCTTGAATGATCACGAGGATGCATTGTTGACTTATTTTGATAATTTATTTAGGTTGAAAGCAAAGTAGGACGATTTGATCAATAGTTAGCTAAGGGACAAAATCTCTTAAAACTGCTTCTCGGGATATCAAAAAGTTCATATCTTGGCATAACTTGGTTCACGATTTGAGACCTTTCTCGGGCCGATATTTGGCATGTACTTCATACTTCATATCTTCGAGAGACGTTTTTGAGATAATGGTCTTCTCTTCGTTATAGAGTTTCTTCACTTGGAGACTTTTAAGGGGTACTCCAGCTTTGTTGACCACGACTTCATGATTATTTCTTCAATCTCTAATTGGGATTTTGAGATACAACGATCCGCCTCCTTTTCGGACTTGGATCTATTTATCCTCATACCTTTTTAGGGTCTTTTCGGATAGACTTCTCCATGATCTTTATGGGAGTTGATTGCTTTTCGTCGTGAGTCTTGATCCTTCATATTGATTTTGGGAATAATGCTTTTCAAATCACTTTGGATCTTCAGCAATAAAATTGAATCCTCATGCCTTGTTAGGGCCTTTTCAGACTCGCCAATCTTCGCGCCCCGCTTCATAAGTTATGCCTTGGCTATGAACTCTTATCATTACCGAGCAACTTTTAAACGATCTTGGGCTAGAAGCTAAGTAACTTTTCAAATCGTACGACCTTACTTATTGCATTTATTTATTTACAAGCGATGGGAGAAAAAGATCATAATTAACTCACATAAGTTAATGAAAGAATACCAAACTTGTAACCAACTCTATCATTTCTCGTTCTCCATAATTTAAAATCTCAAGGAATGAGACTCGTGGATACTTAGCCCAATAAACCAATTAAGGTCTACACGGTTAAGGATACTAGCTAGAGTGAACTTGGATAAGTAAACTCGGGTTCGAGAAAACGAACTTTTTCAAATAGCAAAAATCTTTACATTAAAATGGTGCCGCTGCCGGCTCTTTTCGTGCAGATTAACGGTTTTTTGTGAGAGACGCGTTGGCTTTTGGGATGCGTTCACTTGTCAACGTTATTTTTTCGAGTCAAAAAATTTCAAAAAAAAAAAAATCCAAAAACATTTGAAAAATCTTAAAAAGCATTTCTTTTTCAAAGTTTTGCACCAAAAATATTCTTCTTGCTTATCTATCTTTCTCCATGGATTTTTATGTCCATTGCGTCGGGTGTGGGAGACAACTGTACGGGAACGACTCTTGTCAATGGTGTACATGTGAGCGGTGCGGAAACGATATCGACAACACACAATTAGGATTTTGTCCCTTTTGCAACTCGACTAATTCATTCTTTTTGAACCCACATCCTGTTCCCCGTGCATCTATTGTGGAAGCGGTTCTCATTGGCATGTTTCGTGCCCGGTTAGATACTCGTATGGTCACGGGCAAGAACCGGGGTACAATTATGACAATGAAAATAGCTATCCACAAGACGCACCCAGTCTTTTTCCTCACCCGTTTTGCAACAACTGTGGGGGTCCTCACGAAAGTTTTCACTGCCCTACAGGGGATCAAAATTACTATAATTATACCCCTTCCAGTTTTGACCAACCCCTGCAATACCCAATTGATCATCAGCCTCGTCACGAGATGAGTTACCAAGAACCAATTGACGATCTTGCTACAGCCTTTCAAGAACAAAGAAACGATCTTGCTATAGCTTTTCAAGAACAAAGCAAAGAGCTTTTACACACGCTGCAAACTTGTATGGAGTCATTTTTACAGCAGGGAGATCAGACGAGTACTCATATCCCTGAGCTTATTATTGGCCCTTTAGGTAATGAGGAGAGCGATAACGATGATGAGGTTATTTTCGACGAGGAGGAATTTCTAAAGCAAAGTAAGACTTCTTCCCTTCCTCCTTCGTCTATTGCTATCACACCCGAGGAGCCCGTTGGCTCTCTCATCATGGAGGATGAGCATATTGACGTTATCTCGGCAACTGAATAGGACAAATTCCTAAAGTCTCGTGTCGAGGAACTTGTCGTCATCCCAAGTGAGCCCGCAGGTATTCCGGAAAATCTGTGTGATGTGCCGACTTTTGCGGAGCTTAAGGACGAGGTCGATTTGATAGTCATTGATCACATAATCACAAATCCACAAGCGCTAATTGATTTTCCCAACAAGAGTTCAACATGTGGTGAGTATGATGATTTCGTCTTCGAGCCCGAGATTGAGGAAATTATCGACCGAGAGCTAGCTCTTTTACCTCTGCCTCCTCCTATAAGCGAGGTCGACTTTTCCAACATCGATGCCGAACTTGATGAGTTGGAACGTCTTATTTTTCATAATAATGACGAACCAACTAACATGCCCAAACATCCTATTCTCGAGGAGTTACCTAATCAACACTCCTCTTATGAGAATTACGTTTACCACATTCGTGAGGATTTACCTTATCAACAATCCCCACAAATGAATGATGGTTTCGTACTTGATCGTGATCTTTTCAACCGAGTTTCTACACTCCTTATCCACGATGATATTCACAAGATCTACTTTCATGAGGATCAATGCTTTGACCCGGGAGGTGACATGGACCATTCTATTATTGATAACTTTACGGCTTTGCCAATTGGTCTGCATCCATTGTCTTTGGAGGATGACAATGTGATTCCCTTACCCATCCCACCTCCCGTCAATCTGGATTTCACTTGCTTTTCTTATATTGAGCATACTTTCCTACCATTCAAGACTTATCCTCCCGCCTCTCCTTTGTTGATGTCCTCCGGGAACGAGGACAAGGTCTTTGATCCCGGTATCACATTCGAGGCTTCCCCATGGACCATTTAATTCGGGGACGAGTCAGGCTCGTGACTCGGTTAAAAAAAACAAGCGCTTTTTGGGAGGCAACCCAATTATCTATCTATCTTTCCTGTTTTCACCATAAGTGTAGGGGAGCCCCGTTGGTGTTTCTTGTTCTCTTTCTTATCATGTGCAGGGATTAGAGCTTCAAAGACACACTCTTGATGACTTTTGACGAACCATGATTCCGTGTTCCCTTCTTCCCGGTTCTATCCTAAACTCTTTTCGATTCACTATTTTATATTTCTCAATATTAAAATAGGAATCTCTTTAGTGGTCTTTTCCTTAACGAGATCTAAACAAAGTGCACAATGTCCTAAGTGTAGGGGAGTTTACTCTCACATGCTTAAACGTTGAGGACAATGTTTATATTAAGTGTAGGAGGGACTTCTATCGAAGTTAAGTGGTCTTTTCCTTGTATTTGTCCTCATTTTAACCGGAAAATCAATTTTTCGACATTTTTCAAAATTTTTAATCTATTTTGGCCAAGTTGTAGTCTCCTTTATTTTTGTTTCTTTCTAGCATTTTAATAAAATGGTTTTAGCAAGTTTAGATATCTTAGATATATTAGGCCCGTTGTGAATATTTTGACTCAACCCGAGTTTACTTATCCAAGTTCACTCTAGCTAGTATCCTTAACCATGTAGACCTTAATTGGTTTATTAGGCTAAGCATCCACGAGTCTCATTCCTTGAGATTTTAAATTGTGAAGAACGAGAAATGATAGAGTTGGTTACAAGTTTTGTATTCTTTCATTAACTTATGTGAGTTAATTATGATCTTTTTCTCCCCTCGCTTGTAAATAAATAAATGCAATAAGTAAGGTCGTACGATTTGAAAAGTTACTTAGCTTCTAGCCCAAGATCGTTTAAAAGTTGCTCGGTAATGATAAGAGTTCATAGCCAAGGCATAACTTATGAAGCGGGGCGCGAAGATTGGCGAGTCCAAAAAGGCCCTAACAAGGCATGAGGATTCCATTTTATTGCTAAAGATCCAAAAGTGATGTGAAGAGCATTATTCCCAAAATCAATATGAAGGATCAAGACTCACGACGAAAAGCAATCAACTCCCATAAAGATCATGGAGAAGTCTATCCGAAAAGACCCTAACAAGGTATGAGGATAAATAGATCCAAGTCCGAAAAGGAGACGAATCGTTGTATCTCAAAATCCTAATTAGAGATTGAAGAATAATCATGAAGTCGTGGTCAACAAAGTTGGAATACCCCTCAAAAGTCTCCAAGTGAAGAAACTCTATTAACGATGAGAAGACCATTATCTCAAGAACGTCTCTCAAGATATGAAGTATGAAATACATGCCAAATATCGGCCCGAGAAAGGTCTCAAATCGTGAACCGAGTTATGCCAAGATATGAACTTTTTGATATCCCGAGAAGCAGTTTTAAGAGATTTTGTCCTTTAGCTAACCATTGATCAAATCATCCTACTTTGCTTTCAGCCTAAATAAATTATCGAAATAAGTCAACAATGCATCCTCGTGATCATTCAAGACATAAATAAAATATAAGAGATACTCGTAGGAATAAGGGAGTTTAAGTGATTAATTGAACCACATGAATAAATGTTTGTTATGCTAACTTGTGCTAACAATGATCTTGTTTTTAAGCTTGGCATGGGGAACGTGAAACTTGAGGGTGATGAACATTCATGACACACAAGCCCTAATGTAAGTCTTAGATTTCTTTACAAGTTTCTTCCTTGTTGCATCTTGTTATTTTCTATCTTTTTGATTTTCCTTAGTTGTTTAATAAAGGCCAAGGTAGGTTGATTATGATGGAAAATGTAAAACGTGCTTTGTAACTAATTCATTGCATGAGGACATTGCATTGGTTAAGTGTAGGGGATTTGATAGGTGTGAAAACACCCATCCTTTTTACCACTTAATTACAATAATAACCGAGCCAAAACGTGTATTTTATGTCATTTATGTCAGAATTATGCGTGGTTTGTGTTTTTGTTGTGATTTAGGACGAAAAAGTGAAAAGTGGAGAAAACACGGCATTCATGGGCTTTTATCGAAGAAAAAGACGAAAGACGAAGTCGAAAGATCAAGAATGGAAAAAGAACGGAAGTCCAAGACAAATTCTGAAGATTTATCGAAGAAAAAGTCAAAAGACGGAAGTTTACTAAAAGCCGAAGAACTCGAGTCTAATTTACGAAGAAAATTCAAAGACGAGTTTAAAGAAATCCCAAGACAAAATCATTAAGTCCAAGATTAACAAACAATTAAGAAGAAAAGGGCTTAAGTGTGCAAATAAGGAAAAGAGGAAAGAGGGAGGAAGCTTCCTAAGCTCCTCCGTAATCACCCCTATATATAGTTTAGGCTAGCTTCGTTTTCATGTTGTTGGTGGATTGACAAGCCACACTTCCGCCATTTTCATTTCTTGTCATTTAATTTCTTGCAATTTAATTTCATGTTATGCACTTTTAATTTCTTCAATTCAAGTAAGTCTTTTTATTTTGGAATCTTTTCTTTTAATCAAGTTCTTATCTTTAATCATCTTCTTCTCCCTTTCTTACTTTGCTTCTCTTTGATTCATGTTCATCCTTGATTTGTTTTCATCTTAATGCTTATTTGATCTAAAGTTTTCTTAAAAAGTTCATCTTTTTAAAAGTTTTATTTGAAAGTTTGCTTATTTTTAAGTTTGATAAGTTGTTATTCTTGCTTATTAAGTCAATTTCGATTTAGATTCGTGCAAGTTTTAGTTTGAGCTTATTAACCATAGCTTATTGCTTTTGCTTAATTTTCGGATCAAAAAGTTAGATCGGAAAGGGTAAACCCCTTTCCAATCACGTATTCCAATCACCTTGATTGGAAAAGGGTTTTACATTCCAATCAGCATTCCAATCAGCATTCCAATCAGCATTCCAATCAGCATTCCAATCAACATTCCAATCAGCATTCCTTTCGCATTCCTTTTACATTCCTATTAGCATTCCAATCAGCATTTCAATCAACATTCCAATCAACATTCCAATTAGCATTCCTATTAGCATTCCAATCAACATTCCAATCAGCATTCCAATCAGCATTCCAATCAGCATTCCAATCAACATTCCAATCAACATTCCAATCAACATTCTAATCAATATTCCAATCAACATTCCAATCAGCATTCCAATCAACATTCCAATCAGCATTCCAATCAACATTCCAATTAGCATTCCTATTAGCATTCCAATCAGCATTCCTATCAGCATTCCTTTTAGCATTCCTTTCAGCATTCCTTTTACTTATCGCAGTTTACATTTTCATTTTACTTAGTAATAGATAACCAAACCATTTTCATTTCCACCAAGAACAATTGAGTCGCACTTTGAACCGGAAATCAATTCGAGAAGATACCGAGAAACGAGAACTTTCAACTAGTAAAATCTCATACATTAAAATGGCGCCGCTGCCGGGGATAAAAATCTATGTAACCAAGTGAACGGGTCGATATCGTTTCCGCACCGCTCACATGTACACCATTGACAAGAGTCGTTCCCGTACAATCGTCTCCCACACCCGACGCAATGGACATAAAAATCCATAAAGAAAGATAGACAAGCAAGAAGAATATTTTTGGTGCAAAACTTTGAAAAAGAAATGCTTTTTATGATTGTTCAAATGTTTTTGGATTTTTTTGAAAATTTTTAGACACGAAAAATAACGTTCACAAGTGAACGGGTCCCAACAGCCAACGCGTCTCTCACAAAAAACCGTTAATCTTCACGAAAAGAGCCGGCAGCGATGCCATTTTAATGTAGAGATTTTACTAGTTGAAAAAGTTCGTTTTCTCGGTATCTTCTCGAATTGATTTCCGGTTCAAAGTGCGACTCAATTGTTCTTGGTGGAAATGAAAATGGTTTGGTTATCTATTACTAAGTAAAATGAAAATGTAAATTGCGATAAGTAAAAAGAATGCTGAAAGGAATGCTAAAAGGAATGCTGATAGGAATGCTGATAGGAATGCTGATTGGAATGCTAATAGGAATGCTAATTGGAATGTTGATTGGAATGCTGATTGGAATGTTGATTGGAATGCTGATTGGAATGTTGATTGGAATGCTGATTGGAATGTTGATTGGAAAGATGTTTGGAATGCTGATTGGAATGCTGATTGGAATGTTGATTGTAATGCTAATAGGAATGCTAATTGGAATGTTAATTGGAATGTTGATTGGAATGCTGATTGGAATGCTGATTGGAATGCTACTAGGAATGTAAAAGAAATGCGAAAGGAATGCTGATTGGAATGTTGATTGGAATGCTGATTGGAATGTTGATTGGAAAGATGATTGGAATGTAAAACCCTTTTCCAATCAAGGTGATTGGAATACGTGATTGGAAAGGGGTTTACCCTTTCCGATCTAACTTTTTGATCCGAAAATTAAGCAAAAGCAATAAGCTATGGTTAATAAGCTCAAACTAAAACTTGCACGAATCTAAATCGAAATTGACTTAATAAGCATGAATAACAACTTATCAAACTTAAAAATAAGCAAACTTTCAAATCAAACTTTTAAAAACATGAACTTTTTAAGAAAACTTTAGATCAAATAAGCATTAAGATGAAAAAAAATAAAGGATGAACATGAATCAAAGAGAAGCAAAGTAAGAAAGGGAGAAGAAGATGATTAAAGATAAGAACTTGATTAAAAGAAAAGATTCCAAAATAAAAAGACTTACTTGAATTGAAGAAATTAAAAGTGCATAATATGAAATTAAATTGCAAGAAATTAAATGACAAGAAATGAAAATGGTGGAAGTGTGACTTGTCAAGCCACCAACAACTTGAAAATGAACTAAGCCTAATCTATATATAGGGGTGATTAGGGAGGAGCTTAGGAAGCTTCCTCCCTCTTTCCTCTTTTCCTTATTTGCACACTTAAGTCGTTTTCTTCTTAATTGTTTGTTAATCTTGGACTTAATGACTTTGTCTCGGGATTTCTTTGAACTCGTCTTGAATTTTCTTCATAAATAAGACTCGAGTTCTTCGGCTTTTAGTAAACTTCCGTCTTTTGACTTTTTCTTCGATAAATCTTCAGAATTGGTCTTGGACTTCCGTTCTTTTTCCACTCTTGATCTTTCGACTTCATCTTTCGTCTTTTTCTTCGATAAAAGCCCGTGAATGCCGTGTTTTCTCCACTTTTCGCCTTTTCGTCCTAAATCACAACAAAAACACAAACCACGCATAATTCTGACATAAATGACATAAAATACACGTTTTGGCTCGGTTATTATTGTAATTAAGTGGTAAAAAGGATGGGTGTTTTCACACCTATCACCTACCATCGACAATCCTCAGGATTTAGAGCTTAAGGAATTACCGCCACATCTCGAGTACGTGTTCCTTGAAGATAAGAATAATTCGCCCGTCATCATTGCTAAGGACTTGAAAGAAGAAGAAAAATCTCGCCTCATCGCCGTGCTTAAAAATCATAAGAAGGCAATCGCTCGGAAAATTTCCGATATCCGCGGAATTGATCCGAACTTTTGTACTTACAAGATTCTCATGGAAGATGACTTTAAACCCGCAATCCTGAGCCAAAGAAGGGTTAATCCTCGCATTCATGACGTCATCAAACAAGAGGTTATCAAACTTCTTGATGCCGGCTTGATTTACCCTATTTCGGATTCGCCGTGGGTAAGTCCCGTCCATTGTGTGCCCAAGAAGGGCGGAATAACCGTTGTTCCCAATGAACACAACGAGTTGATTCCCACTCGTCTCGTTACTGGGTGGAGAGTTTGTATCGACTATCGCAAACTCAATGATGCCACGAGAAAATATCACTTTCCTCTTCCTTTCATGGATCAAATGCTCGAGCGTCTTGTGGGTAATGACTATTACTGCTTTTTAGACGGTTTCTCTGGGTATTTTCAAATTCCCATCGATCCCAAAGACCAAGAAAAGACCACATTCACTTGTCCCAATGGAACATTTGCTTACAAACGTATGCCTTTTGGTTTATGCAATGCTCCTGGGACATTCCAAAGGTGTATGATGGCTATCTTCCATGACATGGTTGAAGAAACTATGGAAGTATTCATGGATGATTTCTCGGTTTATGGCGATTCTTTCTCTGTCTGCCTTGCCAATTTAGAACGTATGCTTAAGCGGTGTGAAGACACTCGCCTTGTTCTTAATTGGGAAAAATGCCATTTCATGGTAAAAGAGGGCATCGTGCTAGGACACAAAATCTCCAAAGCCGGTCTTGAAGTGGACCGTGCTAAAGTTGATGTTATTTCTAAGTTGCCTCCACCTTCAACCGTGAAGGGTGTGAGAAGTTTCCTTGGTCATGCGGGCTTCTATCGTCGCTTTATCAAAGATTTTTCTAAAATCGCTCGCCCGATTACCCACCTCTTGGAAAAAGATACTCCTTTTATCTTTTCTGATGAGTGTATTGAAGCCTTCAACTTGCTTAAGGATAAGCTAACTAAGGCACCCGTCTTGGTCACCCCTAATTGGGAGCTTCCCTTTGAGTTGATGTGCGATGCTAGCGACTTTGCTATTGGAGCAGTTTTGGGCCAAAGAGTGAACAAACACTTCCAACCAATCCATTACGCTAGCAAGACAATGACGTGGGCTCAATTGCATTACACGACAGCCGAAAAAGAGATTTTAGCTGTTGTCTATGCTTTTGAAAAATTTCGCCCCTATCTTGTCCTTCCGACCACCATCGTGTATACGAACCATTCCGCGTTGAAGTACTTGTTAACTAAACAAGATTCCAAACCAAGACTTCTTCGCTGGGTTTCGCTACTTCAAGAATTTAAAATCGAAATTCGTGATAAGAAGGGAGCTGAAAACCTAGCCGCGGATCATCTCAGTAGACTTGAGGATCCTTACCAAGGGGATCATCCGAACAAAGAGATCAATGACTCTTTTCCCCTGGAGACCTTAATGTCTATCAACTCGACTTCTGATGAAACCCCGTGGTTTGCGGATATTGCAAACTACTTGGCGGGTGGAATTCTCGTTGACGGGCTAACATCCCAACAAAAGAAGAAGTTCTTCAAAGACATTAAGACTTACTTTTGGGATGACCCGTATCTATTCAAACAATGCGCTGATTTGATTATTCGCCGATGTGTTGATGGACCAGCAGCTTTAGAAATCCTTGACGCTTGCCACAAAGGACCCACCGGTGGTCACTTTGGTCCCAACTACACCGCCAAAAAAGTGTTTGACTCGGGATTTTATTGGCCCACCATCTATCGTGACGCTCACGAGATGGTTAAACGTTGTGATGCTTACCAAAAACAAGGCAAGATTACACATAAGGACGAGATGCCTCAGAATTTCATTCAAGAATGTGAAATCTTTGACGTTTGGGGTATCGACTTTATTGGGCCATTCCCTTCCTCTAAAGGAAACAAATACATCCTTGTAGCCGTTGACTACGTCTCCAAATGGGTTGAAGCCAAATCTTTACCCACTAATGACGCAAGGGTGGTTTGTAACTTTTTGAAATCGCTATTCGCTAGATTCGGTGTGCCTCGTGCCATTATTAGTGATCGCGGGACTCATTTTTGCAATGACCAATTCGGAAGAGTCATGGCTAAGTATGGTGTTAATCATCGTCTTTCCACCGCATACCACCCACAAACTAATGGCCAGGCTGAAATCTCTAACCGAGGATTAAAGCGAATTCTTGAAAGAACCATGGGAGAGCATCGTGCCTCATGGGCTGATAAACTTGATGATGCTTTTGGGCTTTTTGTATCGCTTACAAGACTCCGATTAGTTGTACACCATATCGTCTCGTATACGGGAAAGCGTGCCACCTCCCCATTGATTTGGAGCACAAGGCTTACTAGGCCTTGAAGTGGGCTAACTTCGATATCAACAAAGCCGGTGACCTACGCAAGATCCAACTCAATGAGCTAAATGAACTCTGTAATGAGGCTTATGAAAATTCTTTGATCTATAAGGAAAAGACTAAGCTCATTCACGACTGTAAGATTAAAAACCGAGAGTTCCAAGTTGAAGACAAAGTTTTACTCTTTAACTCTCGGTTGAAAATCTTTTCGGGCAAGCTGAAATCTCGCTGGGCCGGCCCATTCACCATTGCCAAAAATTTCCATATGGTAATCTCGCGCTCGCTCAACCTAATGGACCTAATTTTAAGGTTAATAGCCAACGAGTGAAGTTTTACTTTGGTGAGGACATCTCTCAAGAGATGATTCCATCCCTCACCACGTTCCCCATGAACTAATTTTGGGTCGATTCAGGCTCGTGACTCGGTTATCAAAAACAAGCGCTCCTCGGAAGGCAGCCCGAGTATCTATCGTTTTCTGTTTTAACCTCCTAAGTGTAGGGGGACCTCTATAGGTGTTTGTCTTTGTGTGGTGATGTGATTACAGGGATGAATGCACTTTTGGAACCTTTGAAGAACCGTGGTCCCGTGTTATCCGAAATCTGGTTCTATCTCTTAAATATCGTGATTCAATTTTCTTCATATTCACATTTGAAATTGATCACTTTAGTCGTCTCTTCCTTAGCTTGATTTAACCAACGTGCACAATGTCATAAGTGTAGGGGAGACTTTTCCCACATGCTTAAACATTGAGGACAATGTTTATATTAAGTGTAGGGGGGACTTCTATCGAAATTTTAAGTGGACTTTTCCATTAAAATGCTTTCATTTAACCGGAAAATCATCTTTTTCAGCATTTTTCAAAATTTTAATTAACTTTGGCCATGTAGTCGTAATTTTTAAATTTTTATCGTTGCTTTCATATGTATATATCCCGCAATAAAGTCAAAAATATTCATAAAGTGGTGTAGCTAGTTTTGAAGTCTGTGACATATTAGGCCCGTTGCGATTATTTTGACTCAACCCGAATGGACTTATCCAAGTTTATTCTAGCTAGTATCCTTAACCATGTAGACCTTAATTGGTTTATTAGGCTAAGCATCCACGAGTCTCATTACTTGAGATTTTAAATTGTGGAGAACGAGAAATGATAGAGTCAATTATAAGTCGGTATTCTTGCACAACCTCACTTGGTGTAATTATTTGCCTATTCTCCCATCACTTGCTAATAATTTATCTGCAATAAGTAAGGTCGTACGATTTGAAAAGTTACTTAGCTTCTAGCCCAAGATCGTTTAAAAGTTGCTCGGTAATGATAAGAGTTCATAGCCAAGGCATAACTTATGAAGCGGGGCGCGAAGATTGGCGAATCCGAAAAGGCCCTAACAAGGCATGAGGATTCAATTTTATCGCTGAAGATCCAAAGTGATGTGTAAAGCATTATTCCCAAAATCAATATGAAGGATCAAGACTCACGACGAAAAGCAATCAACTCCCATAAAGATCATGGAAAGTCTATCCGAAAAGACCCTAACAAGGTATGAGGATAAATAGATCCAAGTCCGAAAAGGAGGCAGATCGTTGTATCTCAAAATCCCAATTAGAGATTGAAGAAATAATCATGAAGTCGTGGTCAACAAAGTTGAAGTACCCATCAAAAGTCTCCAAGTGAAGAAACTCAATTACGAAGAGAAGACCATTATCTCAAGAACGTCTCTCAAGATATGAAGTATGAAGTACATGCCAAATATCGGCCCGAGAAAGGTCTCAAATCGTGAACCGAGTTATGCCAAGATATGAACTTTTTGATATCCTGAGAAGCAGTTTTAAGAGATTTTGTCCTTTAGCTAACTATTGATCAAATCGTCCTACTTTGCTTTCAGCCTAAATAAACTATCGAAATAAGTCCAAAAATGCATCTTCATGATCATTCTAAGACAAAAATAAAATACAAGAGATACACCTAGGAATAAGGGAGTTTAAGCATATAATTAAGCCATGTGTGTAAGTGTTTGATTTGCTAACTTATAATAACAATGATCTCGTTTTTAAGCTTAGTTTGGGGAACGTGAAACTTGAGGGTGATGAATCGTCGCAGCACCGAAGCCCTAATGTAAGTCTTAGATCTCTTTGCAAGTTATTTCCATGTAGCTATTTTCTATCCTTTTGTTTACTTTAAAGTTTTAATCTCTCGTAGTACTTGAATTTTTGTTTAGTATGTTAATAAGGCCAAGGTTGATTGATTATGAGAAAAGTGTAAATTTGCTTTGTCACTAAGCATTGCATGAGGGCATGGCAATGGTTAAGTGTAGGGGATTTGATAGGTGTGAAAACACCCATCCTTTTACCACTTATTTCTGGCTAAAACGAGACCAAAACACGTATTTAATATCATTTGTTTGGAATTATGCGTGGTTTTTGTGTTTATTGTGTTTTCAGAGTAAACTGGATGAGTATTGAAGAAAATATGGGATTGCACGGGTTTTATCGAAGAAAAAGACTCAAGACGAAGTCTATTGTCCAAGAGATGCAAAAGATTTGAAGACATTGTGCCTATTTGAAGATTTATCGAAGAAAAGGGCCAAAGATGGAAGATTCATATATGTCGAAGAACTCGAGTCTATTAAACAAAAGATTATAAGACGAGTTGGAATTATTCACCGACACTTCTCAAAAACCAAAGTCGGAAACGTTTGTTTAAAGAGACGTAAAGACTAAAGATGAAAGAAGAAGAGAAGCCCATGTACAAGCCCATTTACAAGCCCACAATCAAACACCTATAAATAGGCCTACACTTCACAACTTTAGAGAGTTAGTTTTTCATTTTTTTCATTTCTCTAGTTTTAGAGAGAGAAAGTTCCCAACTTTCTCTCACTAAGTTTTTCTTTTTTTTCTTTTTTTTCTCTTTAATCTTTGAATTTGGATTCCATTAATCAAATTCAAGTTTAAGTTTAAGCTTTGTGTTCTTTAATCTCGTTCTATATTTCTTGGTTTGTTTTATCTTTGATCCGAATTACATACTTCATTCATGTGATTTGATGATTTCGTGATTAAAGGATTAAACTTCTTAGTTTATACCTAAGCTCTTACATGTATAAGCTATAAGCTCTCTATGCTTATTGGCTTATTTCTTGTTTTAGCTTATTGGTTTTCGGATTTCATCAAGGTTTTAGTCACTCAAAAGTTTCGTTTATATAGTTTATGATTTTATGTTCTCGAAAGTTGTCAAATTTAATCTTTTTGAAGTGTTTAAGTTGCGGGTAAAATAGCTTATTGATTGTGCTTATTGAGTTCTAAGGTTGCCACCATTTTTGGATTAAGTAGAGCTTCCATCGCAATCCTGGGGATTCTCCACATTCCGACAGGTTACTGGTTTTGATCGCAATAACCCTTAAGGGTTTTACTTTGCGATCGGTTGGTCATTCCCCCATATTCCGATCTGGATTTCGATCGCTCATTGCGATCGCATATTCCGACGGAACTAAGGTCTTTGTTAAGACGAAACTCTGCCCAATTTTAATTTACTACATTCCGATAGTAGTACATTGTGAAAAAGGTAATTGGATTATTCCGATCTGACTTTCCGATCTAGGATATTCCGATTGTGAACATTGTGATAGACCATATTCTGACAGAATTGTATCTGACATTCCGATGGACCTTCACTTGGATTATTCCGATGGTTTGTTTTAGTTGTATTCCGATGGTCATGAATTAAGTACATTCCGATAGAAATGATTTGCAATATTCCGATAGAACATGTTTTTAAGTTTTAAAGTTTTACATAAAGTCTTTTCTAAATAGATTTTATTTTAATATTTAAACGCTTTAATTTTGCTCAACAACAATTTCATACTTGCTTTTAATTTAAAATAGATAATCAAACCAACCCCTTTTTAGTAACCAAGAACAACCATTCCACTTTGAACCGTGATCAATTCGCGAAGATACCGAGAACTAATCTGACCCCAATGGAAATCATTGTATCAAAAACAAACTTGATTAATGCAACTTCTTGTACCACTCTTGATTATCCCCAAGATATGAGCTTCACAACAACTTAATATCACAATTAGGGTGCTATGATCAGCTTATATCCCAAAAATTCCAAGATGTACCAAGAAAACTTAGCAAAATATCAAATTTTAGTCCAATGTGTAATTTCTTATACAAGGTTTATAAAAACGTTTTAGGGTTCAATTTCAGTTAACATATAACAATAACAAGCTTAAAATTAAATGAACCTTGGTCTTTCTTCAACAAACTCAAACACAATTTCATTAATCAGAATGTAGGGTTTACAGGTTTGTGAACTAGGAAAAACCAAAAGCAAACTACAAATGAACTAGTGCTATGCCTTTTATAGGCTTACAAGTTATCTAGGAAAGCTGAAAAAAAACGTAAACCCTAGCTAAGGAAGTCCCCAAATTGCCCTTGTAGCTTTTTGAACTCTAGTGAATCATGTGAAGTCCTCTTGGATTGTAGTGGAGCTGGCAGCTGTTGAAATTTTATCTAAGGGGGCTTATACAAAGCTTAGAAACAAAGCTGGATTGTGGGGCGTTGGATGAGGGCCACTGTTTTGGCATCTTCTCCAAAGTGTAAAAAGTAGGGTAAACATGTGACATGGGTGATGATGTGGCAGGCTATTTGAAAGTTGGGATGTGATTAAGGTCACCTTAATCATAAATCTACACATTATCAAGGCCTAATTATAACAGGATTAAGAAAACCCAAATCGGCTTATGAACACCAAGAACTTGTTTTTGATCTGTTTTTGTTTTTAAATAAGTGTTAACCACCTAATTAATTAATTAATTAGTGGTTAGTTATAACAGATTGTGAGTGAGGAGTGAGGTGGAGCTTTGGTGGGCTGTGATTGGAGGAGAGGGGTGAGTGGGACACGTGGGAGGTTCTGGTTGGTCTAGGTTACAATGGTTGTCGGCCACAAACAAACCCCCATCTTTGCAATACTTGTCATTTCCATCTTTATTGCATAAAACCCGTTTTCCTTTGTAAACAAAGTTTCCAACTTCATACTTTGGCCACAAAAAGTTTTGTAAAGTGAATTCGGGGGTATTTCTTGCCAATTTGTGATTCTTGAAGGACTGATTTGGTATTTTCTTCAAGAATAATGGTCTTGACTTGCATATTTGACATTTTGGAGGACTAAAGATGCCAAGTCATGTTTGATGAGGGACCATTTTTGCCAAGTCTTCAAAGTCAAGGGTCCTTTTTGTAATTTTGATATTTTCAAAGGACCAAATTTGTAAGTCTTGTATCTTGGAGTTCTTCATGGTGTATTTGACTTTGAGAAGGACTAATATTGACATTTTAGCATTGTTGAGGGGCTAAAATTGCCGATTCTTCAAAGTGGAGGGCCCTTTTTGCAATATTGACAAACTTTAGGGACCAAACTTGTAATTATGAAGATACAAGGGTATAAAGTGTCATTTCTTCCATATTGGAGGACCCTTCTTCATAATTCTTAAAATCTTCAAGGGTTTTCTTGGGAAAATCTTCATTAGGGTTTGGTTCATTATGCGGCTTTGTTTCCCGTGTTCGTTTTTGCATGATTCTTGTGATCTTTTGTCATTTTCTCAATATCCGTACCTAAAATACACAAGAAACAAACACAAGCATATATATGGGTATTTTGATGATATTTAATGCATTTTAAGCCCATTTTGGACGATGAGACTATGTATAAAAGCAGTCTCATCACTCCCACATACTTAACCATTGCCGTGCGCTCACGCAATGCTAGAATAAAGTATCGTAGCATCTCCAAAATTCATTTTTATTCACTTTATTGAATGATAAACTAGCTACACTACTACTATTGCTACTACTACTTGCGTTTTAGACATAATGTATGATTTTCATCGCAAAATGGGACGTTTAGGTTCATAGAATAAGAACACGTGAATGCTTCGTTAGAAATAATTTCATTGTCCTCGATTTTCACCCTAATTCCATGCCAAGCGTGCAACGAGATCATTTTCATTATAAGTTAGTAATGCTAACACTACTCATATGCCCTAATCACGTACTTATCCTCCCAATTTCCAAAGTTGTATCTCTTTTATTTTATTTTGTCTTGAATGTTTCACGAGGATACATTGTTTGACTTATGCGATAATAGAGATTTAGGTCTAAAAATAGAGTCCTAACGGTGTAACCAAGACCATCAAATCAATAACCCCCCCTAATAGACAACGATGTCAAAAAATTAAGTCAACAAGAAGGATCGATAAACACGTTTTTATAACGGTTTTGAACATGAGACTTATTACCAAGACTTTTATACGCCCCCTAACAGAAGGGCCTTATTATCTTTGGTTTACCTCCATCTTTTATTCAACTTCGCCATGAAGCTTTTATTATGACTTCGGTCTTGCCTTGCCTTTTATTATCCACCTCATCGGTAGTTTTATTAGCCAAAGACGTATATCCTCACGCTAAGGCGAATTTTGGATCTTTAAAGCTTCAAAGATTAAGGCTTGATTCACTTTCAATTTTGCATAGATTTTTCGGCCTTGTGGGGCTTCAAATTGTTTACTTGATTTAGGTGAGCACTTGAAATCTTATTATTGGATGAAGCTTTTGATTATTCGGGTGCCAATACTTGAAAACCGTGACGCTGGCGATACCTTAATGTCTTCCTATTTTACTTACATGGAAGCTACTAGAAAAGACTAGAAACCCAACAATCCCAACTAAACCGCTAAGTCAATATTTATTAAGCAAAAAATATTTACATGCGCAGGGAGAATAAGCAAACAACGAGAACACATGAGTTTTTGAAAGAATACGAGTACTCTACGTTTAGCATAGTAACTTATAATTAACCCTATCATTTCTCGTCCTCATTTAAGAGATCTAGCCTAATATGAAGTTAAGGAATCAAAGCTAAATGCTCAACACGCACGGTCGAGTCAAAAATTACTCTTATTCTCGCCATCGGGAAACCTACATTCTTGTCTTCAAACACTTATAAAACATGAGAAAAAATTTAAAATATGGCCATTTTTAGCCTTATTTTGCAACAAAATGATAAACAAAAAGATAAACTTTGGAAAGCGTGAAGGTTTGGCAAGGCAAGTATCTATTCACCCCCCCCCCCCCATACTAAAGTTAAATATTGTCCTCAATGTTTCGAGTCTAGGGGTGCAAACACCCCCATACTAGAGACGTAGTCGAATGCCTAATCTAGCATGGAAAGGGTGTAACCGTTAAATTTAAAGCCGTTTATGAAGTGTGCTAAAAACCTAAGGTTAGAACATCAAAGGATATATCATGGATATTGAGAAAGTCTTCAAAGCAAACGATCGAGTGCTCCCATAAAACGAACACGAGAGGCTCTAATCGTGAAGATCATGATCATCTAAAGTCCACAATTCACAAACAACCACGGAACAAAGGTTGGAAGGGCACAAATCCCCACACGTTACTACATTAGAAAGCGATAATATGTACATAGGATAAGCATGGGACTCCCCCACGAGGCACCTCGTTTTTGATTACCGAGTCATGAGCTCGACTCGATCCCCTCAATACTAATTATCATTGGGGAAGGTGATTTGGTCGAGGTAGTTCAAGGATGGAACTTCCCCGCCAAAGTAGTGCTTCAACCTATGTCCATTCACCTTGAAATTGGGGCCATCATTTTGAGCTAGCTCGATGGTCCCATATGGAAATACTTGAGTCACGGTGAATGGACCGGACCAAAGGGATTTCAACTTACCGGAAAAGATTTTCAATCGAGAATTAAAAAGCAAAACTTGATCCCCAATGTTAAAAACCCGGTTTTTAATTTTAGAATCATGCAACTTTTTAGTCTTTTCTTTATAAATCAATGAATTTTCATAAGCAATGTCCCTCAATTCATCCAATTCATTTAATTGCATTTTCCGGTGTTTTCCCGCGGTCTCCATGTCATCATTACAATGCTTAAGGGCCCAATAAGCTTTGTGTTCCAATTCAATTGGCAAGTGACAATTTTTCCCATACACAAGCTTATAGGGAGTGCACCCAATGGGCGTCTTATGAGCGGTCCTAAAGGCCCATAAAGCATCGTCCAACTTATCCGACCAAGATTGTTGGTTTTCCCCAACGGACCGCTCCAAGATCCTCTTCAACGCTCGGTTTGAAACCTCGACTTGCCCACTCGTTTGTAGGTGATAAGCTGTATAAAGCCGGTGTTTAACCCCATATTTCCTTAGGACCCTTTCGAATTGGTCGTTACAAAAATGGGTTCCACGATCTCTTATGATCGCACGAGGGGTTCCAAACCGAGAAAACAAGCTTTTCAAAAACTTGACTACCACACGAGCATCATTGGTGGGCAAAGCCGTAGCTTCCACCCACTTAGATAGGTAGTCAACCGCGACAAGGATGTACTTATTACCACGAGATGATGGGAATGGTCCCATAAAGTCGATGCCCCAAACGTCAAAGATCTCACACACTTGGATGATGTTTTGTGGCATTTCATCTTTTTGTGAGGCTTTTCCTTGTCGTTGGCATGATTCACACGACTTCACAAGCTCATATGCATCTCGGTAAATAGTAGGCCAAAAGAAGCCGGCATCAAACACCTTCTTAGCCGTGAGATTAGCACCATGGTGACCACCCGTGGGTCCCTCGTGACAAGCTCTAAGGATATTAGAAGCTTCGGTGCCAAATACACAACGTCGGATGATTTGATCCGCACAAGTTCGAAACAAGTAAGGGTCGTTCCAAAAGTAGAACTTGACGTCACGAAAGAATTTTCGTTTTTCTTGAGTCGTCATACCCTTGATGATGAAGTTGCCCGCATGGTAATTTGCGATGTCTGCAAACCATGGGGTGGAAGAATCAAGCTTAGAATTCACTACACCAAGTGTCTCGAGCGGAAATGTTTCGGTGATTTCCTTGGGCTCGTAAACACTTTGGTGAGGATCTTCCAAACGAGAAAGATGATCGATCGCTAGATTCTCGGCTCCTTTTTTGTCAACAATTTTGTGATCAAATTCTTGAAGGAGGAGAATCCAACGAAGTAATCTCGGCTTAGCATCTTGTTTAGCCATGAGATACTTGATAGCCGAATTATCCATATACACTATGCATTTCGTCAAGACGAGATAAGGTCGGAATTTCTCAAATGCATACACCACGCCAAGGAACTCCTTTTCCGTTGTAGTGTATTTTAGTTGAGCCTCGGTCATCGTCTTGCTATCATAGTGAATAGGCAAGAAGTGCTTTTCATGACGTTCACCGATACGGCCCCAATAACGTAGTCACTAGCATCACACATGAGCTCAAAGGGGAGGTTCCAATTGGGAGCAACAAGAATGGGAGCTTCGGTAAGTTTCCTCTTAAGGATTTCAAAGGCTCGTACACAATCTTTGTCAAAGACAAAACATGCCTCTTTTTCAAGAAGATGTGTAATAGGTCGAGATATCTTTGAAAAATCCTTGATGAATCGACGATAAAAGCCCGCGTGGCCTAGGAAACTCCTAACTCCCTTAATGGTTTTGGGATGAGGTAATTTGGCGATGACGTCTACCTTAGCTTGATCTACCTCAATCCCCGCTTTCGAAACCTTGTGCCCTAAGACGATTCCACTTTTAACCATAAAATGACATTTTTCCCAATTGAGCACAAGGTTGGTTTCCTCACAACGTTTCAACATTCTCTCGAGATTCGACAAACACGAAGTGAACGAATTACCAAACACGGAAAAGTCATCCATGAAGACTTCCATCGTCTTCTCGATCATATCATGAAAAATAGCCATCATGCATCTTTGAAAGGTTCCCGGTGCATTACAAAGTCCGAATGGCATTCTACGATAGGCAAACGTTCCATATGGACACGTAGACGTATTTTTTTCTTGATCACGAGGATCGATGGGAATTTGGAAGTAACCGGAAAAACCATCTAAAAAGCAATAGAAACCGTTTCCCGCAAGACGCTCCAACATTTGGTCCATGAAGGGCAAGGGAAAATGGTCTTTACGAGTGGCGTCATTTAACTTTTGATAGTCAATGCACACTCTCCATCCGGTCACGAGTCTAGTGGGAATTAACTCGTTGGCATCGTTTGGCACAACGGTCATTCCTTCCTTCTTAGGGACACAATGAATAGGACTCACCCAAGGTCTATCGGAAATAGGGTAAATCATTCCCGCGTCAAGGAGTTTAAGGACTTCCTTTTTGATGACGTCGTGACATTTGGGGTTCACCTTCCTTTGACATTGGATTGCGGGCTTTTAATCCTCCTCCATTAAGATTTTGTGGGTACAAAATTTGGGATCGATTCCCTTAATGTCGGATAACTTCCACGCAATTGCCCCTTTGTGATCCTTTAGAACATCGACAAGTGCGGTTTTTTCATCATCCGAAAGTTCCTTCGCAATAATAACCGGCAACTTGTCACCCCCCTCCAAATAGACATATTCGAGATGAGGAGGTAAATCTTTCAACTCGAGGATAGGTGGTTCCTCAATTGAAGATTTGGGCTCGATACTCATAACCTCCTCGGGTGGAGGAAATGGGAAATCGTTAAGGAAATCCTTGATAATCGAGAAGTCCTAATCGTTGTCGAGGTCTTCATTACAAGTACGTGGAACATCGAATTCTTCCAACGTAAAACCACCACCTTCAAATGGAGTGAAGGTTGGTGTCGAGTTATCAAGAATGGGATGTAACATAGTGGGATTGCCACTATTTTCATCATCACCAAAACCTAGAACTTCTTGTGAAAATTCCTCGCAAACCACGTCGATCATATCAACGAGGTTTATGGTTGCAACGGAATAAACATGAGAAATTTGAGAGTTTTGAGTTGCGTTTATAACAAGTTCCTCGTCGTTGAAACGTAAGGTGATCTTTCTAGCATGAACATCGATCAAAGCCATAGACGTATCTAAAAACGAACGACCTAAAATGAGAGGAACTTGAGGATCCGTGAGAATATCGACAACGATAAAGTCTACGGGATAGTAGAACTTTCCCACTTTCACAAAAAAGTCTTCCGCCAATCCACATGCGGGAATCGTGGAATGGTCGGCCAACTCGATAGACATTAGTGAAGGAGTAAGATTAGGAAGATTGAGCGACTTGAAGATTGCAAGTGGCATCAAGTTAATGCTAGCACCAAGATCGGCCAAGGCAAAGCATTCTTCCATATCTTGGATTGCACAAGGGATAAAAAATTTACCGGGATCACCGACTTTTTGAGGTATGCGATTAAGATAAACCGATGAACAACTAGACAACTGGTGCAATTTCTCCTTGTTGTTCAACATACTCTTAAAGTTAGCGGCAAATCGAGGCATCATGACCAAAGCATCGGTGAAACTCACATTAAAGTGCAAATCACAAAATATTTTCATAAAAAGCTCAAATTGATAATTGTCGCGCTCTTGACGTTTCTCCTTTCTAAGTCTCGATGGATAGGGAAAAGGTGGTGTGGGTTGAGGCATAGGCATAGCCTTTGGAATCTCGGGTTCCAATGTTGGTAATGGGTCAACCGTAGGTGTGGCATGAGCGGTACTTCGCGGGATTGGAACATGCTCCTTTTAGACCACCACCTCGGGTTCTTCCTCAATTGCTTCCTCCATAGGAGCAATTGGTTGAGGAGTCGGTTCCTTAAGTGTCTTACCACTACGTGTGGTAATCACTTTCATCTCACCCTTAGGGTTTGATACGGTGTTGCTAGGAAGACTACTCGAAGACGGTTTGCACATAATTGCCTCAAACATAGATGAAATTTTATCTTCAAACATCGATTGCCTCTTCTCGGCTTTAATCATTTCTTTCTTAATTTAATGTTGCCCTTGTTCCATTTTTTGTTGGTTTTGTTGTAACCTTGTTACATTTCCTTCCATCTTGTTGGTATGGATTTTAAGCTCATTTGCTAACTCATTTTTCAACTCTTTCTTCAAGTTGTTCTTAAACTCGGATCTTAGGCTAATGATTTCTCTTTGAATGTTGTCAAACCTAGCATCGTTCCCATTAGCGTATTCAACAAATTCATTTGTAAGATCTTTCAAAGTTTGCAAACTTTTGTTGTTGTTTTGAAAATCATTTTGATTTTTGTTTGAAACTTGATTATTAGCACCTTGATTCCCATAGTTTCCCTTGTTGTAATTGTTTTTGAAACCAACTTGATTGTTGCGATAGTTGTTGTTAGCATTTTTATTTGAACCAAAACCCGGTGGATTCAATTGATTAAAGCGGGTAACTTGACCGTTTTGGTTGTAAGTTCCCGTGGTCGCGTAGGCACTCGAAGTGTTACCACCGTTGGTAATGTACTCGGAGAAATCATGACCTCCACCACAATACATGCATGAAACCTCAACCGCTTTAGCCGTAGCGGGAGCACTTGGTTCTCCAACTTTGAACTCAATCAAAAGACCTTTAAGCTTATCAAAGATTTTGTTTTCCAAATTCGCCTCAATTTGGCAAGCATCGATGGTAGTAGACAAAGAAGGTGAAGCCGAAGACGAAGCCTTACGAACACTAGACGTGCTACGAGGACTATACACCTTAGATCTATTCTCAATTATCACCAAAGCTTCCTCAACCGTTTTACACAAAAAATTACCACCCGCGGCGGCATTTAAAGAATCCCTTTCATGATCATTAAGTCCATTGTAAAATGTGTCATTTTGATGCAATTCGGAAAAACCATGATGAGGACATTCATGTAACATTTCCTTAAACCTATTCCAAGCCGTTGAAAAACTTTCATTAAACTCTTGTGAAAATTTTGAAATCTCGTTTTTCAAGTGTGTAGTCTTAGAGGGCGGAAAAAATTGGTTCACAAACATAGACACGAGATCCTTCCACGTCAAAATGGAATTGGGTGGCTCTTTCTCTAACCAAATTTTAGCGGGCCCCGCTAAGGAATACGGAAAAATCATCATCTTAATCGAGTCATTAGAGACGTCCTTAAACTTGCAAGTGGCGGTAAGACGATTGAATTGGCGGATATGGTTGTGTGGATTGTCCTTCTCATCACCACGGAATTTGTTGTTTTGTATCATCGACAACAAACCCGTTTTCACTTCAAAATTCTCCGCAAGGATAGCGAGAATCACAATAGCCTCTCCATAACCCTCGGTGGGTGCTTGAAGCAACTCCATCATAGTACGATTCGCCATGGTTGGTTCCTTTTCTACAATGGGTTCAACAATGGGAGATTCTTCACTAGAAGATGTTTGGTTTCCTTCCTTTTGACGACGTTTACGTGCACGTCTTACTTTGGATCGAGTTTGCATAAATGTCACGTACAGCGAGGGGATGAGCAAAGAAGATTCTTTTTGGTGTTTTGTATTTTTCCAATTTTTTTGTGGTTTTTGATTGTTTTTACTTTTTTTTTGGATTTTTATGATTGTATTAAGTAGACAAAAATCTACAAATCTCCTCCTTAATCAAATCTCTTGATTAAAGAAGCCTCAAGGAATGAAAACGAACACGTGAAGTGAACGCCTTCGATGACTTTAGAACGTTGGTGGAACACCAAAACGTTCAAGAGGGTTTAATCAAATGAAACCAAGAAAGTATATATGATACTTAGTAATACTTTGGGCGGCAAAACCCTCGATTAGCTCTCAAAATCAAATACTCACAAGCAAGCGGGGAAACGAGGCGGCACGAAGCACTTAAGAGCCTTTTTCCTTAGGATATATTTTATAATATCCGCCTTATACCCACCTTATAGTTTGTATTTTTCAAAATCGAGCTTCACGAAAGTATTTATCTATTTTTGCCTTTTTCTTTGGTTTGAGATTCGAATACAATGATTGGGTAATGACCTCCCAAGTCAAGGTTGTGATTTCTCACTTTTGGAGTACTTGTGTATTTATTGTTCTACGTATACAATATAGTAATAGTACTCACACAAAAAACGAAAATCCGATAATACGTATTAGTAGAGTGCTACTAATACAAATACTATTATGGTTAGTATATAAAAACAACAATGTCCAAATCAAAACACAACACGCCTCCCCGGCAGCGGCGCCAAAATGATGTAGTAGTTTTTACACACCTTTAGGAAAAGGATGTAATTAGGGCAAGCGTTAACAAGTAATTTAGGAAAATCACGAGTTATGACCCAAAATGGAGATCGTTCTCAAGGAGGCTTGGTGTGTGTGTAATGAAATGATTAACTTTGTGATTATATAGTTATGAGAAATAAAATAGAAATGGGATAAGAAGAGAGTGACGGTTACGAAGACGGATTATACTAAGACGAAAAGGTCGTACACGTAAAACCGTAAAAGCACCAAAATTAAAAATTTAATCTAAAAATTCCTAAAAAATTGCAATAAATCCTAAATAATGTAATTAGAGTTTACAAGAAATCAAAAATCACCCAAACCTTTTATGTAATTAAATAATGATTTTTTAATGCTAATTAAAGCCCTAAAAATCAATTTAATTAACAAAAAGCCCAAAATGAGATTTACTCACTTTGTAAACCTCTAAAACACCCTAACTTAATTTAAAACTATTTTTGAAAGTTTTAAAATTAATTAAAACTATTTAAAAATAGTTAAAAACTATAAAAACTTAAAATAATTCTAGAAAATAATTGAAAGACCCTAAAAATATTTGGAAAGTTGTAAAATTCCTAATTAAGTGTCTAGAATCTAGGAAAATATAAAAACCTAGAAAATCAGACTTTTAATTTTTAACAATAAAATAATATTAAAATATTAATAAAAATCCAAAAATCCTAAAAAATTCTAAAAAGTTGCAAACTAGCTAATTTTAACCTAAATAACACAAAAATGAAGTTGAAATTACTTAAATACCCTTAATGGGCCTAGAAAATGGGCTAAACCCAAAACAGTCACCTTAATGGGCCAAATTGAGCCCAATAAGAAAAAGTTTGTAAAAATGGCCCAAAAAGCACTACTTGACTCAAAATTTGATTCTGAACAACTTTTTCCAAAGGCCCAAAAGCTGAAAATGTGAAATAAGCAAGCTTATACCAAACAGCTTATTCTTAATGGGCTTTTTGGCCCATTAAGCTATAAGCTAATGCCATGAGCTCAATTTTGACACACAAGCTTCTTTTAAGCTAAATAAGACTTCCGTAAAAAGAAAATTGAAATAAGCCAAAGGAATAAGCCTGAAAATGCAAAAAGCAATTTACAGAAATCGACAAAATAATCGTTTTTGAGTTCTAGGCTATCCCAAGAGCTGATTCAAATTGCAAAAGCTTTTAAATGACTTAAATAAGCTAAATCAACAAAAAGTTTTCAAATAAGCTGACTCAATAAGCTGAAAAAGCAAATAAGCACTTATGAAAAAGTCAAATAAGTTGGTTTTCTAGCAAAAAGTCAAAGTCAAAGTCTAATAAGCTCGAGTTCAATCAAATGGGTCAAATAATGAAGATCTATCACAAAAAATAGGTTGTTGCAGGTCTGGATAAGCCAAAATGGCTTATTGATAAGCTGAAAGCAAATTAACACTAGCAGGGGCTAGTTTTGGGTGTTGAGCAGTGGAAACTTTTTCCACTGCTTAACTTGTTGACTTTTTTGTCTTTAGTGACTTTTTTGGAGATTCAAGTTTCACAAAGGCACCCAATTGATCAGTGGATCAAGAGGAGTCAATAACAATCAAAAAGTCACAATCAACAACAGCCAAATGATACAGTTAATTCAAATAATCACTAGATCTGACACAGACATGAACATCTAAGCAGTTGAGGTTCAATAAGCACTTATAGCTCAATTCAGACAGCCAAACTTAACCAAATGCATACACAAGCTTTATAAACTCAAATGAACAAGTCTAAACAGGTTTCATGCACTGATTCAAAGTATTAAGCAAGATTCAAGCACCTTAAGTTACTGATGAACACAAACACATGCAGTTTTTACTTTGCTGATGCAATTAACCAACTAGCCAGATTCAATTACTCAGATCTTTCACTTATGTTATATTCATTATGTTTAAGCAACTTTTAACCCTAAGCATGCATAAAATCTAGGTTTTACCAAAATCTTAGGCTAAAATCAGTCAAACTCAACAAGATATAGCATAATGTATGATTCAAGGTTTCAAACCAAATAACTTGCAGCAAACAACTCTCAACCAAGCATATAGTAGATACCAAGCATAAACACAACCTTCTAACAACACAATAACCAATTATGAACTCAAACAGGTAATCCCAAACACCCCTTTATCTTTTTAGTACAAAAATTAAACAAGTATAAGTGTGATTCATTTTACCAAATGATTAATCTAGCATACTAACAACATTATCATGCAAGATTAAGCAGATTCAAGCCAAGAAAACAACAAGAACACAAGTAGAGCACAAATTCACCAAAAATCCAAAATTTATCAGATTTTTAAGGTTTTAAGACAAACCTCATGGATGTACATCCACACCCACGAATGTTAGAGCTTATGTGCTAGCAAGAACAAGCACAAGCTTCCAACAGCAACCCTGCTAAGATTCAACAGACTTAGAAGCAAAATATCAAAACAGAAAGGTGACTTTTTGGAAAATAAACTTGATTAATGCAACTTCTTGTACCCACTCTTGATTATCCCCAAGATATGAGCTTCACAACACCTTAATATCACAATTAGGGTGCTATGATCAGCTTATATCCCAAAAATTCCAAGATGTACCAAGAAAACTTAGCAAAATATCAAATTTTAGTCCAATGTGTAATTTATTACACAAGGTTTATAAAAACGTTTTAGGGTTCAATTTCAGTTAACATATAACAATAACAAGATTAAAATTAAATGGCCCTTGGTCTTTCTTCAACACACTCAAACACAATTTCATTAATCAGAAAGTAGAGTTTACAGGTTTGTGAACTAGGAAAAACCAAAAGCAAACTACAAATGAACTAGTGCTATGCCTTTTATAGGCTTACAAGTTATCTAGGAAAGCTGAAAAAACATAAACCCTAGCTAAGGAAGTCCCCAAATTTCCCTTGTAGCTTTTTGAACTCTTGTGAATCATGTGAAGTCCTCTTGGATTGTAGTGGAGCTGGCAGCTGTTGAAATTTGATCTAAGGGCTTATACAAAGCTTAGAAACAAAGCTGGATTGTGGGGCGTTTGATGAGGGCCACTGTTTTGGCATCTTCTCCAAAGTGTAAAAAGCAGGGTAAACATGTAACATGGGTGATGATGTGGCAGGCTATTTGAAAGTTGGGATGTGATTAAGGTCACCTTAATCACAAATCTGCACATTATCAAGGCCTAATTATAACAGGATTAAGAAAACCCAAATCGGCTTATGAACACCAAGAACTTGTTTTTGATCTGTTTTTGTTTTTAAATAAGTGATAACCGCCTAATTAATTAATTAATTAGTGGTTAGTTATAACAGATTGTGAGTGGGGAGTGAGGTGGAGCTTTGGTGGGCTGTGATTGGAGGAGAGGGGTGAGTGGGACACGTGGGAGGTTCTGGTTGGTCTAGGTTACAATGGTTGTCGGCCACAAACAAACCCCCATCTTTGCAATACTTGTCATTTCCATATTTATTGCATAAAACCCGTTTTCCTTTGTAATCAAAGTTTCCAACTTCATATGTTGGCCACAAAAAGTTTTATAAAGTGAATTCAGGGGTATTTCTTGCCAATTTGTGATTCTTGAAGGACTGATTTGGTATTTTCTACAAGGATAATGGTCTTGACTTGCATATTTAACTTTTTGGAGGACTAAAATTGCCAAGTCATGTTTGGTGAGGGACCATTTTTGCCAAGTCTTCTAAGTCAAGGGTCCTTTTTGTAATTTTGATATTTTCAAAGGACCAAATTTTTAAGTCTTGTATCTTGGAGTTCTTCATGGTGTATTTGACTTTGCGAAGGACTAATATTGACATTTTAGCTTTGTTGAGGGGCTAAAATTGCCAATTCTTCAAAGTGGAGGGCCCTTTTTGCAATATTGACAAACTTTCGGGACCAAACTTGTAATTATGAAGATACAAGGGTATAAAGTGTCATTTCTTCCATATTAGAGGACCCTTCTTCATAATTCTTCAAATCTTCAAGGGTTTTCTTGGGAAAATCTTCATTAGGGCTTGGTTCATTGTGCGGCTTTGTTTCTCGTGTTCGTTTTTGCCTGATTCTTGTGATCTTTTGTCATTTTCTCAATATCCGTACCTAAAATACACAAGCAACAAACACAAGCATATATATGGGTATTTTAATGATATTTAATGCATTTTAAGCCCATTTTGGACGATGAGACTTTGTATAAAATCAGTCTCATCAAATACTTACATCTACTATCAAAAATCATCCTCCTTCTCTAATCATTGGTGATGTGTTGTCTCGTGTTCATACAAGAAGGTCTCATCAGAATTAAGGAGATTTTATTGCCAATATCCACAAGAAGGTTGATACCCCTCTTGTTCAGGCATGTTTGTTTGCTTGTTTTCTGTCACAATAGGAACCCAAGAAGATTTTTGACGCTCCCAAAGAACCAAGTTGGGTGGAAGCAATGCAGGATGGGCTTCACCAATTTGCTATTTAAGATGTTTGGGAGTTAGTTGATTGTCCCAGATATGTCAGATCTATTAGGACAAGATGGGTTCTTAAAAACAAGAAGGATGAAAGAGGAACTGTGGTCAGAAACAAGGCACGTTTAGTTGCTCAAGGCTATACACAAGAGGAAGGGATAGACTATGAAGAGGTTTTTACACCTGTTGCAAGGATTAAAGCAATAAGGATTTTCCTAGCCTATGCTTCTTGCATGGGCTTCACAGTTTATCAAATGGATGTGAAGAGTGCTTTTCTTTATGGCACAATTGCAGAGGAGGTTTATGTAATGCAGCCTCCTGGTTTTGAGGATTCAGAACATCCAGACAAGGTGTATAGGGTGAAGAAAGAAATGTATGGACTTCATCAAGCCCCAAGAGCATGGTATGGCACATTGTCCACCTATCTGGTGGAAAATGGATTTAAGAGGGGCACCATAGATCAGACTTTATTTACCAAGAAGATTGGTAAGGACTTTTTGCTTGTTCAGGTCTATGTGGATGATATCATCTTTGGCTCTTTAAGTCCAAAGATGAGTGAAGACTTTTCCAAGCTCATGACAGACAAATTCAAGATGAGTGCAATGGGAGAGATGAACTTCTTTCTAGGTTTACAAGTTTAAAAGAAAGAAGATGGTATCTTCATCTCTCAAACAAATATGTAGCAGAAATCTTGAAGAAGTTTGGCTTTTCTCCACATGAAAAACGGGCTAGCACACCCATGGATAGGGAATACCCTTGGGGAAAGGTTGGAGATGGAAAAGAGGTGGATGTCAGGCATTATAGGTCAATGATTGGATCATTGATGTATCTTACAGCTTCTAGACCTGACATTATGTTTGTTGTGTGTGCATGTGCACGCCATCAAGTGACTCCCAAAGAGTGTCATCTTCTTGCTGTCAAGAGGATCTTTAGATATCTTAGGTGCTATCTGATTGTAGGAAAATTACACCTCTTAGGAAGAAGGCGGAAAGTATTAAACAAATGATTTAAGAAAATCAAGTGTTAATGACCCAAATAAGTTCGTTTCCCAAGGAGGTATATGTGTGTGATTAAAATGTAAAGATATTTGAGATTAATATTTGAAAGAAGGGGATGAGAAAATAGAATGACGAAGACGTGAAATTTATTACTACGACGACTAAACTTAAAACCGTTAAAAGAGCTAATATAAAAATTAATTCTAAAAATTCCCAAAAAATTACCAAAAATCAAATTAAATAAACTTAGAGTTTACAAATGATCAAAACTTTTTCAGACCTTTTAATTAATTAAATATTAATTTTTAAATGCTAATTAAAGCCCTAAAAATCAAAATAATTATTAAAAAGCCCAAATAAAGATTATTCACTTTGTAAACCTCTAAAATAACCAAATAAGACTAAAAACTATTTTCTTTAATTTTTAAACTAATTAAAACAATTTAAAATGATTAAAAACTATTAAAAACTTAAAATAATTCTAGAAATTAGAAAAATGATGATAAAATTAATCTAAGAGTTGCAAAAATCCTATTTTAATGTATTAAACCTAAGAAAAATATAAAAAGTGTAAAAATGTGAAATTTGAAATTTAATAATAAAATAATAATAAAATAATATTAAAAATCCAAAAATTATAAAAAATCTTAAAAACTTGCAAACTAGTTTATTTTAACCTAAATAATCATAAAATGAAAGTGAAATTACCAAATTACCCCTAATGGGCCCCCAAATGAGCTAACAGTAAAAACAGTCAACCTTAATGGGCTTAATGGGCCCAAAAAGTCAAACTTGGCCCAAATGACCTGAAAACGCCCTATCTGACTCAAAGTTTAATTCTAAACACAAAAGTCTGAAGGCTCGAAAGCTGGTTTTGAGCTTATCACATCTTAAAAGGTCAACAGCTTATTCTTATTGGGCCAATAAGCCCATTAAGCAATAAGCCAATACCATAAGCTCTGCTTAAACACACAACCTTCTTTTGAGATGCCTAAGAGATCTTTGAATAGAAATTTTGAAAAAGCACACTCAATAAGCCAGAAATAAGCAAAGAGGAATTTCACTAAAAGACAAAATAGTCGACTAAGAGTTCTAGACCACCTCATACCTTCTAATAAGTTGCAAAAGAGTCTAAATGACTTAATTAAGACAAATCAACAAAGAAAAGTTCAATAAGCCAAGCCAAATAAGCATAATAAGCTGATAAGCACTTATTTAAAAGTCAAAGTGTTTGGTTTTCTAGTCAAACCTCAAAGTCAACCCCTTAAATGCTCCAGAATGAACAAATGGGTCAAATAAGTGACACCTATTACAAATTCAAAGTTGTTGCAGGTTAAAATAAGCTAGAATAGCTTATTGATAAGCACCAGTTAAAATAACACTAGCAGTGGCTAGCAGCAGGGGAAAGGAGTTCCCACTGCTTTGACTATTTGACTTGCTTTTTTAAAGAGATCTAGTTGGATTCAAATCGAAACAAGGGCACCCTTGTGATCAGTGAATCACAAGGAATCTATATCAATAAATAAATCACAATTTGGTTCACTAAATAAGCCCAGAATAAGCAAACAGTTCTCAGATATTACAAAGACCTTGAAAATAAGCAGTTATGAACAAATAAGCTGTTTGAGCATGAATAAGCTAGCCAAATTGAACCAAATGCACACACAAGCTATAATAAAGTCTAATAAGCACAAATAAACTTGTTTCAAGCTATAATAAAGTCCAATAGCCAAAATACCCAAGTAAAACTGATTTTATGACCCTTTGATTGATTTGGTTGTTTCAAGCCACAACACTTGCAGATAAAGAACACTTAGCACCGGGTAAACAGATACCAATCCAATAGAACAATAAACAACAACACGAGTTGCCTTAAATCCCTTTGAATCAGTTAACCCAAACATCCCTTTGGAATCTGGTTTCTCAATCATCCAAAGGATTGTTATGATTTAACCTTTCAAACAAGATCTAATCAACCCTAACAACACTTAATCAACCTCAGAAACTCAAATCAAACCACAAAACACATTGTTAACATCATAAGATTCAAGCTAACAAGAGGGATCCGGAGGTCGGGGAGGATAAAAGAATGTTTAGACATTTTTAAAGAGAGAAATATAAAGCTTGAAAGTAGTGTGTGTATTTAGAGAGAGAAGTGAAATACACAATAAGAAGAATCCTCACCCCTCCATGGAAGTATGGAGGGGTATATATAGCCTTGACACACACGAACTATTCTATCTTAACAAAACTAGTCCCTGCGTGTGTGGCTATATCAAACTAATGTAATTTCGTAAATGGCGCTCACATTTTATGGCTAACAATCTTCCAACAATGTAGAGACATACGGAATTACTTACAATGTTCCTAACAAGTACAAATACAAAAAATAGATTCTTTCAAGGCGCTTCCAATGTTGAGGATGTCTTATAAGTCTTCTTGTCTTCATAACTTGTACATCAGCTTGAATCCTCTTTGTCTTCGCTTGTTGTGGAACAATTGTAATATGCATGATTTGGATTAACTTCCCCCTAATTCATGCAGCATGTATTAAAAAACTTTCTTCATAGACTTCTTTTTGACGAAGTTTCTGAATCAGCTTCCCCCCAAACCAATATCTGTATCTTAAGCAGATTCTGACACTTTGATGTAGTTTGAACAATCTTCTAGCTCATTGGTTTAAGTGCACAGCGGAAATTTGTAGAAGAACCACACCAAATAACACTGCTTCTATATTGTTTCATGTCGTTTAGGTTTTTGGTGATAATCCGTTTGGGGTAACATGCAGGAAATCAGCAACAATTCTTTTCACGCCTGCAGAATACTTCATAAAAATCATATAAAGTAAGTAGATACCATTCCATGTACACTACTTCCCCCTGGAAGTTGATCCAATTACTTCAAAGTACACGATCTTCCACCATGATGATTTCGAACTCTCGGAAGCATCATTATCGTGGACGTCCATATACTCGAGAAGTTCTTAGTCTTAAGCAAATGTCTTGAAAAGTTTTGAAAGTCATTGAGAAACTTTGAAATAATTTTGCTTAGACTATGAAGTACCATTGTCGTTAAGAGGCTCATAAATATCCTATGAGAATTGATTGCTGATTCCATCTCTCTCTGTCTAACTTACCAACCTCGAATTCATCCGGCTATATGTTGTGACCACATGTGAAGTAAACCCGATATTGCAAATTTGAAACTGAAGTACAATCCCCCAAATTTGTTACTTAAGCTTGCACTTGTGTCGATTGAAGAACGGTGCAGAAACAAGTCTCTTATACCTCTTAAAGTTATCCACACGAGCAACTGCGTGTGACACCCAAAAATGATAGTTATCCATGTCGTCGACCATCCACCCCTTGACAGTGGAAACTAGATAATTCAAGTCTCAATCCTAAATTTTATCGCCCAAGCAAGTCATCAACCGATAGACTGGGTTTGAAGAAAAGGGGTAGAAAAATAGAAGGAAGGCTCGATGATGAAATAAGTAGACGCCTTCATGAAATCCCACTTCAACTTCAAATATAGAATACCAAATCCACTTCGTGATCACTTGTCTTTGTAGAATCAAAACTAGCCTTGTCATTAAAGTGAATCTTATATCGGATCGTTTTAGCGTTAAGTGTCTTGTTTGCTTTGGTGTTGTGTGTTGCGAATGTCGTTAACTAGAACAAATTATGTAATGAATTGTCATTAAAGAACAAAATTTGTCTAGGTAACTTGTCGTTAAAGCCCAACGTCAATCACATGCACAATTGATGCGCGGATCGACCTTGGAAGACTCTATTTTGTCGTTTAAGCACTTTTGATCGAGACATAACGAATACCCGCCATCAAAAAATCGTGTCATCATAGCCCGAAAAATAAAACCTGGTCCACTATCAAACTTCTCGGTCCAACTCTTAAATAAGTAGTAAGAAAAATCCTGTCACCAGCCCATGGCCCATCAAAATCTAACCCGGTCCACTAATAGGGATTATATAAAAGCAGATTTACCCTAATTAAGTGGAATCTTAATCATTTTTATCACTGTCCCCCAACTTTCCTCTCAACATAGTTTAGTCCGCCCCCCATTCTCATATAACATAACCAGATGATACAACCAATGAAACTACCCATCCCCATCAAAATCCATCTAATCTAACCATCTCATTCGCAGATCATCCAAACCATTGAAACATAAGCAAATCCCAAAATCAAAGACCTCCTGGCTAAACAGAAACTATCATATCCCAATCAAATAACCACAACACCCTGATCAATTCAACCTGCTAAGTCTTAATATGATAGTTATCTTAAGCCAAATCCCATACTTGCAGAAAATGACTCGGCATCAAGATCGAAGATGTCACGGGTAGGTTTCGTTATTTGCATCAGTCGATTTGTATAGGTCAATGATGGTAATTTGTTGAACGTAAAAAATCTTTTTATAGATTAAAAAAAACGTTTAACAAAACTGAGATCATGAAAGGTAAATTTTTTTATCGAGTCTAGATGATGGGTTATATGAGAAGATGGGATTAGGAATAGATGAGGTTTTGATTGAGGAGTTATAAGGTGAATTAAGGCTGATAAGATTGGTCATGGGTCTCAGTCAAAATTTTTATATGAAAGATCATGTTGTTATAAGGGGGATGGGTAATAATGGTTCTGGTTAAGAGTTGATTTAGGTCTCAAGTCATGTTGTAAGACGTCATGGTTATCGTATTGAATAAAGACTGCATCACAATTTTTTCCCAACAAAAACCAATCACCCATCGCAATGATATTTTTTTCCATCGCAATATGCATCAAAGACTGTCTATCGGAATGACATCGTAAAAATTTTGGCAGCATGACGACTTAAAATCCCATTGCGATGAGTCAACCACCCATCGCAATGTGACCCATCGGAATGAGTCCCATCGCAATAGATAAGGTCGAACCCATCGTAATGTTAAAAAAAACCCCATCGGAATAAATCCGAAGAAGAAGCCGTCGCAATGTGTTCATCTGAATGTGGCCATCTGAATAATCATCTTAATATGTTTTGACCAATTTTATAGTAACCTCGAAAAAATGGTTCTGGAACAATAATTTTGGCCTTTTCCGGAGGTCGGGGAGGATAAAAGATTCATAAGATTCAAGCTAACAAGAGGGATCCGGAGGTCGGGGAGGATAAAAGAAATGTTTAGACATTTTTAGAGAGAGAAAGATAAAGCTTGAAAGTAGTGTGTGTATTTCGAGAGAGAAGTGAAATACACAATAAGAAGAATCCTCACCCCTCCATGGAAGTATGGAGGGGTATATATAGCCTTGACACACACGAACTATTCTATCTTACAAAACTAGTCCCTGCGTGTGTGGCTATATCAAACTAATGTAATTCCCTAAATGGCGCTCACATTTTAGGGCTAACACACAGATTCACAATAAATCATGCAAAAATCACCAAATATTCAACAAAAGTCAGAAAAATGAAAAAGGAGAGAGATGCAAACCTCCAAGACTTACATCTAAGCCTTGGAATGTTTGAGCTGAGGTGCTAGCAAAACAAGCACCAGCTTCCTTGTACCTGCTAAGATCAACAAACCACAAGGATGAACAAATAACTATGAAATCTGATTTTTTTGAAAACAAGAGTTTTATCCCATAAAACCTTTCCTCAAAAACCAACAAATGATAAATTGGAACTCAGATCTTAGCTATTCAGATACCAAACTTTTATAAATAACACAAGAGAATTAAAGATTTTTAGAAATTCAAATTTTATTTCATAAAAAGGGATTACTAAGAAGATAGCTAAAATCTGGAACAAAGGGGCTCTTACATGTTGAGGCCTCCTTATATAGACGAATACAAGGCATAAACAAGCAAAACCCTAGGCTATGAAATCCCAAAAGTGCCCTTGAAATCTTCTAGATGCACTTGTTGTTTGAGCTGTCCAAATTCATCTTGGCTGTTCATTTTGTGCTTGGGGACCAAGTAGTAGCTATAAATCGTTGATCTTTCCAGCTAGGATTACTTGGAGAGGAGGGTGTCATGTGATTGGTTGACGTGTGAAATGGTGGGGTCAGATGGTGAGTGCGGATTGGGGTTTTGGGTGTGGGATGAGTTCCTGGGCATGTGAATTAAGCGTGTGCCTGGGTAATTTCATTTTACCCTTTGTTTTAAGTGGGGTAAGTTCTGGGTTCATAAAGGTAAACAGTAACAAGTTTGATCTGAAATAAGGGGGTGTGTTGTGTTTGGCGTGTGTTTATTCAGTTTAATCTTTGGGAAATGACAATAAGAGTCCTTGTGTTTTGGCAGAATGTGTAAACAATGTTTAAAAGCTTGAATACCCGTTTTCCTTTGTTATATAACTTTCCAATTTCATACTTTGGCCACCAAATTTTGCAATAAGGGTTTCAAGGGTTGTTTTTGCCATTTTTGAATATTTGAAGGACTGAACTTGGAAATTTTTTATCTTCAAACGTCTTCATTGTATCTTTGACTTCATGAGGGACCATTATTGACAAATTAGAATTGTTGAGGGACTAAACTTGCCAATTCTTCAAAGTTGAAGGACCATTTTGTAATTTTGACAAACTTAAGGGACCAAACTTGTAATTAATAATATACAAGGGTTTTAAGTGTCATTTCTTCATAATTTGAGGATCGATCTTGTACATCTTCAAGTCTTCAAGGGTTTTTCTTGGATAAATCATGAACTAGGGCCCTGTTCTTTGTACGGCTTCGTTTCTCGTGTCCGTTTTTCCTTGTTTCTTGTGATCTTTTGTCTTTTTCACGATATCCATACCTAAAAAACACAAGTAAACAAATACAAGCATATATATGGTATATTAATGACATTTTATGCATTTAAATCCCGAAAAGAACGATGAGATCATGTATAAATGCCATCTCATCACTCCCCCATACTAAGCCATTGTCGTGCCCTCACGCAATGCTAGAATAAAGTATCTAAGCATCACCAAAAATCAATTTTATTAACCTTTATTGCAATAATACTACTAAGATATGTAAAGACATAATGTATGATTTTCATCATTAATGTGACTTTTAGGGTCAATGAATAGAAACAAGTAAATGTCCCATAGAGTAAAGTTCGTCATCCTTGATTTTCATACATTCCATGCTAAGTGAAAAAACGAGATCATTGTTGGTACAAGTCACAATACTAACACTACTCATACGCCCAAATTGTGTAATACTTTTTCTCCCCGCAATCCTAGTTATAATGAAAGGAAATGGGTTTCTAGAATTTTTAACTATTTGTCATGGATCACAAGTGATTCATATTGACTTATTTGATTATTTATTAGTCCGAAAGTAAAGTAGCACGATTTAATCGATAGTTAGCCGAAGGACAAAATCTTTTAAAACGGCTTCTCGTGTATCTCCTTAAGTTCATATCTTGGCATAACTCATTTCACGATTTGAGACCTTTCTCAGACCGATATTTGGCATGTACTTCATACTTCAAATATTGGGAAGAAGTTCTTGAAATTATGGTCTTCTCTTCATATATTGGAATTTTTTCACTTGACGTTTTTGAGAGATTCTTCATACTTGGACCACGACTTCATCATTTTTCTTCAATCTTTATTTTGGACTTTGATATACAACGATCCGCCTCCTTGTCGGACTTGGATATATTTATCCTCATACCTTGTAATGGTCTTTTTGGATAGACTTTCTCCATGATCTTTAGGGAAGTAATTGCTTTTCGTCGTGTGTCTCGATCCTTCATATTGATTTTGGAATAATGATACTTCACATCATCTTGGATCTTTAGCAACAAAATAGAGCTCCTCATGCCTTGTTAGGGCCTTTTTGGATCTTCACCAATCTTCGCGTCCCGCTTCAATAAGATATGCTTTGGCTATGAACTCTATTCAACCCCGAGCAACTTTTAAACGATCTTGTGCTAGAAGCTAAGTAACCTTTCAAATCGTACGTCCTTACTTATTGCAATTATTTTTATTCCTAATGCATTGATCTTATGGGAGAAAAAGCCACAATTAAAAACATATGAGTTTTTAAAAGAACATTTTCATGTTCTACGTTTAGCATGATCACTTGTCTAACTCTATCATCTCTCGTTATTCACTAATTAAAGACCTCTAATTAAAGAGACTCATGAATACTTAGCCATGCAAGTCAAAATTAAGCCAAATTTGGATTAGCTTTCATTAAGACTATATCAAATCAAAGTTTTGGGTTTTCAAGCCACCTATAAGATCTTGCACTTTCTTGGACTTTTTCAAGTTTAGAGAATGCATTTTATAGTTCCCTTGATAAGTGACTTTCTAGGATACATTATAGGAACTTGCGAAAAGTTCTTGTTCTTAACCCGTATGAGCTAAGACTTTCGCGTTTTAAAGTTCCCTATATAAAAGTCTAGCAAAACTTGAATTGAGCGGGTTAAGGCATGTAAAGGGCTCCAAATGCCCATCAAGTCAAAAATTAGCTCTTATTCTACCCATCGGAAAATATAAATTCGTGTCTTAAAAACACTTATAAAAACTAAGAAAAATTAAAATTTGGCCATATTTAGCCTTATTAGCAACAAAAAAAACAAAACATTGAAAGTTGGAAAACGTGAGGGTGTAGCAAAGCAAGTATCTATTCACCCCCCCCCCCCCCCCCCCAATACTAAAAGTAAACATTGTCCTCAATGTTTCGAGTCTAAAGGTGGAGCACCCCCATACTAGAGACGAAGAGTCGAATGCTTAGGATCTAGCATGGAAAGGGTGATCAACAATATATCTAAAGCCGTTTATTAAGTATGCTAAAATATAATTGTTATAAAAATAAAGGATATGTCATGGATTCGTGAAAAACTTCTTCAAGCAAACGATGGAGGCTCACGTAAACGAACACGAGAGTCTTCAATCGTAGTGATGATGATGATCTAGATAACTGATGTGATCGTGATAGTATAGTGATAATTAGATACGTTATAGGGTAAATTAGTAAATTACCTTTAGGAAAAAGTAATAGACTAAAATTACCAAGGACGGATTCAATTAAACACGTGGATGAACCAAGTTCGTTGTACACGGAGATCTTATGAATTTGAGACGTTTTGTATCGATTTGGACAATTGATTTGAATGGGTTTTTGGTTTTTAAACTAAAATTACTCCTACAATTTTTAAATTAATTTAATTCTAAAGCGAATGAATCGTGTTCTCAAATTAAATCTAAAAGTCGTACTTATATAAAATTCTATGAAATAAAATTTTTAAATGATGAAGCTAAAATCACAAGACACTTGAATCGAGAAAATTTAAAAATGAATCTATTAAAAATTTATCTATATATTTATTTATTTTTTTATTATTTTTTTATATTGAATAAAAATTAATAAAAACTAAGTTATTCAAAACGAATTCTAATTAAAGTTAACTTTTGGTAAATGAAATAGACGTTTTTATTTTCTAACTTTTGTTTAATTAAATCAAACAGTTAAACTATAAATAAACTTTGATGCAGTATTTAACCAAAAGAGCTAGCTAGCTTAGATGGTTGAGTCTGTTGGTGTTGAACCGTGAGGTCACAGGTTCGAATCCCATGGGGGATATAGTTTTTGATATTTATTTTATGAACAGTAGAATTAAAAATTAATGAAGCATTTAAATAACATCAACTTAAATATAAGAAACAATCTCAGAGAACACAAAATCAATTTAAACCAGCTGGAAAAAAAAACTAAATGTCAACATCAATCAGTGTCAACTAGTTTATAACTAAATCATCATTCTCAGCAATCAAAAGGAAAGTCTATAGTAGTGTATGAAAATCAGTGAGCAAATAAATTCTCAGGAAAGTAAACAAAACATCAATATTGATCTCCAAATTCACTCACAAAAATAGCAGCACAGTTATATTCGAATATTGAGACTACTAACAATAACACGTAAGAGATTATATTCCAAACTTAGATTCATAAATCTTATAACAACCACTCAACTCTACCTCATCAACTTATTAAACTAGCATCTTACATCATATTCCCAAACAATATAGAAAATGGCAGCTAGAGATCATGTTTAAAACGAAGCTTAACATACAGCAATTCGTAACATAAAAATATCATCCAATGCTTACCAAATTCAAAACTTAATAGAAATAATTCAATAAGCCTACTGAGTTGGCAATAATAACAGATTTCCTAAGTTTCTAAATAACCATCAACTTACAACAAGCTCTATTCAATAACAGCATATACACAATCGTAATCCAAAAATAGCATATCTAAAAGATTAATTACATTACGAGGCCATCTCAAAACTATATGTGATCATTCAAACAGAAATTAATCAGATTCATAAAACCTTATACATTTTGAGCAACCAGATTCATTCAGTCTTAGCGTATAAGCAGTTATTAAGTCCAATTTAAACAGATTCATGTTCATAAACAAACAACAACAAGATCAAAGAGAAAAATATTAAAAAAAACTATTCAAATGAGTGAACACAAATTAACATATCTATATCATAAACTATCAGAATATTCAATTAATTCTAACATCAAGCTTACACATACTTAACAGCAGATTCAGTTCAGAACTTCTCAAACAAAACATCAAAGTGAAAATCAAACAAATAGATCTATAATGGTAACATGCTTTTGTACCTTCAAAAATCCAAATCATATCAAATATCCAAAAGACATTCCAGTATACAATAACGATTCACATTCATCATAGCAGATTAACAACTTACTAAGCATAATAATATGAATACATTATCAGAAAATAAAAAAAATGCTTATCCATTAAGATGAATCCGTTGATGAAGAAGGGAGCGCTGAGCTACCTTAGAACCGACACAATACGATCGAACCATATCAATATTTTATAAGAGCAATATTATCAAACCACCACCATATACATGAACCAGCAACATGTTTTTACTGTTTATCTAGTGGGGTAAACAGTGTTTCCCTGATCTAACTTAATTGTTCACAAAAGCTATACATTTAGCTTAATGACAATCACAATTATAATATTAATTAATAGATGTAGATTAAAAAAATAAACTGCGAGAAAGAAAGATTAAGCAGAAAAATTAATTTTATTACTTCAAAACATCATTACAATATTTTTAAAAGAAAATTACATCTAACTAAAAACTGACATTATAACATCATAGTAAGAAAAGGGATAATTTACTGATTTAGGAGGAGGGGTTTTATAGGGAACGAGAGGTACTGGGGTGAGGGTTGTTGGTGATGAGGAACGATTCTTGACCTTTAGATCAACTTTCCCTTTTCTCTTTCTTGTCAGTTATCATCCAAGGGTGGAAAATTACCTTCTTTCACTCGGATTGACAGAGTGTACAAGGGATGTGCTTCTTGTGCTTGTTTACAAGTGATGTGGCTTGTTTTCATTGGTGCTATGATTGATTGTGAAGATTTCAGCCAATCACAATCAAGGGATGACAAGATTGGAATGCCACGTGTGATGCTTGGTACCACCTTCTTCATTCCGATATAGTTGGGGTTTTATTCAGGCGCGTGAGGATCACACTCTTGTGATTTAAGAGCCCCTAATTTGGATTATGTTCTTGCTTGGTGGCTGTGTTCTTCCCCTTTTCCTCTATCTTATCTCTCGACTGTTTAATTTTCTTTTTTGTAACGTTTGACCATATGACCAAAAGAGAAAGTTATAAAAACTTTCTCACCGTCTCATTATTTATTATGGGCCTTGGACCCATAAATCTTGGCTGATAAGCGCATTTTGTTCCAAACATGAGTTACATTTGGGCTTTTGGCCCTTTAACCGAATTTAAATCATTATCCATCCTTATTAACTTAATAATGGGCCTTGGATATGGGCTTTGACTATTTAATTTGTAACTAATTTCATAATTGGGCTTTTAGGCCCAATACCCATATGTGGGACCCACTTGACCTCAAACTTGAGTCCGTAAATAGAATCGACTTGACTTTTGGCTTCTCGATCTTTTTTCCAAATCTCGTGTCGATTTTGCCGGTTTTCGCAAACATCGGTACCTACACACATCAAACAACAAAACAAGCATATACAAGGCATTTTTCATTGATAATATGCATTTATTTATCGCTTTAAGATACAAATGATATGAGTAAAATCACTCATATCAAACTCCCCCTTGCTAAGCAATTGCCGTGTCCTCACGCAATTATACAATAAAACACTAACTACACTTTTATTCAACTTTTGACATTTTATTTTGCAAAGACATTATGTATTGCTTTCATTATTAAAAAAATAACTTTTAGGATCATAAAACTCAAATAGATTCATCGTCTCCGACTTTTCACTTTTCCATGCCAAGTGCAAAAACAAGATCATTGTCAATCATAAGCCCCAAAATTAAACCAACTCATACAAGTAATTTGTGTTAAACTCAATCTCCTATTATTCCTAATTGTATCTCTAGATTTTATTTGTCATTCACCCAAAGGCTCATTTGACTTTATTTGATATTTATTAGTCCAAAAATGAAAGCAAGAACGGTGTAAACTCAACACTCAAAACCTAACCTCGACTTCAAAAACCGTTGTCACTAAAGAAAGCCCACATCAAGGATAACTTAACACGATTTGAGGGATAAATCCCCGGACCCGAAATTTGGCTAATAGGACTACTTAAAAGCAACAATAAAACCTCCAAAGTCAATTTTGACCTTATTAATGGAGTTAGCAACAATTACATCATAACACCTTGCGGCTCTTTAAGATGCAATTGTGCTCCTTATTTAAAATCCACACCCGAAGGCTCCTTGGACAAAAATAAGGGAATTGACATCACCATCTCACCTTATGGCTCATGATGATGAAGAAATTTTTATTCAACACGTCCCTTGCCATACATCCTAAGGCTCTAATGACAAGGTTAGTGCTACATGACTCCCACCCGAAGGCTCCTAGAGAACATGTTTTTATTTATTCTTCTTTATTAATATGATATTTATAGTAAGCCAAATTTCCGCAATCCCATGATCAAAAGTCCATGACGCTGACACCCTTAATGTGTTCTCACTTTAATTACAAGGGAAGAAAAAGAAGGAGTTACGAGTTAAGATATCAAGCCTAAACCGCTAAAAACTTCATTTATTAAGCAATTATAATTCAAGCGTGAAAAATAAATACGAGGAGATTAAATCAAACACAAAAATACTTGCACAAAGAAGAATTAATTTTAGAAACTTATGATCGAACTCTATCATCTCTTGTTCTCCATATTGTAAAATTTCAAAAAAAATGTGAAATCAATGGATACTTAGCCTATTAAATCAAAGTTTTGGGTTTTCAAGTCATCTATAGGATCTTGCATCTTCTTATACTTTTTCAAGTTTTAGAATTTGCGTTTTAAAATTCCCTTGATAAACGACTTTCTAGGATCAATTATAGGAACTTGCGAAAAGTTCTTGTTCTTAAGCCGTATGAATTAAGACTTTCGCGTTTTAAAGCTCCCTATATAAAAGCCTAGCAACACTTAATTCAAATACGTTAAGGAAAAGCTAAGGTAAAAACCGAGTCGAGTCAAAAACTATTTTTATTTTTACCAACGGAAAGCCTACATTCGTGTCAAAAGCACTTATTTTATTTATTAAAACTTAAAAATAACACTAAAAATTTTAAATTTTTTATTGAAAAATGAGAAAAACAATTACGTTTAGACACGACAAAAGCAATAGCAAGCGATTATATCGATTGACTCCCCCATGCTAAAACCAAACATTGTCCTCAATGTTTCTTAGCTCAAGAGTAACACCCCCTTGCTAAAACACGAAGAGTCTAATGCAAAATCCTAACATGGAAAGAGCACGCATATCTATAAGCCGTTTATTAATTGTGCCTCAAGAAAAAACGTTAGTCGATAAAAATCAAGGGATAGAGAGTGTGCCCCTTTTTGGCATTCAAAGAATGGAAGATCAAGTGGACCGGCAAAAATCGAACACGAGAGACTTCTTCAATTAGGGTCATACCTAAGATTCACAACACAACAAAACACGAGCGCGAGCTTGAAAGATCAAGCCTTATTAGTGTTAGAAAATAGAAAGAAGATAGAATGTATGGGACTCCCCCACAAGGCACCTCGTTTTTGTTCACCGAGTCATGAGCTCGACTTGATCCCCGCATTCATTGGTCCTTAGGGAAAATGGTGAAAACCGGCATAATGGAATAAAATCCAATATAAAGCGCGATGTCGGGGTCAAAGATCTCATCCTCGTTGTCCGATGACAAACGAAACGATAAAACATCAACACAAATCTCTAAAAAGAGATGGTAGTCACAAATCATGATATGGGCGTAGCATGCTCCCCGAGATAAACTCGCACCAAGATGATAGAAAAGTCTTTCAGTTATTGCATCGGTGAAAGGCCGAGATTTTCCTAAATCAACGATTCCGGGGTCGAATACCTCGTCCTTGGGAGAGAAAGGAATAGACAACATGGTGTCGTCCCCCCATGCTAATCCAAGATCATAGAAAGCACATGGTAAAGGTGTGGTAAAAGTCTCATCCATAATGGAATCAATATTCTTAGCTTTAACGACCATTTCACCCTTAGAAATGTGATCAATCGGGTCATGGTACTCAATATGAGACACATGAAAAACCCGCACATTAAGGTCAAAGTGGGTGGGAGGAGGACTTGGGACATAATCATCATCAAGTAAATTTTCTAAAAAGAGAGTGTCGCCCTCCGGGTCGATTTCATCAACACCCGGTGGTATCGAATCATTAGAAGCAAGAAACATGTCAATCTCCTACATAAGCGGATCACTATCCTCAACGGGAATAGGAGATGGAGAGAAAGACTTGTCATTAGGCTTAGAATTCAAAGCTTCGATCCTAGAAATGAGAAGATAGACATTGGATAACTTCTCACGAAGAATCACGTCTTCCACATCTAAATGAGTAAGTTCATCGGAGAACTTCTCAAGGATCGGAATTGTAACACCCCCAATTTCACAAGGCAGCGGAATATCAACATTGGGCGTTACTTCATAGCACATCACACACAGTCATAGAAAACGACCTCAAAAGAGACGTTTTATAAAATAAACCATTCGATAATTTTAATAAATCAGAGTTAACTAAAAAGAGGTCCCAACAACTATTTCAAACTTTAATAAAAATAAAGATTTGTCAAATGTATCGAATGGAAATTTTTTGCTTTACCTTTACTTTATCTCGCGCAGCTCCATGCTCCAGCTGATCATAAACCTATACACCTGAGAATACATGCTAAACTGTCAACACAACGGTTGAGTGAATTCATAGGTTTGAAATAAACAATAATGGGTTTTATAGTAAACCATAAAGCTTTTGAACACAAGAATATCATCCACTGTCGATAGTGCAACACATGCAATACCCAAAGTCCACGCTATTTTACTAAGCCATGACACCGAAGCCTTAAGTATAATAATGCCCTAGTCTGGTATTTTGCCGAATACCCCCTTACTTCTAATACAACACACCTGGCTGAGCCTCCAACCCACAGGTGCGACCTGCCCAGATGGGGGCCATCCCCGATGGATCCATCCGTCTGTACCAGCGCCTACCCATCATAGGTAGTTAACGGTTCATGGGTTTATAGGGACTTTCCAAATTTTGGCAATACAACACTTAGCAAATAGCGGTTCCTAATCAATACAATCAACGCTTGTGTTCATCTTTCAAAAGCATTTAATCAAACATCTTACATTCATTTATAACAACTTGTATTCGTTCCAAACATATAGTCAAACCTCGCATGTCTATTCATAACCATGTATTCTCTTAAAATCATATATATAAACAACGTATACCCTTATACCAAGAGCATGTATTCCCCCTCGCGGGTTTATAAAAACATATAAAACAGTAAAAGCGAGGCTATGAACTCACCTGATATAGCTATTACACGTAGATCAAGGAACAAACGTCCAATAGTAGATACACTACTTCACGAGATATCAATTGCTCATTGATCGAGAACGAGATGCCCAACGGTCGACATATAATCGAGCGAGACCTAATATAACAAGACGCGTCTTAGGCTCGAGACTACACATAAGTCATATATATATTTAAATAGTTCACTTTAGTAAGTATGGACATTGCGTAAGTTTTATAACACTTCTCAACCTTTTACAAGATTCGAAAACGTGTCCAGGGCACATACTTTAAGGACCCGTAACTTCTTCATACGTTAGAGTTATGACCTAAACCAAGCTTCTATGGATAGCCCACGTGGTAGGCTACAATAATAGTCTTCCTGAGCTAGGCGTGATTCGGACTCTAAATGGGTCAAAAACAACTTGCAAAATAATGTTTCCGAAAGTTTTACATTAGACGGGTTGGTTTTTCGGAAAGTTTGACAGCTCGTATCTAACTGGTTATTCACATCCAGATAATGAGGCTTGGTGTTTTAGAAACTACGCCGCGAGTGCTACAAAAACGTTCTTGTGTAAAATTTATCAATTCTGGCCTTAACTGCCTTAAAATCGTGACCAAACACTGCTCAACAGACTTATATTCGTCCAGACTTAGAATTGTTTCTGTTTTGACAGCTTTGCAACTATTTTCCCCACATCTTAGAAAAATCATATCTTCTTCGTTATAACTCCGTTTTTAGTGATTCGAGCGGCCACGCGTTCTTTGAAAGGTCTAATTTTCAGGAAAAATGTTAAATATTAGTAAGCTAACACCAATACCTACAGACTTGGGTGTAAAGGACAGCCATGATCACGAAGGGACATGTGCAATCATTTTTGGGACAGTTTCCGGCGTGACTTTTAGATAATTTAGACCACGACTTAGGGGCTGGTATTAACAGTTTATAGAGTATCTTGGGTGTATTTTAACATCTCCAAAGTTCAGCTTAGGTTGTTAAGAGAAATTAAAAGATACAAGTGCACAAAAGTGACCCGTGAAGCATGATTCATGATTTTATGTGAAAGAAACTGAAGTGAGTTTAGTTTGGCTCGTGTAGAGAGACCTTCGAGACCAGATGTTAGATGACCTAAGAGCTATATTAAGAGTACATAAAATGAAAAGGAATCTTACAGGAACTCGAGACGAAGCGAGAGATGTCGAAAGAAGACCGAGACGATGTGAAAATGAAACACGATTGCTTCTATTGGATTTATAACTTGATCAAGGCCTCATTCTCCTTCCATTTTATTAAACTCAGCTGGAACCTTGGCTTGAAATTTACCGTCGCTGCTCCCAAGTCTCGGTTTGAAAGAGAATTTGTTATAAGCTCGTGTTTGAGAGAGTCGTACATTTTGTTGCAAGTGTGAGTTTGAAGTGATATTTTACCTTGGTTACTTATACTAATGCATGATATATGAACGATAGTAAGAAAGAATTCTATCATATGTATACTACTGCATATTTTCCTTGTAATACATTTGTGTGTAGTCGGTTTAATACTTTTGTTTAGCTGTTGACACGAATTGGTGTAGGATGAGCTGTAGATATACGTCATTTCTTTTTGTCTCCATTTGAATATATCTTACACACAAAGCAACTTAGTCGTATGTTTATACTCACCCTCAACTATGTATAATACATCTATCTTATTTTTCATGTTGATGTATACATGTAGCATTCTTATTACTATCGATAATGCGGGTATTATTTAAGTCCGATATTTTAGAAATTACGCGATTTGAAAGTACGCGTTAAGCACGAAAAATAAACGCTCAATGTAAAATAAAAACTTCTACATTTGGAGAACATTGATATTTTAATAAATAAAGGAGGTCTTATAATTTAATAAACGTTAACGCGTCGTATAAACGAATAACGTCTAAAGGCTTTATGTAAATTACAAAAAAAAAATGCTCATAGAATGAGAAATGAAAACGACGACAATAAAAAATATTTCTATGTCATAACTAAAATGTTCACGGTCGATGACGGAGATAGACGGTTCCAATAAATAACAAATGACACGTTTTCGATACATTAAATCTCTAACGTTGCCGGTTAGTCAAAAATTCAATATTATTCGCCGAACGAACATGACAACTAAAAGTCAGGTAATAAATAATGATCCGGATATTAGAAATAAAATTAGATCTTGGTCTAAATGTTGATTTTAAAGTACGGGTTATTACATCATCTAACCCTTTAGGAAGCGACGTCCCGGCGCTTAATTCGTCTTAATTGTCTTTGGTTTAATAGCGAAGATGTGAGAAATAGACAAGTCATCACTGAGGTTTCTAACGAATGTTGGTTGAACAAAAGTCAAAGCAATGAGTACACATAATAGGCACAATTGAACGGTTTGAATGTAACTTCAATCCTTATAAGAAAAGAATAATAAATAACTCGAAAAAGTAGCCATTGGAAGCGGAAAATGAACAGGTCGTCAATTTTTGGAAGTTCCTCAAGGTACATTACTACTAGCTTATCAAACTTGCGACGGTCGATATAAGTTAGAAAAATTCCACATAAAAAGTGAAGAGACAAAAGAATTGGGCGCATTTGAGAAATTTTCCAATGCGTCAATCAATTTAAAACAATCAGCGATCACGTCGATCAAATTAAAACACACATTGTCCACGGGTCTGATAAAAACAATTACGTCGTAAAAGAAAATCACATGGGTCACACATAAGTCCATCGAAGCGTTACAAAATAATCAATACGAGGTAATTAGTACTAGTCATAAAAAATCACCTAATTACATTGATCTCGAACATGCAACCTTATTTCGTCAAAAGCGCATTCATCGACACAGAAATCGTTCGGAGTATACATACTCGATCGGAGGAACTATGATCCAAATCAAGTATAAAATCCATCATTAGGAACATATAATCACATTACGACATGCTTGTATAATAGCCAAGCCATGCCAAATCAATAAGTTCAATCAAGTTAACTTATGCTTGCTAAGTAGCCTAGTGATGATAAATAAGAATATTTGATAGGATTTTCAGATAAGTCCAGTCAAGGAAAGTTTGCAAGTTAAAGGATGTTCACGATCTTCATTGCATAGATGCATATAGAACAATATTTTCGTCATCATAGGGTGCTCACACACGAATCCATACCCAAATGACATTTAAGGGTGCTCATAAACGGATTCATACCCAAAAAGATAACTATCGTTATGTCTGAAAAATTATTCGATGAACCATCCGTAATAACAAACAAAGTTTCAAATCTTTTCATCCAAGATAAGCTATCAGTGATAACTTAATTGCCGGTCGATCGACAAGTACACACTTAAATACTAGTATCGATTAAACAAGTCGTCTATCCTTGGAACGTGTAATGGTTCTTAACCATCAGCTTATCAAGCTTACGATAGTCGGGGCACATTATAAATGGTCCATAACGACAAATCACAACTTGGGAAAATACTAATGGGTTACTCGTACATAGACGATAATCAATAATAACCATAAGGACGATCGTAATGAACGAATCATACCAACGAAACACGAGTCGAAGAAATACATCCGTATACAAAAATAATCACAAACTAAGTCAAGCACTCTTGAGCCCACTTGTTTATAATTTATTGTTTTCATCGAAAGGCGTCCCAATCCATGTAAACAAGAATTTATAAATTTATGGTTCGGGAACTTATAACTTTCTTGTTCAAATAAAAAGGCGTCCCAATTTATTTCAACAAGACGATTATAAATCATCCTACTCAGGTAATACCGTCACAAAACACGATATTATAACCAAATCAAATGCCAAGAAAAGTACAGGGAGTCAAACTTACTCCATGATTTGTGTATTCAAATGTCCCATACCATTTGAATAAATAAACCATCGACAATCTAAGGTCCAGTGGTTTAAAACTTTCTTATTCAAATGTCCCAATCCATTTCAATAAGAGAATTTTAAACGACACATAGCTGGGCAATTTTAAAATCTCTATATTTAAATGTCCCATTCCATTTAAATACAAAGTTCAAATTTTCTCAACTAATGACTACTATGAGCATATCTTTATTGTACCCAAATTATATATAGTTGATTTGGGTATATATATGTTTTAGGTCCAACATTGGCATCCTCCTTTTCGTCAATAAAACGTAATCATACACAAACAAATTAAACATTAAATTACGTAGAAGATGTCTCCTTGAAGAGACGATTCTTCAAATCATAAGGAGTAACGGAAATACAGATAACACAATAATCAATTACGTTTTGAAGGAGATGTCCTAAAATGGCACATCACGATGCGATGACAATAATCAAGCTCAAATTAGTCGATATGCAATATAGGACGAAACAATATATACGTACCTAAAGTATCAAACGAGGTCCATACTCGTATTCGGATAATAAATTAATTATCAAGAAAAGTGATTGGCGGCGAGGCCAAACTCTCTATAAAACCGTATCATAAAATATACGATAATCACGTAAGGCTCATTGCTTCATGCACAATGCCCTTAAATACCATAGTGTATACATTCAATATACATACAAACATTTCTACATACACACATGATCACAATATCACAACCAAGCTTTGGTTTCAAGGAGCCATGAGCGCGCGAATACTCTGTAAGGCAATCAAACAATTTTACAAAAGAGCAGTTATAGTCTAGGTTTTCAAAATGACCTAGTTCGCTATAACTAGTGCTCTGATACCAATCTGTAACACCCCCAATTTCACAAGGCAGCGGAATATCAACATTGGGCGTTACTTCATAGCACATCACACACAGTCATAGAAAACGACCTCAAAAGAGACGTTTTATAAAATAAACCATTCGATAATTTTAATAAATCAGAGTTAACTAAAAAGAGGTCCCAACAACTATTTCAAACTTTAATAAAAATAAAGATTTGTCAAATGTATCGAATGGAAATTGTTTGCTTTGCCTTTACTTTATCTCGCGCAGCTCCATGCTCCAGCTGATCATAAACCTATACACCTGAGAATACATGCTAAACTGTCAACACAACGGTTGAGTGAATTCATAGGTTTGAAATAAACAATAATGGGTTTTATAGTAAACCATAAAGCTTTTGAACACAAGAATCTCATCCACTGTCGATAGTGCAACACATGCAATACCCAAAGTCCACGCTATTTTACTAAGCCATGACACCGAAGCCTTAAGTATAATAATGCCTTAGTCAGGTATTTTGCCGAATACCCCCTTACTTCTAATACAACACACTTGGCTGAGCCTCCAACCCACAGGTGCGACCTGCCCAGGTGGGGGCCATCCCTGATGGATCCATCCGTCTGTACCAGCGCCTACCCATCATAGGTAGTTAACGGTTCATGGGTTTATAGGGACTTTCCAAATTTTGGCAATACAGCACTTAGCAAATAGCGGTTCCTAATCAATACAATCAACGCTTGTGTTCATCTTTCAAAAGCATTTAATCAAACATCTTACATTCATTTATAACAACTTGTATTCGTTCCAAACATATAGTCAAACCTCGCATGTCTATTCATAACCATGTATTCTCTTAAAATCATATATATAAACAACGTATACCTTTATACCAAGAGCATGTATTCCCCCTCGCGGGTTTATAAAAACATATAAAACAGTAAAAGCGAGGCTATGAACTCACCTGATATAGCTATTACACGTAGATCAAGGAACAAACGTCCAATAGTAGATACACTACTTCACGAGATATCAATTGCTCATTGATTGATCGAGAACGAGATGCCCAACGGTCGACATATAATCGAGCGAGACCTAATATAACAAGACGCGTCTTAGGCTCGAGACTACACATAAGTCATATATATATTTAAATAGTTCACTTTAGTAAGTATGGACATTGCATAAGTTTTATAACACTTCTCAACCTTTTACAAGATTCGAAAACGTGTCCAGGGCACATACTTTAAGGACCCGTAACTTCTTCATACGTTAGAGTTATGACCTAAACCAAGCTTCTATGGATACCCCACGTGGTAGGATACAATAATGGTCTTCCTGAGCTAAGCGTGATTCGGACTCTAAATGGGTCAAAAACAACTTGCAAAATAATGTTTCCGGAAGTTTTACATTAGACGGGTTGGTTTTTCGGAAAGTTTGACAGCTCGTATCTAACTGGTTATTCACATCCAGATAATGAGGCTTGGTGTTTTAGAAACTACGCCGAGAGTGCTACAAAAACGTTCTTGTGTAAAATTTATCAATTCTGGCCTTAACTGCCTTAAAATCGTGACCAAACACTGCTCAACAGACTTATATTCGTCCAGACTTAGAATTGTTTCTGTTTTGACAGCTTTGCAACTATTTTCCCCACATCTTAGAAAAATCATATCTTCTTCGTTATAACTCTGTTTTTAGTGATTCGAGCGGCCACGCGTTCTTTGAAAGGTCTAATTTTCAGGAAAAATGTTAAATATTAGTAAGCTAACACCAATACCTACAGACTTGGGTGTAAAGGACAGCCATGATCACGAAGGGACATGTGCAGTCATTTTTGGGATAGTTTCCGGCGTGACTTTTAGATAATTTAGACCACGACTTAGGGGCTGGTATTAACAGTTTATAGAGTATCTTGGGTGTATTTTAACATCTCCAAAGTTCAGCTTAGGTTGTTAAGAGAAATTAAAAGATACAAGGGCACAAAAGTGACCCGTGAAGCATGATTCATGATTTTATGTGAAAGAAACTGAAGTGAGTTTAGTTTGGCTCGAGTTGAGAGACCTTCGAGACCAGATGTTAGATGACCTAAGAGCTATATTAAGAGTACATAAAATGAAAAGGAATCTTACAGGAACTCGAGACGAAGCGAGAGATGTCGAAAGAAGACCGAGACGATGTGAAAATGAAACATGATTGCTTCTATTGGATTTATAACTTGATCAAGGCCTCATTCTCCTTCCATTTTATTAAACTCAGCTGGAACCTTGGCTTGAAATTTACCGTCGCTGCTCCCAAGTCTCGGTTTGAAAGAGAATTTGTTATAAGCTCGTGTTTGAGAGAGTCGTACATTTTGTTGCAAGTGTGAGTTTGAAGTGATATTTTACCTTGGTTACTTATACTAATGCATGATATATGAACGATAGTAAGAAAGAATTCTATCATATGTATACTACTGCATATTTTCCTTGTAATACATTTATGTGTAGTCGGTTTAATACTTTTGTTTAGCTGTTGACACGAACTGGTGTAGGATGAGCTGTAGATATACGTCATTTCTTTTTGTCTCCATTTGAATATATCTTACACACAAAGCAACTTAGTCGTATGTTTATACTCACCCTTAACTATGTATAATACATCTATCTTATTTTTCATGTTGATGTATACATGTAGCATTCTTATTACTATCGATAATGCGGGTATTATTTAAGTCCGATATTTTAGAAATTACGCGATTTGAAAGTACGCGTTAAGCACGAAAAATAAACGCTCAATGTAAAATAAAAACTTCTACATTTGGAGAACATTGATATTTTAATAAATAAAGGAGGTCTTATAATTTAATAAACGTTAACGCGTCGTATAAACGAATAACGTCTAAAGGCTTTATGTAAATTACAAAAAAAAAATGCTCATAGAATGAGAAATGAAAACGACGACAATAAAAAATATTTCTATGTCATAACTAAAATGTTCACGGTCGATGACGGAGATAGACGGTTCCAATAAATAACAAATGACACGTTTTCGATACATTAAATCTCTAACGTTGCCGGTTAGTCAAAAATTCAATATTATTCGCCGAACGAACATGACAACTAAAAGTCAGGTAATAAATAATGATCCGGATATTAGAAATAAAATTAGATCTTGGTCTAGATGTTGATTTTAAAGTACGGGTTATTACAGGAATAGTCAAATCAACCTCATTTCCCGGTGGAAATGGGTCTAAAGGAGTAAGTTCAAAAGTGAACCTCTCAAAAACCGGATCACTATCATCCTCATTTCCCGGTGGAAATGGGTGAAGAAGAGTAGGTTCATTGGAAAACCCCTCAAAATCCGAGTCGTGAATGTCATCTTTATAAGAAAGTTCATCGGAGAGCTCCTCATTAGAAAATTCACTAGAAGTAGAATCATTCTCAAAATCTTTATTTCCATCACAATTTTCATCATTAGAATTGGAGAAAATATCAAAGTGAATGGAAGAAGTAGAGTCATCACAATGTGGCAATTCACACATCTCATTGGAAATACCGTCAAACTCTCTTGGGTTTTGGACAAGAATCTCAACACTAGACTTTATTACTTCGTCCGATTCCGTGTCCGAAATAGTGCTATTATACTCGTCCCCCTTCCTTAGAGAATTTTCGGGTTCCACGATGGAAGAATCATGAATAGGATTAGTGATGTCATGAGAGATTTCCTCATCATCTAGGATCGGAGAATCCTCGGGCTCCTTAGCCGGTAAGTTATGAAAAGGAAGTACGATTGCACTAGACGAAGGATGTAGAGCAATAAGATCTCTCAAATAAATAGCACTATCCTCGTCATCATCCAAAAGAAGAGAACGCTCGAGTTCACGATTAGCAATGTATTTTGCTTCCGCTTGAGCTCGTTCTTTCTCACGAATTTCAATGCTTAATCCATTATAATCTTGCGAAAGTTGTCTAATCTTAAGTTCACAATCTCTTTTAAATTCCTCATCAATTATTTCTCCATGAAATCATCGACTTCCTAATTCATTAGTTATATCATTAATCTCTTGATTAATTTATCTCTTTTCAAGCAACATATCTTCAATACTCTTTTCAACAACTTCAACATTTCTTTGATTCATTATTTGTTGGAACATTGTTTCAAGTCGTTCAATATCGAAAGAATATTGTGGAGATTAGTCAAAACCGGAAGGAATCGAATTACAGCAAGGACTAGGCTCATAAAAACTTTGATCCATCGGTTGACAACAAAAACTCTCGTGAGGACCTCCACAATACTCACAACAAGGATGCTGTTGTGATAAACTTGGTAAATCTTGTGGATATCGGTTCTTGCTCGTAATTAAGCGAGAATCGATGCGAACAATCATCACCAAAATGAGAATCATTTCCACAAAACTCACACGAGGGTGTCTCGTATGTAGGGTATGGAGGTGGGAAAAAATCGAGAGAATTATTCGAAAAATTCGGTTTTCCACATAAATTAATCTCATTACAACAAGGACAAAATCCAACTCATATATCGTGACGTAAATCATTTCCACAACGCTCACACGTGCACCACCGACATGGTAAAAAAACATATAACGGTTCTCCACACCCTTCACAATTGACGAAAGAATTCATGGAAGAATTAAAAATCGGAGGGTGAGGAGAAAAAGAATTAAACATGATAGATGATTAAGAATATTATTGATATGAGTGTATTTACTCATATCATTAGTAGCTTAAAACAATGAAATAATGCATTTAATGTATCAATTATGCCTTGGATATGCTTGTTTCTTGTTATCATGTGTGTAGGTACCAAGTTCACGAAAACCGGCAATAATCGACACGAGAATGAAGAAAAAGATCTTAAGAGCCAAAATCGAGTTCAATTTAGAGGATTTCAAGAGAAAACAGGCTTAGTGGGACCTACAAATGCTAAATGGGCCTAAAAGTCCATTTGTGGTATGAATGTTTGCAAATTGTGGTTAAATAAAAACCAATTTAGGCCCAAAATCTTAAAGACGGATGGAAATAAGGATATGGGCCCAAGCCCAATTTAGTAGAAAGTAATGAAAATAAACGATTGGAAGGATTATTTGGGCCTTAGGGTTTACTCACTTTACACAATAAATTTCACACGTCATTCACTCCACTTAAATATATTCAAACCGTTCACCCACTCTTCTCCCATTCACCCATAAATTAATAAACATTCGTTACAAACGATGTTTTTTTATTTTCCTCTCTCACCTTTCTTCCCCACCTTAAAAACCTGTAAAATGTTACTGTGTAAAAAAAACCCTAGCCAGTAAAAAGTTCCTATCACATAGGGCTTTTTATTTATTTCATTAATTCATACCAAGGGGATTAAAACCCCCATGGTTTAAGGAAGAGAAAAGATGGAGAGGGGATGCTACGTGGCCGAATCTTACTGGATGCAACACCTCAACTCGCACAATCCACCAATCAGAGCGCTTGAAAGAAGCACAACTAGCACACGGATGCCACGCTGGCAATCCGTGTGCTATTGTAAATCATATCATCCGTCCGATCAATAAAGAGAGAGAAAGAGGAAGATCAATGGCCAAGAAGAAAAGGGAATATCCCTCAAGAGATCCGAATATTCGCACCAACAAGCCATTGGGGAGGCTATAAAAACCCCCATTATTTCCTTGTAAATTATCCTTTACTTTTCCTTAATGTTATTATGTAGAAATAATTTTAGAAGTTAATCTTGTATTTCTTTTATTAAGCTTTGTAACGTTTCTGAAATTAATAAAAGTTCAGTAGATTTATTTTTAAATCGTGTCGTGTTTCACTTTCTACTTAAATTAATATTCGATTCAATTTCTATTAATTATTTCATATTAATAATATTGAGATGTTAGTTATAAGCTAATTAATAATTTATCATTAATGTCTAAAAGTTAAGTTTGGATCTACATTTTTCTCCACTGGAAAAGTGATAAAATTCTGCTCGGTTTGATGGTATTTGATTGGTGGTTCGTATGATGTTTGGTGGTTAATGGAGGTTCGAGTTCCGGTTCATCTAGGTTGCTCAGCGCAAACCTACATCTCAACGGATTCTTCAAAAAGGTGCGATTCGTTTTTAATTTTTGTTTGTTTAATTTATGTTTAGTTTGTATGCTGAATATTGTTTGTTAGTTTTATATGTTAGAAATAAAGTTACAGATTGATTTTATATGAAATAGCATAATGATTTGTTAGTTTTATCTTTGCCGTTTATGTTTCATGTTAAAAGGTTTACCTGATTTGTAAAAATGCTGTTAAGTTGAATGATTGAATCTGAGGTTTTTAAGAATGTGATAGATAATATGATTTATTCTGTATATTTAGCTTAAACTGATTTTATGTTTGATGAAATTTATCAGAATGTTATTTGAGCTTTAACTGAGTGTTTATTTGAGTTTAAGAGCATTTTAGGTTTCTGAATTTATTAATAGTCATGTGATAATCTTGAATCTGTTTAAACTTTTAGTTTCTTAATGTTTTGTCCTATTTTATAGCTTCGTCTGATTTAATGTTTTATAGAAGTTTGATTTATTTGAGGAACTGATTATAAGATTTTTACTAGCTAAGCTTAATCTGTTAGTTCTGATCTGTAGGATTGTGTTTAACTGATTTGTCTGTTGATTTTTCTGCATATTTGGTATTTTGTTTACTGAGTTATAATCTTAAATTGTTTGTTTGTGATAATATGTTTTTTTGTTCAAGTATTGCTTATCAGTTCAATTAACTGATAAGCACAATAAGCTGTTGTCCTCACAACTTGTAGCTAATAAGCTCACAAAAAGTCACTCCTGTGACTGGATATTCAATCTGTCAAAAAGAAATAATTCCAAATTAATCGTCCATGTCAGGACTCGAACCTGTGACCTCCTGGTCACAGGCGTGACGTGTTAACCAACTGGGCTGAAGGCCTTTTTGATTTTAATCTCCTTTATTGTACTAATATAGTAGTTATATCTTAGGCAAATTCTTTTTTAGTTTTATTTACTTTTAATCCGTTTCTATATAACTTTTCCTATTTAAGTTTTTATTAGAATCTTTTTTTAGTTAAATTAAATAAATAATAAATAGAATTTATAAATAAAAAAAAATAAAAAAAATAAGTAGTTTAAAATAAATAAATAAAATAAAAATAAAAATGTTTTTATTTAAATAGTTTAATTAGTTTAAATTTTAATTAGTTTAATTTTTATAACTCTAGATTTAAATAAATATAGCTTTTAAATAGATTAGTTTAAAAAGTAATTTTAATAAAGTTTAATTAATTTAAAAAAAAGTGTAATTAGATTTTTAAATAGATTAAAAGTTATTTTTAATAAATAGATTTATCTTTATAAATTTTGAATTAGCTTAATTTTTAATAGTGTTTATTTTTAAGTAATTAATTGTGTTTTAGATTTTAAAATAGGCGGGGTTTACGATTCATGCACTTTAGGTTTATTTTAAATAGATTAAAATTTGTAGATTTAATTTGTAGTTTAAAAACCGAAAACCAATTCAAATCGATTGTCCAAATCAAAACGAAACGTCTCACATTCATAAGATCTTCGTGTACAACGAACTCGACTCACTCGCGTGTTTAATTGAATTCGTCATTGGTATTATTAGACTATTACTTTTTCCTAAAGGTAATTTTCTAATTTACCCTATAACGTATCTAATTATCACATATACTATCCACGATACATCAAAAATTTTGGCGCCGCTGCCGGGGATCTTGTGTACGATTCGTCTTTTGTGGAGATTTGTTGATCGTGGATTTGAAGACCCTTTCCGTCCTCGGAAAGTTTTGTTATTTTTCTATTATATAGTATGTATCGGTTTTCTCGTTTTTTGTGAATAATATATTGTATTACGTAGAACAATAATTTTACATATCTTTCAAATAAGCCTTAGTTGGGATTTCATCACCTAGCTATTGTAGTCGAATCCAAAACAAAAAGGCAAAATAGATAAATACAAATAAGAAGTTTGAACTCGATTTATACAAACTATAAGGTGGGTATAAGGCGACGTGCTATAAAAGGCCGTCTAAGGAAAAAGGTTTTTAAGTGCTTTGTGCCACCTCGTTTCCCCGCTTGCTTGTGCGTATATTGAGAGGGACGACCTATTATTGGTTTGCCGACTCAAGTAGTAATAAATCTTATTTTTGTTGTTTACTTATTGAACCTCGAGACGTTTAGGTTTTCACCTATCGTTTCAAAGTCGACCGAGGGTAATTTACTTCCATAGTAGTTATCCTTATTCCTTGTTTTTTATCGATCATTATTGATTGAGCAATACCAAAAAAAACCAAAAATAATCTTCTTGTCTAATTTCTTTTCTTCAATCCTCTAAATTCTCGTCTTTGTAGTGTATGCAATTACGTTCTTCTCGTCTTGTGATTGATTTTAATAGGCTTGAAAATATTCCTCGTAGAAATAGAAATCGTCAACAACGAATAGTGGAACCCGAGCTTCCACCTATTGTTGTAGAGATGGCCGATAACCGAACAATGGAGGAATTTCTCCGTGCACCCACCGAAGGGTATGGGGAAGCAATCGTTGTGTCGGCTATTTTGGCGGATTATTTTGAGATTAAGACGGGTCTTTTATCGCTCATTCGTGCCGACCAATTTCGTGGCAATGAGACCGATGGCCCGCATTCTCACATTCGGAATTTTAATCGAATTACCTCGACTCTCAAGTTTAGAGATGTGCCGAATGACGTGATTAAGCTTATGCTTTTTTCGTACTCGCTCGAGGGTAATGCTAAGCTTTGGTATGAGAAAGAACCACCGGGTTCGATTTTAACATGGGATGATTTAGTGTCAAAGTTTATGAATTATTTCTTTCCACCATCTAAGACAACACACTTTAAAAACGAGATCACTAGATTTGAAAAAAAAGTGCATGAATCGTTTGGGGTTGCTTGGGAAAGATTTAAAGATTTGTTGAGACAATGTCCACACCACGGTTTCTCGGAATTGCATCAAATTAATACTTTTTATAATGGGCTAAATATGATTGAACAAGATTCTTTAAATGCCGTCGCGGGTGGTAATCTTTTAAGAAAAACTCCGAGAGACGCGTGGAGAATAATTGAGGATAAGTCTAGAGCACAATATTCACGAAACACACCGGTTGTTTCCAATGTGAATTCATCTAATCACGAGATTGCTAGATTGGACTCTAAGATTGATAGTGGATTTGCGACTTTGTTGAGTGAGATTAGGAAGAATCCTCATGGATCGATTAATATGGTTGGGAATGTTTGTGTATCATGTGGTGGAGCACATCCTAATTATGCTTGTTTAAACGCGGGATTTGATCAAGCTAGTGCTTTTGCCGCGACGGGAACTTATGGCTCCAACGGTCAAGTTCCTCGTCAAAATCATGTTGCTCCACCGGGTTTTCCACCGGTTCAAAATAGGTACAACAATGGAAACAATGGGAATAATTTTAACCGTGGTAACCAAGGGAATTATAATCAAGGAAATGGGTTTAATGATAATCAAAATAATCAAGGTTTTCAAGGGAATAATCAAAATGATTTGTCAAGCTACATGAAATCAAATGAGGCAAATATGAAAGCTTTGCAAAATAACATTCAAGGACAAATGGCAACTTTGAAAAATGAGTTTCAAAATACGCTAAAGGGGCAAAATAATAAGATTGAGCTTAATCAACAAAGAATGGAACAAAGATTTGAGCAAATGTTTGAGCAAGGTCAAAATCGTTTGCAACAAAATTTAGAGCAAAGTCAAAATCGTATGCAACAAAATTTGGAACAAGGTCACAATAAATTGCTTTCGATGTTTGAGGGATTTATGTCTAAACCGTCATCTTCTTCGGGTTGCTTACCTAGTAATACCATTCCAAACCCGAGGGGAGAGCTTAAGGCTATCACCGCTTAAGGCTATCACCGCTTATGATAATTTAGAAAGGAAGCTTGAGCTTATTGTGCCACCTAAAGAGACCTTTTGGAATGTCACCAAGGCTACTTTAAATGTGATTAGTACCTCGGATTTCATTGATCTCTTTCCTAAGAAATATAATGATCCGGGTCACTTCTTGATACCTTGTGTCTTCGATGAGCTTGGGGAATACAAAGATCTAGCCGATCTAGGAGCTAGTATTAACGTAATGCCCTTGTCCATTTGGAAAACTCTTGACTATTTGCGACTTATTCCCACTCGAATGATCATTGAGCTTGCTAATGGTACCACCACTCGACCGGTTGGTATAGCGGAAAATGTCATTGTTAAAGTGGGGGAGTTCGTTTACCTAGCCGATTTTGCTATCATTGATTATGAGCCGAATCCTCGTGCGCCTATAATTTTAGGACGACCTTTTTGTGTACGGCCGGTGTTTTAGTTGATATGAAAGAAGGGGAGCTTAAATTGTTTCATGGGGATAAACATATGATTTTCAAACCGGAAAAAATTTCAAGATTGGTTCCTAAGAAATTGGAAAGTGATAAACCTAATTTTGTTGAATCATGTTGTAATGTTACCTCATCTATACTCACTCCACACGAGGATGATAAGATTGAAAAACAAATTGATGATTACTTGATTGAGCCATTTGATGCTAGTGAGTTTGTTAATGAGAATTTTGATCCCGAGAGTGACATTGCTTTAATTGAACAATCTTTGAAAATGGACTCATTTTCATTCTCTTCTAAGGATCATGTTGATGTTCCTAAGGCACAATCTTCAATTGAAGAGCCTTTGATTCCTAGCTTCACACCGAGTGAGGTTAGTGACTATTCGTTGGACAAGTTCGTCGATGAACTTTTTGCTATCATTGATCCACTTCCACGGGGAAGTGAAGACGTTTCCGATCTCGAGATCGAACGTGATTCTTGTGTTTTACCTACCATTCTCGAGGAATTCGCCGATGAATTGCCTTCAAATGAGAATGATGATCTTGTATCCGAGTGTGACACACTCGATACTTTGTCGGAAATTTCTTGTGATGACAAGGATGACGACACTTTTGTGACTTACTCAAATCCTCTATTTGAAGCTTCATTGAACAATAATCCATTGTTTCAAGAGGATTTTGAGAGCATCATACCTCCTACATCTCACAACCTTTGTGATGATGATCTTCTTATGAAGGAGGTTGATGAGGTTTGTGATGATGATCACACCTTTTGTGATGATGAGTATGTCGACTCGGATGGAGAAACTTACTTTATTCCGAATCTCCCTCCCACTCGCGTTGATCGTAATGTGCGGGTTTTTCATGTGACTCATATTGAGTACCATGACCCCTTTGTTCACGTTCCTAAGAGTGACAAGGTTGACAAAGTCATGCAAGTTGAAACCACTATGGTTGAGACTTTTGTACCACCATTACTATGTGCTTCATATGATTTAGGATTAGCATGGGGGGACGACACCTTGTTGTCTATTCCTTTCTCCACCGAGGACGAGGTATTCGACCCCGGAATCTTTGTTTTAGGGAAATCTCGGCCTTTCACCGATGCAATAATTGAAAGATTTTTCTATCATCATGGTGCGAGTTTATCTCGTGGAGCATGCTACATCCATACCATTTTTTGTGACTACCATCTCTTGTTAGAGATTTGTGTTAGAGTTTTATCCTTTCGTTTGTCATCCGACAACGAGGATAAATCTTTGACCCCGGCATCGCGCTTTATCATGGATTTTATTCCATTATGCCGGTTTTCACCACTTTCCCTAAGGACCAATGAATGCGGGGATCGAGTCGAGCTCATGACTCGGTGAACAAAAACGAGTGAATTCTATCTTCTTTCTATTTTCTAACACCTAATAAGGCTTGATCTTTCAAGCTCGTGCTCGTGTTTTGTTGTGTTGTGATCTTAGGTATGACCCTAATTTTTGAAGACTCTCGTGTTCGGTTTTTGCCGGTCCACTTGATCTTCCATTCTTTGAATGCCAAAAGGGGCACACTTTCTTTACCCTTGATTTTTATCGACTAACGTTTTATATTGAGGCATAATTAATAAACGGCTTATAGATTTGCGTGCTCTTTCCATGCTAGGATTTTGCATTAGACTCTTCGTGTTTTAGCAAGGGGGTGTTACTCTTGAGCTAAGAAACATTGAGGACAATGTTTGGTTTTAGCATGGGGGAGTCAATCGATATAATCGCTTGCAATTGCTTTTGTCGTGTCCAAACGTGTTGTTTTTCTCATTTTTCAATAAAATTTTAAATTTTTTATGTTATTTTCAAGTTTTAATAAATAAAATAAGTGCTTTTGACACAAATGTAGGCTCTCAATAAGAATAGTTTTTGACTCGACTCGGTTTTTAACCTTAGCTTTTCCTCAACGTATTTGAATTAGGTTTTGCTAGGCTATTATATAGGGAGCTTTAAAACGCGAAAGTCTTAATTCATACGAGTTAAGAACAAGAACTTTTCGCAAGCTCCTATAATTGATCCTAGAAAGTCGTCTATCAAGGGAAATTTAAAACGCAAATTCTAAAACTTGCAAGAGTATAAGAAGATGCAAGATCCTATAGATGACTTGAAAACCCAAAACTTTGATTTAATAGGCTAAGTATCCATTGATTTCATTTTTGGAATTTTACAATATGGAGAACAAGAGATGATAGAGTCAATTATAAGTTTGCTATTCTTTCAGGAATTTATGTGAGTTAATTATGAGCCTATTCTCCCATCGCTTGTTAATAAATTTAATTGCAATAAATAAGGTTGAACGATTTGAAAAGTTACTTAGCTTCTAGCCCAAGATCGTTTAAAAGTTGCTCGGTATTGATTAGAGTTCATAGCCAAGGCATAACTTATTGAAGCGGGATGCGAAGATTAGCGAGTCCAAAAAGGTCCTAACAAGACATGAGGGCTATGTTTTATTGCTAAAAATCTCAAGTGATGTGAAGACTCATTCATCAAAAATCAATATGAAGGATCGAGACACACGACGAAAAGTAAATACTCCCAAAAAGTCATGGAGAAGTCTATCCAAAAAGACCAAAATAAGGTATGAGGATAAATGAAGCCAAGTCCAAAAAGGAGGTGGATCGTTGTTAATCAAAATCCCAAATAAAGATTGGAGAAAAATGAAGAAGTCGTGGTCCAAGTATGAATCTCTCAAAAATTCAAGTGAAGAAATTCCTATATGAAGAGAAGACCATTATTTCGTGAACGTCTCTCAAGGTTGGAAGCATAAAGTCACTACCAAATATCGGTCCGAGAAAGGTCTCAAATCGCGAAACAAGTTATGCCAAGATATGAACTTTATGAGAGCCCGAGAAGCAGTTTTAAAAGATTTTGTCCTTTAGCTAACTATGGATTAAATCGTTCACTTTATTTTCGGCCTAATAAATTATCGAAATAAGTCAACAATGCATCTTCGTGATCATTCAAGACAACAATAAAATATAAGAGATACACCTAGGAATAAGGGAGTCTAAGTGATTAATTAGCCCACATGAGTTCCTGTTAGTCTACCAACTTATAATAACAATGATCTTGTTTTTGCACTTGGCATGGAAAAGTGAAAAGTCGAGGACGATGAATCTATTTGAGTTTTTATGATCCTTAAAGTTATTTTATGTTTTTGCAAAATAAAGTGTCTAAGGTTGAATAATGGTGTAGTTATAGTTTTATTTTATCATTGCGTGAGGACACGGCAATTGCTTAACATGGGGGAATTTGATATGAGTGTATTTACTCATATCATTAGTAGCTTAAAACAATGAAATAATGCATTTAATGTATCAATTATGCCTTGGATATGCTTGTTTCTTGTTTTCATGTGTGTAGGTACCAAGTTCACGAAAACCGGCAATAATCGACACGAGAATGAAGAAAAAGATCTTAAGAGCCAAAATCGAGTTCAATTTAGAGGATTTCAAGAGAAAACGGGCTTAGTGGGACCTACAAATGCTAAATGGGTCTAAAAGCCCATTTGTGGTATGAATGTTTGCAAATTGTGGTTAAATAAAAACCAATTTAGGCCCAAAATCTTAAAGACGGATGGAAATAAGGATATGGGCCCAAGCCCAATTCAGTAGAAAGTAATGAAAATAAACGATTGGAAGGATTATTTGGGCCTTAGGGTTTACTCACTTTACACAATAAATTTCACACGTCATTCACTCCACTTAAATATATTCAAACCGTTCACCCACTCTTCTCCCATTCACCCATAAATTAATAAACATTCGTTACAAACGATGTTTTTTATTTTCCTCTCTCACCTTTCTTCTCCACCTTAAAAACCTGTAAAATGTTACTGTGCAAAAAAAAACCATAGCCAGTAAAAAGTTCCTATCACATAGGGCTTTTTATTTATTTCATTAATTCATACCAAGGGGATTAAAACCCCCATGGTTTAAGGAAGAGAAAAGATGGAGAGGGGATGCTACATGGCCGAATCTTACTGGATGCAATACCTCAACTCCCACAATCCACCAATCAGAGCGCTTGAAAGAAGCACAACTAGCACACGGATGCCACGTTGGCAATCCGTGTGCTATTGTGAATCATATCATCCGTCCGATCAATAAAGAGAGAGAAAGAGGAAGATCAATGGCCAAGAAGAAAAGGGAATATCCCTCAAGAGATCCGAATATTCGCACCAACAAGCCATTGGGGAGGCTATAAAAACCCCTATTATTTCCTTGTAAATTATCCTTTACTTTTCCTTAATGTTATTATGTAGAAATAATTTTAGAAGTTAATCTTGTATTTCTTTTATTAAGCTTTATAACGTTTCTGAAATTAATAAAAGTTCAGTAGATTTATTTTCAAATCGTGTCGTGTTTCACTTTCTGCTTAAATTAATATCCGATTCAATTTCTATTAATTATTTCATATTAATAATATTGAGATGTTAGTTATAAGCTAATTAATAGTTTATCATTAATGTCTAAAAGTTAAGTTTGGATCTACATTTTTCCCCACTGGAAAAGTGATAAAATTCTGCTCGGTTTGATGGTATTTGATTGGTGGTTCGTATGATGTTTGGTGGTTAATGGAGGTTCGAGTTCCGGTTCATCTAGGTTGCTCAGCGCAAACCTACATCTCAACGGATTCTTCAAAAAGGTGCGATTCGTTTTTAATTTTTGTTTGTTTAATTTATGTTTAGTTTGTATGCTGAATATTGTTTGTTAGTTTTATATGTTAGAAATAAAGTTACAGACTGATTTTATATGAAATAGCATAATGATTTGTTAGTTTTATCTTTGCCGTTTATGTTTCATGTTAAAAGGTTTACCTGATTTGTAAAAATGCTGTTAAGTTGAATGATTGAATCTGAGGTTTTTAAGAATGTGATAGATAATATGATTTATTTTGTATATTTAGCTTAAACTGATTTTATGTTTAATGAAATTTATCAGAATGTTATTTGAGCTTTAACTGAGTGTTTATTTAAGTTTAAGAGCATTTTAGGTTTCTGAATTTATTAATAGTCATGTGATAATCTTGAATCTGTTTAAAATTTTAGTTTCTTAATGTTTTGTCCTATTTTACAGCTTCGTCTGATTTAATGTTTTATAGAAGTTTGATTTATTTGAGGAACTGATTATAAGATTTTTACTAGCTAAGCTTAATCTGTTAGTTCTGATCTGTAGGATTGTGTTTAACTGATTTGTCTGCTGATTTTTCTGCATATTTGGTATTTTGTTTACTGAGTTATAATCTTAAATTGTTTGTTTGTGATAATATGCTTTTTTGTTCAAGTATTGCTTATCAGTTCAATTAACTGATAAGCACAATAAGCTGTTGTCCTCACAGCTTGTAGCTAATAAGCTCACAAAAAGTCACTCATGTGACTGGATATTCATATCTGTCAAAAAGAAATAATTCCAAATTAATCGTCCATGTCAGGACTCGAACCTGTGACCTCCTGGTCAAAGGCGTGACGTGTTAACCAACTGGGTTGAAGGCCTTTTTGATTTTAATCTCCTTTAATGTACTAATATAGTAGTTATATCTTAGGCAGATTCTTTTTTAGTTTTATTTACTTTTAATCCGTTTCTATATAACTTTTCCTATTTAAGTTTTTATTAGAATCTTTTTTTAGTTAAATTAAATAAATAATAAATAGAATTTATAAATAAAAAAAATAAAAAAAATAAGTAGTTTAAAATAAATAAATAAAATAAAAATAAAAATGTTTTTATTTAAATAGTTTAATTAGTTTAAATTTTAATTAGTTTAATTTTTATAACTCTAGATTTAAATAAATATAGCTTTTAAATAGATTAGTTTAAAAAGTAATTTTAATAAAAAAAAAGTGTAATTAGATTTTTAAATAGATTAAAAGTTATTTTTAATAAATATATTTATCTTTATAAATTTTGAATTAGCTTAATTTTTAATAGTGTTTATTTTTAAGTAATTAATTGTGTTTTAGATTTTAAAATGGGCGGGGTTTACGATTCATGCACTTTAGGTTTATTTTAAATAGATTAAAATTTGTAGATTTAATTTGTAGTTTAAAAACCGAAAACCAATTCAAATCGATTGTCCAAATCAAAACGAAACGTCTTAAATTCATAAGATCTTCGTGTACAACGAACTCGACTCACTCACGTGTTTAATTGAATTCGTCATTGGTATTATTAGACTATTACTTTTTCCTAAAGGTAATTTTCTAATTTACCCTATAACGTATCTAATTATCACATATACTATCCACGATACATCAATTATTTTTGGTATTTTTCATAAATCAATCAAAACTTTCCGAGGACGGAAAGGGTCTTCAAATCAACGATCAACAAATCTCACAAAGACGAATCGTACACAAGATCCCCGGCAGCGGCGCCAAAATTTTTGATGTGATCGTGATAGTATAGTGATAATTAGATACGTTATAGGGTAAATTAGTAAATTACCTTTAGGAAAAAGTAATAGACTAAAATTACCAAAGACGGATTCAATTAAACACGTGGATGAACAAAGTTCGTTGTACACGAAGATCTTATGAACTTGAGACGTTTTGTATGGATTTGGACAATTGATTTGAATGGGTTTTTGGTTTTTAAACTAAAATGACTCCTACAATTTTTAAACTAATTTAATTCTAAAGCGAATGAATCGTGTTCTCAAATTAAATCTAAAAGTCGTACTTATATAAAATTCTATGAAATAAAATTTTTAAATGATGAAGCTAAAATCACAAGACACTTGAATCGAGAAAATTTAAAAATTAATCTATTAAAAATTTATCTATATATTTATTTATTTATTTTTACTTTTTTTTATATTGAATAAAAATTAATAAAAACTAAGTTATTCAAAACTAATTTTAATTAAAGTTAACTTTTGGTAAATGAAATGGATGTTTTTATTTTCTAACTTTTGTTTAAGTAAATCAAACAGTTAAACTATAAATAAACTTTGATGCAGTATTTAACCAAAAGAGCTAGCTAGCTTAGATGGTTGAGTCTGTTGGTGTTGAACCGTGCGGTCACGGGTTCGAATCCCATGGGGGATATAATTTTTGATATTTATTTTATGAAAAGTAGAATAAAAAATTACTGAAGCAATTAAATAACAGCAACTTAAATATAAGAAACAATCTCAGAGAACACAAAATCAATTTAAACCAGCAGAAAAAAAACTAAATGGCAACATCAATTAGTGTCAACTAGTTTATAACTAAATCATCATTCTCAGCAATCAAAAGGAAAGTCTATAGCAGTGTATGAAAATCAGTGAGCAAATAAATTCTCAGTAAAGTAAACAAAACATCAATATTGATCTCCAAATTCACTCACAAAAACAGCAGCACAGTTATATTCGAATATTGAGACTACTAACAATAACACGTAAGAGATTATACAACGTTCCAAACTTAGACTCATAAATCTTATAACAAGCACTCAACTCTACCTCATCAACTTATTAAACTAGCATCTTACATCATATTCCCAAACAATATAGCAAATGGCAGCTAGAGATCATGTTTAAAACGAAGCTCAACATACAGCAATTCGCAACATAAAAATATCATCCAATGCTTACCAAATTCAAAACTTAATAGAAATAATTCAATAAGCCTACTGAGTTGGCAATAATAACATATTTCCTAAGTTTCTAAATAACCATCAACTTACAGCAAGCTCTATTCAATAACAGCATATACACAGTCGTAATCCAAAAATAGCAGATCTAAAAGATTAATTACATTACGAGGCCATCTCAAAACTATATGTGATCATTCAAACAGAAATTAATAAGTTTCATAAAACCTTATACATTTTGAGCAACCAGATTCATTCAATCTTAGCGTATAAGCAGTTATTAAGTCCAATTTAAACAGATTCGTGTTCATAAACAAACAACAACAAGATCAAAGAGAAAAATATAAAAAACTATTCAAATGAGTGAACACAAATTAACATATCTATATCATAAACTATCAGAATATTCAATTAATTCTAACATCAAGCTTATACATACTTAACAGCAGATTCAGTTCAGAACTTCTCAAACAAAACATCAAAGTGAAAATCAAACAAATAGATCTATAATGGTAACATGCTTTTGTACCTTCAAAAATCCAAATCATATCAAATATCCAAAAGACATTCCAGTATACAATAACAATTCACATTCATCATAGCAGATTAACAACTTACTAAGCATAATAATATGAATACATTATCAGAAAATAAAAAAAAATGCTTAACCATTAAGATGAATCCGTTGATGAAGAAGGGAGCGCTGAGCTACCTTAGAACCGACACAATACGATCGAACCATATCAATATTTTACAAGAGCAATATTATCAAACCACCACCATATACATGAACCTGCAACATGTTTTTACTGTTTATCCAGTGGGGTAAACAGTGTTTCCCTGATCTAACTTAATTGTTCACAAAAGCTATACATTTAGCTTAATGACAATCACAATTATAATATTAATTAATAGATGTAGATTAAAAAAAATAAACTGCGAGAAAGAAAGATTAAGCAGAAAAATTAATTTTATTACTTCAAAACATCATTACAATATTTTTAAAAGAAAATTACATCTAACTAAAAACTGACATTATAACATTAAAGTAAGAAAAGGGATAATTTACTGATTTAGGAGGAGGGGTTTTATAGGGAACGAGAGGTACTGGGGTGAGGGTTGTTGGTGATGAGGAACGATTCTTGACCTTTAGATCAACTTTCCCTTTTCTCTTTCTTGTTAGTTATCATCCAAGGGTGGAAAATTACCTTCTTTCACTCGGATAGCCAAAGTGTACAAGGGATGTGCTTCTTGTGCTTGTTTACAAGTGATGTGGCTTGTTTTCATTGGTGCTATGACTGATTGTGAAGATTTCAGCCAATCACAAACAAGGGATGACAAGATTGGAATGCCACGTGTGATGCTTGGTACCACCTTCTTCATTCCGATATAGTTAGGGTTTTATTCAGGCGCGTGAGGATCACACTCTTGTGATTTAAGAGCCCCTAATTTGGATTCTGTTCTTGCTTGGTGGCTGTGTTCTTCCCCTTTTCCTCTATCTTATCTCTCGTCTGTTTAATTTTCTTGTTTGTAACGTTTGACCATATGACCAAAAGAGAAAGTTATAAAAACTTTCTCACCGTCTCATTATTTATTATGGGCCTTGGACCCATAAATCTTGGCTGATAAGCGCATTTTGTTCCAAACTTGAGTTACATTTGGGCTTTTGGCCCTTTAACCGAATTTAAATCATTATTCATCCTTATTAACTTAATAATGGGCCTTGGATATGGGCTTTGACTATTTAATCTGTAACTAATTTCATAATTGGGCTTTTAGGCCCAATACCCATATGTGGGACCCACTTGACCTCAAACTTGAGTCCGTAAATAGAATCGACTTGACTTTTGGCTTCTCGATCTTTTCTCTAAATCTCGTGTCGATTTTGCCGGTTTTCGCGAACATCGGTACCTACACACATCAAACAACAAAACAAGCATATACAAGGCATTTTTCATTGATAATATGCATTTATTTATCGCTTTAAGATACAAATGATATGAGTAAAATCACTCATATCAATAACACATTCACAAACAACCACGAGACAACGAGTTGGAAGGGCACAAATCCCCTCTCATTATTTATTAGAAAGCATAAAAAGGGTAAGCATGGGATCTCCCCCACGAGGCACCTCGTTTTTTATTACCGAGTCATGAGCTCGACTCGATCCCCTCAAAATGTGAACATTTAGGGAAAATCATGGTATGGTCATTTTTTAATGGGGCTTACATGACAAACAAGGCCCAAAAAGCAATCGGTATTAAGGACTAAGTCCTTTAGTGATGCAAAATACCGGGATCGGAGATGGCGTCTTCGTTTTAATTGGATAAACAAATCAACGCCACTTCAACACCTGCCATAAACTCAAAGAGTTTGAAGAAAAGAGATGAGAAGTAAAAGGGTGGGACAATTGGTAAGACAAACTTTTGAGCTACTCGAGGTAGACTCGCACCAAGCAAATAGATATAGTTTCCATTTATTGCATCGGTGGAAGACCGATATTTCCCTTTACATGAAATTCGGGGATCAAATATCTCGTCCTCGGTGGACAAGGATGAGGGAACATAAGGGGCTTCCCCCATACTAAAACCACATAAAGCATCGTCAAAAGGAGTAGACGAGCTTGTAGCACTCAAAACACGTGGTGATGACGGAGTTAGATTTGTAGAAAAAACATTTAAATCACATTCAAAATCTTTTCCTTTTTATCTTTTAAACTCTCCTTATGAAAACCCATTTTGATTATGTCGAAAATATTTGGTGTTTCTAAGATAATGTTAGTCACACTGAAAATTCTTACAATTGAAAACCGTTTTGGTTTTGGTGGTGGTAAGTTCTCAAAACGTTTGTCGACAAAGAAAACCTCCCCATCGGGGTCTACATATTCGTCATCCGAAAGATCTTCCGTAGAAACCGGCAACTTATCAACACTTTTCAAGAATGAATGTTCGAGGTGAGGCGAAGGATTTTTCGATTCAATTATTGATGGTTTCTTCTTTGTAGGCTTTACACTCATAACCTCCACCGGCGAAGGAAATGGTAAATTGTTTTTGGCGACATTTCCTAAAAGTCTTGGTGAAAATTCTCTGCAAACGACATTGGTTGAATCACCATGGTTTAAAGTTGCAATAGAATAGACATGATAAAGATTAGAGTTTTGTGTTGCATTGATGACAAGTTCTTCCTCATTGAAACGAAGGGTGATTTTTCGAGCATGAACATCAATAAGTGCTCTTGATGTATCCAAAAATGAACGACCCAAAATGAGAGGAACTTTTCGATAGATAGGAATGTCTACGACGATAAAGTCAACGGGATAGTAAAACTTTCCGACTTTGACGAAGACGTCCTCGGCTACTCCACATGCTAAAATCGTAGAATGATCGGCCATCTCGATAGACATGTTCGAATGAGTAAGAGCCGGAAGCGAAAGCGATATAAAAATCTTAAGAGGCATTAAATTGATACTAGCACCAAGATCGGCCAAGGCGTAGCATTCCTCCATATCTTGAATTGCACACGGAATCAAAAATTTACCGGGATCACCGACTTTTTGAGGTATGCGGCTAAGAAAAACCGATGAACAACTAGACGATTGTTGTAACTTCTCTTTGTTGTTTAGCATACTTTTGAAGTTTGCGGCGAATCGAGGCATCATGATTAAAGCATCGGCAAAACTTATGTTAAAATGTATATCACGAAACATTTTCATAAATATCTCAAATTGATAATTATTCCGTTCTTGTGCCTTTTCCTTGTTACGTCTCGAAGGGTAAGGTAAGGATGGTGTGGGTTGGACATTAGGCAACGGCCTTAGAATCTCGATTTCCATGATTGGTATTGGTTCAACCGTAGGTGTGGTATGTGCAGTACTTCGTGGTCTTGTAATATGCTCCTTTTCGGCCATCACCTCGGGCTCTTTCTCGATTTCCTTCTCCGTAGAAGTACTTGAACGAGAGATTGGTTCCTTGAAAGTTTTACCACTACAAGTAGTAATAACCTTCATTTCTCCCCTCGGGTTGTTAATGGTATCACTAGGAAGACCACCCGAGGAAGAGGGTTTACACATGATTGCTTCAAACATTTTTGTCATTCGGTCTTCAAATTTTGATTGCCTTAAATCCGCTTTTAACAATTCTTGCTTAATCTCATGTTGTCCTTGTTCCATCTTTTGTTGATTTTGTTGAAGACGTTGAACATTTCCTTCCATTTTTTTAGCATGAGTCTTTAGTTCATTAGCAAGTTCGTTTTTAAGCTCGTTTTTCAACTCGGATCTTAAGCTAATCATATCACGTTGCATGTTATCAAACTTAGCATCATTTGCTTTTTCATAATCCAAAAATTCTCCATTAAGATTTTTAGTGTGAGCATTTTGAAAACCTTGTGTAGTGTTTTGAAAATCACGGTTTTGGTTTTGATTTGCAACTTGTCCATTCCCACTTTGATAATTCCCTTTGTTTTTGAGTTGCCTTGATAACCACCATTTTGATTGTTTTTTCGATAGTTATTAGCATTTTGATTTGGTGGAGCTTGATTTGGGCGGGAACCTTGGCCGTTTTGGTTGTAAGTTCCCGTTGCTACGTAAGCACTCGAAGTGTTACCACCGGCGGTAATGCACTCGGAAAGATCATGAGCTACACCACAAGACAAACAACTCTTTTCAACCGCTTTAACCGATGCGGAATTCAAAGCATCTTGTGCTTTCCAATGAGTCATAGGCGTCGAAAACCTATCGAAAAACCGATTTTCCTCATTAGCTTCATCATGTAAGGCATTAATGTTACGAGACGATGACGACGATGACGAACCCATATTGGCAACACTCGGTGTGTTACGAGGGTTATAAACCTTAGATCTATTCTCGATAATCTTTAAAGCCTCATCGGTCGTTTTGCACAAAAAATTACCACCCGCGGCGGCATTCAAATAATCTCGTTCATGATCATTAAGCCCATTATAGAAAGTATCTATTTGATGCAATTCCGAAAAATCATGGTGTGCACATTCATGTAACATTTCCTTAAATCGTTCCCATGTCATTGAAAAACTCTCATTATTTCGTTGTGTAAACCTTGAAATCTCATTTTTCAAATGTGTTGTTTTAGATGGTGGAAAAAATTGGTTCACAAACTTAGATACGAGATCACCCCATGTCAAAATCGAATTTGGCGGTTCTTTCTCGAGCCAAATTTTAGCGGGTCCATCTAACGAGTATGGAAACAACATCATCTTAATGGCGTCATGTGGAACATCCTTAAACTTGCTTGTTGCGGTGAGACGATTAAAATTCCTTATGTGGTAATGCGGGTTTTCTTTCTCATGACCTCTAAACTTATTTGCTTGCAACATCGACATTAAACCCGTCATAATCTCGAAATTCTCCGCAAGGATGGCGGGGATCACAATAGCTTCTCCAAAACCCTCGGTGGGTGCTTGAAGCAACTCCATCATAGTACGATTAGCCATGATAGCTTCTTGTTCTACAATAGGTTCAACAATTGGAGTTTGTTCTTCAATCAAAGGTTCTTGATTTCCTTGACTTTGACGACGTTTACGAGCTCGTTTTGCTTGATTACGAGTTTGCATAAACTTGACGAAGAATGGGAGGTGAGCAAAGAAGATTCTTTTTGGGTGTTTTGTGGATTTTCAATTTTTTTGTGTTTTTGATTTTTTTTTTTTTTTTTTTTTTTGGATTTTGTGTATCTTCGTAGACAACAATCTACCAAATCTCTCCTCGAATCAAACTCTTGATTAAAGAAGCCTCAAAAGAATGAAAACGATCACGTGGAGTGACCGCCTTCGAATGACTTTAGAACTTTGGTGAAAACCAATTTGTGCAAGAGGGTTTAATCACAAAGAAAACCAAGCAAATATATATGATACGTAATAATACTTTGGGCGGCAAAACCCTCGATTAGCCTTCAATCTCAAAATACTCACAAGCAAGCGGGGAAACGAGGCGGCGCGAAGCACTTAATAGCCTTTTTCCTTAGGGTATACTTTATAATACCCGCCTTATACCCACCTTATAGTTTGTATTTTTCAAAATCGAGCTTCACGAAAGTATTTATCTATTTTTGCCTTTTTCTTTTTGTTTGAGATTCGAATACAATAATTAGGAGATCAAATCCCAATTAAGGTTGTGTTTTCACACTTTTGGAGATATTTTGTATTTATTGTGATACTTAATACAGTATAGTAATAATAATTTCACAAGAAAAATGAAAAAACTAATAATACGTAATAGTAGAGTTCTACTAATACAAATACTATTTATGGTTAATATTAAAAACAAAAAGACAAATTAATCACGACACACCTCCCCGGCAGCGGCGCCAAAAATGATTGTAGGAAAATTACACCTCTTAAGAAGAAGGCGTAAAAGCGGAAAGTATTAAACAAATGATTTAGGAAAATCAAGTGTTAATGACCCAAATAAGTTCGTTTCCCAAGGAGGTATATGTGTGTGATTAAAATATAAAGATATTTGAGATTAATATTTAAAAGAAGGGGATGAGAAAATAGAATGACGAAGACGTGAAAATTATTACTACGACGACTAAACTTAAAACCGTTAAAAGAGCTAAAATAAAAATTAATTCTAAAAATTCCAAAAAAATTACCAAAAATCAAATTAAATAAACTAAGAGTTTACAAATGATCAAAACTTTTTCAAACCTTTTAATTAATTAAATATTAATTTTTAAATGCTAATTAAAGCCCTAAAAATCAAAATAATTATTAAAAATCCCAAATAAAAATTTTTCACTTTGTAAACCTCTAAAATAACCAAATAAGACTAAAAACTATTTTTATAAGTTTTTAAGCTAATTAAAACTATTTAAAATGATTAAAAACTATTAAAAACTTAAAATAATTCTAGAAATTAGAAAAATAATGATAAAATTAATCTAAGAGTTGCAAAAATCCTATTTTAATGAATTAAACATAAGAAAAATATAAAAAGTGTAAAAATGTGAAATTTGAAATTTAATAATAAAATAATAATAAAATAATAATAAAATAATATTTAAAATCCAAAAATTATAAAAAATTCTAAAAACTTGCAAACTAGTTTATTTTAACCTAAATAATCATAAAATGAAAGTGAAATTACCAAATTACCCCTAATGGGCCGCCAAATGGGCTAACAGCAAAAACAGTCAACCTTAATGGGCTTAATGGGCCCAAAAAGTCAAACTTGGCCCAAATGACCTGAAAAAGCCCTATCTGACTCAAAATTTAATTCTAAACACAAAAGTCTGAAGGCCTGAAAGCTGGTTTTGCGCTTATCACAGCTTAAAAGGTCAACAGCTTATTCTTATTGGGCCAATAAGCCCATTAAGCATTAACCAATGCCATAAGCTCTACTTAAACACACAACCTTCTTTTGAGATGCCTAAGAGATCTGTGAAAAGAAATTTTGAAAAAGCACACTCAATAAGCCAAAAATAAGCAAAGAAGAATTTCACTAAAAGACAAAATAGTCGACTTAGAGTTCTAGACCACCTCAGACCTTCTAATAAGTTGAAAAAGAGTCTAAATGACTTAATTAAGACAAATCAACAAAGAAAAGTTTAATAAGCTAAGCCAAATAAGCACAATAAGCTGATAAGCACTTATTTAAAAGTCAAAGTGTTTGGTTTTCTAGTCAAACCTCAAAGTCAACCCCTCAAATGCTCCAGAATGAACAAATGGGTCAAATAAGTGACACCTATTACAAATTCAAAGTTGTTGCAGGTTAAAATAAGCTAGAATAGCTTATTGATAAGCACCAGTTGAAATAACACTAGCAGTGGCTAGCAGCAGGGGAAAGGAGTTCCCACTGCTTTGACTATTTGACTTGCTTTTTTAGAGAGATCCAGTTGGATTCAAATCGAAACAAGGGCACCCTTGTGATCAGCGAATCACAAGGAGTCTATATCAACAAATAAATCACAATTTGGTTCACTAAATAAAACAGTTCTCAGATATTACACAGACCTTGAAAATAAGCAGTTATGAACAAATAAGCAGTTTGAGCATGAATAAGCCAGCCAAATTGAACCAAATGCACACACAAGCTATAATAAAGTCCAATAAGCACAAATAAACTTGTTTCAAGCAATGGATCAAAGTAAGTAAGCAGATTCAAGCACCAAAAGTTTCTGATAAGCAAAAGTTATTATCCAAAATCCTTTTGCTGATCTATTTGACCACCAATCCAATTTCAAGCCTTCAAATCTCTTTTCCTGATTAAGTTTACCAAATTTTAGCACTTGTTAACCCTAGTCTAACCTTAGATCTAGGTGTCCCCAAAATTTTAGCCAAAATACCCAAGTAAAACTGATTTTATGACCCTTTGATTGATTTGGTTGTTTTAAGCCACAAAACTTGCAGATAAAGAACACTTAGCACCAGGTAAACATATACCAATCCAATAGAACAATAAACAACAACACAAGTTGCCTTAAATCCCTTTGAATCAGTTAACCCAAACACCCCTTTGGAATCTGATTTCTCAATCTTCCAAAGGATTGTTATGATTTAACCTTTCAAACAAGATCTACTCAACCCTAACAACACTTAATCAACCTTAGAAACTCAAATCAAACCACAAAACACAGATTCACAATAAATCATGCAAAAATTACCAAATATTCAACAAAAATCAGAAAAATGAAAAAGAAGAGAGATGCAAACCTCCAAGACTTACATCCAAGCCTTGGAATGTTTGAGCTGAGGTGCTAGCAAAACAAGCACCAGCTTCCTTGTACCTGCTAAGATCAACAAACCACAAGGATGAACAAATAACTATGAAATCTGATTTTTTTAAAAACAAGAGTTTTATCCCATAAAACCTTTCCTCAAAAACTAACAAATGATAAATTGGAACTCAGATCTTAGCTATTCAGATACCAAACTTTTATAAATAACACAAGAGAATTAAATATTTTCAGAAATTCAAATTTTATTTCATAAAAAGGGGTTACAAAGAAGATAGCTAAAATCTGGAACAAGTTTGATCCGAAATAAGGGGGTGTGTTGTGTTTGGCGCGTGTTTATTCAATTTAAACTTTGGGAAATGACAATAAGAGTCCTTGTGTTTTGGCAGAATGTGTAAACAATGTTTAAAAGCTTGAATACCCATTTTCCTTTGTTATATAACTTTCCAATTTCATACTTTGGCCACCAAATTTTGCAATAAGGGTTTTAAGGGTTGTTTTTGCCATTTTTCAATATTTGAAGGACTGAACTTGGACATTTTTTATCTTCAAAGGTTTTCATTGTATCTTTGACTTCATGAGGGACCATTATTGACAATTTAGAATTGTTGAGGGACTAAACTTGCCAACTCTTCAAAGTTGAAGGACCATTTTGTAATTTTGACAAACTTAAGGGACCAAACTTGTAATTATGAATATACAAGGGTTTTAAGTGTCATTTCTTCATAATTTGATAATACATCTTCAAGTCTTCAAGGGTTTTTCTTGGATAAATCATGAACTAGGGCCCGGTTCTTTGTACGGCTTCGTTTCTCGTGTCCGCGTTCCTTGTTTCTTGTGATCTTTTGTTTTTTCATGATATCCATACCTAAAACACACAAGTAAACAAATACAAGCATATATATGGTATATTAATGACATTTTATGCATTTAAAGCACGAAAAGAACGATGAGATCATGTATAAATGCCATCTCATCACTATCCCACCTTGGGATTATTGTATCCAAAGGATTCTCCATTGGAGCTTATTGGTTATTTAGACAGTGATTATGGAGGTGACAAGTTTGATAGAAAATCCACAACTGGTGGATGCCAATTTCTTGGGAGCAAGTTAATATCTTGGCAATGCAAGAAACAAACAGTGGTGGCCAACTCTACAACTAAAGCAGAATATGTAGATGCAGCTTCTTGTTGTAGACAAGTCTTATGGATTCAGAATCAACTCTTGGATTATGAGTATAACTTTATGCATACCAAGATTTTTGTAGACAATAACAGTACTTTATGCATTATTAAGAATCCTGTACATCATTATAAAACAAAACACATATAAATTAAACATCATTTTATAAGAGATTGTTTTGAAAAAGGTTTAATACAACCAGATAGGGTTGACACATAAGAGAATGTGGAAGATTTTTTAACTAAACCTTTTGATGCTGGGAGATTTCAGTACTTGGTAGCAAGTATTGGAATGATCAATCTTACCTAATATGTGTTGTTGGAACTTGTTGTAAAAGTATGTACAGGATACGCACTGTTATTGGTCTTTGTACCAAATTAGGTTTTCCACTTTATTTGTCTAACGCTGACAAAGGTTATTTTAATGTTGATAAGTGTTAAAATGGACGTTGACATCAACATGTTAGTTTTGTGGTTTTTGATCTAATTATATAGGCATTATGAGCATTGTACAAATGGATATAGAGTTGCTTATGGATCTTTGGAGCTTACTTGGAGTGTGTTCAAGTTTATGGATGATGGTTGGAATGTTTACATTCCTATCATGACATAAATTTTTATTGCATAATTTATGTTTGGCAACTTGTATATCATATTTTAAGGGGAGGTTTAGGAAACCTTTAAGTCTTTTTGGGTATTCATATAATACTCTTATCATAATTCTAGATTGTGTCCACTGGTGAGTACGAGTTAGTTTACTAAATCGTGAGGCACTGTAGCATGTAAAGTTGATATACTTTGCACGCTGCCAAGACTTTTTGACCTAGAATTGGATGTGGTCGGTTGGAAGACTTGGGTATGATTTTTATTGGTCTTACTTGGGAAGTTACAAAGGATTTTATGAGATAACTTCATTGTTAAGAACTTTGGTTAGCAAGGGACACTTGAGGACAATTATGTCTATCTTGCTTAAGCAAGTGTGCATGATTGGACAGTGTTTGCCACCCTATAGTGATTTTCAGTCTATAAGTTATCTTTACTAGGATAAATTACTTTGTTAAGGTCCTTTTTCTTTTAAATTATTTTTTATTTTTGGACACTGACAGGTTTCTTTCCAAATGTTGTTAAGACGAATTTTGACGTTGACATGGAAAAATCCAACGTTGACAAGAATATAGTCGTTGGGCGCTGATAAGTTATTTTTGACCGTTGATAGACATTGGGTCCTACCCAGTTGTTATATTTGACGAAAATATGGGCCGTAATTTTAGGAGTTGGTAACTTTTTATTAATGCTAGAGATAAGTTATATATTTTCAAGATTTTCATGATTATATTTTGAATATAACTGCCTCATGTTTTGACCAATCACATGTTTTCAGCTCTCCTATATATTTGGCTCATTTCTTTGAAACAAGGTAACTGCTTATTCTTGTCTAACTAAATTTTCTCAAACCTTCATCTTTCATAACTTTTATCACAGCTTTCTACATCAATGGCGCCTAAGTTTAAACCTAGAGATTTGGAATTAGGGTTCAGGAGTCAACATTAGATGGTAGCTTATTTGCAAGCTGATAATGCTCTGTTTCCCCAATATACTCAGATGGTTGAGTATTTGAATGCATCCCCTTTAAGGTATGCACTTTCTCATGCTCCTCTTATCCCTGTCACACACATTAAACAGTTTTGGAATACTGTCACTTCCTCAACAGTTAATAATGTGACTACATTGACCGCTATTGTCCATGGGGTTCCATGGGTGGTTACTGAAGCTCTGGTTTACCAGGATTTGCATCTTAATGATGCAGATGGTATAACCACCCTACCCATTGCAGAGCTAGAACAAGGACTCCAAGCTTTGGGTTATCCTTTGCCTGAAGATGGCCATTTAAACAAATATGCAAAACAGGAATTTCCCCCATCTTGGAAGTACTTGATACATGTCATTCTTCAATGTTTGAGTCCCAAATGTACTACACACAATGAAATCAACCGTTCTATTGGGAGTGCCATTGTGTGTATTGCAACTGGGAGAAAATATAACTTTTCAAAAATGATTTTTGATGGCATGTGTCATAACAAGGGTAGCAAGATGACTCTTGCTTACCCAAGTTTTTACAAATGGTGTTTGATTTACAAAGATACTGAAATAGGGATCACAATGATTTTTATACGATCCCTGTTCAAAAGAAAGCAATTTTTGGGAAGATGAATTCTGAACCCTATCGAGACTTACCCGTCACCCAAGCCATGCTTGATGTTATTGCAGCAGCACAACCTCAACCAGACCCACAACCACAACCAGACCCATTGCATGAACAACAACCATCACCCCAACAAATTGAAGTTGACCAAGAACCATTCAACGCTGACACTTTAAATGTTGGCGTTGATACTCCAAATCCAAACACTGACAGCCTTTTACCACAAACCCAAACACCCCTTAACCTTCAAATAGACACCCAATCCACTCCATCTTCTACACACCCAGAATTTAGGTTGGTAAAACGCCAAAGGACTACTGGAGTGTTCTCCTCTAGTGGTCCTAGCCATGTTGCAGAGAGAACCACCACCACAAGTGTGGTTGCTAACATGGGTGGGGCTAGGACTATTGGTTCTAGATTAGATGCAGGCCAAGCCAATCCTAACATCATTAAAACCCCATCCATGCCCCATGAATCTACTTTGGGAGGTCAAATTCCCATTCTAGAGGAGGGCAGATTGGAACCTTACACTCTTTTGGAATTGATGGTTGTCTGCATTAGCTTACAAAAGCAAAATGCAGACCTTGTACATACTGTCAGCACACAAGGCCTTGAACTCAAGCAATTGAGGGAGAGGATTGATATTTTGGAAGGTGCTAACCCTAGTGTTGGGAATAAAATTAGCTAAGTCACTCAGACGCTGACAAAGGGATTTCAGATGCTGACAAGAAGAATTGAGGCGCTGACAGGTGAGACGCTGATAAGAATTATCAAGGCGTTGACAAGAAGAATGTTAACACAAAGATAAGGACTAAATCTGACAATGATGAATTCTTCAAGCTGGTGGACAAAATATGAAGATAAGAATTCAGAATATATTCTTAAATGTTTAAAAGATTTAGTCAATAAGTTATTTGAGTATGTTTATCTTATGTCTCTTCCTAAAATAGTTGATCTTAGCTTTTTGTACAAGGCTCCTTAAACCTATAAAAGGAGGCCTTAGGGTTAGACATAAGACACATCCCTTTCACACACCTCTTCCACATATCTCATAACACTTTCATTGTAATCATTCATTGATATTATTAATCAAAGTGGAAGTTTGGTTTACTTTGTTTTGTTCTTTGTTCTAAGTGTTAAATTCCGCATAACACTTAGATTGTTCAATACAACAAAGTTTCTCTACGTGTTAAACTTGATTTAATCTCGTTAACACAAAGCTAAATCGATCTAAGTTTGGGATCAACATGTGGTATCAGAGCTTGTTGAGAAACTTTGATTTGAAGAACGAAATCTAATATCGTGAGGTGAACCAGGCTAAGGAAGAAGGTGAAGAAGTATCTGATGATGTTTTCATTTAAAGCCAAGTCTACTTCAAGTTCCACAAGTTCCAACTCATCTTCGTCATCTGATAATGAGGTATGTAATGACTCTTCTTGTAGGTTAAATACTGAAAGACTTAATAAAGAAATTTTAAAGTTAAAACCAGATGTTCTTGATGAAAAATGCAAGCTTTCAAATTATCAAGTGGCTCTTGTACAATCTGAAAAGACGATAGAGGAGTATAAGAAAATGGAATTTGACCTAAAAGATCAAATTAATATTTTGTCTCGTGACCTCAAAGTTAGTGTTGAACTTAGGGACATACTAGAGAGATCCAAAGGAGTCATACTAGCTAAGTTAGATAAGGCCATTAAAGATAAAGAGAATGTAGGGCTTAAGATTCAAAAGTTTGATAAAGCTAGCCAAACCCTAGAAAAGTGTGTAAGTAAACAAAGAGATTCTAGAGATATGTCTGGGATTAGGCTAAAACAGTATGTTAATGTTCCACCACCTGCTGGGAACTTCTATGGTGTCCATATAAAGGATCTCTCTTGGACTGGTATTCCAGAACTCCAAGAAGAGGAATTTATTCCTCTACCTAGAGTCCTTCCCCAGTTGAGGAATATCAACAAAAGGTTATTAACCTAGAAGAGTTGAATAAGGCCAACCCCACTTTGTTAGTTAAGGGTGGGATGCTTAGTGAGAGTCCATTTGTGCCTACACCCATTGAGAGTCCAGTAGTATCTACACCTATAACTGTGACCAATCCCATCACTGGGAAAGCTGTTAATCTTGGCTCCCCAATTAAGAAACAACCTAGTTTTAAATATGCTGAAATGTATAGGAAACCTAGGTCACCCCAAAGCCAAGCTAGTGTGAATGGGACAGGATTCTTTCAGTCTAGACCCAAGGTTATGTCTAGGAAGGCTTGCTACACATGCGGGAGTTTCTCACATTTGGCTTATAAGTGTGTCAGTGGTCGTAATTCATTCGCTGACAATAGGTCACCCAATGTCAACCATAGACCTTTTGTCCACACTAGACCACAAGCTACTAGACCAGCTCCTTTCTTCTCTAAGACTGCTAATACTCATGGCCAAAGACCCTTCCAAAAGGCCAACACTTGGTCAAAAAGACAATATGTTCCTGTAGCAAACCCTAATTTAGGCGCTGACAAGAACAAATTCAGTGCTGAAAAGAACAAATTCAGCGCTGACAGGAACAATCGCCACGTTGACAGGGCCAGGCAAGGCGCTGACAGCTCCAAGTTTGGCATGAAAACGCCACAACTAGCTGTTGTCAGACCTTTTGTTAGACCATATAAACAAAGATACTTGGTTAATAAGGGTCAAGGGTCTAGGGCATCATCCTACTTAACATGGAAACCTAAACAAGAGAAAAACTCTAATTTTAATGGTATTTCAATGACTTGCAATAGATTTAAATATCTTGAGAATGTCATTACTAGTCTCATTGGAACAAATTGGGTGTTTAGGTCACAAAGGGATGAACAGGGATTTGTGGTAAAGAATAAGACCACTCTAGTTGAACAACTAGATAGATCCAAGTCTGACAAGGCTTGGATCTCCAAAGAAAACTAATTTGTTTCTTTTTAGCAGACTATCCACAAGCAAGTTAATGATCAAGGATATTGGGATAGTGGATGCTCAAGGAACATGTATTTTTTGTCTTTCCACTGTTATTATTTTTATCCATTAACATGTTATCTCTACCCATTATTGTGGGAAAGGGTAGCCTCTGTAGTGTGTTTTTGTGGTTTTTGTCTAACTATGCAGGAATGTGAAGCTACATTTGGATGGATACAGAGTTGCAAACTTTTATTTATGATGGTTGGAATGTTTATATTCTTATCTTGAGATAAAATTTTGCTTCTTCACATATAATGATTTGTATGCTTCTATTAAGGGGAGGTAAACCTCTAGGTTTTTGGGTACTCTTAGAGCACTCTTGCAAAATTCTAGATTGTGTACACTGGTGAGTACAATTTAGTTTTCTAATTCGTGAGGCACTGTAGCATGCAAAGTTGATATACTGTGCATGCTGCCAAGACATTTGACCTAGATTTAGGTTTGGTCAGTTAGGAGACTTTGGGTATATGTTTGGGTTACTTCGGGAGTTGCAAAGGTTTTATATGAGTTAACTTTCTCTTTGGGGCATTTGTGAACAAAGGACTCTTGAGTTCATGTGTGTCTATCATACGTTTGCATGTGCGTATGCATGAACAGTGTTTGTCACTCTTGCTTATTAGAGTCTAGTTAATTTCCTTAGGATTATTACCTTTGTTTATGTTCTAACTAAAGTTTTCCATTCTCAAGTCCATTTTATGCTATGACATCTTAGTTGGTGTCATTTATAAACTTCTTTATAGACCCATACCAACTGTGGAAACCTTGGTTTCCTCGATCTTTTAGCTACTAGGAATGATCATTGTTCATATGATTAACATAATCAAAGTGGAATTAGAACAATAACCATTAACAAGGTGTTTGGGCACAAAGAACACATGAATTAAACAATTGGGTTGCTAATTATATTAATAATCAACAACCACTAGACGTGTATACATTAATCCCACGTCTAGTGCAACACACGCTTTAGGTTTACATTGTGAATGAAAGTTATGAAAAACCTAATAACCCTTGGTTCCTTTTATAGTGTAAGGATTAGGGTTTTACAAAAGATAACTATGAATAAACATGAATATCTTCTATTTAAATAACTAATATAGAATATATTATGCATACTTATCCTAAATAGAAGCTTCCAACAGCGTTTGACTTTTTTTGACTTATGTCAACGCCTAATTTACTCTTGACAACGCTTGGATTACACTTGTCAACGCTTAGACAAATGCCTTCATATTTTCTTCGTTTTTGAGTTTCTGCCACATCAACTTTTTGACCCAACAATCTTCCCTTAGTTAATGTCGGCAAAACTCTATGTGTATCTCTTGTAAGTTGTACATCATCTTCAAATTGATTCCCCTTAATTGTAGCATGTATGTCCTCCCCTTTTTGTCACATCAACATGGAAGTAAACAATGTATGCAATCTTGAAGATTCTCTAAATGTAGACTCTATGTAATGATCTTGAAGAAAAATAAATATAATATTCTTGATGTAGAAATAGAATAACCCAACCTTGTGTTCCATGTCTTGTACTATCCATGTGATAAAGAACTTATACTCATGGTAAAAAGTATAAGTAGACCTCAATCCTTTTGTCAAAAATCCTCATCCTTTGTGAGACACTAAGAACGATAATGTATCTCCTTCAAGTGATAGCATCTTCTACTTCTAGATTTTGACAAGTCTTCGTCACCAACCATTAAAAGAACAAACAAGTTACCTTAAAAGTCCATGACTGGAAGTGCACGACTTTAAGATATGATAGAACACAAACTCACGAAAATCTTCTTTAAACATCAAACTTACCATAAGAATTCTTCCCCTTAAGCCAACACCTCTTCATGACAAGTCAATATCTTCATATGTAAAAGTTGTTACTGAATAACTCTTTCACAAGGGTATTCCGATTACATTCTCTAATATCAATCAAAGTCTTCATTAATTGTTGCAAACTTACTTAAAAATCATTGACCCCTTGTAAAAATATCCGAGCCATTAATATCAACTTGATATTCTGAATAAAAATGGAGATTCCATGTACCTTTGTGTGTAAATACCTCTTTTTGTGTGCTAAAATCGAATCAATTTTCTCAAACAGCAGCTATTCCTTTTGTTGTCCAATATGTTCCTTTGTCCAAGGTATCAACACTGTGTGTTGTCCAATATCGGACAACACTTGTCAGCGTTTAAAAATGTATATATCGGACAACAAGTGTCAACGCTTCCTGTCAGCGTCAACTTTATTCCTTTCAGCGCCAACTTTAAACCTGTCAGCACCTGGCCATCAGCGTCTCATCCATGCCTTGTCAGCGTTACACCAATATCTATCAGCGTCACACCAACATCTATCAGTGTCTAAATAACATACATCAGCGGCTAATTGATCTAGGGTTTTATAAACCCCAAATCATGATTTTATGTGAAAACCATAAACTGCAGTGAACTTCGACATCGAATATCTTCTTCATGAGAGCTCAGATCGAATATCCCTTCGGTGATATCCTTGACACAAGTGTCAAGAATCTACAGCCCGAATTTCATGACGATCCAACGGTTAACGAAGGAGAAATCGCGTTTTTACTATTACTGTTCACATAAAACAGCATATGACCACTGCTGACTTCGACGCTTAATAACTTTTTATTGGGGATAGATCTCGACAATCCCTCTGGTGGATATCTAGATATATGTGTTTAGAACACACACAAAAAGTTTCATGGTGATCCAACTTTCAATAAAAAGATATGGCCTTCTGAATACTGCTGCGCACACAAAAACGCCCAGAAAAATCCTATACAAATTTTTCTTCCATCACATAACACGAACACCATGTTGGTCCTAGCATCACGAGCCATGAGGCTCTGATACCAACTATGGAAACCTTGGTTTCCTTGATCTTTTAGCTACTAGGAATGATCATTGTTCATATGATTAACATAATCAAAGCGAAATTAGAACAATAACCATTAACAAGGTGTTTGGGCACAAAGAACACATGAATTAAACAATTGGGTTGCTAATTATATTAATAATCAACAACCACTAGACGTGTATACATTAATCCCACGTCTAGTGCAACACACGCTTTAGGTTTACATTGTGAATGAAAGTTATGAAAAACCTAATAACCCTTGGTTCCTTTTATAGTGTAAGGATTAGGGTTTTACAAAAGATAACTATGAATAAACATGAATATCTTTTATTTAAATAACTAATACAGAATATATTCTGCATACTTATCCTAAATAGAAGCTTCCAACAGCGTTTGACTTTTGTTGACTTCTGTCAACGCCTAATTTACTCTTGACAACGCTTGGATTACACTTGTCAACGCTTAGACAAATGCCTTCATATTTTCTTTGTTTTTGAGTTTCTGCCACATCAACTTTTTGACCCAACACCTAGGCGTAGAAAGGAGGATTCTTCCAAAGGGGAGGATGAACAAGTACATGTGAGTGATAAAGGCTCACATGAAGGTGAATCTTTGGGTATAGCTGAGGCTTTAACAGATTTGAAGAGGCAACCAGGTTTTGATGCTTTATTGGTTACCCCTACAAATTTAAATGTGTCTTTTACTGAGATGTTGGAGCAGTTCACAAAGCCAAGCGCTGATAAGAGTAAGTTAAGCGTTGACATTCAGGTTTTGGACGATGGTAAACCTGCAGGTGTGGTTGATGTATCCCGGTCATCAGCTATCATCAAGGATGTGTCTATACAGGTACCATCAACTTCTTTACCCACTATTGGTGTATTAGATAAAGGTAAAGGAATTATGGTAGAAGTTGAAGTTCCCAAGGATGCAGCCCAAGTGCATTTTGATTCTATTTTGGCTATACAACTTGAGGAAAAGGAGAAGAAGACTGCTATTGAGTCACCATTTGTGGCTACTTCTGAAAGTAATAAGGGAGGCAGTGATGATGAGAGTACTGATTCAAGTGTGATGATCATTGAAGATCCAGAAAGGCTTGAATATGGTGATGAGTTGGCTAAGGAGAGGCTTGAGGAATTGAAAAATCAGGTAGATTATGAGATGCCTGAAGTAGCTCAGATGTACTTTGCATGGGAGAATAAGGTTATGGAGAATCTAGACATGACCATTTCAGATCAAATTTGGGGTTTGGAGATTCTGCTAAGAGTTCAAAGTGATTGCAAGGGGGTAGAAGGGAGCTCTACTATATTCTTCTCAGATGTCATCAAGGGGGTTGGACTTTACAGAAGTTGCAGGGTTTGTCCTTTGATGAGTTGGTAATTCTGAAGTATAAGGCTAGCAAGGTTCTTTCACAGTCTAAGAAGGATAGAAGGGAGCTCTACTATATGCTTCTCAGATGTCATCAAAGGGGTTGGACTTTCCAGAAGTTGCAGGGTTTGTCCTTTGATGAGTTGGAATTTCGTGCTTATCCCATATGGGCAAGTGTTCAAGAGCAGAATACTATCAGACTGCTTTCTGATGAAAGAAAGGAAGAACTTGCAGAAGAGATGCAGATCAAAAAGGCTTTAATTGCACCAAGGCCTTTGAAGAAGGGAATTCCAATTGAGTTCCTAAAGAATTTGGATAGAGTGAATCCTAGTGAAGCAGTTATTAGAAGGAGTATTAAGCTCTCACCTTTGGAAGCTTCACATATGGTAGAGGTATTACCTTATGATTCCAGAAACCCTATAGTTCATTATGAAGAAGATGCAAGTGGGTTTTAGATGATTGGCAGATATGGAAAGGAGGTACATACTTTTACTACTCTTATTTCTTTGTTTGCAAGCCTGGATAGGGAAGACATTGTAGATCTTTGGGGATTGATTAAGACCAAGTATAAGACTGAAGCACCTACTTCAGTCAATCGAATAAAGATTTTGTCCACATTCAAGAGAATTTGTGAGCCAAATGATGAAGATCCAATATGGTTGGATCTGGACGATATCAGTGGACTTCAATGGCATCTACATTCAGCAGCTGGTGTTTATCATTTGAGTACTACAAAGTTTTCTGAATATCTTCTTGTGGATGCTGAATATCCCATGTCCAAGGAAGTTTTAAAGAAAATGGTGTCAACACAGCTGGAGATGGATTACACAAGTGATGTTGGCAAAGATTTAATTAGGTTTATTTATTTCCTAATTAACAAGTGATTTGTATTTGTAAGAATCCTCCTTGTACTTAGTTTTTATTCAGAAACTTGATTACTAGAGTAGATATCAAGTTTAGGGGAGGATTGTTGGGAATAAAATGAGCCAAGACACTTAGACGCTGATAAGAGGAAATTGGACGCTGATAAGAAGAAATCAAGCATTGTCAGATCAAGCGTTGACAAGAAGAAATCAAGCACTGATGAGAAGAAGTCCAAGCACTGATATGTCTACACGTTTTGTATTTCTAGTAAAGATATGTTCGACATTGTATTTTTTTTATTTATCTTTACCTAGAATAGCTGATAGTTAGACTCTTGTGCAAGGCTCCTTAATCTATAAAAGGAGGCCTTTAGGTTTTAGTTTTAATACACGTTTTACACTTTCATTATACACAAGTTCGATTATCAATCAAAGTGAAAGTTTGGTTTATTCTATTTTGTGTGTTCTTGTTCTAAGTATTAATTCCGCATAATACTTAGATTGTTTCATATACAACAAAGTTTCTCTAAGTGTTTAACTTGATTCAATCTCGTTTACACAAAGCTAAATCGATCTAAGTTTGGGATCAACAGAGTCTAGGGTGTGGTTTAGGTGTGTCTAAAATTGTTTTTGGTTGAAGGTGTTTTGTTGAGTCAAGACTGTTGAGGGTGTCGTTAGTTTGGTCGAGGTTAAGGTCGAGTCGAGTCCAAGTCGAGTCCAAGTTAGAGTCAAGATTGTTGGTCGAGTCGAGTTCAACTTAAGTATCCATCGGAATGTCAAACTGAATAAGTATCGGAATGAGTGTCGAAATGTGTAACAGTCGGAATATGGAGAAATGGATCGGAATATGGTTGATGGATCGGAGTAAGACAAAACTTGTAACTGTCGGAATATATAACTGAAAATCAATCGGAATAAGACAAAAAAAATTATATCGGAAAATGACAAAAAAGAATGATCGGAATAACCATCTGAATCTGAAAACCCTTTTCCGATACAAAAATTGATAAAAGGACAAAACAGAATCTTTTCATAAAATAACCAAAATTCAGTAGAAAAGAAAATTGTTTACTCGTAAACTTTTTGACAGATTTGAGACAAAAAAAGACTTATAATTGTTTGGACAATACTCAAAATCCATTCACAAAATTTATACCATATCCGGAACCAAAAGAAAAAAATTTTGACCACCAAATTAATAGATAAAAAATACGCCAATCCTAAGATTCAGCCATAGCTCTTGATACCAATTATAGGTCCTTAGTTTCTTAGGATTGTGCAAGTGTTTGTGTTTATCTAAAAGAGAGAGAGATGAATAAGAACTAGAGAGAGAAAGCTAGAGAGAGAAAGGAAGAATGAGAGAAAGATGGAATGTAAATATCAATAACTAATGACCAACCCCTCCTAACATGCTAGGAGGGAGTATATATAGCCCACCCTACATGTGGGCTATATGGGTTATAGGTTTATATATTGGATCACGAGCCCAATACTTGAATATATCGTTGAAGTGACCGATCCTTTCTAAATACGTAAAAACGTATTTCCAACAACCCACCTTATTGTTTGTATAAATCGAGTTCAAACTTGTTATTAGTATTTATCTATTTTGCCTTTATTCTTTGTTTTGAATTCGAATACAATAGTTGAGTGATGAAATCCAAACTAAGGTTTGCGTTTTCACGCTTTTGGAGGAAAGTGAATTTATTGTTCTACGAAATATAATATATTAGCAACAAAAAACACGAAAAGCGATATTTATATTATACATATATATATATATATATATATATATAAATAACAAAACTTTCCAAGGATGGAAAGGGTCTTCAAATCAACGATCAACAAATCGCAACGAAAGAATCGTACACAATTTCCCTAGCAGCGGCGCCAAAAATTTTGATGTGTGAGAAAAGTGTCGGTGTATTTTAATGCAATACGTTATAGAGAAAAATACCTTTAGGAAAAAGTAAGTCTAAAATTCGCTAAAGACGGATTAATTAAACACGAGAGTGATCCCGTTTCGTTGTACACGAAGAAATTGTGAATTTGAAACTTTCGTTTTGATTTAGACAATTTATTTGAATTGGTTTCGGTTTTTAACTAAAAATTCTACGTTTTTTAAAAGTGCATGAATCGCTTAAATAAAATCTACAAGACGAAAATTAAACTATATTATTTTTTATTTATTATTTTATTTAAAACTAATGAGTTGTAACTAATTGATTAAAACAATATTTTAATAAAAGTAATTATCTTTTTTTTTATTATTATTATTTTATTTAAAACTAAAAAGTTGAGATAAATTTAAATTAACATTTATTTAAAAATAGTAGTTATGATTTTTAAAATTTAACTTTTACACTAACTTTTGATAAAAAAAACGTATATAATACTTAAATTGACAGTTTTTAAAAAACGTATAATAAAGTCTAAGTGCAATATTTAACAAAACTACTAACTAGCCTAGTTGGTTGGGTCACTGTAGTGTTAAACAGGATGTCTCGAGTTCGAGACCTCTGACTGACAACTTTTTGCAATTATTTTTTTAAGAAGCTAATAATTGTTTCACATTCCCAAACACCCAATTCAAGACTACAGGTAACGAATGAACTCAGCTAAACAGACCCAAAAACTTCAGTTCAGGTCTGCTAGACACGAAATCACAGCAACAACACAAATTTAGCAGATAATAAAAATCTACAAATCAGCTAATAACACTACAGCACACTAAATCATTATCAGCAGCCTAAGCACCACAACAAAAATGCAGCAACCAACACTTGAAAATGACACTACAACGGAGATAAGAGCAACAAACAAAAATTACAAGTAAAACGAGATCATTATCGAACATGCATACAGCTAGCAATGCAACATCAGTACTATAACAGCAATAAGCAATCTAAAAAGTAAATCAGCCTAAATCAAACGTGGCAGCAATCACTCATAGCAATTTCATTCAATAACATCACATCCGAATCAACATCAACTCATTCTCGTTTATTCCAATTACCAGAACAACAGGAATACTCGTTCTACAACAAAGATTTTCTATAAACAAAAACCTCAGATCTGAACTATGGTCAAAAATCTCAGCAAACTTAAGCACTCAATTCAGCAGCAATTCATGACATATCTATATAACTGGCATTAATTTATTAACAATAACAGTAGGATACATTTATCAAATAGCAAATAAAAATCACAACTAACAAAATGATGAAGCTACAAGAGAATAGAGCTTAGATCCCATAACAATAACACTACAACTTAAAAATGCAATTTAGCAGCAATCCTGACATGTTTCAACAGATTAAATAAGACAACTAAAACACTCTACACTTCTAATTTATGACAGATTTAGTACAACATCAATAAGCGGATTCAACAGATTCAATCATCAACAAATCAGGAAATAACATCAACAAATAGCAAGTTATACTAAAAATTTGAAAGTAAAATAAGCTTAACCATATTAAAAGTAGATGATCCGTTGATGATGAAGGTGAGCGCTGAGCTACCTTATCTAATTTTGACTCCAAATAATTGGAACTCCAACTTAACTCAACAACTTAACCAGAATCAAGATCTCTAACCAACATATTTATTTAAATGCTTATATTAGCCCTAAAAATATGAGCGCCATTTACGGAATTACATTAGTTTCATATGGGCAAAACATGGAGTGACTGCTTTTGCTAAGTTGTCAAAGTCACTCCATGTCTAGCCTATATATACACCTCCATACTTCCATTGAGGAGTGAGGTTTTTCCATTTGTGTATTTCACTTTCTCTCTCTAAATACACACACTCATTTCAAGTTTATCTTTCTCTCTCTAAAATGTATAAACATTTCTTTTATCCTCCCCGACCTCCGGATCACCCTCTTGTTAGCTTGAATCTTATGGTTAACAATTGGTATCAGAGCTAACCAGGGGTGTTTCGTGTTTTTGTTTATCCGTGTTTGTGTGTGTGTCGAATTCAAGTTTCGGGTAATCTTGGTTTTATATGGGTCGTTCTATATAAACTTATTTATTCATTTCCATTAATTTGTTTTTCTTAACAATGTCTTCATATCAGTTTTTTTTATTTAGTTTCTTTGTCTCGTTATCTACTTTGTCCATATATGGTCCTTTGTCCTATCATTCCCTTCAAAAAGTTTAATTTTTATATATTTCTGGGTTTTGGTGACTGTCTATGACGATGAACAACACAATAATCACATGGTCCAATTCCATTATTTTCGGGGTTACCAATGAAATGGTCAAAACCCCATTCCGATGGTGAGTTACGATGGGAGATCCCGATGGCTACTTTTGATCGCATTGATGCGATGGATGAATGCGATGACTCGTTGCGATGACTCGCTGCGATGACTCGCTGCGATGACCCGCTGCGATGACTCGTTGCGATGAGTCGTTGCGAAGAGTCGTTGCGATGACTCGTCGCGATGGGTTAGTTGCGATGAGTTCGTTGCAATGGACTCTTGTTGCGATGGAATATAGTTGACTGCGATGGGTTCTTTTGATCGACTGCGATGGCATTATGGTTTTATAACATTGCGATGGGTGGTTGGGACTGTTGGTTGACTCATTGCGATGGCATGGTTTTAACTTTGCGATCATGACCAAAAATTAGAAAACGAGACCATGTAGTGTATAAACTTACCGAGACCAAAAAACCAAGTCTAGACCATAACTGAACATACTTCCATCCTTTTAACTCCAAACAACACCAAATCTCTAAACTAAACCATCGACACCTAAAACCCATCTCATCTAGACTCATTTAAAAAAAAGACAGAAAACAAGTGATCTCAGTTTATCTATTTCGTGTTTTGACATGCAAGCATTGATCCTTCAAAGATCAATCACGAATTTAAAGAAATCATCATAGATCCTTATTGGGAAAACCCTTTTCATTATTCGAACATCAAGATTGAATAAATAACAATCATGTTATCATCAATCTCGTTTTCGTTGACCGACCCAAAACAATACAAACCAATCATTGTTTCACCTACCCGAGACCATTGAATTGATCTAGAAGTCGTGTATATCTCCTCTTTACATGGTTTGAAACCTTCAGCATCATAAAGATCAATAAATCATATGGTTTATGTGTAGTTCGACATGAATAAAAGGTGTATGTTGATTCGAACATGTGATTCGGAGTGGGTGGTGATGTTTATTGAGTCTGACTGAGAAAGCTACAAGGATTGGTGCCTACGTTTTGCTTAGGACCAATCATGATCGAATGATTATTGATTTGGGAGATTTAGTTTAGACAGATTTATGGGATATGAGTATAGATGAGATGAGAGGCGGAGGTTTCTATGTTGGCTGAGAAAACAAGAAATGGAGGCTAACGAAAAGTGATTAGGGTTCCACTAAATTAAGGTAAATTTGCACTTTTATAATCCCTAGTAATAGACGGGTTAGCTTTTGACTTCATGGGCTGGATATTGCACTTGGACCATGTCTTGTTTAATACAATGGGTCTGTTCGAAATTTGTTAACATATTTGGTGGATTAGGTTCTACAAAAATAGAAGTGGACCGAGCATTGTATTATTCAGATTATTGGGTTATCATCATTTTGGACCGTACTAGATGGAGTTAGGCTGAGTATATGGATTAATGGTATAGGGTCGAGAATAATGGTGCCGATTAATGGGCTATGATGATATTCGTGTTAAGCCGGTTATCCACTATTTCTCAAATGAAAGTGCTTAAACGACAAAGAAAATTATTGGTTTAAAACCCAATATTTTAGAAAAATGACTGATATTCGTGTTAAGGTCGATCCGCGCATCAGTTGGGCATATGACTGACATTGGGCTTCAATGACAAGTTATCTAGACAAATTTTGTCCCTTAATGACAATTCCTTCATAGTTTTTTCTAGTTAACGACATTCACAACTCACAAAACGCTAAAACGATCCGATATAAGATTCACTTTAACGACAACGGCTAGTTTTGATTCTTCAAAGACAAGTGATCACGGAGTGGATTTGGTATTCTTTATTTGAAGTTGAAGTGTGATTTCACGAAGGCGTCTACTTATTTCATCATCAAGCCTTCCTTCTATTTTTCTACCCCTTTTTCTTCAAACCCAGTCTATCGATTGATGACTTGCGTGGGCGATAAAACTTATGATTGAGACTCGAATTATCTAGTTTCCACTGTCAAGGGGTGGATGGTCGACGACATGGATTACTATCATTTTTGGGTGTCACACGCAGTTGCTCGTGTGGATAACTTCAAGAGGTATAAGATACTTGTTTCTGCACCGTTCTTCAATCGACATAAGTGGAAGCTTAAGTAACAAATTTGGGGGATTGTACTTCAGTTTCAAGTTTGGAATATCGGGTTTACTTCACATGTGGTCACAACAAATAGCCGAATGAATTCGAGGTTGGTAAGTTAGACAGAGAGGGATGGAATCATCAATCAATTCTCACGGGATATTCATGAGCCTCATAACGACAATGGTACTTCACAGTCTAAGCAAAAATATTTCAAAGTTTCTCAATGACTTTCAAAACTTTTCAAGACATTTGCTTTAGACTAAGAACTTCTCGAGTATATGGACGTCCATGATAATGATGCTTCTGAGAGTTCGAAATCATCATGGGGGAAGATCGTGTACTTTGAAGTAATCGGATCAACTTCTAGGGGAAGTAGTGTACATGCAATGGTATCTACTTACTTTATATGATTTTTATGAAGTATTCTACAGGCGTGAGAAGAATTGTTGTTGATTTCCTGCATGTTACCCCAAATGGATTATCACCAAAACCTAAACGACATGAAATAGTATATAAGAAGTGTTATTTGGTGTGGTTCTTCTACAAATTTCCGCTGTGCACTTAAACCGATGAGCTAGAAGATTGTTCAAACTACATCAAAGTGTCCAAATCTGCTTAAGATACTAATAAGTGTGAAAACACTTATCCTTTTACCACTTATTTCCAATAATAACAAGACCAAAACGTGTGATTTATGTCGTAAAAGTCGGAATTATGCGTGGTTTGTGTTTTTATTGTGTTTTAGGACCAAACTATGAAAAAGAAAGAAAACACGGGCTTTCACGGGCTTTTATCGAAGAAAACGGGAAAAGACGAAGTCAAAAGATCAAGAGTGCAAAAATAACGGAAGTCCAAGGCCTATTCTGAAGATTTATCGAAGAAAAAGTCTAAAGACGGAAGTTTAACGAAGTCGAAGAACTTAAGTCTAATAGAAGAAGAAAATTAAAAGACAAGTTCAAATCCCGAAACGACAAAGACGAAGAATTAAAGTCGAGTCGAGAAAACGTGAAGAAAGCAAGAAAGAAGATGCAACACATGCACTCCTTCCACCTTCCCTATAAATACCCTCCTAATAGTAATTAGGAGGTGTGTTAGTTAATTTAGCTAGTTTTTATTTTTCTTAGTTTTCTCTAGTTTTAGAGAGAGAAAGTCTTAAACTTTCTCTCACTAAATTTCATCTTCTTTCTTAATCTTTCAAGATTAAACACTTTGTATTGCTTATTTTTATTAATCAAGTTCATTTTAAGCTTTAAATCCTTAATCTCATTCTACTTTTCTTTGATTTAAGATTGATTTTGGTACGATTATCAATAGATCCGTGTTGTTCTTAATGATTTCGTGCTTAAAAAGTTAATCTTTTGATCATTTCTTAAGTTTTCATTTGATTAAGCTTTAAGACTTTTGTGCTTATTGGCTTATTTTTATGATTAGCTTATTTGTTTATAAAAGTTTTCCTTAAAAAGTTTATGTTTTTATTGTTTGATCCAAAAAAGTTGCTTATTTTCGAGTTAGATAAGTTGATTAGAGTGCTTATTTGATTCGGTTTTGTGTGATTCGTTTAGCTTTGGGAATAAGCTTATCATATTAGCTTATTTCTTGCTTTTTAACCGAATTCCTAAAATTTCGGAAAGGGTACAAAACCCCTTTCCGATTGGTGCCTTCCAACTGCAGCCTATTCCGACCAACACCCTCCCTTTTTCCGATTGATCAATCGGAAGAGGGCTTTGAGTATTCCGATTGGACACCCCACATTCCGATCACCCTCGATCGGATTAGGTCTTTCACTTTCCGATCAGGCCTATTTGCATATTCCGATTGAGGTTCTACTTAGTATTCCGATTGGTGGCCTTTTGTCCACATTCCGATTGCCCCTATTTCGTGGATATTCCGATCAACTCCCTTCCACCCGTATTCCGATCAACCGATCGGAAAACATTCCGATCGAGGTTTCTTTTGGCTTGTTTTGGTGTACTCCGTTCTTACTTTCTTATAGTACTTTTTAACTAAGTTTTTATTTCTAGAAAGTTTTCCTAGTGTTAATTCTTATTTAGTGTCCTAGTTCTTTTCCATTGTCACTATTAAGTTTTCAAGCTTTTATTTTCACTCGTCATTTTAGATTTAATCTTTTAACTTCCGTTTTACTCAACGACACTTTAATCATTTGCTATTAGTTTAAAACAAACAAACCAAACCATCCTCTTGATTCACCAAAAGACGATTGAGTCGCACTTTAGACCGGTTTTCAATTCGAAAAGATTCGGAACAACGAACTTTCATACTTTGGGGTAAAAGCCAAGTATTAAATGGCGCCGCTGCCGGCTCTTTTCGTTACGATAAACGGTTTCTAGTGAGAGACGCATTGAATTTTGGGATCCGTTCTTTGAACGTTATTTTCATTGCTATAAAAATTTCCAAAAATCCATAAAAAATATAAAACTCTTCAAAAATACAAAAACATTATAAAATCATTAAAAAGCAATTCTTTTCAAAAGGTTTTGCACCAAAAAGATTATATAGATATTCTCTTTGTGTATATTTTTCTTCTGCAGGTGTATGCGTACTAGATCTTCGAACTATTCTGAGCCCGAGACTCGTGAAGATTTAGATATGGCTGGTGTTAATAACAACAATAATCACCCACCTCAACACAATTTGAATAACAACAACAATAACAACAACAACAATGTCCTCTTACCTGATTTACGAACCATGGAGGAATTGTGCCAACCCACCATGAACGGACGCGGAGGCCCGATTGTGCCAATGCACGTCATGGCTCAGGAGTTTTCGTTGAAGCATCACATGATCCAGCAAGTGCAAACGAACCTATTTCGTGGAATTCCGGATGATGATGCCAACAAACACCTCGACAAATTCATTACCATGACCCAAAGCATGAAGTGCTCCGGTGTTTCTATGGATGACCTTCGCCTTCAACTCTTTCCCCACTCGCTTTCTCACCATGCCGAAAAATGGTTTGACCGTCTTCCTAAGAATTCTATTCATACGTGGAACGACATGACTCAACGCTTTTTGTCGCGCTACTTTCCCCCATCCATGGTCACAAGCCTTCGTAACCAAATCAGTGGATTCATGCAAGAAAATGATGAATCACTTTTCGATGCTTGGGAACAATACAGAGATTTGATCGACCGCTGTCCAAATCACAATATGCTCCCCGTCACTCTCATTGACACCTTCTACAATGGTCTCACTTTTCGTGATCGTGACACGATCAATGCCGCCGCCGGTGGTACCTTTATGAAAAGGAGACCGGAGGAGTGCCGAGAGTTGATCGAAAACATGACTACTCACCATAAGAATTGGGATTCATCCGCATCCTCAAGATCTAACTCGAGAGTCAATGTTTCTTCTACTACTTCCAATCCTGAGATGACTGAAATCTCTCGACAACTCGCTGAAATGAACAAGAATTTCATGGCCATGGCCACAAACCACTTTCAACAAGCTAAAGCCGTTGCTATTTCTTGCGACACATGTGGTGGCCCTCATTCTTACAATGATTGTCCTTCTACCCAAAGTAATTATTCTGAAAGCGTTAACGCAGCTTACGACACTTATCCCACGGGAGGCTATCAAAACCGACCTCAAGGAGACCGTGGCTTGCTAAGTTATCGTTCCAACAATTATCTTGCTCCTCCCGGTTTCCCTCCTGCAAACCAAAACCAACAACAAAGCTATAACCGAAACAACCAATCCCAACCTCGTGCTCAAAATCAATATCAATCCCAAAGAAACCCATACCCAACTCAAGGAAATTCTCAAGCTTACCAAGCTCCACCTCTCAATCAACCGATGGCTGTAAACCAAGACGTCGAGACGTTCATGAAGACTAAACGTGAGATGGTGACGAATCTTCAGAGTCAATTTGTCAACTTGAAGAATGACATGGTGAAACAAGGGAGCGATATTCGAGCCGAGCTAAGGAATGATATGGCAAAACACAGCAATGATATTAATGCCAACATGCAAAACTCTTTTAATAATCAAGCTGTTCACCTTCGTGATATGATTGGTTCGCTCATCCAAGGTAATCAACCCTCTTCTTCGGGTACTCTTCCGAGTAATACCGTTGCGAATCCAAGAGGGGAGATGAAAGCAATCACCACTCGTAGTGGAAAAGGTCATATGGAACCCGAGCTTCCTACACCTCCACCCGTGATTGTGAACAAGGAAAAAGAGCAACTTTCATCACCTCTTTCACCTTCTATCCCCATTTCCCCACCACCCGTGGTTGTGAGTGATCCTATTCCCTTAAAGCTTTCTTCTTCATCAAATATACCTTATCCTTCAAGGTTGAGGAAAGAGAAGCAAAAGAGCAAGGATGATATTCAGGTTTCAAACTTTCTAAAAATGTTTAAACAATTGAATTTTAACATCTCCTTTGCCGAGGCTCTCGCTCACATGCCTAAATACACTAAGATGTTTAAATATCTTCTAAGTGATAAGGAAAAGCTTCTTGATATTGCTCAGACCCAACTTAATGAGAACTGCTCCGCAGTGCTCTTAAGGAAATTGCCCACCAAACTTGGTGATCCGGGTCGCTTCTTGATTCCTTGCAACTTCCCGGGAGTAGAGAATTGCATGGCCCTCGCCGATCTAGGTGCCAGTATAAACTTAATGCCATTAAGTGTTTGGAAGCAATTATCTCTCCCCGAGCTAGTCCCCACCAAAATGACTTTGGAATTAGCCAACCGTACGGTTGCTTATCCAGTGGGGATAGCCGAAGATGTCTTTGTTGGCGTTGACAAATTCACCTTCCCGGCGGATTTTGTTGTCGTTGACTACGAGATGGATCCTCGTGTTCCATTAATCGTTGGACGTCCATTCCTGAGGACCGGTCGCACTCTCATTGATGTAGCCGCAGGCGAATTAATCATGAGAGTTGGTGACGATAAAATTGTCTTCAACATGGGTAAGATTTCTAAGAAACCTTATTCATATGAGAGTGTTAATGCTATTGATGTTCTCGATGAGGCTTGAGAATAACATTTTCATGATGCTTGCAAAAGTACTCTTTCTTCTCTACCCAATATTGAGACCGTTGCCTCAATTGCTCCAGCATTGACTCCTTTTGGAGAAAGTGACTTGGATGATTTCGAAGCTAGCTTGGGTCCTCTCGATATTAAGTATGATAATTTGTCCACCAATTGGGACGAAGATATTCGTACTATTGAGAGACTTCTCAATGAGGACCCGTTGTCTCCTCCTGCTCCTAAAGAGGTGACTAATGATGATCCATCGTTAGTTTCACCATCTATTGAGGATCCTCCTACTCTTGAGCTTAAGGACCTACCTCCTCATCTTGAGTACGTTTTCCTTGAAGACGACAAGAAGTTACCGGTCATCATCGCGAAGGATCTGAAAGAAGACGAAAAAGCCCGACTAGTCGCCGTGTTGAAGAAGCATAAACGAGCTATCGCTTGGAAAATCTCCGACATTCGTGGAATTGATCCTCACTTTTGCACACATAAAATTCTCATGGAGGACGACTTTAAGCCCACAATTCAAAGCCAACGAAGGGTGAATCCTAAAATCCATGAAGTCATCAAAAAAGAGGTTATCAAACTTCTTGATGCGGGTATGATTTACCCTATTTCGGATTCACCATGGGTTAGTCCAGTCCATTGTGTGCCTAAGAAGGGCGGAATCACTGTTGTGCCCAATGCAAACAACGAGTTGATTCCTACCCGTCTCGTTACTGGGTGGAGAGTTTGTATAGACTACCGCAAACTCAATGATGCCACGAGAAAGGATCATTTCCCTCTACCTTTTATGGACCAAATGCTTGAACGTCTAGCGGGTAATGAATATTACTGCTTTCTTGATGGTTTCTCAGGTTATTTTCAAATACCCATCGATCCCCAAGATCAAGAGAAGACAACATTCACTTGTCCCTATGGCACATTTGCTTATAAAAGAATGCCTTTTGGCTTATGCAATGCCCCCGGGACTTTCCAAAGGTGCATGTTGGATATCTTTCATGATATGGTTGAGCAAACCATGGAAGTCTTCATGGATGATTTCTCGGTCTTCGTGGATTCCTTCTCTGCTTGCCTTGCCAATTTGGAACGTATGCTTAAGCGGTGCGAAGACACTCGCCTTGTTCTGAATTAGGAAAAATGCCATTTTATGGTAAAAGAAGGCATTGTGCTAGGACACAAAATCTCTAAAGCCGGTCTTGAAGTCGGCCGTGCTAAAGTTGATGTCATAGCCACATTACCTCCACCTTCAACCGTGAAGGGTGTGAGAAGTTTTCTGGGTCATGCGGGCTTCTATCGTCGATTCATTCAGGATTTCTCTAAAATCGCTCGCCCGATGACCCACCTCTTGGAAAAGGATACTCCTTTTATCTTTTCTAAAGAGTGTCTCGAAGCCTTCAATCTTCTTAAGGATAAGCTAACTAAGGCACCGGTCTTGGTTACCCCTAATTGGGAGCTGCCTTTTGAATTGATGTCCGATGCTAGCGACTTTGCTATTGGTGCTGTTTTGGGCCAACGAGTGAATAAACACTTCCAACCAATCCACTACGCTAGCAAAACAATGACGGGGGCTCAATTGCATTATACGACAACCGAAAAAGAGCTTTTAGTTGTTGTCTATGCTTTTGAGAAATTTCGCCCCTATCTTGTTTTATCCACCACCATCGTATACACGGACCATTCCGCGTTGATGTACTTGATGACTAAGAACGATTCTAAGCCAAGACTTCTTCGCTGGGTTTTGCTCCTTCAAGAATTCAACATTGAAATTCGTGACAAGAAGGGAGCCGAAAACCTGGCCGCGGATCATCTGAGTCGACTTGAGGATCCATATCAAGGGGATCATCCGAACAAAGAGATCAATGACTCTTTCCCCCTTGAGACCTTAATGTCTATAAATCTCAATCTTGATGACACCCCGTGGTTTGCAGACATTGCAAACTACTTAGCGGGTGGTATTCTCATCAAAGGGTTAACATCCCAACAAAAGAATAAGTTCTTGAACGATGTTAAGACTTACTTTTGGGATGACCCTTATCTATTCAAACAGTGTGCTGATCTGATCATTCGTCGATGTGTTAACGGACCGGCAGCTTTTGACATTCTCCAAGCTTGCCACAAAGGACCCACCGGTGGTCACTTTGGTCCCAACTACACCGCTAAGAAAGTGTTTGATTCTGGATTCTACTGGCCCACCATTTATTGTGATGCTCACGAAATGGTTAAGCATTGTGATGCTTGCCAACGTCAAGGCAAGATCACACACAAGGATGAGATGCCTCAAAATTTCATACAGGAATGTGAAATCTTTGATGTATGGGGCATCGACTTTATGGGGCCATTTCCATCATCCAAAGGGAACAAGTACATCCTCGTCGCCGTCGACTACATTTCTAAATGGGTTGAAGCCAAGGCTCTTCCTACGAATGACGCGAGGGTGGTTGTGAACTTTTTGAAGCAGCTTTTCGCTCGATTTGGCGTTCCTCGTGCTATAATCAGTGACCGCGGGACTCATTTTTGCAACGATCAATTTGCAAGAGTCATGGCTAAGTATGGTGTCACTCACCGTCTTTCCACCGCCTATCATCCCCAAACCAATGCGCAAGCCGAGATTTCCAACCGTGGCTTGAAGATAATTTTGGAGCGTACTATGGGAGAGCATCGCGCCGCGTGGGCCGATAAGTTAGATGATGCTCTGTGGGCTTTCCGTACTGCTTATAAGACCCCGATCGGCTGTACGCCTTATCGTCTTGTGTACGGGAAAGCCTGCCACCTCCCCATCGAGCTAGAACATAAGGCGCACTGGGCCTTGAAGTGGGCTAACTTCGACATCAACAAAGCCGGTGATCATCGCAAGGTTCAACTCAACGAGCTCAATGAACTGCGGAATGAAGCTTATGAGAACTCGCTGATCTACAAGGAGAAGACGAAGATCATTCATGACGCAAAAATCAAGAACCGAGAGTTCCACGTTGGTGATCAAGTCTTACTCTTTAACTCTCGGTTGAAGATCTTCTCTGGCAAGTTGAAGAGCCGTTGGTCTGGTCCATTCACCGTCGCCAACGTCTTTCCATATGGGACCATTGAGCTTTCTCAGCCGAATGGGCCCAATTTCAAGGTGAATGGCCGGCGTCTGAAGCTGTACTTTGGTGAGGACATCTCCCATGAGATGATTCCATCCCTCACCACGTTCCCCATGAACTAAATTGGGTCGAGTCAGGCTCGTGACTCGGTCAACAAAAACAAGCGCTTCTCGGGAGGCAACCCGTGTTCTATCCTTTACTGCTTTCATAATAAGTGTAGGGGGAGCCCCGTATGTATTTGTTGTCTTGTTTCTTGTGTTGTGCAGGGATTAAAGCTTCAAAGATCCACCTTGATGACTTTTGACGAACCATGAAACCGTGTTTCCCATCTTCCCGGTTCTATCCTAAACTCTTGTGATTCAATATTTCATATTTTATATGTTCACATTGAATTCACTATAGTTGTCCTTCCCTTAGCAAGATTTAAACAAAGTGAACAATGTCATAAGTGTAGGGGAGTTTACTCCCACATGCTCAAACATTGAGGACAATGTTTATCTCAAGTGTAGGGGGGATTTCTATCAAAGTAAGTGGTCTTTTCAATGAATTTACCCTCATTCTAACCAGAAAATTTGATTTTTCAACATTTTTCAAAATTTTTAATCTATTTTGGCCTAGTTGTATAGTTGTATTTACCTTTGTTATGTTTCCATTGCTAGAATAGTTTTGCAATAAAATGGTTTTAGATTTTTCTTAGTCGTGAACAATTTGACTCAACCCGAGTTTACTTGCCTAAGTCTACTCTAGCTAGTATCCTTAACGTGTTTAAGTCAAGTTTTGCTAGGCTTTTATATAGGGAGCTATAAAACGCGAAAGTCTTAACTCTCACGGGTTAAGAACAAGAACTTTTCGCAAGTTCCTATAATTGATCCTAGAGAGTCGTTTATCAAGGGAACTTTAAAATGCGATTTCTAAACTTGAAAAAGTCTAAGAATTTGCAAGATCCTATAGGCGACTCGAAAACCCAAAACTTTGATTTAATAGGCTAAGCATCCACAAGTCTCATTCCTTGAGATTTTAAACTGTGGAGAATGAGAGATGATAGAGCCAATTATAAGTTCGGTATTCTTTCGTGAATTTATGTGAGTTAATTATAAGCCTATTCTCCCTCCGCTTGCTAATAATTTATCTGCAATAAATAAGGTTGTACGATTTAAAAGGTTACTTAGCTTCTAGCCCCAGATCGTTTAAAAGTTGCTCGGTACGGATTAGAGTTCATAGCCAAGGCATAACTTATTGAAGCGGGATGCGAAGACTGGCGAGTCCGAAAAGGCCCTAACAAGGCATGAGGGCTATATTTTGTTGCTAAAGATCCAAAGTGATGTGAAGAATCATTTATCGAAAATCAATATGAAGGATCGAGACACACGACGAAAAGCAAGAACTCCCCAAAAGTCATGGAGAAGTCTATCCGAAAAGACCCTAACAAGGTATGAGGATAAATAGATCCAAGTCCTAAAAGGAGGCGGATCGTTGTATATCAAAGTCCAATATAAAGATTGGAGAAAAATGAAGAAGTCGTGGTCCAAAGATGAAGAATCTCTCAAAACTTCAAGTGAAGAGATTCCTATTATGAAGAGAAGACCATTATTTCAAGAACGTCTCTCAAAGATTCGAAGTATGAAGTCGCTGCCAAATATCGGTCCGAAAAAGGTCTCAAATCGCGAAGCGAGTTATGCCAATATATGAATTTTATGAGGTCCCGAGAAGCAGTTTTAAAAGATTTGGCCCTTTAGCTAACTATTGATTAAATCGTTCACTTTGTTTTCGGCCTAAATAACTATCGAAATAAGTCAAACAATGCATCCTCGTGATCATTCAAGACAAAAATAAAATATAAGAGATACACCTAGGAATAAGGGAGTCTAAGTGAATAATTGGCCCACATGAGTTCGTGATAGTTTGCTAACTTATAATAACAATGATCTTGTTTTTAAGCTTGGTATGGGGAACGTGAAACTTGAGGATGATAAACGTTCATGGCTGCCAAAACCCAGTGTAAGTTTTTAACTTCTTTACTTATTCTATCTTTTCATGTTTAGCATTTAATAAAGGCCAAGGTGGGTTATTTATGATGGGAAATGTAAACCGTGCTTTAAAACTAATGCATTGCATGAGGGCATTGCAATGGTCAAGTGTAGGGGATTTAATAAGTGTGAAAACACTTATCCTTTTACCACTTATTTCCAATAATAACAAGACCAAAACGTGTGATTTATGTCGTAAAAGTCGGAATTATGTGTGGTTTGTGTTTTTATTGTGTTTTAGGACCAAAATATGAAAAAGGAAGAAAACACGGGCTTTCACGGGCTTTTATCGAAGAAAACGGGAAAAGACGAAGTCAAAAGATCAAGAGTGCAAAAAGAACGGAAGTCCAAGGCCTATTCTGAAGATTTATCGAAGAAAAAGTCTAAAGACGGAAGTTTAACGAAGTCGAAGAACTTAAGTCTAATAGAAGAAGAAAATTAAAAGACAAGTTCAAATCCAGAAACGACAAAGATGAAGAATTAAAGTCGAGTCGAGAAAACGTGAAGAAAGCAAGAAAGAAGATGCAACACATGCACTCCTTCCACCTTCCCTATAAATACCCTCCTAATAGTCATTAGGAGGTGTGTTAGTTAATTTAGCTAGTTTTTATTTTTCTTAGTTTTCTCTAGTTTTAGAGAGAGAAAGTCTTAAACTTTCTCTCACTAAATTTCATCTTCTTTCTTAATCTTTCAAGATTAAACACTTTGTATTGCTTATTTTTATTATCAAGTTCATTTTAAGCTTTAAATCCTTAATCTCATTCTACTTTTCTTTGATTTAAGATTGATTTTGGTACGATTATCAATAGATCCGTGTTGTTCTTAATGATTTCGTGCTTAAAAAGTTAATCTTTTGATCATTTCTTAAGTTTTCATTTGATTAAGCTTTAAGACTTTTGTGCTTATTGGCTTATTTTTATGATTATCTTATTTGTTTATAAAAGTTTTCCTTAAAAATTTTATGTTTTTATTGTTTGATCCAAAAAAGTTGCTTATTTTCGAGTTAGATAAGTTGATTAGAGTGCTTATTTGATTCGGTTTTGTGTGATTCGTTTAGCTTTGGGAATAAGCTTATCATATTAGCTTATTTCTTGCTTTTTAACCGAATTCCTAAAATTTCGGAAAGGGTACAAAACCCCTTTCCGATTGGTGCCTTCCAACTGCAGCCTATTCCGACCAACACCCTCCCTTTTTCCGATTGATCAATCGGAAGAGGGCTTTGAGTATTCCGATTGGACACCCCACATTCCGATCACCCTCGATCGGATTAGGTCTTTCACTTTCCGATCAGGCCTATTTGCATATTCCGATTGAGGTTCTACTTAGTATTCCGATTGGTGGCCTTTTGTCCACATTCCGATTGCCCCTATTTCGTGGATATTCCGATCAACTCCCTTCCACCCATATTCTGATCAACCGATCGGAAAATATTCCGATCGGGGCTTCTTTTGGCTTGTTTTGGTGTACTCCGTTCTTACTTTCTTATAGTACTTTTTAAGTAAGTTTTTATTTCTAGAAAGTTTTCCTAGTGTTAATTCTTATTTAGTGTCCTAGTTCTTTTCCATTGTCACTATTAAGTTTTCAAGCTTTTATTTTCACTCGTCATTTTAGATTTAATCTTTTAACTTCCGTTTTACTCAACGACACTTTAATCTTTTGCTATTAGTTTAAAACAAACAAACCAAACCATCCTCTTGATTCACCAAAAGACGATTGAGTCGCACTTTAGACCGGTTTTCAATTCGAAAAGATTCGGAACAACGAACTTTCATACTTTGGGGTAAAAGCCAAGTATTAGATACAGATATTGGTTTGAGGGAAGCTGATTCAGAAACTTCGTCAAAAAGAAGTCAAAGAAGAAAGTTTTTTAATACATGTTGCATGAATTGGGGGGAAGTTAATCCAAATCATGCATATTACAATTGTTCCACAACAAGCAAAGACAAAGATGATTCAAGATGAGGTACAAGTTATAAAGACAAGAAGAATTAAAAGACATCCTCAGCAATGGAAGCGCCTTGGAAGACTTTATTTTGTTGTATTTTTACTTGTAAGGAACATTGTAAGTAATTCCGTATGTCTCCATATTGGGGGAAGATTGTTAGCCCTAAAAATGTGAGCGCCATTTACAGAATTACATTAGTTTCATATGGGCAAAACATGGAGGGACTACTTTTGCTAAGTTGTCAAATTCACTCCATGTCTAGCCTATATATACCCCTCCATACTTCCATGGAGGGGTGAGGTCTTTCCATTTGTGTATTTCACTTTCTCTCTCTAAATACACACACTCATTTCAAGTTTATCTTTCTCTCTCTAAAATGTCTAAACACTTCTTTTATCCTCCCCGACCTCCGGATCACCCTCTTGTTAGCTTGAATCTTATGTGGTTAACAATTAATTGTTGTCCCTTATATTTATGTGATTCTATACGAATAAAGAAGAAAGAAAGGTATATATGAGATGAATTTTAGAGAGAGAAACTAGAGAGAGAAAAGAGAGAGAAGTGTGTGAGAACTTGGTGAATATTAGATTAAGTGAGAGAGAATAAAATGAACCAACCAACCTCTCCAATAATTACAAGACCAAAACGTGTGATTTATGTCGTAAAAGTCGGAATTATGCGTGGTTTGTGTTTTTATTGTGTTTTAGGACCAAAATATGAAAAAGGAAGAAAACACGGGCTTTTATCGAAGAAAACGGGAAAAGACGAAGTCAAAAGATCAAGAGTGCAAAAAGAACGGAAGTCCAAGGCCTATTCTGAAGGTTTATCGAAGAAAAAGTCTAAAGACGGAAGTTTAACGAAGTCGAAGAACTTAAGTCTAATAGAATAAGAAAATTAAAAGACAAGTTCAAATCCCGAAACGACAAAGACGAAGAATTAAAGTCGAGTCGAGAAAACGTGAAAAAAGCAAGAAAGAAGATGCAACACATGCACTCCTTCCACCTTCCCTATAAATACCCTCCTAATAGTCATTAGGAGGTGTGTTAGTTAATTTAGCTAGTTTTTATTTTTCTTAGTTTTCTCTAGTTTTAGAGAGAGAAAGTCTTAAACTTTCTCTCACTAAATTTCATCTTCTTTCTTAATCTTTCAAGATTAAACACTTTGTATTGCTTATTTTTATTATCAAGTTCATTTTAAGCTTTAAATCCTTAATCTCATTCTACTTTTCTTTGATTTAAGATTGATCTTGGTACGATTATCAATAGATCCGTGTTGTTCTTAATGATTTCGTGCTTAAAAAGTTAATCTTTTGATCATTTCTTAAGTTTTCATTTGATTAAGCTTTAAGACTTTTGTGCTTATTGGCTTATTTTTATGATTAGCTTATTTGTTTATAAAAGTTTTCCTTAAAAAGTTTATGTTTTTATTGTTTGATCCAAAAAAGTTGCTTATTTTCGAGTTAGATAAGTTGATTAGAGTGCTGTTTTGATTCGGTTTTGTGTGATTCGTTTAGCTTTGGGAATAAGCTTATCATATTAGCTTATTTCTTGTTTTTTAACCGAATTCCTAAAATTTCGGAAAGGGTACAAAACCCCTTTCCGATTGGTGCCTTCCAACTGCAGCCTATTCCGACCAACACCCTCCCTTTTTCCGATTGATCAATCGGAAGAGGGCTTTGAGTATTCCGATTGGACACCCCACATTCCGATCACCCTCGATCGGATTAGGTCTTTCACTTTCCGATCAGGCCTATTTGCATATTCCGATTGAGGTTCTACTTAGTATTCCGATTGGTGGCCTTTTGTCCACATTCCGATTGCCCCTATTTCATGGATATTCCGATCAACTCCCTTCCACCCATATTCCGATCAACCGATCGGAAAACATTCCGATCGGGGCTTCTTTTGGCTTGTTTTGGTGTACTCCGTTCTTACTTTCTTATAGTACTTTTTAACTAAGTTTTTATTTCTAGAAAGTTTTCCTAGTGTTAATTCTTATTTAGTGTCCTAGTTCTTTTCCATTGTCACTATTAAGTTTTCAAGATTTTATTTTCACTCGTCATTTTAGATTTAATCTTTTAACTTCCGTTTTACTCAACGACACTTTAATCATTTGCTATTAGTTTAAAACAAACAAACCAAACCATCCTCTTGATTCACCAAAAGACGATTGAGTCGCACTTTAGACCAATTTTCAATTCGAAAAGATTCGGAACAACGAACTTTCATACTTTGGGGTAAAAGCCAAGTATTAGATACAGATATTGGTTTGAGGGAAGCTGATTCAGAAACTTCGTCAAAAAGAAGTCAAAGAAGAAAGTTTTTTAATACATGTTGCATGAATTGGGGGGAAGTTAATCCAAAACATGCATATTACAATTGTTCCACAACAAGCAAAGACAAAGATGATTCAAGATGAGGTACAAGTTATAAAGACAAGAAGAATTAAAAGACATCCTCAGCAATGGAAGCGCCTTGGAAGACTTTATTTTGTTGTATTTTTACTTGTAAAGAACATTGTAAGTAATTCCGTATGTCTCCATATTGGGGGAAGATTGTTAGCCCTAAAAATGTGAGCGCCATTTACAGAATTACATTAGTTTCATATGGGGAAAACATGGAGGGACTACTTTTGCTAAGTTGTCAAATTCACTCCATGTCTAGCCTATATATACCCCTCCATACTTCCATGGAGGGGTGAGGTCTTTCCATTTGTGTATTTCACTTTCTCTCTCTAAATACACACACTCATTTCAAGTTTATCTTTCTCTCTCTAAAATGTCTAAACACTTCTTTTATCCTCCCCGACCTCCGGATCACCCTCTTGTTAGCTTGAATCTTATGTGGTTAACAATTAATTGTTGTCCCTTATATTTATGTGATTCTATACGAATAAAGAAGAAAGAAAGGTATATATGAGATGAATTTTAGAGAGAGAAACTAGAGAGAGAAAAGAGAGAGAAGTGTGTGAGAACTTGGTGAATATTAGATTAAGTGAGAGAGAATAAAATGAACCAACCAACCTCTCCTTACATGCAAGGAGAGGTTTATATATCCTTGCCTACATGTGGCATGATGGGATATATGATAATGGGCCAGACTTTCCTTTTGGGCTTTGGTTACTTATGAATGAACCTTAGCTTAAAGTTAAGCCCATAATACACGACTAACCTACTACCTATTACAACGTTCTAATATACAATACATGATAAACATATGACCAAGCATTCTTGTTTCACTCAATATTTTGAGGCTAACAATCTCCCCCAATGAGAGGTCATTACCCTTTATGAGAGGTCATTACCCTTTGTCATTTGGAAATTTGTAGAGATTACTAATCTCCCCATAAATGAGTCTTGAACGTGTAATAGTAGTCTTTTCCTTCATGATGTGATCTTTGAGCCTTTGTCGTTGTCTTTCGACTTTGTCTTTTGATCTTGAGATCTTCAAATCATCCTTGACTTGTTTTTGCCATCTTGTGATCTTGTGTCTTCATCCACATGCTCACACTATTAATTGTCGAATATGTATTTAGGCATGAGTATGTGGTTTTGAATCTTTCATATTGCTGAGTACACCGTGACGCCACCTTCTCGAGACAAAACATAGACACGGACTGAATGGCTTTGACATTCGTCCTAAATCGGTAGCGTTTTACCTCGGTCGGTGAAGACCGTTATACGATATTAAATACCGTACCTGTGGTAGGTAGATTCAGTAAAGAATCTCCTTGACAGGGTTTCGCGGCTGTACTAGCCGTTCTCTTTACTCGACCGTCTCAAAGCAAGACTGCGAACATAAAGAGTGAATCAATTGGATAAATATCCGCTTGATTAAAGTCGTCAATTCAAATTCCTGGAACAAGTGTGATTCATAAAGAATCTTACCATTGTTGCTTTCCAGTTGACACAAGCTTGATTCATAAGAATCTCACAAGTCACCTACCGTAGCGTTGTTTGATGTTGACGCTAGAAGGATTTCCATTCGTCATTGTGAATATTAATGAATATCACTCTGAATGTTCTGGCAAGACCATAAAGATATTGCGTAGAAACCTGAAACGAGTTTGAATCAATTCAGAATCAAACCACTGTTGCTTTTCAGTTTTACACATGTTCAATTCATAAAGAATCTTGCATATGATCTACCGCAGTGTTGTTTGATGTTAACATTGGAAGGATTTCCACTCATCATTGTGAATACTAAGTAGTATCACTCTGAGTGTTCTAGCAATATCACAAAAATATAGCGTAGGACTCTCTTGATCTTCATCCATGTGTCCTAAATAGATTTGATTGATCTCTTGGCTCTAGACTCGATTTGTGCACTTTTAGTGGTCGGAGGCTGGAGCAGATGCCACCTATTCAATATCAACTATCTCGAAGTGAGAAAGTCAATAGAAGTCATGTTGTTCTCCGTGACAATAAAACAAACTTCTTTTGAGAGAAGCCTGAGTAGCTAGGAAAGGGTTGTGCTTCACATCACTGGGTCCATGATGAGTTGTCTTCATGATGTGTTGACCCGGTTTCTGCCTAGGTTGTATGGAGGGCTTCTTTCTTTACACCCTTTATCCTTACATTTCTTTTTCATTCTTCAACCCCTTCAATGCTTACCAAGACATCATTACTAGCACCTTGTTGTGATTGTTCCAGTGCTAGTATCAGTACTTAGTCGACATTCAGCTACGTTCACATTCTACTCCATCTTTCCTAAGGACTTCTAATAATCTACTGGATTGTCCCTGGGAAGATCTCTCCGGTTCTGGTTGGATCATAGGACTTAAACCTAACCACCCTTTTGACACTAATAACGTCGTGAATTAAAGATGTTGTGGGTATTTTATCGTAACCATAAAAACCACTTCAAATGTCTAACAAGATGTTTGAAAAACATTTAACACCTTGATAGTTTTGTCGTTCCAGAAATGCTCCCCCTTCACATGTGCATCGACAATCGAAAGTGTTTCGCACATGTAGGTAAGAGTTAAAGTGCTTGAGTCTTATATAAGATCACATTTTCTCCCCCTATCTCTAATATAAAATCTTTTGATATTAGAGATACCAAATTTGATTAAAATATATTTTGAAAAATAGTCTTGAAAATCTCCGGGAGAAAGATGTGTTAATCTTTTGCATGAAGTTAAAATGCTCCCCCTCAAAAATTGATCCAATTGAATTGTAATTGTGAGGATGTGATCCACATTTCTCTTTTTGAGGATGGGAGTTGTTGAACACACAATTTTTGAAAGATTTTGAATAATCATTGAAAAATTCTTGAAAAAATTGTGTTCAACGGTTTTTGAAAAATCCTATTTCTTTTTGTCGAAGAGGTTTTTCTAAAGCATAAACTTGAGTTCATAGACTTTGAATGTCTCGACGAATCCACTCAAATGTAAGAAGATTTCTCTTCTTTTGCTGAAGGTAAGGGCACTAAAGCGTACACTCCCTCGTGAATATAGAACCGGGTTGCAATCTGAAAGTGATTACAAGCCATTGTGTTGAGCTCAAAACGTTGAATGTTTTGTAACAAGCTCAACCCAAGATAGATTGCTCTACCCGTTGTTGGAAAAATTGTCCAAAATAGACATTTTCCATTAAAAAATAGAAATGACATGTTGTGAAAAATATTTACAACTTTCATTCGAGCTTTAGGTACACACCTGTGTCGTTATTGAGCGACATTTCTAGGTACGTCCATATTATCGATACTAAAAGACATGTCGAGAAGAATATTTTTGGATTTTAAAATATTTTAAATTTTGTGTTTTGTTTTTATATGTTTTATATTTTTGTATTTTGCTTTTTCAAAGATATTTACAGGTAGATGTTTGATAGATGAATCAAACAGGCTTTTTTGCCAGAATCTCCAGTTCTGCTGGAGTCAAACATCTCATACCAATTTGCCTAACTAGATACGCAAACCTCTCTTTCGAAAGAGCTTTTTTAAACAAGTCAGCTAATTGGTAATCAGTTCCAACAAAGTATAGTTCAACAATACCCTTTTCAACTTGTTCCTTAATGAAGTGATATCTGAAATCAATGTGCTTCGTGCGGGAATGCTATACAGGATTGCAGGAGATGGTTATGGCGGACTTTGAGTCACAGTACATAGGTACTTTATCAAAGTGGAAGCCATAATCCGTGAGTTGTGTTCTCATCCATAGAACTTGAGCACAACGCGCAGATAGAGACACATACTCCGCTTCGGCTGATGATAATGATGTGCAATAGTGCTTCTTGGAAGACCATCCCACAAGCTTATCTTGACCTAGAAATTGTGCACCACCAGAAGTACTTTTACGTGTATCAAGACACCATGCATGATCAGAATCTGAATAGGCCGTTAGAAAGAAACCGGTTTCCCTCGGATACCAGAGTCCCAAATGAATTGTATTCTTGAGGTACCGAAAGATCCGTTTAACCTCCTTGAGTTGCTTTTCAGTGGGTCGTGCTTGATATCGTGCATAATAACACGTAGCATGTGATATATCTGGTCGGCTTGATGTTAAGTACATGAGGGAGCCGATCATTAAACAATATGTCGTTTGATCTATGGCATCTCCCTCCAAATCAGCATCTAGGGATGTGGTTGATAATGGTGTCCCAACCAGGTCACATGAAGTCATACCATACTTTTTGATTATCTCTTGACAATACTTATCTTGGTTAATAAAGATACCACTTGGGGATTGGTGAACTTGAATTCCTAGAAAGAATTTTAGTTCGTCCATCATTGACATTTCAAATTTGTTGTGCATGACTTTTTCAAACCATTTTGAAAGTTTTGGGTTTGTAGACCCGAAAATAATGTCATCAACATAAATCTGCACAAGCAAAATGTCATCCCCATAGTTATAAGTGAACAAAGTTAGATCAATGGAACCTTTTGAGAAACCTTTGGAGACCAGAAATTTCGAGAGCTCGTCATACCACACCCTTGGAGCTTGCTTAAGTCCATAAAGTGCTTTGTGGAGACGATACACCTTGTCAGGATAATAAGGATTGACGAATTCTTCCAGTTGCGTGACATAGACTTCTTCCTTCAAAGGACCGGTAAGAAACGTCGTCTTTACGTCCATTTGATAGACAATGAATCCCTTATGTGCAGCATAAGCAAGGAAAATCCTGACCGCTTCCAAACGAGCTACTGGTGCAAATGACTCTTCAAAATCAATACCCTCTTTCTGACCATACCCTTTAGCTACTAGCCTAGATTTATTCTTGATGATCGTGTTCTCTTCATCCATCTTGTTTTTCCAGATCCATCGAAGATTTAATGGTATTACGTCGTATGGTCTGTCAACAAGTTCCCAGACTTTAAGTCTTTCAAATTGTTGAAGTTCATCCGTCATCGATTCAATCCAAGCATGATCAGCCATGGCTTCTTTGATGTTTTTCGGTTCAGCTGAACTCATGGCGAGTACGAACATACGAACATCGCCATCGGTGTTAAGCTGTCGTCTTGTACGAACGGGCTATGAAGGGTTTCCAATTACTTGAACTAAAGGATGATCTCGGGTCCAATGATGTGTTGAAGGATGTCATTGGTAGAACGTATGCATATTTGACGGATCAACATGGCGAGTCGAGGACTCTCCAGTTTCGTGTACCGGTGTACCGAATGGGTTGATAAATTCATCTTCGTCAGATAATGCATTGTCTTCTTGATTTGTGTTCTCTGGAGCAATGACAGTAGTTGTTGATGTTTTAGGAGCGGTTGTTGATGTGATATTCTGAGGAGGTAAATCTGCAGCAACCCGTGTTGAAGTAGATAAAGTTGTATCCTTTTGTTGACGATGATGGGTATCATCATTCTTATCATGAGTGACAGCGGAAGACTTCGATACAACATGTTTCTCCCCCTTGAAATATTCATCATACATTGGTCCATATAACATTTCCAACTCTTCAATTGTCGTGTTTACTGTCATATCTGCTCTTGGAACATTTCCTTGAACCAGCGTTGAACTTGACGGTTCATTGCTGTGGTCTTGAGTTCTGAGTTCCGTGCGGTTGTGAACGGAAGGTCGTTTGTCGTTGTGGTTCGGGACTTAAACTGTTTTGTTCAAGTGCCATTTCTTGTAATTCATCAAATCTGATATGAATAGTCTCGACTATCAATTTTGTTCTTTTGTTGTACACTCTATATCCCTTAGACTGAGTTGCATATCCCACTAGAATGCATGCATCACCTTTCTCTTTCATCTTGCCTAGATTTTCACCATCTCGAATAATGTAGCACGTACATCCAAATACGTGAAGGTGTTTGAGTGAAGGTTTTCGATCATGAATTATGTGATATGGTGTCTTTTCGTGTCTTGGGATAATTAAGGATCGGTTTTGTGTGTAACATGCAGTTGACACGGCTTCGGCCCAAAAATATAGTGGTAGATTTGAAGCAGATAATAATGTTCGAGCAGCTTCAACTAAAGTACGGTTTCGTCTTTCAACAACGCCGTTTTGTTCGGGTGTTCGAGCAATAGATGTTTCATGTTCGATTCCTTCAGATTCAAAATAATTTCTCATAGTTGAATTCAAAAATTATGTGCCTCTGTCAGTACGAACCACTTTTACTTGAGCTTGAAGACCACGTTGTATCAGTTTAAGGAAGCTGATGAGAACTTCGGGTGTTTCATCCTTGGATCTCAAGAAGTGAGTCCATGTGTACCTTGAGTAATCATCGACAACTACCATAACATATTTCTTCCCATTGATACTATGAACACGCATGGGACCACACAAATCTATATGAAGAAGATCTAACCGTCCTTTAGAGCTTGGTGTAGTCTTTGTTTTGAAGCTACTTCGTTTAGCTTTACAAAGCTCACAAGAAGAACAAAGATGATCTTTGATGAATTTCAAACTTGGAAGGCCTATCACAATATCTTTCTTAGAAAGCAAGTTGATGGTAGCAAAATTAAGATGAGATAAACGTTGATGCCATAACCATGCCTGAGTCGTTGAAGCTTTAGCCATGAAGCAAATTGGAGTTGATGAAGTTGTATCTTGAAGTGAAATAGTGTAGAGATCAGTACCCCGTGTACCGGTAAGTAAATCATTCCCATCATAATCACGAACAAAACATGTCTTCTTCCTGAAAGCAACCTCCAAATCCGCATCACAGAATTGACCAACCGAGAAAAGATTATGATTGAGCCCTTCGACGTAGTATACCCTTTTGATCGTAATATTCCCCTGAACCAAATCTCCATATCCTAGGATCGGTGCAAATTGATCATTTCTGAATCAGACCGTACCCAGGAACTTCTCCACAAAGTTAATTAGAAGCTTGAGATTCCCTGTCATGTGCTTCGTGTATCCGGAGTCCAGTATGAAGAGAATTATTTGTATCACCTGCAGAAGAGTTAGAACACGATGGAGCATTTTCTAAATTGGATACCACAGTAGTTGTGATTGTAGAATCATTAGTGTCCTTAGCAACATTTAAAGGCATACTAACACTCTTTGTCACATTTTCTGTCCTAACTTTAGGCATCCATTTATATCCCGGAAAACATTGATTAGCAAACCACCATTTTCACGACTTGCTAGCAGACTCATATAATTCCCTAATTCTGCTTCTAGTAGTCTTAGTGGTGGAGTCTGATGCAATACTTTTCTTAGGGGGGTTACACCAGAATGGTTCACTTTGCGTCTGGGTTTTCTAGCACTAATAGGCATCGTAGTTTGCTTCTTAGTTCTAGTATCTACGCCTTTGACATTATTCGAAACACACATAGCATGATTAGCATTAGCACACTTTCCACATTTCACACAAACAAACTTAACATTCAAAGCATTCAAAGTCGAATCATTCAAATCGTCATTACACGCGATTACAGACGTTTTATTCTTAGAAACATTGAAAATCCTAGGGTGGTCTTCTACTGTATTCATCTTCCCTTGACTTTTATTTTTCCAAACCTTTTCATTCATGCGAGTGCTCTTAAGCTGAGGCTGGCTAACACTATCAGTGGGGATTACTCCTGTAGTAAAAGACACACGTCTATTAGTGTTTCTAGATGTCTGAGGTGATTGACTTTCTTTGTTTTGTGTGGGTTTAGTGGCCAATCTATACATCCCTGGTTTAATCACATTTGTGTTCTTAATGCTTAGTGATCGAATATGTGTTTTGGGAGTATTCTATGGTAACCTATCCTTCCCATCTGTCTTGGGGGCAAACGTAGGTTTTGCAAATGCAGAATTAGAGAAAACAGATGGTTTTCCCAAGACAGAGGGTCTAGTCACTTTGTGCGCGTTGGGTTCTCTCACAACAGTTTTCTTAACACTAGGTTCCACAATTTTCCCACCCATCTTAGCAATGAGTTTCTTCAACTCTGCTATTGCTAGTTCCCTGTCTTGTAACTGAGCTTTCAACTCTTTAATTTCCAAACTCTTTTCATTCATTTCTCGAAATGTTATGGAAAGTTTTTCTTGTAAGTTATTATCATGTGGAAAACTACCAACGTCTTTTTGCAAAGCAAGTTCAAGAGAATGACAATGTTTTTGAAGGAAATCAGTTTTGTGTTGAAGTAACTCAAAAGCCTTTTTATCAACATTTTCTTTACGTTTCGAAAGCTCAAGTTCAAGATGCTCACATTTTCTTTGATCTTATCAAAATATTTGCATGCAACATCAAAATATTCATCGATATCAGCACAAGATTGAAGAGTAACACACAAAATATCTTTGGAGAGACATTCTTCTAAGAGTAAATCATATTCATCTGAAAAAACGGACTTGTCCATTTGAAGATCGTCAATTTCTTTCTCAATAGACTCAACGTACTTTAAATCATCAAACATTTCAGACCGAATTAATCTTTCAAATTCAAGCATATTTTCTTTTAATGTGGTCGTGTTCGGTATTAAGATTTGTTTGATAAGCACATTAATATCTTGAGGAATTGTTTTTTTCTACTCGTCATTTTCTCGTTGTTTCCATTCATTGTCAACAATGGATTTAATATTATCAATGTAATGTTGTAGAAAACCAAATGTCTGCCTACTCTTGCTTTTAGAAGCATCAAGAGGCAAGTAGTTGATAAACTTACAAACGTTTGTTTTCTTAGTAGCAAAAGCTTTCTTCCATTGAATTCTTCTTTGTTGCATTCTAAACACAATTCCTCACGAGACTTTTGTTTTTTGTGTAGTGAAAAGACCATATAGACTATTCTCATAAGCATAATTGTATGGTTTCACAAACTCTTTATTGACCGGTGATCTACTCTCTTCTTCCCAAAGGCCCATCATAACCAAGAGGATATTCAGGATCGGTCCATTCGGACTCATCCATATAAAGGCGCGGGTTCGTAGCTTGAGCTTGGGCAAGATAATCAGGACTTGCAAAGCTAGCTTGACCCTTAAACATAGACGGAGGTGCTATCATTCTTACGGTTTGAATAGAGTCATGCATTTCATAAACAACTTTCTTCAAAAATTTGACTTGTTTTTCTAGTTCCGTTACTTTTTCAGTATCTTTTTCATGTCGACTTTTGAAATCTTGTTTTAACGTTTCAACCTCTTGTTTCTTAACATCAAGAACGCTTAGCAGACTCGGTGTTATCCATCGAAAGCAGTTGTTCAAGTTCGTTAACTTTGGTGGTAGCAAGGTACGTTTATTGACGTTCATCCATTAATAAAACATTAAATTGACGTTTCTCTTTGGTTAATAACTCAAGAGTTTCGTTGTATTTCTTTTCAAGATCGTCCTTTTGACTCTTTAACGCACTACCCTTGTACCCCTCAAGCTCTATGGTTTTCTGAAGAAGCTCATCTTTATAGCGTTCAATGGTCTCACAAGATGTAATTAGTGTGGCTTTGCATTCTTCAAAATTTTTAGTGAGCGCTGCGTTTGCCTTCTTTAATTGCTTTTGACTTTTTCTAGTTTCATTGACATCTTTTTGTAAACTAGCAATTAAATTAGCAAGCGCGACACGCTCCTCATCATCATACTCATTTTCATGTTGATCATCCTTAAATTCATTATTGCACATGTCTGATGAATCGGGTGTGGTATTGCTATCAACCTTTTCCGTCATACATGTGTCATTAATGGCATTGGGTAGCTCACTATGCTCATGAATATCACCAAATACATTATATTCATCAGTGGTGTGTACCTTATCGAGTGGCCCAGTGTCAAAGATAGGGCCATTGTCATCTTCAGTGACGTTGAGAACTTCGTCAACCTTTGCCATGTACGAGTAATGTGCTTCTAATTCTTGGTCGGAGGCTTCATCATCAGTATCATCAAGCATTGCTCCTTCCTCAGCCGACAATTTGACCCCTGCTTCCATCTTCTTGCATAACAACATCTTCTCTTTATGATAGCTAGAGTCCCTAACCCGTTTCGGCTTTCTGCATTCCTTTGTCATATGCCCATAACCTTGGCAATTATAACACTGAATCCCACTTTGTTGAACCACTTGCGTTCCAACAGTTTCCCTATTCCCAGTAGCAGCAGCGATCCTCTGAGTATCATACTTGGCAGTTTGTCGATCATACCTTGCAGAACCCTCAACATGTATTGGATTATGTCGATCATACCTAGAAGGACTTTCACCACGTCGACGTGTGTCATACCTTGAAGGTTTCTCAACATATTGGTTCTTTGTGTTCGATGATGTTCGAAGATTGTTGTTGGTGGGTTTGAAGATTTTCTTGTAGGTCTTCATAATGAAAGCAATATGTTGTTTCATTTCCCGATTCTTCTAAGCTTGATCTTCATCACTATCCTCTTCAGATGATGACTCAGATGGTGGTGATGGTGCTCTTGGTTCTTTACCACGTGATCTTATGGAGGATGAAGACTTGGATGATGTGGAATATCGTGGTGAGGATGATTGAATGGAGTATGACTTTGGAGTATGAGATCGATGATCTTGAGTGGTAGACACTAGAGCAAGTGGATTATCCGTCTTTGCAACTCGTTCACCTCGAATTTCATTTGCCTCATGCTGAAACTGTTTCAAGATATCAAAGAGAGTGTGATAGTTTACCTTGACTAACTGCTTCTGTTGTTTCACCAAAGTAACAAAACGTGTCCACTCTGGTTGAAGTTGATGAAGAAATTGCATATTGACTTGCATGGTGGAGACCTCCAAGTTGTTTCTTGTCATATCGTTCATCATCTTGTAGAATCGTGAATAATAAGACTCAATTGATTCTCCATCCAATGCAGTAAACTTACCAAAATTCCAAAACAAGTTTGTTTTAACATCTTTCTTGTTGAGTGATTCTCCTTGTTGCAAGCGTTCAATAGCCGTCCACATTTCTTGTGCCGTAGGATATGCATCAACCGTGGAATAAATATCATCTCCAATTCCACTTAGAATCATATAGATCGCTTCTTTTTCTGCATCATACCAAGCACGCTTCTCTGGTGTAAGATCAGATAACGTTTCTTTTCTTGTGGTTGTGGGTATTTCTGGAATAGTGTCTGTGGCTAGTGTATGAGGAACAGTGATATCGGAGAAAACATATGGTCCATTGTTAATACATTGCCTCAATGCATCACCATTAGGTCTTGTATCAAGATAGCGAAGAAAACGTGATTGTCATTGAGCATATCGACCGGCCACAAGCATTGGTGGTCTCTCTTTATTACCCGCCACCATGATGTTGTTGTTTGTCACACGATATTCTGCAGTAGAATCCATCTCAATATTTTCTTAAGTGATGAACTGAATGTGGATCTTAAGTAGTTGTGTTGTGATTGAGTTGTTGTTGAAATTCCGAAAGTTGCGATTTTTTCTTCAGTCCGACAATAAATTCCTCAGTCCGACAAAATGGTAGACCTAAAAAATTTGTAATCACCAAATTTTGAAATTGAGCTAGAAATAGCCTAAACTAGTATGGAAAAAATTTGATTTTACTTGACCTAAAAATTCTAACTCTTTTTTTTTTATAAATCTTCGTGTAAACTACGTTCCGGGACTAGTCTAGATAGGGTAAGTCTAAAAAATACTCGAACAAAATTTAGATGTCCATCGCAATGTCACCCATCACACTCGTAGATCGCAGTCTGATCGCAGTCTTGGATCGTAACGAGTGATCGTACTCTTGTCGTACTCACCGATCGTACTCCTATCATACTCATTGATCGTACTCCCCTATCGTGTCCACCGATCGTACTCACCTATCGTATCCAACGATCGTACTCACCTATCGTATCCACAGATCGTAGTCACCTATCGTACTCACAGATCGTACTCGTGATCGTGGCTTATGATCGTACTTTGGGATCGTACTCACTTGATCGTAACCGTGATCGTACTTGGGATCGTAGTTGTGATCGTAGTGGTGATCAGAGGATGTGATCGTGACTTTGGATCGCAAGTAGAATCCCTCAGGGTTTATGCAATCACAAAAATCAGATCGTAACACAAAAACAATCCGAGACTTGGAAGCTACAAGAAAGAATGGATTTTTACCTTGTAATCGTGATTCTAACCAAACGAATGTAACCAAAATCTTACCACACGTATTAAAGATGTAGAGATGAATAGAGGAAGATTTAGAGCACGAAAAACACAAGAAAAAACTTGAATTCGGAATGATGTTAGGTGTAAATCACACGAACCCAATATAATAGCAACAGAGAATCACAAAAACTACCCCATGGCGATTGATACCAATTGTTGTCCCTTATATTTATGTGATTCTATATGAATAAAGAAGAAAGAAAGGTAGATATGAGATGAATTTTAGAGAGAGAAACTAGAGAGAGAAGTGTGTGAGAACTTGGTGAATATTAGATTAAGTGAGAGAGAATAAAATGAACTAACCAACCTCTCCTTACATGAAAGGAGAGGTTTATATAGCCTTGCCTACATGTGGCATGATGGCCTATATGATAATGGGTCGGACTTTCCTTTTGGGCTTTGGTTACTTATGAATGAACCTTAGCTTAAAGTTAATCCCGTAATACACGACTAACCTACTACCTATTACAACGTTCTAATATACGATACATAATAAACATATGACCGAGCATTCTTGTTTGACTCAATATTTTGAGGCTAGCAGCTTATTCAGTGGAATAAACATGTTCCCCTATTCTAACTTAATCGTTCAAATAAGCTATGATTTAAGCTTATTCAAACAATACTCAGTTATAACAAGTTTTTAGATTCAATATTGCAAATATTTCAACACAATAACAAAACGTAAATTAAAGAAATGATGAAACCGAAAATCCAAGTTTTATTAAATCAAACGATCATTACAACTTTTAAAAAAGAAAATTACAATTACTGACTAGAAACTAACATTATAACTTTAAGCTAAGAAAAGGGATTGAAAATAAAGTAAAATGAAAGGGTATTTATAGTTGGAGAAGAGGTGAGGGGTGCTGATGATGAACGATTTCTAACCGTAGGATGAGCATCTTGATTTCTCTTTCTTGTCAGTTCCAATCCTACGGTGGAACCTCACCCTCCATCACACAGATTGCCAACATGGCACTGTCTGTGCTAGTTTTGATCTGATGTGGAAGGATATCATATGCTCTTTGTCAGAATGGTAGTAGATTGGCCAACGAGAGGCCTTTGACGACGAATCAGTCTTCCACGTGACGCTTGGTACTAAGAATCTCGTGATTCACACGCACCCAATCTTCATTATTGTTCTTAATAGTGGCGCGTGGATTGCAATCTCTAAATTAATAATGAAACCCTAATTTCTAGGGTTCATAGTTGCTATTGTGTTCTTCCCTCTTTCACGTCTCTTTATTTTTTCTCTTCTTTCTTTGTTTATTTCGTTTGACTGACTTTGACCCAAAAGTTATAAATAAACTTTCATTCGTCTCATTGTTTTTCTCCTTCTTGGGCTTTATCACTTTTGTTGACCAAAATCTTGACCAAAGCAAGTATATACTTCGTCCCATTTTTCCTTCCGTTTGGGCTTTGACCCAATTTGTTGACTTGGGCCTTTTAAGTTAATTATTCCCAAAGTAATGACATAACTTCATAAATGGGCTTCCAGGCCCATTAAACTCAAGTGGGTCCCACTAAACCACAAACTTTTGATAAATCCGCGAATAAGAACGATCCCGAATTTTGGCTTTTGATAAACTCTTCAATCCCGTGTCGGTTTTGTCAGTTTTTGTGAACTTGGTACCTATACACATGAAACAAGAAAACAAGCAAATACAATACAATATTTAAATGAAATATGCATTTTAAGTTTGTTTTGTGATATAAATAATATGAGTAACTACACTCATATCAGGTTCTCAGTCCCGTAAGTCCTACCAGAGGATTTTAGCATCAACACTAACAGAATTGAGCATACTTATGTGATCATGTACCTAATGTTTGTCACAATCGACATTGAACAATCGTTGATATTAAAATATACTGTAATTAAGTATTTGGAAATAATTGCAGTACCGCAATGTCTTACAATATCACATTTTGTTCAACAGGTGCAAGGCAATAAGAAAGTGGACGTTGAAATGTTGAAGGATAAGCTCTGCCATTTCAGCCAATAAACAGATGGATTGGGCTGTAAATATAATGTCTACTAATTAAACCTTACCTTAGAATATACTTAGGAGTCGAAAAATAGATCATTGTGGCTTTAAAACATCTCCATTTTGTTTGATAGTGTATCCAGGGAAAACCGATGACAATGACAGAAAATTTCCTACCTTAATCAACAACCCATATTTAATCTACTAATGACTTCAACCGAATTAGGATCCCTTAACTTGATTATAGTTCTTCAGTATGTTAAAAAGTTCGCATATACGCTACACCAAATTAACACGAAAGACAGATAAAGCTCTGCTCAACGTCATTTGTAATAAACTTCTGTAATTTCTTTGAACTTGATCAATATAAATTAACTGCTCACAAATTACCCCATGACGTTGAGTGGTTTGGAAACGAACCGGGCCTTATTCAATTCATTAGTGGCTTGCACTTGCACCTCACCAAAATCAGGTTCAAAGCACCTTTAATTGGCAAATATCAACAGTGTAATTCATTCAGACATTATAAAACTACAAAGTTACGATCAAACAAATCGCCAAATGTTGGTGTCTTTCAATGCAGTGTCCGTAATACCATGATCAAGTAAATTACTCAACAACAAGCAGGGGCGGACCCAAGATATTTTATCGGGTGCTGCATAATTTTTTTTGGAGGCGTTGCATATCATTTCTTTATCATAAACATGTTTTAGCCTAAACCAAAGTATTACAAAAAAAATTTGGGTGTTGCACATACTACAAAATTAATACTATTCAGAAAAATTTCCACTTCATAGCCTCAAATCGGGTGTGTCATATGCGACACCCGGCTCCCATGTGGGTCCGCCCCTGACAACAAGGCCTTTCTAATGAGTGTTCCAATTGCATGTATGCCAATATTAGATCTTACCAGCCAATATCTAGAGAATCTGACTACCGTAAAACCCCCCAAAAAGCAAATTAAAAAAGATATAATGTTAAAGTAGGATTTTTCATTTACCTCTGCAAACCCTGCAGCCGTGGCATTTGGAGTGCCCAAAAAACATAAAGAACTGGGTCTTACAAAATCCAACACCAAGCTCATCTTCATCCATGAGCATAATTGAAAACCTTCCATACAAGTATAGGTTCATTTTTTTAAATCGGTCATGCATTTAAACAGGGAAATGTGCAGCATCGGCAAAGAACTTAGCCCAAGTCTCCTAAGAAATCATAGATCATAAGTTGAATCAATTGCATGGATCCTTAGTGAGATGCATATACAAAGGTTTTGTGAGATAGAGAAAACCTTTATCATCCCTAATAATATCGAGTTACTAGACCAGCAATTCAAAACATGCAACTTTTCTGTTCAAGCAATACGTGCCCCAATTTTCTTAGTAGAACATTTACTCCATAGAAATTTGCAGATCCCAGGGATCCGCTTCATACAAAATTAAGCCTACATGACTTATAGCGTGGTGCTTGCAAACTGCTCATGCCAACCAGTATATTAACCTATGTTAATAAAATATATTTTGTCCATATAAATTAGCGGATCCCGGGGATCCGCTTCGTACAAACTTAAGCCTAAATGACTTCTAGTGTGGTTCTTGAAACTTCTAATAACAATCAAACCACTATAGCTAGGTTGCTTTGATTTTGGTCCATATTTTTCCAAGTTCGCCTGGAAAATCGTTAGCCCTATCTCTGTGATAGGGGTCTAAAAACCAGTACAAGAGAAACAGTTGCATACAAAAACCGCACCTTTGGTGGATTTCAGTCATGGGCAGTTAATTTCATCCCAAAAACAACCAAATTTCCTCTATATTATGTAAATAGTTACACTTACATAATTACGTTAATAGAACATTGTTCAGTTTGCTAGGTTAACACCAATATATGTAGAACCAGCATGCATACTGTACAAAACCTCTTGTACCTGTACTGAGCTTAAAATAATTTGGTTATAGAGATATATGTCGGATTAACAAATTGGCCAAAACAATTTCGCAGAAGATTTATGTTTCAGAGAAAACGGTTTAGATTCTCGCATTTACAAAATAAACCTCCAACGACTTGCACAACCGGCGCATAAGTGAGCTTGCAATATTAAAATGAGTTCAGATGTGCCACTATTTACTTATGATCTATGCAAAATTGCAAATGGTAGATTGATTTTACAAGGGTAACCACAGATACAGCATAAACAATCCACAAACACCATGATGAAAAAAGTAACATGGATAAGAATATAGAAACAAGACTGAATGCTTCATCAATTTCTACTTTTTAGGTTTTTTTTACAACTATCTTTACATTTCCCTGGCTAGTCGAAATGAACGATGTCAGACTATGAACAAGGCTAGATACAACGACAACTGAGACCTTGCTCTATACAGAAACTTGCATAAACAGAAGACACTACTACTCCGGTTGTTCAACACTGGATTTGATTGTATGAAAAACTAAAAGCTAACCTAGACCAGAGAAATCTTAGGACACTAATCACATCTAACGGGGTTGCTGGATGCGGTTAGTGCGCGACTTTGGGCTAACTGGCTTTGCTGGCTTCTCCCAATACCTAGCTGTCTCCACTGGTGACTTCAGACTCCTTACCCTCATTGGTTTCACCTCCAACTCCAGACCTGATCAGGCACATCTCAAACTCAAGTCAGAAATGTTATATAAAACATTGTTTACTTGAAATATTTATAACTACACGTGTTCACTAACTAACCATTTGTGGGCATTTGCTTGATAGCAGGTTGAGCATAAGCATTGATCCTGTCCATCTCAGCTGCAAGGAGGAACTGCTCATACTGTGCTTCCATAGTCAAGGTTTCTTCATCGGCATCGATGGAATCAGGCAACAAATGAGCAATGTCACTTATATCAAAGTCATCCTCTGTGTTTCCAAAGAAACCGCCTTCACCTTGTTGTTGGCTAAGCCAGTAGTCATGAAACCAAGTAGAAGTCGTCACCAAGGCCCACCATTCAGGGGAGAAATCCTCCACTTGGCGGACAGCAGCTGGGACGAACAGTGGGGCGTTTGGATTGAGTGTAGAGCACTGTGCTGAAACTAAGGTCATCCTTCAGTACCTGAGATAATGAAAAGCTCCATTGGTTTATTAACTATTTCCTGAAAGTTGAAGCAAGGTCAACTAATATCTAAAACTTAGATCTGAAACGCAAACCAAAACATACTTAAACTATATCATAATCTATTAAACTTTCCACTGATCTAGCTGAACACTAGTGTCTAGAATACATATTTTACCATATACTTAATCATCATTTAACAGACACGTAGATCGAAATCGTAAACTAGAGTGCCGATCAATCAAAATTCAAATAACAGACACATAACACTCCGCTATATAAAAAAAACTAGCGCTGCATCAGCCGTTTGGGAATACAGCTCAAATATATTTCTGTTGTAACAGTGACCACATAGGCAACAAGCATCAACAAATTACACTTCAACTTCACGGTTTCATATCTGGTAAGTTTAAATGATCACATTAACAAGCAAACGCAACAGAAACAAAATAACTGCATCAAGTATCGATCATAACTAAATTTTCAACATAAGGTGAAACTATCGATAATCTAACAAACTTACGCAACAATTTACATCATATTTCAACAAACTCACCTTATATATACAAATATCCAAACCTAAGTCAACAAAAGTCAACGATCAATCAACTTATAACCTTACATATCTAACATAAAAGTCAACAAACGTCAACGATCGCTCAAAATCAGCAAAAAATCACACAAACTAACATCAAATTCACACAGATCAAACCAAACCCTAGGTTAACGAAAGTCAACGATCGTTCAAATTAGGCGATCATACCGCAAAATCATCATTTAATCATCATACAACAACACATATTAATAAAATAAAAATAAAAATAAAATTAGGTTAAAAATATAGTACCTCTGATGAATCAATTGAAATGAAAATAATATCTTATCGGGTTCGGATGTATTTGGTTCGGATAATGAGATAAGAGATGAATGTATCAGGACACGACTATTTATAAATGAAAAGTAGATATTTAACCGAACCTGAGGCTTGGGAACGAAGCAAGATATTTAAATGAACCGAAGGTGATTAATAGCCGACGTGGTTGACTACACGTGGTGGATTGTGAATGGGAGAAAGTGATGGAAGGTGAGTGGGACCTACGTGTGTGTGATGAGGTGATAGGATAATTATTATGTGGGGATGGATGGCTGGGATTAAAGTTGTGGAGTTTGATCGGATGGTGGTGAGTTGGGTCGGTTTTGTAGTGGGGTTTGGGTGTATGGGAAAACGACAAAAGGTTGATTGGTTGGTGGTTGGGTCTAGTGGTTTACAGTATTTTTTTTATTCATGTTTTTCTTTGTAGCGTTTGATATTTTTGGAGAGTTAAAATCTATCTAGACACTCAAATTAGCATAGGTTTATTTAACCAATTAAAATCAATCAATTTCAAAAAACTCATTTTCCATCATTTTTTTTAAAATTAAATATCTCACAAACGGTAAATCGTCAAAAAAAAAAAATATACAATTGTGACGAGAATTAAATCATCTATCTATCGAGGGGCACATGTATATACTTTCGACGAACTTTTTTTTCGACTTTTTTTTCTTAAGTCATGTCTGGAGAGAATCATATATGATTCGTTACGAATCATATATAATTCGTCACCAATCATATATGATTCTTCACGAATCATATATGATTTTCAGAAAATCATATATGATTCGTGATATGAATCATATATGATTTTCTGATAATGTTTCGTGACGAATCATATATAATTCTCTACAGACGTGACTTAAGAAAAAAAATCGAAAAAAAAGTTCGTCGAAAGTATATACATGTGCCCCTCGATAGATAGATGATTTAATTCTCGTCGCGATGATATGTTTTGTTTTACGTAACGATCGTTTTGTGAGATATTTAATTTTTAAAAAATAAGTTTTTTGTTACATGATAAAAATGGATGGTTGTGATTGGTTGATTGAGTCTATGCTAAACTAAGAGTTTATGGGGATCTTTTTCCTATTTTTACAATATTTTAAAAAAGGTTGATTAATTGGTAGACATGCTCCCTCCGTATTAAAATAAGTATTTATATTTACTTTTTAAATTCCTTTTTCCTTTAACTTTGATTTAAATAAAAATTTTATTATATATTACTTGATGAAAATTATATAAATTGATTATTTTTTAAACGTAATTTTATGATTAGATGTGTACCCATGCACAGTGGCGGAACCAGAAAGTTTGAGGAGTGGAGGCAAAAAAAATTTTTTTGCCGATAGTCGTTGTATACACCGAATAAAGATACAAATATAAAGTTTTTACATTATTTTTTTTCTTTTCGGAGGTAATTTGAAGGTTTTTGCATTATTTAGTTTCCGAGTGGGGGGCAATTCGAATTTACAATAGGGTACATTTTAATAAAATGGTCTTAAAAAAATTTACACTAAAATTTGATTTTTTTTACGAGCCAAGGGGGGCGCCGCCCCTCACACTTCTCAAGTAGTTCAGCCTCTGCTCGCGCATAACTGCGGAAACTGCCTAGCGGCAAATGGAAAGAAGGTTGTGGAATCATGTAAATTCAACATTAGCAACCAACGTACGTACGTAATATGGCCAGCTAAAGCCGCAAACGAAGGCCACCCAGTTTTAGCCTACGGTGGGTTTTACCTTCCACCAGGCGAATAACGAAAAATCCAAGTTCCAGCCAATTTGGTAAGGCGAATATGGGCTAAAACGGGGTGAAACTTCGAGTAAATAACGGTAAATTATGATGCTAAAAATTACCTTGTATCCGGAAGGAGGTATGTATTACATTCTACTATGTGATATTGCAAGGTAAGACAATATTTTAAAATGTAAAAGATGACTCGTTACAATTTTAACCCGTTTAACAAATATCAGAGTTTGTGTGTGTATATTGAATATCAACCTAATCGTATACCTCCCGACCTTTCTTTCTATAGAAAGATAAACAATTGGATTCAACATTGACTACCTCTTCATCTACATCTTCATATTTGCTCGCACAAAGATCATGCACGACAAGACTAAATATAATACATACATTTTTACTCGCGAAAGTTAGGTGCATCTTCAAAATCATCCACTTGAGAAGGACCAGTGTCCAGCTAGTTCACATAATTTGCAAGAGGAGTATATGGTTATATGTTCTGCAAGGAAAACAAACAACTTTAAAAGTTTACTCAGAGAAACATCAGAGTTTAGATTACAAAGCTTTAGAAATCTTCTTGTGACATGCACGCTCAAACTATTAAAATCTTAGTTGTTACAAATAAAACGAAGCTAATAATATATCATAATGAGTAGTGACATAAATAACTCAATAAGTAAAGTGATGTTGGTTACCTAGATGTCAAGGCAACTCTGATTGTTAAGCAAGTGAAGATTATCAAGACTAGTTTTGTTTACATACAAATATGCAATACTTCGGCCGGATGAATGCATTACCAGAACTCCCTCAAGTATTGCGAGTAGCAAGTAGAAGGTTCCCTAGTAATGGCTTCGGCTATGGGTGAGTTCTTGAGGAAGGATAACAATGGTGTGTATAGAGGATTGTTGTGTTCGAGAAGCGCAACACAATTGTTGAGTGCAATCTTTCCCTCGGTTACCCCAAAGTCGACGTTAGAAGCGGCCAAGACGGTGAATGAAGGGTTTGTTGCAGATGACGCCATTGTTGTTTGAGCGAAGGTTTGGAGGATTAGAGAGAGATGAATGATATGTGTGTGTGTGAAAATATGTGTGATGTGATAAAATGAAAATGAGTCAAAGGCTTGTAAAAAGCTTTTGCCGTTTTCCAATTAAAGCATTAAATGCAAATGTTTGCCTTTTTAAGAAAAAGTGGGACCCCTTGACCCTTCATGTGATTTTTTTTGTCCCCTTGGAAAGCGGGAAAGTTGTTGACATTGAAGGACAATCATTTGAATTAGATATGAATATATTAACTTCCATTGGAATGTAACTACCTCGTTACATTCAATTCCCTCAAATTCCCAGAGACAGAGATCACTTATCAGATTTATTTACCAATATTGAGCATACCCAACTCAGCAACCAGCCTAGTAAACTTGGCTCAGCGAGAGGCTTGGTGAAAATATCAGCGAGCTGGTATTCAGTGGGTATGAAATGAATCTCAATATCACCTTTTAAAATATGGTCTCTGATGAAGTGATACCTGATGTCAATATGCTTGGTTCTGGAATGAAGTACCGGATTATTAGAGATGGCTATAGCACTTGTGTTGTCACAGAATATGGGAACCTTTTCATAATTGATTCCATAATCAGCCAACTGACTTTTCATCCAAAGAACTTGAGCACAGCAACCAGCGGCAGCTACATATTCAGCTTCAGCTGATGACATGGCCACTGAGTTTTGTTTCTTTGCACTCCAGCATACCAACTTTCCTCCAAGGATTTGACAGCTCCCAGAGGTGCTCTTTCTATCAAGGAAGCACCCAACATAGTCTGAGTCAGAGTAGGATTTGAGGTCGAAACCTGATCCATTTGGATACCAGAGACCCATTGAGGGAGATCCTTTTAAGTACCTGAAAATTCTTTTGACAGCTACAAGGTGGGATTCCTTGGGGTTAGCTTGGTACCTAGCACAGAGACATCTGGAGAATTGTATGTCTGGTCTACTTGTTGTGAGGTACATCAGTGAACCAATCATGCCTCGGTATAAGGTCTCATTAACAGAGACCCTTGAATCATCAGCTCCTAAGTTGTTGGGATGAAGCATGGGGCATTTCACAGATGCACAATCAGACAGATCATACTTCTTGAGCAAATCTCTAACATATTTTTCTTGACAAATAGAAATTCCTTTTTAATTTTGTTTGATTTGAAAACCCATGAAAAAAGTGAGTTCCCCCATCATGCTCATTTCATACTTTTTGGTCATAAGTTTGGCAAACTGTTTGCTCAAGGTAATGTTGGTTGAACCAAAATTATATCATCCACATAAATATGTACTAAAATGACATCACCCTTGGACCTATAGGTGAATAGGGTTTGGTCAATGGTACCTCTAACAAATTTATTTTCAAGTAGGAACTTTGATAGAGTTTCATACCAGGCTCTAGGCGCTTGTTTCAGCCCATAGAGTGCTTTGTGAAGTCTTCAGACGTGATCAGGATAGTCACTGTTTTCAAACGCTGGGGGTTGAAAGACATATACTTCCTCTGCAAGCTTACCATTGAGAAAAACGCTCTTTACATCCATCTGGTATTCCGTGAACCCCATATAAGCTGCAAAGGCTAGGAAGATTCTGATAGCTTTTAATCTGGCCATTGGTGAAAAAGTTTCATCATAATCAATACCCTCAGATTGATTGTACCCCAGCATCACAAGCCTAGCCTTGTTTTTAACGATCATGCCAGCTTCATCCCTTTTGTTTATATAGACCCATTTAGTTCCAACCACTTGTTTTCCAGCTGGAGCTTTTACCAGAGTCCACACCTTGTTTCTCTTGATCTGATTCAATTCTTCTTGCATGGATACAACCCAACCTTCATCCAATAGAGCAGCAGTCACGTTCTTTGGTTCATCTTCAGAGAGAAAATCAGCGAAAAGGCATTCATTCGTTGAGGCATTTTCTAGAGATCTTAACTTCCCTTTGGTGGTGACTCCCTCAGAGGGTTCACCAAGAATATTCACCAGAAGAATCTCTTGGTTCCTACTTTATTTGGATTGAGGAGCAGGAGTCTCTATGGCTTCAGGAGTCACAACAGGTTCAAGGAATGCTGGAGGTTCATCACCATATAATTTCTTCATCCATGATCTCTTCATCTGTTTGAGATATTGGAGAGATAAGGTCAGCATTCTTTTATATGGGTGGTGAAGTGACTGATTCAGCAATTGCAACCTCTGGAGTGATGTCAGAGATTGAGTGAGGATCAAAAGCATGAACATAGGAGAAGTCCTTGTGACATACTTGAGGTGATTCCTTGGGATTTGAGAAATCATCCTTTGGATATGATTTGACTTCATTGAAATCAATGTCACATTCTTCCGAGTTGGTGTGAGTAATGACAGCATCTACTTCATTAAAGGTAACATGAATGGATTCTTCAAGTTCTTGCCTGTGAATATTGAATACTCTAAAGGCTCTGAAGATAGGAGAATATCGAAGAAAGAATCCATCATCTGACTTTTCATCAAGTTTACCCAGATGATCTCTGTAGTTGTGAATGAAAACAGGGCAACCAAAGACATGGAATTAGCTTACATCAGGGGCTCTCTTCCTATACACTTCATAAGCGGTCTTGCCATGTCTCTTCACAATAATGGATCTATTCTGTGTGTAACACGATGTGTACACAGTTTCACCCAAAAATTGTTTTGGGAGTCTTGATTCGCTAAGCATTGTTTTGGATGACTCTATTAGAGTTCTATTTCTTCTTTCAGCGACACCATTTTGGCCATGGGTGCCTAGGTTCGAAAAGTTCTGAGAGATACCCTTTTCATCACAAAAGGCTTCCATGGCATGGTTCTTGAATTCAGTTCCATTATCACTTATGATAGCCTTGACTCTACAGTCATTGAAGTTCTCTATTTCTCTGATGAAAGACATTATTCTCTCAGTTGCATTACTCTTCCTTTTGAGAAAGAATACCCATGTGAATCTAGAGAATTCATCGACAATGACTAGTGTATACTTGTTGTGATCGAGGGATTGTGGTTTGACTGGTCCAAATAAGTCCATGTGAAGAAGATGGAGGTACTTATTTATGGAGAATGAATGTTTGGTTTTAAATGAGGCTCTGTGGTGCTTCCGTTTTTTGCAGGCTGAGCATGGCCTGTCTTTGTTGAAGGTCAGAGAGGGAAGCCCAACAACTAAATCATTCTTGGCCAGTTTGTTGATGTTTTTGAAGTTGAGGTGAGTGAGTCTCTTATGCCAGAGCCAGTTTTCACTATCAGAGGCTTTGGCAAAGAGACAGGTGTTGTTTCCTTCTAGACATGATGTCATGTCAATAACATACACATCCCTTCTTCTGGGTGCAATGAGAACAACATCATCATTTTGATTGAAGATTGTTCCTTGGGTCTTGGTGAACAGAACTTTGAAACCAGCATCACAGAGTTGACTGATATTAATTAAGTTGTGCTTCAGTCCATTTACATAAGCGACCCTTGTGAAGGTGATTCCATTATACTCCACTGAGCCATAACCCTCAGTAACCCCTGAGGAGTCATCTCCAAAGACTACCTTTGGACCAGACTCCTTCTTATATCTATGCATATATTGTTTAACCCTTGTCATATGTCTGGAGCACCCACTATCCAGATACCAAACAGATTTCTTCAGATATTCATGCATAGATATAACAAAGCCAGATTAGTTTCGATGATGAACCCACTTTCCAGTGGGTCCATGCTGTCGTTGACCAACGACATTGGGTCTTCTCTGGTTTCTATCTCCCCCTCTCTGGTTGCAGTCTCTGGTTTCATGACGCATACTTCCACATATATCACATCCAGGATAGTGCTCACACTCATCAGAGTGATGGTCATAAAAGCCACAATACTTGTAGGGAGGATTTGGTCTGTAACCTAGAGAATTATCTTTGGGTTTGGGTTCAGGTCTCCTAGAGGACCTGTGAGGAGTTTTTGACCTTAATTGGGTTCTAGTTCTTTGAACAGCAATGGTCTCCTCATGTTCTCCAGAGGTATGTTCAGTGGACTCACATGTGATACATTTAGGTTTCTTAGTGCAATCCTCAGAGGAATGATTTTTGAAACCATAATGTTTGAAAGGTCTGAATAAAGCTCTCCCCTTTGAGCTGCTTGATCCCTCACCAAGAGAGTTGACAGATGGTCTGTTTACCCTAGGGTTGATTTGTTCTTTCAAACCCTTTACTTCTTCCATCAGGGTGAGGAGAAGTTTCTTGGTGGGTGAAAGCTCTTCAGGGGGAGGAGTGGGTTTGGCAGAGTCTTTGGCCACAAAAACCTTTTTGTGTGCTTTATCAGCAACTTTGAGATTTGATTTCCTAGAGGTTTTGGTGGCAGGTTTTGGGCCAAGCAGGAATCAGACGGGTTTGCACCAGCGAGTTTGGGTAACGCTGGAACATCAGATTCCTTGTCAGAGTCTTTCTCATCCACAGAGGTGGAAGACGGAGAATGGACATATGAGGGGACAAATTTAACTTTGGGCACAGGTATGTGATTTTTAAACCTACCCTTGCCCCTATTGCCTGAACCACATCACCTGGAATGGATTCAATAACTATTTCCTCCATAGTGGATTGACCAAGGTTCCATTTTTCTATGTTTCTTCTGAGTTTAGCGTTTTCATCAGTTAAAGACTCATTTTCAATGGAAAGTTTGCTTACCTATTTTGAAGTTGATTGGCAAGATTCACAAAAGGTTTGAGATTAGTTAACTCAGATTGACAAAGATTTAACTCAGTTTTAAGATTATTGAACTTGTTTAACAGGTTTTTTATTTGTTCTTCCACAAAGTGGTGGTCAACTAAGGTGTAGTCACTTACATGGTCTCTATCAGGACCTTCGGGCATAGAAAACAATCTTTGTACCTTTTTCATGGTGATGTCCACCCATTGACCTGATCTAGCTTCGCTCTTTCCAACAGCAGGTTCTTCATCAGTCACAGCCATAAAAGCTCTGACAGTCGTGGTTCCTTCGTCCTCTGATGTAAGAGGTTCATCATCCCAATCAAATGAAGCAGCGATCAGACCTTTTTCAGTCTTTTTGTTGTCCTTTTTCTTTGCAGTGTCTTCAGCCTTTTGGTTAAGTTTCATCAACTCAGCTTTCAATGCTTTGTACTTGACCTTGTATTCCTTCTTTCCCTCTGATTCAGAGTGGGAAGTTTGCTTGAAAGTTGATGGAGAAAACTTCTTTTTGCTGTTGTGGTTACTGCTGGATGATGGAATGCTCGGAGATGAGGTTTTGTTTGACCAACAATCTTTCTGAAAGTGACCGGTTTTTCCACAAGTGTAGCATGACACCTTGGATTTGTCGACTTTGGCAGCTCCAACTCTACCTGATCTCTTGTAGTATCTCTTTTGGTCAGCCAGAAGAGCTCTGTCATGGAACTCAACATGCAATTCATCAAGAAATTCTTGACTTTTTCTTGTATCCTCTTCTATGTCAAAGTCACTGTCCTGAAAGGAATGGTTAGCAACAAGAGCTTTTGAACCAGTGATTTGGGTGGTAAACCTATCAGTCTCTGATTTGTAAATGAAATCAATTAGCCCTTATTCATAGTTATATCTACCAAACAGTTGGGCTAGAGTATCATTCTTGATAGCATTATTTGCTCTTAAGGTCTAGTTTAGGCTAAGCCATTTCCTAGGTAAACTGTTAACAAAAGTAGCATTAACCTCAGCCTTAGATATAACAACTCCATTGTTTCCTAAATCATTCAACAAAATCTTAAGCCTAGTATAAGTTTGAGCAACAGTTTCTGTTTCTATAGCTTTAAAAGCATTAAACTTGAGTCTCAGGGCTTGGATTTTGGTTTCTTTTGTTTCCTCTAGACCTTCATACCCTAGAACTAATTCAGTACATATCTCTTTAGCAGAGTTGCATTTGATTATGGACTTCATAATGTTCTTGGGTAGGCAAGAGACTATGATACTTTTGAGTCTCTTGTCTTGGTTAGCCAGACGTCTATCCGCTGGAGACCATTGCTTAGCAGGCTTCTTAATGGGTCTCTCAGGGGTAGAGGAAACGGCCAATGGCACATAAGGACCATTTTCTAAGATTTCTATTAATAAGGGTTCTAAGTCATCTAAATAAATAAGAAATTCACTTTTCCAACTTGAGAAATCTTCTTCATCAAACGCTGGAACATTAGACACATGTGACCCCCCACGAACATCAAGAAGTTGGGGAAGGTCATCATCATTATTACCAGTGCTTACAACCGGTGTAGGCATGGTAGTAGATGTGGTGGTCGGTGCGTTGGTAGAAGTGTTACCTTGACTAGTTTGACCAAAGGGTGGTGGTATAGGAGGCATAGTTTCAGTCATATTTGGATCTTGATTTTAAAAACAAGAACAGTTTATAAAAAGTTTTATAAATTAAACCGCTCTGATACCACTTGTGTAAGTCCTTAATTTCTTAGGATTGTACAAGTGTTGTGATTATCTAAAGAAGGGAAGGAGATGAAGAACTAGAGAGGGAAAGTTAGAGAGAGAAAGGAGAGAATGAGAGAAAGATGTGTGATTGATGAAATGTGAAAATGAACAACTAACCACCAACCCTCCTAACATGCTAGGAGGGTATATATATAGCCCACCCTACATGTGGGCTTCATGGGCTATATTGTTTACATATCGCATCACGAGCCCAATCTACGTATAAATCGTTGGAGTGACCGATCCTTTCTAAATACGTAAAAACGTATTTCCAACAATCTCCCCCTAAGGGAGGTCACTCCAAGTTACAATGTCCTAAATAGTCTATAGCTCGTGATCTATGCTAACAATCATGTGATCGAGACTTTCTTTAGAAAAACGTATTTCCAACAATCTCCCTCTAAGGGAGGTCACACCATTTTTACAAAATCTTAAACCTAGCATACTATGCTTGAGTCTTCGATCTTGTTCTTGTGAATATGCTAATGAGATCTTTGACATTAGTCTTGAGCATGTTTCCTTTCCTTGAACTTGTGCATTCATCATTTGTGAAATTTACCTCCTCGGGACTTCATGTTCCACATACTTATACTTTTATAAATTCTTGAAAGCTTCAGAGTTTGATACAACGGAAGACTTGACTTTTAGACTTTCTTGAATTTGTTGAAGTATTAAGTGCATACAGTATAAGCATGTGCTGACGACTTCTTCTGAATTGTACACCGTAATGCCACCTTCTTGTTACGCTGCATAAGACAGTTAGCAACAAAACATATACACGGATGAAATGGCCTTGAACACTTCATTCTAATTCGGTAGCATATTACCTCCGGTCGGTGAAGACCGTTGGACGCTATTAAATACTGTACTTGTGACAGGTAGTTTAAATTAAGAATCTCCTTTACAAGATTGCGTGGGTAAACCCGTTCTCTTTATTCGACCGTCCAAAGCTGACTGCGAACATAAAGAGTTAATCATTTGGATAATAATATCCGCATGATTTGAATCCGTCAATTCATGTTCCTGGAACAAGTGAAATTCAATTAAGAACCTCACCATCGTTGCTTTCCAGTTGTCACGAGCTTGATTCGTATAGAATCTTACAAGTTACCTACCAAGTGCTGTTTGAGGTTAACACTAGTAGGATTTCCACTTATCATTGTGAACATTAGGGTGTCACTCTGAGTGTTCTGGCAAGATCACTGAGATATTGCGTAGAGGCCTGGAACGTGTTTAAATTTAATTAAGAATTAAACAACTGTTGCTTTCCAGATATCACAAGCTTGATTCATAAAGAATCGCACAAGTCACCTACCATGAGTTTTTGATATTCGCTCAAGAAGGATTTCCATCTTCATTGTAAATACTTTCATATTACTCGGATGTTCAGGCAAGATCATGAAGATTTTACGTAGGACTCTTAAGATCTTTCTTACTTTTCACAGTGTGTGAAGAAGCAAGGAATTATGAAAGTGTGTCCTGATGAGATATTTGATGATCTCAAATGGCTCTAGACTCGATCGTGCATTTTGGATTTTAGTGATCGGAGGCTGGAGAGGAGTGCCACCATTTTAATACCAATTTATTCGGAGTGAATAAATCAATAGATAATGCGTTGTCTCCCTGTGATTAAAACAAATACCTTTTGAGAGATATCTGAGTTAGCTGGGATGGGTTGTGCATTGCATCACTGGGTCCATGATGTCTATCTTCATTATCGAGCATCATTAAAAATGATCTCAATAGCATATGTATTGACCCGGTTTCTGCCTAAGGTTGTAAGAGGGGCTTCTTTGTTTCTACCCTTTATCTTAACAATTATTTTTCATTCTTCAACCCCTTCAATGCTTAACAATACGTCATTACTAACACCTTGTTGTGATTGTTCCAGTGCTAACTTATGTACTTGGTTGGCATTCACAATCGGAATATCACGATCGGAATATCACGATCGCAATAAAGCCATCGCAATAAAGCCATCGGAATAAAGCCATCAGAATAAGTGATAGCAATGTAGAAACCCTTAGGTTTTTGCGATCGGAATCCCACAAAACCCTTATTGCATTGCGATGGGATTAGTTTCGCAACTGATAAAAAGTGAAGTTGATGTAAGGGACAATGATACCAAAGTAGGAGACAATTGACGAGACAAAAGTTGATAAATAAAAAATTTGATTTTAAAGTAAGAGAAAAGTTGATGTAAGTGACAATGATACCAAAGTAGGAGACAATAGACGAGACAAAAGTTGATAAATAAATAAAAAATTTGATTTGAAAGTCCCAAAATATAACAATTGTCGCCTATAACTCGTAAAAACACAAATACACAACGAAATACTTTTCAAACGAGTAATGCTTTATTAACTGTTATAAACAAAGTATTACAAAGTGCTATGAATACACCCGTTGAATGACAATAAGAAATGAACCCTAGAACGAGTAAACTTGATTCGAGCCTTAAGTTTACAAGAGAACCTATGAGTCGCTGGTAGACAGCTGAGGGCTCAGAGGTTCCAAAGGGAGAAAGAACTTAGATAATTTATCCAAGCACAAGGGTTGAATAACTCTTCTTTCTCCCTCATATTTATAGTGGTAAGAGGTTGCTTCCTTAGTGGGAATAGTTGATACGTGTCATCTTCTGAGTGGAAGAGTACAACGTATTAAATGCATGTCCAAATCGAGACATACCTTTAAACTACTTTAGGTGAACAGTTCTGCCAACTGTTCACCTTTTGTCCCACTAGGTCGTACTAGGCTTTATCTTGAATCTCTTGTTTTGTCCCGCTCAAAACACTCTGTAGATTCTCCTGCCTAAACTATAAAAGGATTAGACAAGCTTTGCTTGCATAAGACTTCTAGGGTTCTAAGTGATCTCTGAGTATTGTCAACTCAGAGATCCTTGAACACCAGCACATTCCTTCTACATCCCAGCTATTCATAATCGCTGGTGAGTATGACTTCAGATTGTCTTCGTCTTCTCTGACGTTGTCCTTGACTTGAATGTTCCTGGTGTGCCAGCTGAGGCTTTGCATTCCGCTGGTCTGGTCTCTGTCGCTGGTCCTCTCAATGACCAGTAACACTTAGTATAATTTAAACAAATCTAGTCTGGGCCATAGTTAAAACATTCATTGTCCCAACACATGTGTTTTCTATTTTTCTTCTCATAATGGCATATAGTCACAGGTCAGACTATAACCAGGTCCCCAAAGAAAGTAAAGTCTATGACTTATCCTCAACAACGGGAAATTAATTTTTCTCGGTCATGGGCTTATATTAAAACATTCAAAGTTTTAAGCTCATGAACTCAAGGAAAATGTTCATTTATGTACATTTTTCCTCAACAACGGGAAATTCAGTTTTCTCGGGTTTGAGCACAATTTTTCAAGGTATTTCAAAACTGTGTGCTCATATACTCCCCTATTTTAATTAAAATTTCTTTTCGAGGGGGAGTATAAAGATTTCATAAACACTTGTTCCAAACTTTCATGAAAAATTATTAATAAGTGTGAAAACACTTATCCTTTTACCACTTATTTCCAATAATAACAAGACCAAAACGTGTATTTTATGTCGTAAAAGTCGGAATTATGCGTGGTTTGTGTTTTTATAGTGTTTTAGGACCAAAAGATGCAAAAGGAAGAAAACATGGGCTATCACGGGCTTTTATCGAAGAAAAAGACTAAAGACGAAGTCGAAAGATCGAGAATGCAAAAAGAACGGAAGTCTAAGGCCTATTCTGAAGAATTATCGAAGAAAAAGTCTAAAGACGGAAGTTTAATGAAGTCAAAGAACTCAAGTCTAATTATAGAAGAAAATTATAAGACAAGTTCAACTTATATCGACAAATCCCGAGACGACGTCGAGAAAGACAAAGAAATTAAATCGAGTCGAGACGAGAAGAAAGAAAGAAGAAAGCTTAAGCACTTAATCTCCCCACCTCCTATAAATACCCTCCTAATATGTCATTAGGAGGGTGGTTAGTTATTAGAGTTTTTAGTTAATTTTTTTAGTTTTTAAGTGTGTTTTCATTTTCTCTCTAGTTTTTCTTTTAAGCTTATTGAATCTTTACTTTAATCTTGTAATCTTTTGATATTAATCTTTAATCAATCAAGCATATTTCCTTAATTCTCATTCTACCTTTCTTAATCTTTTTCTTAATCTTGATAATCATGTAGTTAATTTAAATTTTGTTGATGATTTGATTGTGTAGCTTATTTGGTTGTGCTTATAAAATTGGTGATCTTGAAAGTTTTAGATTAAAAGTGCTTATTTTCTTAATTTCTATGATTAATTGTTCTTAAAAATAAGTTGATTTTGGTAAGTCTAATATTTTGATAAAAAGTGCTTTTTGGTTTATAGCTTATTTAGTGTTTTAAAAGTTTTTAAATTCTAGCTTATTCACCTTTTTCTAAAATCATTTTGGTTTAGCTTTTGGTAAAGTGCTTATTGATTTTTGGCTTATTGTTAAGTTTTCTTGTTTCGGAATTTTTCTAAAACCCCTTTATTCAGGATAAGCTCTCGAATTGTATTATTCCAAATAGTCACTTTAAAATTATTCTGGATAAGGGTCATAAACCTCTTATTCCGGATAAGCCTCAGTAGCAACATTCCGGATAAGCACATTATTCAGTTATTCCGGATAAGAGTAGGAATTGTGTATTCCAGATAAGGTAAGTTAGACTGATTCCGGATAGTGGTGTATTCAAACATTCCGGATAAGGATCTTGTTTAGGTATTCTGGATAAGGGTTCGTTTGGGTATTCCGAATAGCGCTCATCTCTACATTCCGGATAAGCATCATTTCAGTAATTCCGGATAAGCATTTCTAATTATTCTGGATAAGCCTAAGAAGAATTATTCCGGATAAAACACTCATGAAGATTCAAGATAAGCACACGGATTCGATATTCCGGATAACAATTTATTCCGGATAAGCATCTTTATTATTATTCCGGATAAGCAGTAGTGTTTATTTCGGATACAAGGTATAATATTATTCCGGATAACAAGCTGGCAAGATATTCCGGATAAGGGTGCTGTCTTCATTCCGGATAACATTCCGGATAAGGGTTGGTTATTTCCAGTTTTTAATTTAAACTTTATTTTTCCCGCTTTTTTACTTAGCTTTATTCTAACTTGTCTCATTTTTAGTTTAAATCTTTAAAGTTTACATTTTTATAAGTTTTAATCATTTACTTTTCAAATCTTTAAAGTCTTCATTTTTAGTTTAAATTTTCAAGCTTTCATTTTTATTTATTTACTCAACGATATTTTCACCATTAGATCAAAATAGATAATCAAACCTTTTATTTTCCACCAAGAACGACTGAGTCGCACTTTTAACCGAAAATCAATTCGAAAAGATTGGAACAACGAACTTTCATACGAGGCTAAAACCTTGTATTAAATGGCGCCGTTGCCGGCTCTTTTCGTTAAGATTAACGGTTTTTAGTGAGAGACGCGTTGGATTTTGGAATCCGTTCATCTTTGAACGTTATTTTTCTTGCTTAAATTTCAAAAATCCTAAAAAAGTATAAAATTTTCAAAAATACAAAAAAAATAAAAATAGAAAAACATAAAAAACCAAAAATATTTCTTGTCTATTTCTCTTTTCCTTTTGTAGGTGTGTATGCGTACTCGTGCTCGTAAGAAGAAAGTAGCTCAAGCCGAAGTCATTACTCCACCTATTGTCACCATGGACAATCAACCAATGATCGAGCTTTTGCAATCGCACGTAGAGCGCAACACCGATGCTATTGTCATACCCGAGATTGGAGCCAACAATTTTGAACTCAAATCCGGCTTCATTCAAATGGTCTCTGCTCAACCTTTCTTGGGGCGTTCGCTTGATGATCCTCATAACCATATAAAAAGGTTCCTTCAACTAACTAATACGGTCAAGTATAATGGGGTTTCACAAGAGGTAATTCGCTTACAACTTTTTCCTTTCTCCTTAGAGGGACAAGCCCAGAATTGGCTTGATAAGGAACCGCCACAAAGTATTCTTACGTGGACGGATTTAGAGACCAAATTCATCAACTACTTTTTCCCACCCTCACGTACTACCGCTTTGCGGAATGCAATCATTACCTTTGAACAAAAGTACGGTGAGACATTTAGTGAATCTTGGGACCGTTTTAAGGAACTTTTAAGAAAGTGTCCACAACATGGTTTCACAAAAGTACATCAAATTAATACTTTTTACAATGGTTTAAGCATGAATGACCAAGATTCACTAAATAGTGCCTCGGGGGGTAACATTTTGGTTAAGTCTTCTAATGCCGCATGGGACATTATTGAGAATAAGTCTAGAGTGCAAACCAAGAGTGTTCGGACTAATGTGGATAGTGCTAGCACTAATGAGAGCGACAAGAGAATTGATAAGCTTACTTCGCTTGTTGAAACACTTGCTCCAAACCGCTAACAACACCAAAGCTATCAATGCTCAAGTTAACGCTATGAGTCAGTCATGTGAAATATGCGGGGGATCTCATTCATACACCGATTGTCCTTCGACTCATGACAATCCGTTAAATGTGTATGCCGCCAACGGTAACTTTTCTACGGGAGGCTATCAAGCACGTCCTCAAGGTGACCACAATTTGCTCAGCTATCGCTCAAACAACTTTCTTTCACCACCCGGTTTTCCCCCTCAAAACCAAAACAACCTCAACCACAACAATCAAAATCAACCACGAGCTCCAAATCAATATCAAAACCAAAGAAACCCATTTTCACCTCAAAGAAACAATCAAGTTCACCAACCACCCGCTTATCAACCACCTACCTACCATGCTCTTCCTCCCACCCAACCCACCACATATAATCAAGAGGTTGACACTTACATGAGGACTAATGATGCGATTGTGCAAAATCTTCAGCGGGAAATGATCAACTTGAAAGCAGATATGGTGAAACAAGGGAATGATCTTCGAGCCGATATGCGAAACTCTTTGGCAAGTCAAACGAATGACTTAAGGAACATGATGGCTAGTTTCTTCCCAGGTAATCAAGCCTCTGGTTCGGGTTCTCTTTCGAGTAACACCGTTGCTAATCCAAGAAGGGAGATGAAAGCAATCACCACTCACAGTGGAAAAGGTTTAAAGGAACCCGAGCTTCCTACACCTCCACCGGTGATTGTGACAAAGGAAAACGAGTCCCCTTCTCCAATTCCTCCACCTTCTACTTCTCCAATTCCACCGCCTTCTATTTCTACCCCTCCACCACCCAAGGATGTGAGTGAGAATTCCATCCCAAAGCCTTCATCTCAACCCAATATACCTTATCTCTCAAGGTTGAGGAAAGAGGAGTTGAAGAACAAGGATGATATTCAGGTTTCTAACTTTCTTAAAATGTTTAAACAACTGAATTTCAATATCTCCTTTGCTGAGGCTCTCGCTCTGTCACACCCCACCATGGCGGAATATATGGGGCGCGACGTATGGATATCATCACAACATGGCGTGTCTATAGAGATAACTATATGAAATAAGAAATGTCATAAAATGGTGACACAAAAGTCATGACAATATCTCAACAATGCAGGAGTCTAGGTAAGTAGGTAACAGTCCTACCTCTTACCCAAGACAAACAAATAACAAAACCAAAACAAACATATAGGTGCCAACATTATCACTTATTAAATGGACAAATAAAAACTAAGAAGGAAACGGGGATCTCCTTCTAAATGCATTCCTACGTTCTCAAAATCCTAGCCACTTATGTTCTCATTCTTAACCACGTTATCACCTGAAAGAGACACTAAAACACGTCAACATAAAGTTGGTGAGAGTCATAGGTTTAGACTCAAACGCCAAAATCATACCATAAGCTGTGAATAATAACCAAATTTAAGAAACATATGGACAATGTGATACTAACATGCATTAACAACTATTATTCAAGATTTAACAAAACAACCCAAATCCAAGGCTCCCAGCCTTACCAAACACAACCATACTCCCATAGGCGTCCAAACACCTATGAACCAATCCCAAGGCCCCGCCTTGCCAATATCCCCTTGGTACCAAGTCAAAACATAAACAATCAAGAATCAACTAGCAGTTAATCACATAAGTATGCACATACAAGTCCATCACCAAACACAAAACATTCACAACATAACTTATAAAACAAAACAGTGTCTCTTCCATCCCATCTGGAAGTCATAAACATTAGTAAACATGGGACTATGAAACTCACTTGATTGAGCTTCTCCAAAAGTCCTCGCACTAGCAAAAAGCTAACAAACCAAAAACACATAATCAAAACATGAACCAATCACTAAGATGGCTCATCAACCTATGATGGACATTAACCTACTACCATATATACACCTCATTTATATGCTCTAAGCATCTCATTACACCCCTCTATAAAGCCCTTAACTCGTTTTACTTCATAACACATCCCGTTAACATTTTATCAAAAACAGTCCCAGTTTTAGGTCTCCAAACTATAAGCCAAACGCCCACCTAAACACACCCATGATCTCTGTAAAGGGAATACTTATCTTCTTACATATGTTAGCTAACTCCTCCCATTTACCCCAACCTTAAAGCTTCTGTTAAGACCCCGATATATATATATATATATATATATATATATATATATATATATATATATATATATATATATATATATATATATATATATATATATATATATATATATATATATATATATATATATATATCTATATATACTTTTGTCATTCCAGATTTACTGATTTTAAACATACAAAAAGTTTGTTATAATTAGGGGGTCTTACCCTAACCCACCATCTTAGCCCCAATTCAGATACTTACTATAATATATAAACCATCTCTCATGTTCGTTTGAATGTCCCAATGCAACCCTAAGTACCCCAAACAATCCAAAACTTAAAAAGAAAACAGGCTGATTTCAAAACTTCTTTGACCTCCGACTTTTGTATCCTGTTTTTGACCCACTTCCTGACCTCCAATTTAGTTCTCGTTTCTTGCATTGGAAAGCCACTTCAATTACCTTTTCAGGGATACTTGGATCGCAAAATAAGAGTTTTTAGAACTCCCGATATGATCAAAACAATTGACTCAAAATTCTGCCCTGTTTTTAGAAACGGGTTTAATTAAATTAACCTCATTAATTACCTATAACCCCACTAATTACAAGCCATAAACCATCCAATCATTATGAAATCATTAAAATACAGATTTCTATTTAATCCCTAACCTAAATCCATCATAAGATGATTATATAAACATTAAAAACAATTAGATTAAAAAGGGATTATGAAGGTTTTACCTTTAAATTAATGGAAGATGAAAAAACCCAATTTTATGAAGAACCCTAATTCTTCTCTACAAACCGTCGATTCTTTTTTTATTATCTCCAGGGATTTATGATTTTTGGTAGTGAATAATATAATATATAGGGTGTGGGTGAATCCTAGTCCAACCCAAACCCAACCTTCCTTTTTTAATTTTTTCCTTTTTTTTCTCCTCCTTTTCTTGCGTCCAAAACCGACCTACCCTCCCCTAATTTCGTTTTTTTTCTTTTTATTATTAATATATGTATTAATAATATTACCTTAATTTTCCTTAATTTATTTCAGCTCCTAAAGCCTCCAAAACCTCAAAACCGTAAAACTAGTCAGTTTTTACGCGAATACCGTAAAAGACGTAAAATATACACTTTTATAAAAAATTTCAAATTTTGAAATAAACTTTATAACTAAGCCCTAAATGACTTAAAACCATCCCGAAAAATATACATATGCCTAATTACCTCATCCGAGACCTCTAAATGCTAAACCGTAAATCGAAAAATTACGATTTTCTATAATACATATACGTATACGTAAAACCACTAAATAACACCATTTCACTTCATAGTCACTACCATGTGAGCTCATGAACATGAAATCATCACACATCGTTTCACTCACAAGGTACCCCATACCGGAAACGATATCCAAACCACAATCCATACACACCTATTAGCACATAAACACGTAAAGACACATGACTAGCACAAAATAAAACTAAGTGACGAACCTCAAAACCAGGGTTGTCACATCACTCCCTCCTAATAGAAATCTCGTCCCGAGATTTACTCCTTAGGATCAAACATACCATTAGCAAACAACTAAGGATACTTGTTCTAAATGAACTCCTCTCATTTCCACGTGAACTTTAGTTCAAGTTTCAAAATACCACATATAAAAACCAAAAATAATTAAACTCATTGCCAAACTCTTGACCTCACAGTCAATAAATCTCACAAATGACTCTTTGATAAAACAAAGACTCTTATAAACACAAGTCCCAAATAACCGTACATGCAAAATGCATTCTCAAACAACATTTACCAATCTCAATACATGAAATGTATCATGTATACAACTCATTTTCCCCAGGTAATTCTATACTCATAAGCTACTGGTCCGATCTTTCCAAAGATCATAAATGGACCTACAAAACTCTAGATCAACTCTTCCATTTTACCAAAACATACCACCTGTTACTATGGGTGAAACTTCCTACATAACTTTGTCACTAACTCTAGTGGTTTCCTCCTTTTCTATATAGCATCCCTTGTTGCTCTCATCCTTTCCACAAACACCATTACCACATTAGTAGCCTCTTTTACCAATTCTAGTCCACAATGGGGACAACTCAACCTATCCTTTCATATAGTGCCTCAAATGACATTTATCGACTTCTAGTATGATAACCATCATTATATGAAAACTCAGCCATCGCTAATGAGTTTCCTAAATCCCTCTAAATCAATCACTCATGCCCTCAGTGTAACTCCTAAGGTTGTATAAATATTTCACTTGCCCATCCTTTTCCAGTTAGCTGGATATACCCATATCCAATCATGTTCATCAACTCCCTTTAGTCCGTACCCCAAACTACTTAAAAATTCCAATTTCCTTATGAAGTGACCTATGACGGTCTTTCACATATCCATTAGTTCTTCCAATCCAAATCAACGTATGATCTGTACACATCATCAAAAGGACGGTTATATCAGTTAGACCAAGCCCTTCGTCCCTATGGCACATCACACCTATAACTCCTCATCCATTCGATTATCGGTACTAAGCCTCCCAAACAATCAGTATAGGTCAGTGCCATTTCCTTTTCCACACTACGACAGCATTAGCCTGCGTTGTGCTTTATTCTACTCATTAGGCTCTACCAAAGTTTTACCTTCGGTTCCTATCTCGACCTATTTCATTCATGCTTCGCTTCTATACACACTTCCTTCTTCTTCCTCAACTCATACCATACATCACGATGTTATGCTTCCCATCGTTTCTTCCCTTGCTATAATCCTTCATAAGGCATTCCATACATATTAGGCTAACTTTTACGCAAAACCCTCTATTCCATCACATCCGTACACAATCCTTCCAACTTCCCAACTACGTGACTTCTCATTCCTCTTGAACTATGAGATGAATTAGTCAGTCTATCGACTATCACCCAACTCTCGTCACTTTCACCAATTTCGTCCTTACATCGCCCTTTCTAAGCTACTCCTATCTATGTAGGAAGTATCGTCTACGTCCCTTTTCTCCATATGATTGTCCAAGCCACGCAACATACATGTTGACGCGTTCTCTGCTTTAGACAACTCAACTCGTGCAACCTACATCCTTCATCCAAACCACCCTAATACGTCATCCATATAGTTCAAGTTCGTCTCAGCTTCACTTCATTCTTCTTATTCCATGTCTCATCAACTATGCTTGCCTTTCCCAGATGGTACTTGGCCTTGCAGTTTTCTTTCATCACTTAACTCCACCCATCACCTTTTCCAAATGTTCAATCAAGATGATTAAATATGTGTTAGAGACGTTCATGATCTGTATAGATCATTCTCTACGTCTCGTACCCCAAATGCCTCTAGCATTCTAGGCATATATAATAATCCAGCTCCACTAACTAAGTCTATCTAGTCATCCATACGCCAAAATTTTCCAAGTAGCTTCACTTGTTTTTCTCACAACCAGTTCTCCTACTCCCTCCTAATAGGAACAGACTAGAGTTTCATGTGATTCCATGCGGATCACACTCTCATCTTATACCCACATTAGTTTCCATTTGTCTACTAAGCCATATTTTGAATTCTTATTCAAATCTCATACTTCTACTTTGATCTTGCACCCAACATGAGGTACTTTCAATCATCATCTTCTAGAAATACTTGGTTCTCTCCTTCCATGGTTCTCTCTATTCCTACACTATCCCGTCCAACAGAAATTCCATACTTCATTCCTCAAATCTATGGAAATCACTAGTGCATTGGATAATGCATAGCTGTATTTCCCAAAGATCTTTCATAACACCTTTACAAAATCGACTCTCTAATCACTTCTCCACGAAACTTATTCAACTCAGCCTCACTTCTCATCCCTCGTTATTGATTGCCACAAAATTCTATCCGTGTAGTCACTCGACTCCCCTTGTCACTTCCACGAGTTCTTAATCTCCCATGTCATGTATTCACTTCATCACGATCCACTGGTTCAGCTCTTTGTAGCTCCACTCCGATACTCGATCTGCCCTTCTTCGTCACGAACCATACGTAAATTTCCCATCATAGTGCTTGCCACCTTTCTAGTCCGTGCAAATTTTGTGAGTCCTTCGAAATCTCTTGCATCCTACTTGCAGCCGACACGTAGTCCTTTTAGCTCCTTGCTTCGCGATGTAGCTCTTTACGCACTCATTCTCGTCTCTATGATGTTACCTAGGAACTTCACACTACCAGTAGCTTCTAACATCAACTCATCTACCACAATATTTCTAAAAGTACTTCAACCCCTCAATGGCTCACTCTTCCTTACTTGTTGTACTTCACCGTTAATCAGCCTCCTACCAATCATTCTTTCACATTCCTGTTTTCCTTCACGTGTCTACTACTCCCTTGCCTCCATAACTATACCAATCCCTTCCGTGTTATTTACCCAACCTTTCCATTAGTATAAACTTTCTACTCTACCCTCACATCCGCTAGTACTTTCATCAATCTCCTAATGGTACTTCAACCAACTTCTCATAATATGACCTCTCGTTCCCATGACCACTCAACTAACTTTACTTACTCCCTTATTCCCGTAACCAATCTAAGTTCTAAGACTCCACAAATCTTAATCACTCCTTCAACACAACCTTTAAACAAAAACACATCTCTCCATTATAGTATCTAACCATAAGTAATACTACCCAACTCTATCATCTCATCCTAACGTTCCCACAACCGCATAAATAAATCAACCATGACGTGTAACCCAAATAATTCCAAACAATCGTGTCCCAAAATAAAATATAGGGTAAAACGAACCCTAGCCAAAACAACTGAAAACAAAACAACGTAATCCGAAAGATCAATGGAGTGTGCCAACAACGAAAAATTTGACTTGTCACGGTTAGTATTACCAAATTTCGATACCTCAAAAAATTTTAAACTTTCACCCCATTTAGTTACTCCTCATAAGAACCAAACTTCAATACTACCAAAATTAATCATACTCATTTTTAATCAATAACTCATCCGTTTATCTTCATCATTTTATCCAGATATCAACTAGTTAGTATACTACAATCTTATTCTAACCATTATCTTATTTACCCATATTAAACTTATTTCACTTGTTCTTATGAAACCAATACATGTTTATAAAATACAGTTTTTTTTTCTATATTATTATTATTATTATCATTTTATATAATCCATTTAGGCTGGTTATAACTAAACTATTACAAGTTTACAAGGTGTGGTGTTATTATTATCGTTACTATAATAAAATCTCCCTTTTTACTCTTTCCGTCTAGTTAAATACTTCTAAAATTTTAACTCCACTTAAGAAAATCATTGTAAAATTTCTTTACCCCTTTAAAATATATTATCACATGTTACATAGAAGACTAATCCAATTATTTTCAAGACAACTTTTTTATAACTTACTACTACAACTAAAAAAAAAATGTAAGTTGCGATATCATACCATACACTTACAAATTATTCTCAAAACCGTTTTCCTATAATCAACCAGACTTATTTGCAAGAAAATTTAGTAGTTCGCATTAATAAAGATACATAACCGAATGTAGACACACATCCAAAATACTCAAAACGTCGTTGGAACTCCATCAAACTCCAGCACCATAAAACACGAGCAAACACAAGGTACGTTCAAGTTATAATAACTACTGAATGACCATATATCATAACTTAACACATAGTAGTATATATACATCCGCATATATATACCTATTAAATCTCCCAAAACATACTCGTTATCATACATATCAAGTCAATCGATCGCGTCATACACTCGTTTTTCCATACGAGTAATCACCATCTTACCACAAGGCATAAAACCCATCACTAAAACCAGTCCCTATCGTGTGATCCCAAAATCACACAACATGACTATAACCCAAACAATAACACACTCAAAAATATCCATATGGTAGGCAACCGTTACATAAACCCATATACTATACATATACCAATAATCCACATCTCATCATATACAAGCATGTACTAACCCTCTTTCATGCAATCATACTTAGGAACCCATTGAAGTTGTGGTACTTGTATAACTATGTTGGCCACCATACTTATACAATTACCCTTTCCTCAATGCACTCCCTCCTATGATGACACTTATAAGAATCAATACAACACATAACACATAAATCCATCAACTCACCTAAGCACATAACCACATAACCAATAGGGTCCAAAACTCCATCTATTAAAATAACATAGTAAAACTCTTGAAATACGTAAATCCATAGTCTAGCTAAAACAACATAGACTAAATCCAAAACGAAAACACAATCAGTTATAAGTCATGTCGCCCATTAGAATGGAAACACCTAAAAATCCTTCCTACCCATGTACTCCGAGTAACTCGAACCACCACACGATTCTTAGGGAACATGACTTAAACATCAAAAGAAAAATAACATACCTCAGGTACATAAAATAACTCAACAAAAGATACAAACTACCTTGTACCAAATTATGTACTATAATGTACAATTTAAGCAAAATGCAACAATGACTAGCGTGGACGATTATGATTCAACCCGCACTAGTCACAACCCGAAAAGAAAATAACATGTGGCTAAGTATGAACATACTATGGTTCAATTCATACTAGTCAAAACATCGCAATAAATAACATCCAAACACATCAATTATTATAAAATGCACACATACTCCTATGACACCTATATGCAGGGACCCTTAAGCTATATACTAGGCTACGCGACTAGGCAACCTAATTCTCTATAACCATTGTCTCTGATACCATTCTGTCACACCCTACCATGGCAGAATATGGGGCGCGACGTATGGATATCATCACAACATGGCATGTCTATAGAGATAACTATATGAAATAAGAAATGTCATAAAATGGTGACACAAAAGTCATGACAATATCTCAACAATGCAGGAGTCTAGGTAAGTAGGTAACAGTCCTACCTCTTACCCAAGACAAACAAATAACAAAACCAAAACAAACATATAGGTGCCAACAGTATCACTTATTAAATGGACAAATAAAAACTAAGAAGGAAACAGGGATCTCCTTCTAAATGCATTCCTACGATCTCCAAATCCTAGCCACTTATGTTCTCATGCTTAACCACGTTATCACCTGAAAGAGACACTAAAACACGTCAACATAAAGTTGGTGAGAGTCATAGGTTTAGACTCAAACGCCAAAATCATACCATAAGCTGTGAATAATAACCAAATTTAAGAAACATATGGACAATGTGATACTAACATGCATTAACAACTATTATTCAAGATTTAACAAAACAACCCAAATCCAAGGCTCCCAGCCTTACCAAACACCATACTCCCACAGGCGTCCAAACACCTATGAACCAATCCCAAGGCCCCGCCTTGCCAATATCCCCTTGGTACCAAGTCAAAACATAAACAATCAAGAATCAACTAGCAGTTAATCACATAAGTATCCACATACAAGTCCATCACCAAACACAAAACATTCAGAACATAACTTATAAAACAAAACAGTGTCTCTTCCATCCCATCTGGAAGTCATAAACATTAGTAAACATGGGACTATGAAACTCACCTGATTGAGCTTCTCCAAAAGTCCTCGCACTAGCAAAAAGCTAACAAACCAAAAACACATAATCAAAACATGAACCAATCACTAAGATGGATCATCAACCTATGATGGACATCTAACCTACTCCCATATATACACCTCATTTATATGCTCTAAGCATCTCATTACACCCCTCTATAAAGCCCTTAACTCATTTTACTTCATAACACATCCCGTTAACATTTTATCAAAAACAGTCCCAGTTTTAGGTATCCAAACTATAAGCCAAATGCCCACCTAAACACACCCATGATCTCTGTAAAGGGAATACTTATGCCCTTACATATGTTAGCTAACTCCTCCCATTGGCCCCAACCTTAAAGCTACTGTTAAGGGCCCGATATATATATATATATATATTGTGACATCCGTCAAATTTCCATCTTAATTTATTCATGTAGTACGGGTACTTTAACTGTTTATCGACGAGTTGTCGACATGAATGTGTTAATTATTTTGCTTTGCGGACAAAGCCCTTTTTAGGGAGAGCATATGTAACATCTCGAGTTTTCGCGATTATTAAGTTGAATGCAATACACGAAGTTGGTGGGCGTATTATGTTTGCCGTACGTTTATTTGATATACTTACTAGGTCACGTGAAGTCTCGCACAATTGCCTTTGTTTTGGATCGTGTGTCAAACGGTTATAGAGTCGTGTTTATTCAGTTCGCGTCTAAACTTAAACACCGTGAACCCGAGTCGAATTATATAACTGTTACAGCATGTACATATATTTGAGTATAAACTTTCATTCATGGTTATTGCAAAACTTGCTTTACAAGAGTCCCAATTTCAGTCATATGTCCAGCTACAAATAAAACACATAGTTTATTACCCACTAACCACTACAAGACAGCACACATGCCTAGTTTACCCAATTTGGGTATATCACAAGTTACCATTTTCAGCTTGAAGCTAACCCTAGACTAACAATACATGATTAAATACAAATCCAAAGTTTACCCAATGTCCAAACACAAAGTTTATCACAGTCCAAATTACAAACACAAATTCTATACAAGTCTTTCAAAAACAAACTCCTGGGTAGAGTGAAGATTAGTGTCCAGCCGACCCGCACGTCGCGTCCAAACCTGCAAAACCGAAAGAGTCGAGCCTTCCATCTCGTCCGAACCTGCAAACCGAAACTTAGCATCCCATTGTGAGTCTTTTCGTCCTTTCGTTTTTCCTATATGAAGTCTTAGTTGTGCTCGTCTTTTACAAACCTGCGAATAATCAAACCAATGTGTTAGTCTTTGTAACGGTCTTATTTTTAACTAAAAACGGAAAAGGTTAAACCTTAGTACTAATACTTGAAACATGACTATGACTTTACTTTTCTGTCAACCAAACCGAGACCCCGACTTAGACCAAACCGTGACCCAACCAAGACCACAAACAAGACCAAGCCAAGAACCAAACCGAGACCCAAGTCAAACCAAACCGAGACTCAATTCAAGGCCAAACCGAGAACCAAACCAAGCCAACCAAATTGCTTACTTTCTGCCGAAACTATCAACAATCAATACCATCTAATCCAAATGTCTTAACCACTTTCATTTTTACAGAAACACCCTAAAAACCCTCAATCATGCCGCGGGTATAAAAACCCCCATTTCAAATCGAAACCCTAGAAATTTAAAAACCTTTTAAACATTAAATTAACACTTTCCACATTCCAAAAACACCACATAATCATGAGTATCAGCCGAATGTAAAAACCCCCAATTTTATATAAACCCTAGATTGATTTTTATTAATTAAAACACTAATTAAACCTAATCTAAACCCGAATCCAATAGTTAATTTAATTGAAAACGAGATATTCAAAAACCCCCAATTGATCGAAACCCTAATTTTTTATAAACCGATTATATGTTGAAATTAGTTTGATTTTATACAAGAAAACATCAATTAATTGCATTTAAACCCGAGATTGATAGAAACCCCCAAATATTTCAAAACCCTAATTCGTTTATTTCAAATCCGAGAGCCATATGGTTCTCAACAAGTTTATACAAATTAATCAAACCCACTGATCTTTTATAAATCGAAAATCAATTAACTTTTGTTAAAAGAAATTAAGGAGAAACAAACTTATCTTTGATTATTGGCTGATGATTAACGTGACCATAAGGATGAACACATCAGAAACCCAATCGGTTTGATGTGGGGATGAAACCCCACATCTCACGCGATCTAAACACCTCAGACCACCCCATATACGATTGTTATATTCAAACTGATAAGATATTAGCCATGGAAGGGATGAACCGATCCAGATTTGAGAGAGAGATGAGAGTGGGGCGGTGGAGATATTTTCGAGGGAAGAGAGAGAGTGTGACTCTCTGTTTTTGAGAGTTGTGTGTGTAAACACACGTATATTTACTCCTTTGTTCCTTGTTTATACCGCCTATGGGCCGGGCCGGGTCATATGACCCTTGGGCCGGTTGTGGGTAAGGATATTGGACCCATTTTGGGCCAAGTGTATATATTAAGTTTAGTTAAAGCCCATAAAACGAATTTTATAAATTAAGGGTATAATTTAACCCGTAAAACCCGACCGTTTAATAACCGACTTTTATTTATCGTACTTTTCCGTAAACGTATGGTTTCGTCAAGCACAACTAGGGTGTCGTGTCTTTTATTAATATAATTTTTCGTATCGTAACTCGATCCTCATAATTAAATAGGTCGCGGCTAGCGTAACCGTACTCTCGAGCTAATTTATCTTCGTTCTCTTTGCTGAATTACGAGGTGAGTTTATAGCCCCATACTTTACTATTTTCACTGCTTTTGGGGTGAGACATTGCTTGATTTTAACGTGTGAACACAAGTGCATTTACTGATTTATATATTAGTCTAAGTCCCACTAAAAACCCAGTTGCTTTGGCCCGTGAATCGTGAACCGTTAATTACTTTGTGTAAGCGCGAATGTTATGGATAGATCTATCGGGATTGACGTCCCTGTCTGTCTTGTCCAACAAGGGGACAAGCGGGCACAGTTTCATTTGAGTCTGAGATAGGATGTCGTGGGTTTAGGCATCTAGTTTGGGCTACATTTATATGATTATACTGCCGGTGTTGTTAACGCTTCGGTGTCACGAGCTTAGACTGTAATAAATACTTTTGGGATGACTTTGTATCTGTTATATTGTCATCACTTTTGGGAAAATCTTGTGGTTCATTAAACATTTCAAATTAACTAAACCTATGAACTCACCAACTTTATGTTGACACTTTAGCAATGTTTTTCTCAGGTATTAAGAAGGAAGATGCTAAATGAGGTCTCATGCATTGCCGTCATTTCTTTGAAACAAAGATCATTTGTACCATTTGAGAAAACTATGTTTTGTAACTGTATTCAGTTCTATGCTTCCGCACCTTGTTAAAACTATTTATTTTATTAATTACAAGTGATCTATTTTCCGAACGTCTCATTTAGAGGTCGTTCTTTGTGACTATGTGTGTATGATAATCATGACGTCACCACTCCCTTGTCGCCATTGTACTCTGATATTTTGGGAGTGTGACAGATTGGTATCAGAGCCATAGTTATAGAGAACTAGGTTGCATTTAGTAATCTAGACTATAACTGCTCTATGTTTAATCGATTATCATACGGATTGTAAGTATTAAGTATATGTAGATACATAAGTAATAAATGGGATACATGTGATTTAACAATTACGAGGTATATTTACATGGGTTACATATGCAACAACGAAATCTGAATTATGTTATATGGGATACATGTGGATTCAACAATGATTGCTATGTTATGTTAATGTCCTTTTTTTTACGGACTAATTTTATAAGATATTTACACACATTTATTTTGTTTATGATTACAACGATGTCTTCATCTGATGATTCCACGTCTACAGGAGCGTACTACAACCGTAGTTCACAGTCGACTATCAGTTCATCAGTAGGACTACCTAGAGGATCGCCATCAGGATATCCGTGGTACCGGATGGTTTCAGATGACGATACAGAGAGAGAGACTGAGGAGGTTCGTCATTCACCGATCCGTATTCCTGATGCATCAGCTGACGATGTACTTAGCCTAGAAGGCGGAGGAGAGGATGACCTAGACACTGACGTGGTGCAGTCACCAGGTCAGACATCGGTGACTAGAGATGAGACGGTAGAGGAGACAGAGGATGATGAGATGGAGTTCACAGATGGGGAAGGAGAGCCTATGGAGGTCACAGACACTAAGGACCCTCCTACTACATATGCTGCTACTCCTGAGGTTTCCCTAGCACACATCTCCTCATCTTCATCTGAAGACGAAGGAGAAAGGACTGCTATTCCTGCTCCAGCACCTGGTACTCTACCTTTCTACTATGTGAGACGACGTCTTCGGGGGAGAGCTGCTCGACCACCACTTTCACCTTACCGACCCCTCATACCTTTCACTGCCACTGACAGGCATGCAGCCCGCACACCTGCCAGTCCTGTCCCAGAGACACCACTACTACTACCACCACCAGAGACTGTACCTGTTGTGTACCAAGAGATGCTCACTGATGCTGGTATCTCTACTGGACCGAGAGCTACGACTCCTCTTCCTAGGAGAGCTACATCGACGGTGGTGATGCTTGGGGCGGCAGATGGATGTGTGACGACACGATTGAACAGGTTGGAGGATGCTGTAGAGGCTTTAGGTGAGGAGTATAATGAAGTGCAGGATAAGTTGGAGGCACTGGCAAAGAAGAGTCCAGTTAGGGATGAGACAGTGTTGACAGTATGTGTGACCCGTCTACGAGGACAGCTTCTTACTGTTCTTGATCAGATGGAATCCATGCCGAACGCTCGTCTTGATGAGATTGGGAGCCTGATGACCCGTTGGGGAGTAGAGCCATTGGTGGAGACAGGCGGACTAGAGGCGCCAGTGGAGGACCCTGTCGCAGACTTGGATAAGAGGTTTAGAGCCGCTTGTCATGATACCGATGTTAGACTGAGAGATTCCCAGGCTCGTGGGCTCGTGGTTGAGAGGAGGTTAGCAGAGTTGGAGAGAGAGCTTCATCAGCGCCATGAGGGCACTAGTTAGATTTATCTTGTACCATCGACCTACCCTTGTATGACCACTGAGCTTTGAAGTTTATCTTAGCTAGTTGGTATTTTATTTTCTTTTATTATGTTATGACAAACTATGATGTACTACCAGACGATTCTATGAATGATATTATGGGTTGCAAAAATTGTGAGATCATTATATATTGTGTATTATACCCTGGAGCATTTCATAATTGTATTGTGTGTGCCATGCATGTTATGTCTGGCAAAACTCATTATCCTATTACCTTGTTAGATTATGGCGCCAGTTAGAAGATCCGAAACACAGAATCCACCAGCCGCTACCGGTGGAATTGACACCGTCATGCTAAGCCAAATTATAGCCGAATGAGTGGCCGAGGCACTCGCGACCGCTGAAGCAAATCGTACAGCTAGCACACAGGAGGAGACCAACCAAGGAGCTACTAATGCTATTGCACGGACTTGTACCTACAAGGAATTTCGTGCAGTTACGCAAGTAAGTTTCCGCGGTACTGAAGGAGCAGTAGGATTAACCAGATGGTTTGAGAAGCTAGAATCACAATTTGGGATTAGCAATGTCGCTGAAGCCGATAAGGTGAAGTTTGCGTCAAGCACGTTAGTGGATGGTGCTCTGACTTGGTGGAACGTCTATGCTCGTGCAGTGACCATTGACGTTGCCCAAGCGACGCCCTGGAGTGAATTTAAAGCTATGTTTGTGAGGAAATACTGCCCACGAAATGAAGTCAAGTAGATGGAAGTTGAGCTGTGGAACCTGAAGGTCAAGGGTACTGCTCTTACTGCTTACAATCAGCACTTTCAAGAGCTGATTTTGTTATGTCCTGAAATGGTGCCCAACGACGACCGATTGTTGGAGCGATACATTGAAGGACTACCTTTGAGCATCAAAGGGAATGTGACTTCATCCAAGCCAACTGATTTGTACGAGGCAATCGACATGGCTCAGAGTCTGATGTACCAAGTGGTACAGGAGTTGGGAGAGAATACTGGGGATAAAAGAAAGTGGTCTGGCAACCACTACAACAACAATACCAACAATACCAACAACAGCAACAACCCAAACAACTACAACCAGAACAAGCGACAAGAAGTAGCAAGAGTGTTTACTGCTGGACAAGGTAATACTGGAAACTACGCTGGAAGACTTCCTTTCTGCGGAAAATGTGGCCGACACCACGAAGGAGCATGTCCCCCTACGTGCTACAATTGTTGGAAGGCGGGACATAAGGCAAAGGAATGTCGAGCACCACCTCGTTCTACTAATCAAAGAGGACCTGGAACGCAAGGTGGCCAAGGAGCAAATGTCACTTGCTTTGGATGTGGAGAGAAAGGTCACTACAAGAACAAATGTCCAAGCAGTGGGAACCAAGGTCGTAGTAACCAGATTCGAGGGAATCAAAATCACAACCAAGGGAACCAGAAGCAGAATCAAGGGAACCGAGGAGGGAATAACCGAGCCACAACTAGTACTCCGGGAGGATTCACGGCACCTAGCAAAGTGTATCATCTCTGTGCTGAAGCTGCAGTACAAGACAACAATGTTGTGACTGGTACGTTTCTAGTCAATAACAACTATGCTTCAGTACTATTTGATTCTGGTGCGGATAGGAGTTTTGTGTCGTCTATATTTAGTGAACGCCTAAATGCTACCCCTACTGCGTTAGACGTTAAGTATAATGTAGAATTAGCCGATGGGAAGTCAGTAACCACCGACGTTATTCTGAAAGGATGTAGTGTAAGGATACAAGGTCGTTCGTTTCGTATCGACCTACTCCCTATAGAATTGGGAAGTTTTGACGTCATCATTGGAATGGATTGGATGTCGAAGCATCACGCGGAGATTGTATGTCATGAGAAGTGTGTCCGTGTTCCTTATGGAAACGACGTACTCATCATACAAGGCGAAAGAAGTGGAGTGAAGAATGGATCAAGATTGGAAGTCATCTCATGTATCAGGACCCAAAGATACATTGAGAAGGGATGTCCGGTATTCTTGGTTCAAGTAACACAAAAGGAAGGAGAAGAAGATCACGAGAAGAAGGTGGAAGATGTACCGATCGTTAGAGACTTTCCGGACGTATTCCCAGAGGACTTACCCGGACTACCACCAGCACGGCAAGTGGAGTTTCACATCGAGCTTACACCAGGAGCCGCACCTGTTGCTAGAGCCCCATACCGTCTAGCACCGGCCGAGATGACAGAGTTAGCTGAACAGATAAAGGAACTTTCTGACAAAGGTTTCATTAGACCAAGTTCCTCACCTTGGGGAGCGCCGGTCTTATTTGTCAAAAAGAAAGATGGATCCTTTAGAATGTGTATCGATTACCGAGAATTGAATAAGCTGACGATAAAGAACCGCTACCCATTGCCGAGGATTGACGATCTTTTCGACCAATTGCAAGGATCTAGCATATACTCGAAGATCGATTTAAGGTCAGGATATCATCAACTAAGGATTAGAGAAGAAGACGTTCATAAGACGGCTTTTAGGACCCGGTACGGACACTACGAGTTCCAAGTTATGCCTTTCGGTTTGACAAACGCGCCTGCGGTATTCATGGATCTCATGAACCGAGTTTGCAAACCATACTTGGACAAGTTTGTGATTGTATTTATCGATGACATTCTCATCTATTCTCGTAATGAAGAAGAGCACAAGGAACATTTGAAGACCATATTAGAGCTGCTAAGGAAGGAGAAGTTATATGCAAAGTTTTCCAAATGTGAGTTTTGGATAAACACAGTGCAATTCCTTGGGCATGTGATCGACAGCAGTGGTATTCACGTTGATCCTGCTAAGATCGAGGCCGTAAAGGATTGGGCGACTCCAACAACACCCACGGAGATCCGCCAATTTTTAGGTCTTGCTGGTTACTATAGGAGATTCATTGAAGGTTTCTCCAAGATAGCTAAACCAATGACGGAATTGACTCAAAAGGATAAGAAGTTTGAGTGGAAGGAGGATCAAGATTTGGCATTCCAGACATTGAAGCAGATGTTGTGTGAAGCACCTATACTAGCCCTACCCGAGGGTAATGAAGACTTTGTGGTGTATTGTGATGCATCCATAAAAGGGTTAGGTGCAGTACTGATGCAAAGGACTAAGGTCATAGCTTACGCATCAAGACAACTAAAAGTGCACGAGAAGAACTACACAACTCATGACCTAGAGTTGGGAGCAGTGGTGTTTGCCTTGAAGATTTGGAGACACTACCTTTATGGTACTAAGTGTGTTGTATTCACTGATCATAAGAGTCTACAACATATTTTGAATCAAAAGGAACTCAACATGAGACAACGACGTTGGCTAGAGTTGCTCAGTGATTACGATTGCGAGATCCGTTATCACCCGGGCAAGGCAAATGTCGTGGCCGACGCTTTGAGTCGAAAGGAGAGAGTTCTTAGGGTGAAGGCTTTAATGATGACCATTGACTTAGACCTTCCATCCTTAATTCTCAAGGCTCAGAAAGAAGCAGTCGAGGAAGAAATTCTCAAGACTGAAGATGTTGGAGGAATGATAAAGAAGTTGGAAGCACGTTCGGATGGAACGTTAGGCCTTGATAATAGGAGTTGGTTACCATGCCATGGTGACCTACGATCCTTGACTATGCATGAGTCGCATAAGTCAAAGTACTCCATACATCCGGGATCTGACAAAATGTATCATGATCTGAAGATGTTGTATTGGTGGCCGAACATGAAGGCGGATATTGCTACATACGTTAGCAAGTGTTTGACTTGTGCCAAAGTCAAAGCCGAACATATGAAAACATCAGGATTATTGGTCCAACCCGAACTGCCAGAATGGAAGTGGGAAAGGATCACTATGGATTTCATTACCAAGCTACCAAAGACCGCAGCCGGATTCGACACGATTTGGGTAATCGTCGACCGACTCACCAAATCGGCTCATTTCCTACCCATCAAGGAGACTGATGGAATGGATAAGTTAGCAAGGACATACTTGGAGGAAGTAGTTGATAGGTGTGTAAACACCCATCTTTTCTACCACTTAATTACAATAATAACCGGACCAAAACGTGTATTTTATGTCTTTTATGTCGGAATTATGCGTGGTTTGTGTTTTTGTTGTGATTTAGGACGAAAAGGTGAAAAGTGGAGAAAACACGGGAATTCACGGGCATTTACGGACTTTTATTGAAGAAAAGGATGAAAGACGAAGTCAAGAAGTCAAAAGTGGATAAAGAACGGAAGTCCAAGACCAATTCTGAAGATTTATCGAAGAAAAAGTCAAAAGACGAAAGTTTACTTAAAGCCGAGGAACTCAAGTCTTATTTATCGAAGAATTAAAAGACGAGTCCAAAGAAATCCCGAGCCAAAAGTCGTTAAAGCCCAAGATTAAAGAAGATTTGAAGGCTTAAGGACTAATGGCGCAATTAACAAAAAGATTAAAGAAGAGGAGGGACCTAAGCATGCAATTAAGGAAGAAAGGAAGGAGAGAGGAAGCTTCCTCTAACCTCTCCCCTAATCACCTATAAATACTCTCATTTTCATTTCATTTAGTTTTGTTGGCTAGAGTGACACTAGTTCTTCCATATTTACTTTTAATGCACCTTTAATTACTTGCACTTTTAATTACATGTTTTGCACCTTAATTACCTTTTAATTCCAAGTAAGTTTTTAATTTGTGTTCTTTAAATTCTTGTCTTTACCTTTCTTTATCATTTGATCAAGTTCTTTTTATCAATCTCATTCTACCTTTCTCTCTTTTTGTTTCGGCTTGAATTTCGGATTAAGCAAGGTTTTGCTTAATCCATTTGCTTATTTTGATTAAAGTTTCGTCCTTTTTATTTCCTCACACGAAATAAGCCACGAGATTGACAACCTTGTGTGCTTATTTGGAATTTTTCTTAAGTATTTTGAAAAGTTTTCTTTAAAGTTTTGATTTTTAACTTTTGATTTCATTTAAGTTTCGTGTTTAAAAGTTTGAAAGACTTTAACTTTCTAGCTTATTGTTTCGTTTTGATTTCATTTCATTAAAGTTTTTGGTAACTGCTTATTAGAATAGCTTATTTAGTTCTTGTGCTTTTTACGAATTTGTATCCATCGGAAAGAGAGGGTTTTCCACATTGCGACGGTTGCATATACCACATTCCGATAGTGACAATATTGGTCCAAGGGTTTTGCATTCCGATCCGGGATTGCGATAGGTGCACCATTTCCTCATTCCGATCTGGGGATTGCGATCGCATATTGCGATCGCTCTTTCCGACGGCTCTTGAGGCTCACTTAGACGAAGTGCTGCCCAATTTTCCCCAGCCACATTCCGATCTAGGTGATATTCCGATAGGACACATTCTGATCTGGACTACATTGCGATCTGAGGTTGTTAGGTTATTCCGATCTGAAAAGGTGACATATTCCGATCTGGGTTTCTTCAACATTCCGATAGGTGGTGTGTTCATTCCGATGGTAAGGTTGATCGGAATATATTCCGATCTGGTTTAACTTTTATGTTTTGTCTTGTTTAATTTTTAGCTTAAGTTTTTAATACTTGTCTAATTTTAATTTCCGTCACGCTTTTATTTGTAGTCATTTAATCATTTTACTTTTCGTCACGTTTTTAAATATCGCACATTTAATTTTAAATTAGACTTAGATTTATTTTCTCGCACTTTACTAAAACTTGCCCTTTACTTTAACGACATTTACTTTTAAGTTTTGCACATTTAAATTAAAAACAACCCAAAAATATTTGTTTCACCAAAATAAAACTGAGTCACATAGGAAACCTAGATCAATTCGATTAGACCAACACAACGAACTTAATTTTAATTTTTATACGGGCCAAAAGCCTTGTATTAAATGGCGCCGCTGCCGGCTCTTTTCGTAAAGATCAACAGTTTTTTGTGAGAGACGCGTTGCTTTTTGGGATCCGTTCACTTGTGAACGTTATTTTTCTTGCATAAACAATTCAAAAATTATAAAAATTAAAAAATTCATAAAAACTATAAAAATTAAAAATTTCAAAAATCCAAAAAGATTTTATCTTTATTGTGTATATATATTGTTTTTGTGTTTGGTTTCTTTTTCTTTTGCATTTTCAGGTGTATGCGTACTAGATCTTCCAATTATCAAGAGCCCGAGCCTCGAGAAGATTTAGATATGGCAGGTGTTAACAACAACATTCCACCGAACCTGAATAATAATAATAACAACAATGCTCTTCCACAGCCCGATCTTCGGACCATGGAGGAACTTTGTCAACCAACAATGTTTGGACGAGGAGGACCGATAGCGCCGATGCAAATCAACGCTCCTGAGTTTTCGTTGAAGCACCACATGATTCAGCAAGTACAAACAAACCCATTTAGAGGATTGCCTGATGATGATGCCAACAAACACCTCGACAAGTTCATTACAATCACCTAGAGCATGAAGTTGGCTGGTGCCACAATGGATGAACTTCGCCTACAACTCTTTCCACACACTCTATTACATCATGCCGAGAAATGGTTTGATCGTTGATATTCAGATTTGCTATGGGTTCTAATTTCTCTCGATATCCTCTCGAATTGATCTCGGCCTTAAGTGGAATGATTTGTTCTTGGTTACTAAAAAGGAGTTGGTTTGTTTATCTATTTTTAAACTAATAACAATTAAATGTAAATGACGTTGAGTAATTTTAAAACTTTGGAAGATTAACTAAATTGACAAGTTAAAATTGAGTGCTTGAAAATGTAAAGGAAAGATTAGAAAATTACTTTGAAAACTTAATTGAATAAATGCTTAAAAACTTGTTCTATCGGAATGTTGAAAACAATTACTATCGGAATAATCTAAGAGTCAAAAGCGTCGGAATGTACAAAAATGGTCCATCGGAATGTTCAAAATCCAAACTGTCGCAATGATGCTGTCGGAGTGAAGACGATCGGAATAAAGCTGTCGGAAAGTTCTAGATCGGAATATTGCAAATAAAAATTGGCCAGAGTTTCGATTAAACAAGGGACCTTAACCCCGTCGGAATGTGCGATCGCAATATGCGATCGCAATCCCAGATCGGAATAGGGGGGTTTACAACCTATCGCAAAGTAAAACCCCTTATGGGTTATTGCGATACCAAGTAATGAAGTTCCGTCGGAATGTGTTAAAACCCTCTTATTGCGATGAGATGAATGCAGTTCCGAAATTGGTGGAAAGCTAAAAACTCAATAAGCAAAGGAAATAAGCTAGGTGAATCGAAATCTAAACACTTCAAAAAGATTAAGTTTGATAACTTTTGAAAACAAGAAACTTTAAAACTTAATAAACAAAACTTTTCAATGATTAAAACTTTGAAGAAATCCGAAAATCAATAAGCATAGGCAAGCAATCAACCGATAAGCATGGAAAGCTTACGGCTTAATCACATACTAGAGCTTAAAAAGGACAAGAAAGATCAAGCTAAAGGTCAAGAACACGTCCAAAAATCCCAACCGTATGGGTTTCAACAATCGGATCAAGGATTTGACAAACCAAGAAAAGTAGGAAAAACTTAAAGAACTTAAAAGCATAAACTTGATTAAGATTAATGAAATCAAAAGTACAAGAAAGCTTGAATTAAAAGCTGAAAAACAAAGGAAAAGTTTAGTGAGAGAAAGTATAGAACTTTCTCTCTCTAGAAAACTAGAGAAAAATGAAAAGCTAAAGACTAGCTAAAAACTAAGTGTGTGAAAATTTGTGAGGTGAAGGCTTTATATAGGCGTGTGTATGGTGTTGATGGGCTTTTGATTGGGCTTTGATTTGGGCTTCTTTTTCTTCTTTCTTCTTAAGTCTTCATGCGTCTTTTAAATAAACGTTTCCGACTTGGATTTGAGAAGTGTCGGTGAATAATTCCAACTCGTCTTATAATCTTCTATTTAATAGACTCGAGTTCTTCGACATAAATGAATCTTCCATCTTTGGCTCTATTCTTCGATAAATCTTCAAATAGGCACAACGACTTCAAATCTTTTGCACCTTTTGGAAAATAGACTTCATCTTGAGCCCTTTTCTTCGATAAAACCCGTGCAATCCCATGTTTTCTTTAATATTTATCCGGTCGACTCTGAAAACACAATAAACACAAAAACCACGCATAATTCCAAACAAATGATATTAAATACGTGTTTTGGTCTCGTTTTAGCCCGATTTAAGTGGTAAAAGGGTGGGTGTTTTCACACCTATCAAATCCCCTACACTTAACCATTGCCATGCCCTCATGCAATGCTTAGTGACAAAGCACAATTGCACTTTTCTTATTATCAATTAACCTTGGCCTTATTAAAATACTACTAAACAAAAATTTAAAGTACTAAGAAATTAAAATTTTAATGTAAACAAGAGGATAGAAAATAACTTATGTGGTAATAACTTGGAAAGAGATCGAGGACTTACATTAGGGCTTCGGTGCTGCGAAGATTTATCACCCTCAAGTTTCACGTTCCCCAAACTAAGCTTAAAAACGAGATCATTGTTATTATAAGTTAGTAATTCAAACACTCACACACATGGCTTAATTAAATGCTTAAACTCCCTTATTCCTAGGTGTATCTCTTATATTTTATTTTTGTCTTAGAATGATCATGAAGATGCATTTTTGGACTTATTTCGATAGTTTATTAGGGCTGAAAGCAAAGTAGGACGATTTGATCAATAGTTAGCTAAAGGACAAAATCTTTTAAAACTGCTTCTCAGGATATCAAAAAGTTCATATCTTGGCATAACTCGGTTCGCGATTTGAGACCTTTCTCGGGCCGATATTTGGCATGTACTTCATACTTCATATCTTGAGAGACGTTCTTGAGATAATGGTCTTCTCATCGTAATAGAGTTTCTTCACTTGGAGACTTTTAAGGGGTACTCCAACTTTGTTGACCACGACTTCATGATTATTCTTCAATCTCTAATTGGGATTTTGAGATACAACGATCCGCCTCCTTTTCGGACTTGGATCTATTTATCCTCATACCTTGTTAGGGTCTTTTCGGATAGACTTCTCCATGATCTTTATGGGAGTTGATTGCTTTTCGTCGTGAGTCTTGATCCTTCATATTGACTTAGGAATAATGCTTTTCACATCACTTTGGATCTTCAGCAATAAAATTGAATCCTCATGCCTTGTTAGGGCCTTTTCGGACTCGCCAATCTTCGCGCCCCGCTTCATAAGTTATGCCTTGGCTATGAACTCTTATCATTACCGAGCAACTTTTAAACGATCTTGGGCTAGAAGCTAAGTAACTTTTCAAATCGTAAGACCTTACTTATTGCAGATAAATTATTAGCAAGTGATGGGAGAATAGGCAAATAATTACACCAAGTGAGCTTGCGCAAGAATACCGACTTATAATTGACGCTATCATTTCTCGTCCTCCACAATTTAAAATCTCAAGTAATGAGACTCGTGGATACTTAGCCTAATAAACCAATTAAGGTCTATATGGTTAAGGATACTAGCTAGAATAAGCTTGGATAAGTCTATTCGGGTTGAGTCAAAATAAACGCAACGGGCCTAATATGTCAAAGATTTCTAAACTAGCTACACCACTTATTAATATTTTTGACTTTATTGCGGGATATATACATATGAAAGCAACGATAAAAATTTTAAAAATTACGACTAAATGGCCAAAGTTAATTAAAAATTTGAAAAATGTTGAAAAAGATGATTTTCCGGTTAATTGAAGGCATTTTCATGGAAAAGTCCACTTAAAACTTCGATAGAAGTCCCCCCTACACTTAAGATAAACATTGTCCTCAATGTTTAAGCATGTGGGAAAAGTTTCCCCTACACTTATGACATTGTGCACGTTGGTTAACTCGAGTTAAGGAAGAGACGACTAAAGTGATCACTTTCAAATGTGAGTATGAAGAAAATTGAATCACGATAGTTGAGAGATAGAACCGGGTTTCGGATAACACGGGAGCACGGTTCTTCAAAGTTTCCAAGAGTGCACTTATCCCTGTAATCACATCACCACACCAATACAAACACGTATACAGGTCCCCCTACACTTAGGAGGTTAACACATAAAAAGATAGATACTCGGGCTGCCTCCCGAGGAGCGCTTGTTTTTGATAACCGAGTCACGAGCCTGACTCGGCCCAAAATTAGTTCATGGGGAACGTGGTGAGGGATGGAATCATCCCCTGAGAGATGTCCTCACCAAAGTATAGCTTCAGACGCTGGCCATTCACCTTGAAATTGGGCCCATTTGGCTGAGAAAGTTCAATGGTCCCATACGGAAAGACGTTGGCGACGGTGAATGGACCAGACCAGCGGCTCTTCAACTTGCCAGAGAAGATCTTCAACCGAGAGTTGAAAAGTAAGACTTGATCACCAATATGGAACTCTCGGTTCTTGATTTTTGCGTCATGGAGGATCTTCGTCTTCTCTTTGTAGATCAGCGAGTTCTTATAAGCTTCATTTCTAGTTCGTTGAGCTCGTTGAGTTGAATCTTGCGATGATCACCGGCTTTGTTGATGTCGAAGTTAGCCCACTTTAAGGCCCAGTGTGCCTTATGCTCCAGCTCGATGGGAAGGTGGCATGCTTTCCCGTATACAAGACGATAAGGTGTACAACCGATCGGGGTCTTGTAAGCAGTACGGAAAGCCCACAGAGCATCATCTAACTTATCGGCCCACGCGGCGCGATGCTCTCCTACAGTACGCTCCAAAATTCTCTTCAAGCCACGATTGGAAATTTCGGCTTGCCCATTGGTTTGGGGATGATAAGCGGTGGAAAGACGGTGATTGACACCATACTTTGCCATGACTCTTGCAAATTGATCGTTGCAAAAATGAGTCCCGCGGTCACTGATAATGGCACGAGGAACGCCGAATCGAGCGAACAGCGATTTCAAAAAGTTACAAACCACCCTTGCATCATTAGTACGTAAAGCTTTGGCTTCAACCCACTTGGAGACGTAGTCAACGGCAACAAGGATGTGTTTGTTTCCTTTAGATGAAGGAAATGGCCCCATAAAGTCGATACCCCAAACATCAAAGATTTCACACTCTTGAATGAAATTCTGAGGCATCTCGTCTTTATGTGTGATCGTGCCTTGTTTCTGGCAAGCATCACATTTTTTTACCATATCGTGAGCGTCACGATAAATGGAGGGCCAATAAAATCCTGAATCAAACACTTTCTTTGCGGTGTAGTTGGGACCAAAGTGACCACCGGTGGGTCCTTTGTGGCAAGCATCAAGGATGTCCGACGCTGCCGGTCCATCAACACATCGGCGAATAATCAAGTCAGCACATTGTTTGAAAAGATACGGGTCATCCCAGAAGTAAGTCTTTATGTCTTTGAAGAACTTTTTCTTTTGCTGGGATGTTAACCCGTCAACGAGGATTCCACCCGCCAAGTAGTTTGCAATGTCTGCAAACCACGGGGTTTCGTCAGCAGTCGAGTTTATAGACATTAAGGTATCCAGGGGAAAAGAATCGTTGATTTCTTTGTTCGGATGAGCCCCCTGGTAAGGATCCTCAAGTCTACTGAGATGATCCGTGGCTAGGTTTTCTGCTCCTTTTTTATCGCGAATTTCGATTTTAAATTCCTGGAGCAGCAAAACCCAGCGAAGAAGTCTTGGTTTGGAATCTTGCTTTGTCAACAAGTACTTCAGCGCGGAATGATCGGTATACACGATGGTGGTGGAAAGGACAAGATAGGGGCGAAACTTTTCAAAAGCATAGACAACAGCTAAAAGCTCTTTTTCGGTTGTCGTATAATGCAATTGTGCCCCAGTCATTGTCTTGCTAGCGTAATGGATCGGTTGGAAGTGTTTGTTCACTCTTTGTCCAAGAACCGCTCCAATGGCAAAATCGCTAGCATCGCACATCAACTCAAAGGGCAGCTCCCAATTAGGGGTAACTAAGACGGGTGCCTTAGTTAGCTTATCCTTAAGCGAGTTGAAGGCTTCAAGGCACTCTTTGGAGAAGATAAAAGGAGTATCTTTTTCCAAGAGGTGGGTCATCGGGCGAGCGATTTGAGAAAAATCTTTGATGAATCGACGGTAGAAGCCCGCATGACCCAGAAAACTTCTCACACCCTTCACGGTAGAAGGTGGAGGCAACTTGGCGATAACATCGACTTTAGCACGGTCTACTTCAAGACCGGCTTTGGAGATTTTGTGTCCTAGCACGATGCCCTCTTTTACCATAAAATGGCATTTTTCCCAATTAAGAACAAGGCGAGTGTCTTCACACCGCTTAAGCATACGTTCTAAATTGGCAAGGCACGCAGAGAATGAATCACCATAGACTGAGAAATCATCCATGAATACTTCCATAGTGTCTTCCACCATGTCATGGAAGATAGCCATCATACACCTTTGGAATGTCCCAGGAGCATTACATAAACCAAAAGGCATGCGTTTGTAAGCAAATGTTCCATAGGGACAAGTGAATGTGGTCTTTTCTTGGTCCTTGGGATCGATGGGAATTTGAAAATACCCGGAGAAACCGTCTAAGAAGCAGTAATAGTCATTACCAGCTAGACGCTCGAGCATTTGATCCATGAAGGGAAGAGGAAAGTGGTCTTTTCTCGTGGCATCATTGAGCTTGCGATAATCAATACAAACTCTCCACCCAGTAACGAGACGAGTGGGAATCAACTCGTTGTGTTCATTGGGAACAACGGTTATTCCGCCCTTCTTGGGCACACAATGGACGGGACTTACCCATGACGAATCCGAAATAGGGTAGATCAAGCCGGCATCTAGAAGTTTCATAACCTCTTGTTTGATGACGTCATGAATTTTAGGATTAACCTTTCTTTGGTTCTGGATTGTAGGTTTGAAGTCATCTTCCATGAGAATCTTGTGAGTACAAAAGTTCGGATCAATTCCGCGGATATCGGAAATTTTCCAAGCAATTGCCTTCTTATGAGCTTTAAGTACAGCAACAAGTCGGGCTTTCTCTTCATCCTTCAAATCCTTAGCAATGATGACTGGCGACTTCTTCTCTTCTTCGAGGAATACATACTCAAGATGGGGAGGCAACTCCTTAAGTTCCAAATCCGGAGGATTGCCGACGGGAGGCGTATTCGAAGTCGGAGTCTCGATAGCAATAATAGTGGGAGATGGAGGGGAAGGATTGTCTTCTCTGAGGAGGTTTGCAATGAAACTGAGATCGTCATCCCAAGTGGCAGTAGAATCGTCATTGTCTTGCTTCACATCTTCCAAGGTGGCTTCCAAATCTTTCCAAAGGAAATCACTTTCTCCAAATAGAGATAGTGATGAGTCGATAGAGGAAACGGTCTCAACATTGGGAAGAGAGGTAGGAATGTTTTTACAAGCATCCTTGAAGTGTTCTTCACAAGCCTCATCAAGAACGTCAATACAATTAACATTCTCGTAAGAAGAAGGCTGTTTAGATAACTTTCCCATGTTGAAGACTACTTTATCGTCACCCACTCTCATGATAAGCTCACCGGCTTCAACATCAATGAGAGTGCGACCGGTCCTCAAGAATGGACGACCAACAATGAGTGGCACACGTGGGTCCATCTCGTAGTCGACGACAACAAAATCAGCAGGGAAGGTGAATTTGTCGACTCCTACAATGACGTCTTCGGCTATCCCCACTGGATAAGCAACCGTACGGTTGGCCAATTCCAAAGTCATTATGGTGGGGACTAGCTCTGGGAGAGATAATTGCTTCCAAACACTTAGAGGCATGAGATTAATACTGGCACCTAGATCGGCTAGGGCCATGCAATTCTCTACTCCCGGGAAATTGCAAGGGATAAGGAAACGACCCGGATCACCAAGCTTGATTGGCAATTTCCTTAAGAGCACTGCAGAGCAGTTCTCATTAAGTTGGGTGTTGGCGAGATCGAGGAGCTTTTCCTTGTCGCTCAGAAGATCTTTAAACATTTTCGCGTACTTAGGCATGTGAGCGAGAGCCTCAGCGAAGGAGATATTGAAATTCAGTTGTTTAAACATTTTAAGAAAGTTAGAAACCTGAATATCGTCCTTGCTTTTGAGCTTCTCTTTCCTCAACCTAGATGGATAAGGTATATTGGAAGAAGAGGAAGGCTTTGGGATGATAGGATCACTCACATCCTTGGGTGGAGGAGGGGTAGAAGGAAGAGGTGGAGAAATTGGGGAAGGAGAAGGATGAGGAATAGGAGCAGGTGACTCGTTCTCCTTAGTCACAACCACCGGTGGAGGTATAGGAAGCTCGGGTTCCTTGGTACCTTTACCACTACGAGTGGTGATTGCTTTCATCTCCCCTCTTGGATTCGCAACGGTATTACTCGGAAGAGTACCCGAAGAAGAGGGTTGATTACTGTTGAAGAAACTAGCCATCATGTTCCTCAAGTCATTCGTTTGACTATCCATAGTGTTCTTCATATCAGCTCTTAGATCATTCCCTTGTTTCATCAGATCTGCTTTCAAGTTGCGCACTTCCTGTTGGAGATTATCCACGATCACATCGTTAGTCCTCATGTAGGTTCCAATGTCTTGATGTGATGCGGGGGTTTGGTTGGAAGGAGCAGTGTATGCGGGTGGTTGATAAGCAGGTTGCTGGTAAACTTGGGTGTTTCGTTGTTGTGGTTGTTGCTGCTTATGAGGAGGGATGTATGGTGTGCGAGTTTGTTGTTGTTGAGGAGGGCGGTTGAGGTTTTGTTGTTGGTTTTGGTTGTTAGGATTAAAACCAGGTGGTGAGAGATAGTTGTTGGAACGGTAGCTAAGCAGGTTGCGGTCACCTTGAGGTTTTACTTGATAAGCAGGTTGAGTATAGGTGCCATATGCTGCATTAACATTCTCAGCAGGGTAGTCTTGGGTGGCAGTACAAGTTGTGTAAGAGTGAGGACCACCGCATATCTCACAAGGTTGGCTGACAGCGTTCACTTGTGCGTTTTTGGCGTTGTTGCTGTTGTTGTTGCTGACGGTGTGGGTGACAAGCGATTCAAGAAGCGTGGTGATTTTGTCTAATCGCTTGTCGCTGTCATTAGTGCTAGCACTAGAACCATTGGTCCTAACACTCTTGGTTTGCACACGAGATTTATTCTCAATGATGTCCCAAGCAGCATTGGAAGTCTTAGCCAATAGATTACCCCCCGAGGCACTATTCAGTGAATCTTGGTCACTCATGCTTAAACCATTGTAAAAAGTATTAATTTGATGTACTTTGGTAAAACCATGTTGTGGGCATTTTCTTAAAAGATCTTTAAAACGATCCCAAGATTCACTGAACGACTCATCGTACTTTTGTTCAAAGTTTATAATCTCATTCCGCAAAGCGGTAGTACGAGAGGGTGGAAAAAAGTAGTTGATAAACTTTGTTTCCAAATCCGTCCACGAGAGAATACTCTGTGGCGGTTCCTTAGCAAGCCAATGCCGGGCTTGTCCCTCTAAAGAAAAGGGAAAAAGTTGTAACCTTATCACTTCTTGTGAAACTCCATTGAACTTGACCGTGTTAGTGAGTTGTAGAAATCTCTTGATGTGGTCGTGTGGATCATCAATGGTGCGTCCCAAGAACGGTTGAGCTGAGACCATCTGGATAAAGCCTGACTTGAGCTCGAAATTGTTGGCGGCAATTGGAGGGATGACAATTGGATCCGTGTTGCCATCAACATGAGCTTGCAGCAATTCAATCATCGGGCGATTATCCGGAAGGTGCTCATTGTTGTTGTTATTATTCATGTTGTTGAAAGGCGGATTGTTGTTGTTATATTGTTGTTCGGAGGTGGTATGTTATGGTTGTTTTGTACACCAGCCATGTCTAAGTTATCGAGAGGCTCGGGCTCTTGATAAGACGTGGATCGAGTGCGCATACACCTGCAAAAGAACGAACAAAAAACAAAGCAAAAATATTTTTGGTTTTTATTGTTTTTTAATTTTTAGGATTTTTGAAAATTTTATTATATTTAGTGTTTTTGAATATTTTTATGAAAAAGTAACGTTCACGGGGAACGGATCCCAAAATCCAATTTCTCACAAAAAACTTTTGATCTTAACGAGAAGAGCCGGCAGCGGCGCCATTTGATATTCAGATTTGCTATGGGTTCTAATTTCTCTCGATATCCTCTCGAATTGATCTCGGCCTTAAGTGGAATGATTTGTTCTTGGTTACTAAAAAGGAGTTGGTTTGTTTATCTATTTTTAAACTAATAACAATTAAATGTAAATGACGTTGAGTAATTTTAAAACTTTGGAAGATTAACTAAATTGACAAGTTAAAATTGAGTGCTTGAAAATGTAAAGGAAAGATTAGAAAATTACTTTGAAAACTTAATTGAATAAATGCTTAAAAACTTGTTCTATCGGAATGTTGAAAACAATTACTATCGGAATAATCTAAGAGTCAAAAGCGTCGGAATGTACAAAAATGGTCCATCGGAATGTTCAAAATCCAAACTGTCGCAATGATGCTGTCGGAGTGAAGACGATCGGAATAAAGCTGTCGGAAAGTTCTAGATCGGAATATTGCAAATAAAAATTGGCCAGAGTTTCGATTAAACAAGGGACCTTAACCCCGTCGGAATGTGCGATCGCAATATGCGATCGCAATCCCAGATCGGAATAGGGGGGGTTTACAACCTATCGCAAAGTAAAACCCCTTATGGGTTATTGCGATACCAAGTAATGAAGTTCCGTCGGAATGTGTTAAAACCCTCTTATTGCGATGAGATGAATGCAGTTCCGAAATTGGTGGAAAGCTAAAAACTCAATAAGCAAAGGAAATAAGCTAGGTGAATCGAAATCTAAACACTTCAAAAAGATTAAGTTTGATAACTTTTGAAAACAAGAAACTTTAAAACTTAATAAACAAAACTTTTCAATGATTAAAACTTTGAAGAAATCCGAAAATCAATAAGCATAGGCAAGCAATCAACCGATAAGCATGGAAAGCTTACGGCTTAATCACATACTAGAGCTTAAAAAGGACAAGAAAGATCAAGCTAAAGGTCAAGAACACGTCCAAAAATCCCAACCGTATGGGTTTCAACAATCGGATCAAGGATTTGACAAACCAAGAAAAGTAGGAAAAACTTAAAGAACTTAAAAGCATAAACTTGATTAAGATTAATGAAATCAAAAGTACAAGAAAGCTTGAATTAAAAGCTGAAAAACAAAGGAAAAGTTTAGTGAGAGAAAGTATAGAACTTTCTCTCTCTAGAAAACTAGAGAAAAATGAAAAGCTAAAGACTAGCTAAAAACTAAGTGTGTGAAAATTTGTGAGGTGAAGGCTTTATATAGGCGTGTGTATGGTGTTGATGGGCTTTTGATTGGGCTTTGATTTGGGCTTCTTTTTCTTCTTTCTTCTTAAGTCTTCATGCGTCTTTTAAATAAACGTTTCCGACTTGGATTTGAGAAGTGTCGGTGAATAATTCCAACTCGTCTTATAATCTTCTATTTAATAGACTCGAGTTCTTCGACATAAATGAATCTTCCATCTTTGGCTCTATTCTTCGATAAATCTTCAAATAGGCACAACGACTTCAAATCTTTTGCACCTTTTGGAAAATAGACTTCATCTTGAGCCCTTTTCTTCGATAAAACCCGTGCAATCCCATGTTTTCTTTAATATTTATCCGGTCGACTCTGAAAACACAATAAACACAAAAACCACGCATAATTCCAAACAAATGATATTAAATACGTGTTTTGGTCTCGTTTTAGCCCGATTTAAGTGGTAAAAGGATGGGTGTTTTCACACCTATCAATCGTCTCCCGAAGAATTCTATTCACACTTGGGATGACATGACTCAACGTTTTTTGTCGCGCTACTTTCCACCATCCATGGTCACAAGCCTTCGCAATCAGATTAGCGGTTTCATGCAAGATCCCGATGAATCTCTTTTTGATGCATGGGAGAGATATAATGTCTTGATCGACCGTTGTCCAAACCACAACATGCTTCCGGTCACCTTGATCGATACTTTCTACAACGGATTGACTTTTCGAGATCGTGATACGATCAATGCAGCCGCCGGTGGCACATTCATGAAAAGGAGACCCGAGGAGTGTAGAGAGTTAATTGAAAACATGACTACTCATCATAAGAACTGGGATTCCTCTGTTTCTTCAAGGAACAACCCGAGAGTCAATGTTTCCTCAACCTCAGCAAACCCTGAGATGACCGAACTAACCCGCATGATGACTGAAATGAGCAAAAGTATTACGCTTCTCGCTTCAAACCAGCAACAACAACAAGTTAAAGCGGTTGCTAATCCTTGTGAAACATGTGGCGGTCCTCACTCATACACCGATTGTCCTTCGACACAAGGAAATCCGGAAAATGTGTATGCAGCTTACGGTAATTATTCACCGGAAAATTACCAAGCTAGACAACAAGGGGATAGAAATCTGCTGAGCTACCGTTCTAACAACTACCTTTCACCCGGTTTTTCTCCTCAAAACCAAAACCCCGCCAACAACTACACTAGAAGCAACCAAATCCCACCAAGAGCTTCTAATCCATATCACCCACCCGCCCAACAAACCCCACCCAGTAATCCGGATGTTGAGGCCATCATGAGAACCCAAGGTGAGCAAATCAAGAATCTGCAGAGCCAAATTATCAATCTTAAAGGGGATATCACAAAGCAAGGAAATGAGATAAGATCCGAGCTTCGAAATGATATTCAATCCTCCTTCAGCAATCAAACCAATGATTTGAAGAATATGCTTGCTAGTTTCTTGCCCCCTGCTCAACCTTCTTCTTCAAGTTCTCTACCTTCAAACACCGTCACCAATCCGCGAGCCAATGTGAGTGCTATTACTACTCGTAGTGGAGTCACCATTATAGGACCACCAATCCCACCCCCATCATCTACACCTCCTCCACCACCATGTATCCCTACTCCTCCTACACCTAGTATTAGTGCACCATTACCGTCTCCGCCTCGACGTGATGAAGTTCCCACCAATGATCCTTCAACATCTCAACCTTTACCTACACCTGCACCTTCACCACCCAAACCCAATATCCCTTATCCTTCTCGCTTGGGCAAGAACAAAATGCTAAACAAGGAGGACGCTCAAGTAACTAGCTATATCAAGCTGATTTCTCAAATGAATTTCAACATTAGCTTTCTTGAAGCACTTGTCTACATGCCCAAATTTGTTAAAGCATTTAAGGAATTGCTTAACAAGAAAGAGAAGCTGATTGAACTCGCCAACACACGCTTAAATGAAAACTGCTCTGCAGTTATTCTTAAAGAACTTCCGGAAAAACTTGGAGATCCCGGTCGTTTTGTGTTGCCTTGCGTGTTCAACAAAACTGAAGAATTTACTGCCCTTGCTGATCTCGGGGCTAGTATTAATCTTATGCCATTGAGTGTTTGGAAAACACTATCATTACCCGACCTCACTCCAACTAAGATGACTCTTGAACTTGCAAATCGCACTCTCGCTTACCCTGTTGGTATAGCCGAAGACGTGTTCATTAAAGTTGGCACATTTACTTTCCCGGTCGATTTTGTCGTAGTTGATTATGAAATGGACCCTCGTATTCCTTTAATACTTGGTCGGCCATTCTTGAGAACCGGACGTGCTTTAGTAGATGTGGCCGAAGGTGAGTTAATCTTACGAGTCGGGGATGATGCAAAAGTTTTCAAAATGGGGAAGCTTACTAGTTTAACTTCTGGAGGCCGAGAATCAGTGAATATGATTAATGTGCTAGATGACTTTACCGTCTACGAAAATCCTCTATTCGACTCTTGGATCGATAATCCACTTTTTCATGATGATGTGGATGATTCTCTCCCTACTTTGGACGCTTCTCCCATTTATGATTCGTCACCGGTCTTTGACGCTTATGATGATGATGATTCTAGCTCAGATTCGGATGATTTTGAGTGTACTTCTGAGTATCCCGAGCTGCCCACTTTTGATGATTTTGATGAGGCTGATACTCTCTCGAGCGATTCTTCACATACTGAAGATCCTCCGCCATCACTCGATCCTACTTTGGACGATTATTCATTTGAGGAAGATTTTTCTGAATTTCTTAACACATACTTCCCTCATGAGAGTGATGCTCCTCCTTATGACTTTGAAGATTATCGTCTTGATCCTACTTTGGATTTGAAGAGCATTTTGTCTAAGGAGAAGAAACCGGTCGACACCGAAATCCGTTGCACGTATGATTTGACACCTCTTTGTCCCATTTCTGAGGACGAGGTTGTGCTTCTTTGCGGATCTTCTTCACACTCGGCTGAGCCGGAGTGCTATTTTCCCCTGAAGGAAAAGGTGTTCGATCCCGGTATTGAAGTCTTTAAGCCATCTCAGTATCCACCTGATGAAATAAAAGGAAAAATCTTTGGAAATCTTGAAGACATGCTTGCACCACTTCATCCTTGCTTCTACTGTGCTCCATCATTGCTTAAGGGAACCTTGCCACTTCTCTTTTGGCTTGCCTTGTTCACCTTAAGCTCTTGCTTATTGATGGATGAAAACTATGTCTTTGATCCTGGTGGATTTGTTTCATGCTACTTCCGTTGATGATCAAGGTCGAGTCAGGCTCACGACTCGGTTAACAAAAACCAAGCGCTTCTTGGGAGGCAACCCATGCATCTATCTTTCCGCTTTCTATATCATAAGTGTAGGGGGGACCCTTTGGATTGCTGTTTCCTCTCCTCACTTCTTAATCAGGGATTCGAGCTTCAATAATCCACTCTTGATGATTCTTGACGACCCGTGATCCCGTGTTCTACTTTATCCCGGTTCTATCCTAAACTCTTTTCGATTCACTATTTTATATTTTCGCAATATTAAAATAGGAATCTCTTTAGTTGTCTTTTCCTTAGCGAGATTTAAACAACGTGCACAATGTCCTAAGTGTAGGGGAGTTTACTCCCACATGCTTAAACATTGAGGACAATGTTTATCTTAAGTGTAGGGGAGACTTCTATCGAAGTTAAGTGGTCTTTTCCTTGTATTTGTCCTCATTTTAACCGGAAAATCAAATTTTCGACATTTTTCAAAATTTTTGATCTATTTTGGCCTATTAGTTTTTCCCTTAGTATAGTTATTTTCTTTCTTTGTTAGAATAAATGTTTAATAAGTGGTTTTATTGTTCAAACGTTGTGAATCTTTTGACTCAACCCGAGTTCACTCTAGCTAGTATCCTTAACGTGTTTAAGTCAAGTTTTGCTAGGCTTTTATATAAGGAGCTATAAAACGCGAAAGTCTTAACTCTCACGGGTTAAGAACAAGGACTTTTCGCAAGTTCCTATAATTGATCCTAGAGAGTCGTTTATCAAGGGAACTTTAAAACGCGATTTCTAAACTTGAAAAAGTCTAAGAATTTGCAAGATCCTATAGGCGACTCGAAAACCCAAAACTTTGATTTAATAGGCTAACTATCCACGAGTCTCATTACTTGAGATTTTAAACTGTGGAGAACGAGAGATGATAGAGCCAATTATAAGTCCGGTATTCTTTCGTGAATTTATGTGAGTTAATTATGAGCCTATTCTCCCATCGCTTGCTAATAAATTTATCTGCTAATAAATAAGGTTGTACGATTTGAAAAGTTACTTAGCTTCTAGCCCCAGATCGTTTAAAAGTTTCTCGGTATGGATTAGAGTTCATAGCCAAGGCATAACTTATTGAAGCGGGACGCGAAGATTGGCGAGTCCGAAAAGGCCCTAACAAGGCATGAGGGCTATGTTTTGTTGCTAAAGATCCAAAAGTGATGTGAAGAATCATTTATCGAAAATCAATATGAAGGATCGAGACACACGACGAAAAGCAAAAACTCCCAAAAAGTCATGGAGAAGTGTATCCGAAAAGACCCTAACAAGGTATGAGGATAAATAGATCCAAGTCAATAAAGGAGGCGGATCGTTGTATATCAAAATCCAAAATAAAGATTGGAGAAAAATGAAGAAGTCGTGGTCCAAGTATGAATCTCTCAAAACTTCAAGTGAAGAAATTCCTATATGAAGAGAAGACCATTATTTCATGAACGTCTCTCAAGATTTGAAGTATGAAGTCGCTGCCAAATATCGGTCCGAGAAAGGTCTCAAATCGCGAAATGAGTTATGCCAAGATATGAACTTTATGAGGTCCCGAGAAGCAGTTTTAAAAGATTTGGTCCTTTAGCTAACTATTGATTAAATCGTGCACTTTATTTTCAGACCAAATAACTATCGAAATAAGTCAAACAATGCATCCTCGTGATCATTCAAGACAAACAATAAAATATAAGAGATACCCATAGTAATAAGGGAGTCTAAGTGAATAATTGGCCACATGAGTTCGTGTTAGTCTACTAACTTATAATAACAATGATCTCGTTTGTAAGCTTGGTTTGGAGAAAGTGAAAAGTTGAGGATGATGATTATTCATGACAATTCCAAAACCCAAGGTATGTTTTTGATTTCTTTATTTTGAATGTTTATAATTTTCTATCTCTTTAATAAAGGCCAACGTGGATTGATTATGATGAAAAGTGTAAACATGCTTTGTAACTAATGCATTGCATGAGGACATTGCAATGGTCAAGTGTAGGGGATTTGATAGGTGTGTAAACACCCATCTTTTCTACCACTTAATTACAATAATAACCGGACCAAAACGTGTATTTTATGTCTTTTATGTCGGAATTATGCGTGGTTTGTGTTTTTGTTGTGATTTAGGACGAAAAGGTGAAAAGTGGAGAAAACACGGGAATTCACGGGCATTTACGGACTTTTATTGAAGAAAAGGATGAAAGACGAAGTCAAGAAGTCAAAAGTGGATAAAGAACGGAAGTCCAAGACCAATTCTGAAGATTTATCGAAGAAAAAGTCAAAAGACGAAAGTTTACTTAAAGCCGAGGAACTCAAGTCTTATTTATCGAAGAATTAAAAGACGAGTCCAAAGAAATCCCAAGCCAAAAGTCGTTAAAGCCCAAGATTAAAGAAGATTTGAAGGCTTAAGGACTAATGGCGCAATTAACAAAAAGATTAAAGAAGATGAGGGACCTAAGCATGCAATTAAGGAAGAAAGGAAGGAGAGAGGAAGCTTCCTCTAACCTCTCCCCTAATCACCTATAAATACTCTCATTTTCATTTCATTTAGTTTTGTTGGCTAGAGTGACACTAGTTCTTCCATATTTACTTTTAATGCACCTTTAATTACTTGCACTTTTAATTACATGTTTTGCACCTTAATTACCTTTTAATTCCAAGTAAGTTTTTAATTTTGTGTTCTTTAAATTCTTGTCTTTACCTTTCTTTATCATTTGATCAAGTTCTTTTTATCAATCTCATTCTACCTTTCTCTCTTTTTGTTTCGGCTTGAATTTCGGATTAAGCAAGGTTTTGCTTAATCCATTTGCTTATTTTGATTAAAGTTTCGTCCTTTTTATTTACTCACACGAAATAAGCCACGAGATTGACAACCTTGTGTGCTTATTTGGAATTTTTCTTAAGTATTTTGAAAAGTTTTCTTTAAAGTTTTGATTTTTAACTTTTGATTTCATTTAAGTTTCGTGTTTAAAAGTTTGAAAGACTTTAACTTTCTAGCTTATTGTTTCGTTTTGATTTCATTTCATTAAAGTTTTTGGTAACTGCTTATTAGAATAGCTTATTTAGTTCTTGTGCTTTTTACGAATTTGTATCCATCGGAAAGAGAGGGTTTTCCACATTGCGACGGTTGCATATACCACATTCCGATAGTGACAATATTGGTCCAAGGGTTTTGCATTCCGATCCGGGATTGCGATAGGTGCACCATTTCCTCATTCCGATCTGGGGATTGCGATCGCATATTGCGATCGCTCTTTCCGACGGCTCTTGAGGCTCACTTAGACGAAGTGCTGCCCAATTTTCCCCAGCCACATTCCGATCTAGGTGATACTCCGATAGGACACATTCTGATCTGGACTACATTGCGATCTGAGGTTGTTAGGTTATTCCGATCTGAAAAGGTGACATATTCCGATCTGGGTTTCTTCAACATTCCGATAGGTGGTGTGTTCATTCCGATGGTAAGGTTGATCGGAATATATTCCGATCTGGTTTAACTTTTATGTTTTGTCTTGTTTAATTTTTAGCTTAAGTTTTTAATACTTGTCTAATTTTAATTTCCGTCACGCTTTTATTTGTAGTCATTTAATCATTTTACTTTTCGTCACGTTTTTAAATATCGCACATTTAATTTTAAATTAGACTTAGATTTATTTTCTCGCACTTTACTAAAACTTGCCCTTTACTTTAACGACATTTACTTTTAAGTTTTGCACATTTAAATTAAAAACAACCCAAAAATATTTGTTTCACCAAAATAAAACTGAGTCACATAGGAAACCTAGATCAATTCGATTAGACCAACACAACGAACTTAATTTTAATTTTTATACGGGCCAAAAGCCTTGTATTAGTAGTCACGAAGCACGGTGTGCCTGTGTCTATAATCTCCGACCGAGACAGCCGATTTACTTCACAGTTTTGGAAGTCACTGCAGAAGGCATTGGGAACGCAGTTGGATATGAGCACTGCGTACCATCCCCAAACTGACGGTCAAAGTGAACGGACCATTCAAACCTTAGAAGATATGGTGAGAGCTTGTGTGATTGACTTTGGAAATAGATGGGATAGACACCTACCTCTGGTGGAGTTCTCATACAACAATAGTTATCACACTAGCATTAAGGCAGCGCCGTTCGAAGCACTGTATGGTAGGAAGTGTCGTTCACCAGTGTGTTGGGCAGAAGTCGGTGAAGCACAACTCACTGGACCCGAAATCATACACGAGACTACTGAGAAGATCTTTAAGATTAAGAGCCGTATGCAAGCCGCAAGAGATCGACAGAAGAGTTATGCTGACATGAGACGCAAACCCCTTGAGTTTGAGGTGGGTGATAGACTCATGTTGAAGGTCTCACCTTGGAAGGGTGTGGTTCGCTTTGGAAAGCGTGGAAAGTTAAACCCTCGTTACATTGGACCCTTCAAGATTATAGAGAGGATTGGTCCCGTAGCCTATCGTTTGGAATTACCCCAAGAACTTAGCCGAGTGCATAATGTGTTCCACATTTGCAATCTGAAGAAATGCTTAGCCGACGAGACACTCGTTATCCCTTTGGAGGAGATTCAACTCGACGACAAACTCAACTTTGTAGAAGAACCAGTAGAAGTGATGGACCGTCAAGTCAAACAACTCAAGCAAAGCCGTATACCTATTGTGAAGATCCGATGGAATGCGCGTAGAGGTCCAGAATACACGTGGGAACGTGAAGATAAATTCAAGAGCAAGTATCCTCATCTTTTCGCTAACCACCTTACTACAACAACGTCTTGATTTCGTGACGAAATCTCTAAAACATGGGAATACTGTGACATCCGTCAAATTTCCATCTTAATTTATTCATGTAGTACGGGTACTTTAACTGTTTACCGACGAGTTGTCGACATGAATGTGTTAATTATTTTGCTTTGCGGACAAAGCCCTTTTTAGGGAGAGCATATGTAACATCTCGAGTTTTCGCGATTATTAAGTTGAATGCAATACACGAAGTTGGTGGGCGTATTATGTTTGCCGTACGTTTATTTGATATACTTACTAGGTCACGTGAAGTCTCGCACAATTGCCTTTGTTTTGGATCGTGTGTCAAACGGTTATAGAGTCGTGTTTATTCAGTTCGCGTCTAAACTTAAACACCGTGAACCCGAGTCGAATTATATAACTGTTACAACATGTACATATATTTGAGTATAAACTTTCATTCATGGTTATTGCAAAACTTGCTTTACAAGAGTCCCAATTTCAGTCATATGTCCAGCTACAAATAAAACACATAGTTTATTACCCACTAACCACTACAAGACAGCACACATGCCTAGTTTACCCAATTTGGGTATATCACAAGTTACCATTTTCAGCTTGAAGCTAACCCTAGACTAACAATACATGATTAAATACAAATCCAAAGTTTACCCAATGTCCAAACACAAAGTTTATCACAGTCCAAATTACAAACACAAATTATGTACAAGTCTTTCAAAAACAAACTCCTGGGTAGAGTGAAGATTAGTGTCCAGCCGACCCGCACGTCGCGTCCAAACCTGCAAAACTGAAAGAGTCGAGCCTTCCATCTCGTCCGAACCTGCAAACCGAAACTTAGCATCCCATTGTGAGTCTTTTCGTCCTTTCGTTTTTCCTATATGAAGTCTTAGTTGTGCTCGTCTTTTACAAACCTGCGAATAATCAAACCAATGTGTTAGTCTTTGTAACGGTCTTATTTTTAACTAAAAACTGAAAAGGTTAAACCTTAGTACTAATACTTGAAACATGACTATGACTTTACTTTTCTGTCAACCAAACCGAGACCCCGACTTAGACCAAACCGTGACCCAACCAAGACCACAAACAAGACCAAGCCAAGAACCAAACCGAGACCCAAGTCAAACCAAACCGAGACTCAATTCAAGGCCAAACCGAGAACCAAACCAAGCCAACCAAATTGCTTACTTTCTGCCGAAACTATCAACAATCAATACCATCTAATCCAAATGTCTTAACCACTTTCATTTTTACAGAAACACCCTAAAAACCCTCAATCATGCCGCGGGTATAAAAACCCCCATTTCAAATCGAAACCCTAGAAATTTAAAAACCTTTTAAACATTAAATTAACACTTTCCACATTCCAAAAACACCACATAATCATGAGTATCAGCCGAATGTAAAAACCCCCAATTTTATATAAACCCTAGATTGATTTTTATTAATTAAAACACTAATTAAACCTAATCTAAACCCGAATCCAATAGTTAATTTAATTGAAAACGAGATATGCAAAAACCCCCAATTGACCGAAACCCTAATTTTTTATAAACCGATTATATGTTGAAATTAGTTTGATTTTATACAAGAAAACATCAATTAATTGCATTTAAACCCGAGATTGATAGAAACCCCCAAATATTTCAAAACCCTAATTCGTTTATTTCAAATCCGAGAGCCATATGGTTCTCAACAAGTTTATACAAATTAATCAAACCCACTGATCTTTTATAAATCGAAAATCAATTAACTTTTGTTAAAAGAAATTAAGGAGAAACAAACTTATCTTTGATTATTGGCTGATGATTAACGTGACCATAAGGATGAACACATCAGAAACCCAATCGGTTTGATATGGGGATGAAACCCCACATCTCACGTGATCTAAACACCTCAGACCACCCCATATACGATTGTTATATTCAAACTGATAAGATATTAGCCATGGAAGGGATGAACCGATCCAGATTTGAGAGAGAGATGAGAGTGGGGCGGTGGAGATATTTTCGAGGGAAGAGAGAGAGTGTGACTCTCTGTCTTTGAGAGTTGTGTGTGTAAACACACGTATATTTACTCCTTTGTTCCTTGTTTATACCGCCTATGGGCCGGGCCGGGTCATATGACCCTTGGGCCGGTTTGTGGGTAAGGATATTGGACCCATTTTGGGCCAAGTGTATATATTAAGTTTAGTTAAAGCCCATAAAACGAATTTTATAAATTAAGGGTATAATTTAACCCGTAAAACCCGACCATTTAATAACCGACTTTTATTTATCGTACTTTTCCGTAAACGTATGGTTTCGTCAAGCACAACTAGGGTGTCGTGTCTTTTATTAATATAATTTTTCGTATCGTAACTCGATCCTCATAATTAAATAGGTCGCGGCTAGCGTAACCGTACTCTCGAGCTAATTTATCTTCGTTCTCTTTGCTGAATTACGAGGTGAGTTTATAGCCCCATACTTTACTATTTTCACTGCTTTTGGGGTGAGACATTGCTTGATTTTAACGTGTGAACACAAGTGCATTTACTGATTTATATATTAGTCTAAGTCCCACTAAAAACCCAGTTGCTTTGGCCCGTGAATCGTGAACCGTTAATTACTTTGTGTAAGCGCGAATGTTATGGATAGATCTATCGGGATTGACGTCCCTGTCTGTCTTGTCCAACAAGGGGACAAGCGGGCACAGTTTCATTTGAGTCTGAGATAGGATGTCGTGGGTTTAGGCATCTAGTTTGGGCTACATTTATATGATTATACTGCCGGTGTTGTTAACGCTTCGGTGTCACGAGCTTAGACTGTAATAAATACTTTTGGGATGACTTTGTATCTGTTATATTGTCATCACTTTTGGGAAAATCTTGTGGTTCATTAAACATTTCAAATTAACTAAACCTATGAACTCACCAACTTTATGTTGACACTTTAGCAATGTTTTTCTCAGGTATTAAGAAGGAAGATGCTAAATGAGGTCTCATGCATTGCCGTCATTTCTTTGAAACAAAGATCATTTGTACCATTTGAGAAAACTATGTTTTGTAACTGTATTCAGTTCTATGCTTCCGCACCTTGTTAAAACTATTTATTTTATTAATTACAAGTGATCTATTTTCCGAACGTCTCATTTAGAGGTCGTTCTTTGTGACTATGTGTGTATGATAATCATGACGTCACCACTCCCTTGTCGCCATTGTACTCTGATATTTTGGGAGTGTGACATATATATATATATATATATATATATATATATATATATATATATATATATATATATATATATATATATATATATATATATATATATATATATATATATATATATATATATATATATATATATATATATATATATATATATATATATATATATATATATATATATATATATATATATATATATATATATATATATATATATATATATATATATATACTTTTATCATTCCAGATTTACTGATTTTAAACATACAAAAACTTTGTTATGATTAGGGGGTCTTACCCTAACCCACCATCTTATCCCCAATGCAGATACTTACTATAATATATAAACCATCTCTCATGTTCGTTTGAATGTCCCAATGCAACCCTAAGTACCCCAAACAACCCAAAACTTAAGAAGAAAACAGGCTGATTTCAAAACTGCTTTGACCTCCGACTGTTGTAACCTATTTTTGACCCACTTTCCTAACTCCAATTTAGTTCTCGTTTCTTGAATTGGAAAGCCACTTCAATTACCTTTTCAGGGATACTTGGATAGTAAAATAAGAGTTTGTAGAACTCCTGATATGATCAAAACAATTGACTCAAAATTCTGCCCTGTTTTTAAAAACGGGTTTAATTAAATTAACCTCATTAATTACCCATAACCCCACTAATTACAAGCCCTAAACCATCCAATCATTATGAAATCATTAAAATACAGATTTCTATTTAATCCCTAACCTAAATCCATCATAAGATGATTATATAAACATTAAAAACAATTAGATTAAAAAGGGATTATGAATGTTTTACCTTTAAATTAATGGAAGATGAAAAAACCCAATTTTATGAAGAACCCTAATTCTTCTCTACAAACCGTCGATCCTTTTTTTATTATCTCCAGGGATTTATGGTTTTTGGTAGTGAATAATATAATATATAGGGCGTGGGTGAATCCTAGTCCAACCCAAACCCAACCTTCCTTTTTTAATTTTTTCCTTTTTTTCTCCTCCTTTTCTTGCGTCCAAAACCGACCTACCCTCCCCTAATTTCGTTTTTTTTCTTTTTATTATTAATATATGTATTAATAATATTAACTTAATTTTCCTTAATTTATTTCAGCTCCTAAAGCCTCCAAAACCTCAAAACCGCAAAACTAGTCAGTTTTTACGCGGATACCGTAAAAGACGTAAAATATACACTTTTATAAAAAATCTCAAATTTTGAAATAAACTTTATAACTAAGTCTAAATGACTTAAAACCATCCCTAAAAATATCCATATGCCTAATTACCTCATTCGAGACCTCTAAATGCTAAACCGTAAATCGTAAATATACGATTTTCTATAATACATATACGTATACGTAAAACCACTAAATAACACCATTTCACTTCATAGTCACTACCATGTGAGCTCATGAACATGAAATCATCACACATCGTTTCACTCACAAGGTACCCCGTACCAAAAACGATATCCAAACCACAATCCATACACACCAATTAACACATAAACACGTAAAGACACGTGACTAGCACAAAATAAAACTAAGTGACGAACCTCAAAACCAGGGTTGTCACACGCTCACATGCCCAAATATTCTAAAATGTTTAAAGATCTTCTCAGTGATAAAGAGAAACTTCTTGACATCGCTCAGTCCCAACTTAACGAGAATTGCTCCGCAGTGCTCTTAAGGAAATTACCCACCAAACTTGGTGATCCGGGTCGTTTTCTCATTCCTTGCAACTTCCCCGGGGTAGAGAATTGTATGGCCCTAGCCGATCTAGGTGTTAGTATCAACTTAATGCCTCTAAGCGCTTGGAAACATTTGTCTCTACCCGAGCTAGTCCCCACACGAATGACTTTGGAATTAGCCAACCGTACGGTTGCTTATCCGATGGGGATAGCCGAAGATGTCTTCGTCGGTGTCGAAAAATTCACCTTTCCCGCAGATTTTGTTGTCGTTGACTATGAGATGGATCCCCGTGTTCCATTAATCGTTGGACGTCCATTCTTGATGACCGGTCGCACTCTCATTGATGTAGCCACGGGCGAATTAATTATGAGAGTTGGTGACGATAAAATCGTTTTCAACATGGGTAAACTTTCTAAGCAGCCTTCTGAAAACAAGAGTGTTAATTTCTTTGACGTTCTTGATGAGGCTTGTGAAGAACATTTCAAAGGCGCTTGTAAAAGTGGTTCTTCTTCTCTTCCCATTGTTGAGACCGTTGCCTCTATTGCTCCATCACTAACTTCATTTGGAGAAAGTGATATTCTTTTGAAAGAATTTGAAGCAACTTTGGGAGATGTGGATTTGCAATATGACGATTCTCCCTCCAATTGGGATGAAGACATTCGTACCATGCAGAAACTTCTCAATGAGGACCATATTTCTCCACCATCTCCTAAGGATATCTCTATCGATGAACCGAATTTGACTACGCCTTCCATCGAAAATCCTCCGAATTTTGAGCTTAAGGACCTACCGTCTCATCTCGAGTACGTTTTACTTGAAGACAACAAGAAGTCACCCGTCATCATCGCAAAGGACTTGAAAGAAGAAGAAAAATCCCGACTTATCGCCGTGCTGAAGAATCAAAAGAAAGCGATTGCTTGGAAAATCTCTGATATTCGTGGAATTGATCCTCACTTTTGCACACATAAAATTCTCATGGAGGACGACTTTAAACCCACTATTCAAAGCCAAAGAAGGGTGAATCCCAAGATCCATGATGTTATCAAAAAAGAGGTTATCAAACTTCTTGATGCGGGAATGATCTACCCTATCTCGGATTCACCATGGGTTAGTCCCGTCCATTGTGTGCCTAAGAAAGGCGGAATCACCGTTGTGCCCAATGAAAACAACGAGTTGATTCCTACTCGTCTCGTTACAGGGTGGAGAGTTTGTATAGACTATCGCAAACTCAATGATGCTACGAGAAAGGATCATTTTCCCCTTCCTTTTATGGACCAAATGCTTGAACGTCTAGCGGGTAATGACTATTACTGCTTTTTAGACGGTTTCTCCGGGTATTTTCAAATTCCCATCGATCCTAAAGACCAAGAGAAAACTACATTCACTTGTCCTTATGGAACATTTGCTTACAAAAGAATGCCTTTCGGTTTATGCAATGCTCTTGGGACATTCCAAAGGTGTACGATGGCTATCTTCCATGACATGGTTGAAGAAACTATGGAAGTCTTCATGGATGATATCTCGGTCTATGGTGATTCTTTCTCTCATTGCCTTGCCAATTTGGAACGCATGCTTAAGCGATGTGAAGACATTCGCCTGGTTCTAAATTGGGAAAAATGCCATTTCATGGTAAAAGAAGGCATTGTGCTTGGACATAAAATCTCAAAAGCCGGTCTTGAAGTGGACCGTGCTAAAGTGGATGTCATAGCCAAATTACCTCTACCTTCAACCGTGAAGGGTGTGAGAAGTTTCCTTGGTCATGCGGGCTTCTATCGTCGATTCATTCAAGATTTTTCTAAAATCGCTCGCCCGATGACCCACCTCTTGGAAAAAGATACCCCTTTTATCTTTTCTAAAGAGTGTCTTGAATCCTTCAATCTTCTTAAGGACAAGCTAACTAAGGCACCGGTCTTGGTTACCCCCAATTGGGAGCTACCTTTTGAATTGATGTGTGATGCTAGCGACTTTGCTATTGGAGCGGTTTTGGGCTAAAGAGTGAACAAACACTTCCAACCAATCCATTATGCTAGCAAGACAATGACGGGGATCAATTGCATTATACCACTACCGAAAAAGAGCTTTTAGCTGTAGTGTATGCTTTTGAGAAGTTCCGCCCCTATCTTGTTCTTTCCACCACCATTGTCTATACCGACCATTCCGCGTTGAAGTACTTGTTAACTAAGCAAGATTCTAAGCCAAGACTTCTTCGTTGGGTTTTACTCCTTCAAGAATTCAAAATTGAAATTCATGACAAGAAGGGAGCCGAAAACCTAGCCACGGATCATCTAAGTATACTTGAGGATCCTTATCAAGGGGATCATCCGAATCAAGAGATCAATGAATCTTTTCCCCTTGAGACCTTAATGTATATCAATTCCAATCTTGATGACACCCCGTGGTTTGCGGACATTGCAAACTACTTAGCGGGTGGTATTCTCATCGAAGGTTTAACATCCCAACAAAAGAAGAAGTTCTTTAAAGATGTTAAGACTTACTTTTGGGATGACCCTTATCTCTTGAAACAATGTGCTGATCTGATTATTCGTCGGTGTGTTGATGGACCCGCAGCTTTAGACATTCTCGAAGCTTGTCATAAAGGACCCACCGGTGGTCACTTTGGTCCCAACTACACCGCGAAGAAAGTATTTGATTCGGGATTCTATTGGCCCACCATTTATCGTGACACTCACGAGATGGTTAAAAATTGTGATGCTTGCCAACGCCAAGGCAAAATCACACATAAAGATGAGATGCCTCAAAATTTCATACAAGAATGTGAAGTCTTTGACGTATGGGGTATCGACTTTATGGGGCCATTTCCATCATCTAAAGGGAACAAGTACATCCTCGTAGCCGTTGACTACGTTTCTAAATGGGTTGAAGCCAAGGATCTCCCTACGAACGATGAGAGGGTGGCTATGAACTTTTTAAATCAACTTTTTGCTCGATTCGGTGTTCCTTGTGCTATAATCAGTGACCGCGGGAATCATTTTTGCAATGATCAATTTGCACGAGTCATGGCTAAGTATGGTGTCAATCACCATCTTTCCACAGCTTATCATCCCCAAACGAATGGTCAAGCTTAGATATCTAACCGTGGATTAAAGCGAATTCTTGAGCGTACTGTGGGAGAGCATCGTGCCTCGTGGGCTGATAAGTTAGATGATGCTTTGTAGGCTTTCTGTACCGCTTATAAGACCCTGATTGGTTATACACCTTATCGTCTTGTATACGGGAAAGCATGTCGCCTCCCTATCGAGCTGGAACATAAGGCATACTGGGCCTTGAAGTGGGCTAACTTCGACATCAACAATGCCGGCGATCTTCAGAAGATTCAACTCAACGAGCTCAACGAACTAAGGAATGAAGCTTATGAGAACTCATTGATCTACAAGGAGAAGACGAAGATCATCCATGATTCAAGGATTAAGAACCGAGAGTTCTACGTTGGTGATCAAGTTTTACTCTTTAACTCTCGGTTGAAGATCTTCTCGGGAAAGCTGAAGAGCCGCTGGTCTGGTCCATTCACCGTCGCCAAAGTCTTCCCATATGGCACCATTGAGCTTTCTCAGCCAAATGGGCCAAATTTTAAGGTGAATGGCCAGCGTGTGAAGTTGTACTTTGGTGAGGACATCTCTCATGAGATGATTCTATCCCTCACCACGTTTCCCTTGAACTAAGTTCTGTGTCGAGTTAGGCTCGTGACTCGGTTAACAAAAACAAGCGCTTCTCGGGAGGCAACCCGTGATCTATCCTTTACCGTTTTCATAATAAGTGTAGGGGAGCCTCGTATGTGTTTGTTGTCTTGTTTCTTCTTATGTGCAGGGATTTAAGCTTCAAAGATCCATTCTCGATGACTTTTGACGAACCGTGATCCCGTGTACCCTTCTTCCTGGTTCTATCCTAAAACTGTCGTGATTCAATATTTCATATCTTATATGATTCACATTAAAATCACTATAGTTGTCCTTTCCTTAGGAAGATTTAAACAAAGTGCACAATGTCATAAAGTGTAGGGGAGTTTACTCCCACATGCTTAAACATTGAGGACAATGTTTATATCAAGTGTAGGGGGGGACTTCTATCAAAGTAAGTGGTCTTTTCCATGAATTTGTCCTCATTTAAACCGGAAAATTTGATTTTTCGACATTTTTCAAAATTTTTAATCTATTTTGGCCTAGTAGTTTTTCCTTTGTTATCGTTATTTACTTTCTTTGCTAGAATAAATTTTCAATGAAGTGGTTTTAAATTTTTCAAAGTCATGAATATTTTGACTCAACCCGAGTTTACTTATCTAAGTTTACTCTAGCTAGTATCCTTAATGTGTTTAAGTCAAGTTTTGCTAGGCTTTTATATAGGGAACTTTAAAACGCGAAAGTCTTAACTCTCACGGGTTAAGAACAAGATATTTTCGCAAGTTCCTATAATTGATCCTAGAGAGTTGTTTATCAAGGGAACTTTAAAACGCGAGTTCTAAACTTGAAAAAGTTTAAGAGCTTGCAAGATCCTATAGATGACTCGAAAACCCAAAACTTTGATTTAGTTGGCTAAGCATCCATGAGTCTCATTCCTTGAGATTTTAAATTGTGAAGAACGAGAGATGATAGAGTCAATTATAAGTTTGGTATTCTTTCGTGAATTTATGTGAGTTGATTATAAGCCTATTCTCCCATCGCTTGCTAATAAATTTATTTGCAATAAATAAGGTTGTACGATTTGAAAAGTTACTTAGCTTCTAGCACAAGATCGTTTAAAAATTGCTCGGTATTAATTAGAGTTCATAGCCAAGGCATAACTTATTGAAGCGGGATGAGAAGATTGGCGAGTCCGAAAAGGCCCTAGCAAGGCATGAGGGCTACATTTTGTTGCTAAAGATCTAAAAGTGATGTGAAGAATCATTTATCGAAAATCAATATGATGGATCGAGACACACGACGAAAAGCAAATACTCCCCAAAAGATCATGGAGAAGTCTATCCAAAAAGGCCCTAACAAGGTATGAGGATAAATAGATCCAAGTCCTAAAAGGAGGCGGATCGTTGTATATCAAAGTCCAAATTAAAGATTGGAGAAAAATGAAGAAGTCGTGGTCCAAAGATGAAGAATCTCTCAAAACTTCAAGTGAAGAAATTCCTATTATGAAGAGAAGAACATAATTTCAAGAACGTCTCTCAAAGATTTGAAGTATGAAGTCGCTGCCAAATATCGGTCCGAGAAAGGTCTCAAATCGTGAAGCGAGTTATGCCAAGATATGAACTTTATGAGGTCCCGAGAAGCAGTTTTAAAAGATTTTGTCCTTTAGCTAACTATTGATTAAATCGTCCTACTTTATTTTCAACCTAATAAACTATCGAAATAAGTCAAACAATGCATCCTCGTGATCATTCAAGACAACAATAAAATATAAGCGATACACCTAGGAATAAGGGAGTCTAAGTGAATAATTGGGCCACATGAGTTCGTGTTAGTTTGCTAACTTATAATAACAATGATCTCGTTTTTAAGCTTGGTATGGGGAACGCGAAACTTGAGGACGATGAAAATTCATGACAGCCAAAACCCCAATGTAAGTCTTTGATTTCTTACTTGTTTTGTTCTTTTAGTCTCCATAGTTTTTAGTATTTAATAAAGGCCAAGGTGGGTTATTTATGATGAGAAATGTAATATGTGCTTTGAAATTAATGCATTGCATGAGGGCATTGCAATGGTCAAGTGTAGGGGATTTAATAAGTGTGAAAACACTTATCCTTTTACAACTTATTTCCAATAATAATAAGACCAAAACGTGTATTTTATGTCATAAAAGTCGGAATTATGCGTGGTTTGTGTTTTTAATGTGTTTTAGGACCAAAAGATGCAAAAGGAAGAAAACATGGGCTATCACGGGCTTTTATCGAAGAAAAAGACTAAAGACGAAGTCGAAAGATCGAGAATGCAAAAAGAACGGAAGTCCAAGGCCTATTCTGAAGAATTATCAAAGAAAAAGTCTAAAGACGGAAGTTTAGTGAAGTCAAAGAACTCAAGTCTAATTATAGAAGAAAATTATAAGACAAGTTCAACTTATATCGACAAATCCCGAGACGACGTCGAGAAAGACAGAGAAATTAAATCGAGTCGAGACGAGAAGAAAGAAAGAAGAAAGCTTAAGCACTTAATCTTCCCACCTCATATAAATACCCTCCTAATATGTCATTAGGAGGGTGGTTAGTTATTAGAGTTTTTAGTTAATTGTTTTAGTTTTTAAGTGTGTTTTCATTTTCTCTCTAGTTTTTCTTTTAAGCTTATTAAATCTTTACTTTAATCTTGTAATCTTTTGATATTAATCTTTAATCAATCAAGCTTATTTCCTTAATTCTCAGTCTACCTTTCTTAATCTTTTTCTTAATCTTGATAATCATGTAGTTAATTTTAAATTTTGTTGATGATTTGATTGTGTAGCTTATTTGGTTGTGCTTATAAAATTGGTGATCTTGAAAGTTTTAGATTAAAAGTGCTTATTTTCTTAATTTCTATGATTAATTGTTCTTAAAAATAAGTTGATTTTGGTAAGTCTAATATTTTGATAAAAAGTGCTTTTTGGTTTATAGCTTATTTAGTGTTTTAAAAGTTTTTAAATTCTAGCTTATTCACCTTTTTCTAAAATCATTTTGGTTTAGCTTTTGGTAAAGTGCTTATTGATTTTTGGCTTATTGTTGCTTATTCCTAAGTTTTCTTGTTTCGGAATTTTTCTAAAACCCCTTTATTCAGGATAAGCTCTCGAATTGTATTATTCCGAATAGTCACTTTAAAATTATTCCGGATAAGGGTCATAAACCTCTTATTCCGGATAAGCCTCAGTAGCAACATTCCGGATAAGCACATTATTCAGTTATTCCGGATAAGAGTAGGAATTGTGTATTCCGGATAAGGTAAGTTAGACTGATTCCGGATAGTGGTGTATTCAAACATTCCGGATAAGGATCATGTTTAGGTATTCCGGATAAGGGTTCGTGTTGGTATTCCGAATAGCGCTCATCTCTACATTCCGGATAAGCATCATTTCAGTAATTCCGGATAAGCATTTCTAATTATTCCGGATAAGCCTAAGAAGAATTATTCCGGATAAAACACTCGTGAAGATTCAGGATAAGCACACGGATTCGATATTCCGGATAACAATTTATTCTGGATAAGCATCTTTATTATTATTCCGGATAAGCAGTAGTGTTTATTCCGGATACAAGGTATAATATTATTCCAGATAACAAGCTGGCAAGATATTCCGGATAAGGGTGTTGTCTTCATTCCGGATAACATTCCGGATAAGGGTCGGTTATTTCCAGTTTTTAATTTAAACTTTATTTTTCCCGCCTTTTTACTTAGCTTTATTCTAACTTGTCTCATTTTTAGTTTAAATCTTTAAAGTTTACATTTTTATAAGTTTTAATCATTTACTTTTCAAGTCTTTAAAGTCTTCATTTTTAGTTTAAATTTTCAAGCTTTCATTTTTATTTATTTACTCAACGATATTTTCACTTTTAGATCAAAATAGATAATCAAACCTTTTATTTTCCACCAAGAACGACTGAGTCGCACTTTTAACCGAAAATCAATTCGAAAAGATCGGAACAACGAACTTTCATACGAGGCTAAAACCTTGTATTAATTATTCTCTCCATGTTTCATCACTAATTTCACAAAAAAATCAATCACATGCAATATTTAAGGGGGAGAATAGTGAATAAATGTGTTCAAAATGTGTCATCTTGGATAATATCTTTGATATAAGTGCTTTCTCTTTCTAATATGTGCAAAAACCTTTCCGTTTATGATGCACACATGTAGGGGGAGAGTTTTGGTGATATAGAAAACTTTCAAGGTGTAACATTGATTTCATCAACACCTTGATTGCCTTTTCAATATGTTTTCCTGGTTACGATATCTATATCCTTCAACACAATTATTCACGACGATATTTGTGACAACCGTGGTTTTGAGGTTCGTCACTTGGTCTTATTTTAAGGTTAATTTATGCGTGACTATGTGATTTGCGTGTTTACATGTTATTTTACGTGAACGAGGTTGGTGTGGATATCGTTTATGAGTATAAAGTACTCATAAGTAAATCGAGGAACGGTTATTTCATGTTCATGAGCTCACAAATTAGTGACTATAAAATGAAATGGTGTTATTTTGGTGTTTTACGTATACGTATAAGTATTATAGTAAATCGTATTTTTCTTTACGATTTGGGGTTTAGCATTTAGAGGTCTCGGGTAAGGTGTTTAGTCATGTGAGTATTTTTCGGGATGGTTTTAAGTCATTTAGGACTTAGTTATAAAGTTTATTTCAAAATTTAAGATTTTTTTAAACTGTATATTTTACGTTTTTTTGGTATACGCGTAAAATTGACTAGTTTTACGGTTTTGAGGTTTTGGAGGTTTTAGGAGCTGAAATAAATTAAGGTATTATTAATAACATAAATAATAAGTAATAAAAAAGAAAATAAAAATAAAAAAAATATATATATGGGTCGGTTAGGGCCGAATAAAAAGAAAAAAAAAAGAAAAAAGGAAGGTGGGTTGTATTGGGCTAGGATTCTTGGAGAAAAACTATATATTGACTTTTATTATATCATAACTCTCATAAATCCCTGGAGAATTATTAGAGTCGACGGTCACATCAAAAAAATAGGGCTTCTTCATAAATTTGGGGGTTTTCATAAATCAAAGGTAAATCTTTATAACCCTTTTTAATTGAAGTGTTTTTAATTCTTTCTCAATCATCCAATAATAGATTTAGGTTAGGGTTTGAATTAAAATCTGTATATATATATGATATTATAATGATTAGATTAATTGGAGATAATTATTATACATGGTGATGGTAATTAATTAAGCTAATTGTGTTAAATTCGTTTTTAAAAACTGGACATAATTTTATGTCACTTGTTTTGATCATATCTAGAGTTCCACAAACCCTAATTTTGCGATCCAAGCATCCCTGAATAGGTATTTGAAGGGGCTTACAAATACAAGAAACGAGAACTAAATTGGAGGTCGGGAGGTGGGTCAAAAACAAGTTACAACAGTCGGAGGTTAAAATAGTTTTGAAATTAGTCGGGTTTAATTTAATGTTTTTAGGTGATTGAGGTAATTAGATGTACATTTGAACCCTCTAATGAGCATGGGAGTTGGTTTATATATTAAATAAGTGGCCTGGAGGAGGGCTAAGCAAATGGGTTAGGGTAAGACCCCCTAATCATAACAGATTTTTTCTATGTTCAAAATCGGTAAAATGCGGATAGGAAGAAGTATATATATATATATATATATATATATATATATATATATATATATATATATATATATATATATATATATATATATATATATATATATATATATATATATATATATATATATATATATATATATATATATATATATACATATATACATATATATATATATATATATATATATATATATATATATATATATATATATATATATATATATATATATATATATATATATATATATATATATATATGTATATCGGGGCCTTAACAGTAGCTTTAAGGTTGGGGCAAAAGGGAGGAGTTAGCTAACATATGTAATAGCATAGGGTTTCCTTTACAGAGATCATGGGTATGGTTAGGTGGGTGTTTGGCTTATAGTTTGGAGACCTAAAATCCGGGACTGTTTTAGGTAAAATGTTAACGAGATGGGTTATGAAGTAAACTAAGTTAAGGGCTTTATAGAGGGGTGTAATGAGATGCTTAGAGCATATAAATGAGGTATATATATGGGAGATTGTTAGATGTTCATCATAGGTTGATAAGACATTTTAGTGTTTGGTTCATGTTTTGATTGTGTGCTTTTATTTGTTAGCTTTTTGCTAGTGCGCGGATTTTTGGAGAAGCTCAATCAGGAGAGTTTCATAGTCCCATATCTTTTAATGATTTTGAATTCCAGATGGGACGGAAGAGACACTCGTTATGGTTTTGTAAATTGTTGCTGTGAATGTTTTATGATTGGTGATGGACTTGTGTGTACTTATTTGATTAACTACTAATTGATTCATGATTGTTTTATGATTTGACTTGGTACCAAGGGGATGTTGACAAGGCGGGGCCTTGGGATTGGTTCATAGGTGTATGGGTGCCTATGGGACCATAGTTATTGGTAAGGCTGGGAGCCTTAGAAATTGTGGTTATTGGTAAGGCTTGGTGTCCTAGAATTGTGATTGTATGGTTAATCTTGAATGGTAGTTGTTAATGCATAATTGTAACACATTGTCCATATGTTCTTTTATTGATGGTTGTTATTCACAGCTTAGAACTATTTAGGGGTTGGAGTCTAAACCTATGACTCTCACCAACATTATGTTGACGTGTTTTAGTGTCTCTTTCAGGTGATAAAGTGGTTAAGCGTGAGAACATATGTGGCTAGGATTGGAGTCGCGTAGGAATGCATTTAGAAGGAGATCCTCGTTCCTTCTTAGTTTATTTTTCTGTTTGTTTCAATAAGTGATACTATGAACCTATATGTTGATTTGTTTGTGTTATTTGTTTTTCTTGGGTAAGAGGTAGGACTGTTACCTACTTACCTAGACTCCAACATTGATGAGATATTGTCATGACCTTGTGTCACCTTTTATGACATTTCTAATTCATATAGTTCTCTCTATGGACACGCTATTGTTGTGATTATATCCATGCGTCGCGTCCCATATTCCGCCATGGTGGGGTGTGACAGAATGGTATCAGAGACAATGGTTATAGAGAATTAGGTTTTCTAGTCTAGTAACCTAGTCTATAGCTTAAGGGTCCCTACATATAGGCGTCATAGGAGTATGTGTGCATTTTATATTAATTAAAGTTTTTTTGGATGTTATTGGTTTTTACTTGCGATGTTTGTTAAGTTTTGACTAGTATGGGTTGAATCATAGTAGTTCATACTTAGCCACATGTTATTTTCTTTTTGGGGTGTGACTAGTGCTGGTTGAACCATAATCATCCACGCTAGTCATTGTCGTATTTTGCTTAAATTGTACATTATAGTACATAATTTGGTACATGGTAGTTTCTATCTTTTGTTGGGTTATTTTATGTACCTGAGGTATAGTATTTTTATTTTGATGTTTAAGTCATGTTCCCTAAGAATCATGTGGTGGTTCGAGTTATTAGGAGTAGATGGATATGAAGGATTTTAAGCTGTTTCCACTCTTATGGGCGACATGACTTATAACTGATTATGTTTTCATTTTGGATTTAGTCTATGCTGTTTTAGCTAGACTATGGATTTATGTATTTCAAGAGTTTGACTATGTTATTTTAATGGATGGAGTTTTGGACTTTTTTTGGTTATGTGGTTATGAGCTTATGTGAGTAGATGGATATATGTGTTATGTGTTGTATTAATTCCTATAAGTGTCATCATAGGAAGGAGTTCATGGGGAAGGGTAATTGTATAAGTATGGTGGCGAACATAGTTATACAAGTACCACAACGTCAATGGATTCCTAAGTATGATTGCATGAAAGAGGGTTAGTACATGCTTGTATAGTAGATGTTAGATGGATTTAAGTATATGTATCCCGATATGCATATATATGTATGATCCCCTACAATTATCGATTGTATCCTTAGGAGGGTGGCTAGCTCGCTTTTTTTTGATATTAAACCTCTGTTGTAGCGTATTCTTTGAGTTTTGTATTTCACGTGTACGTTTTAAAATGGTGTTCTTGGTTTTAAGTCTATTGAAATAACTTGGGATTTCTTTTGAGATAATGAAATCTTTTGTGTTGGGTCTTACATTGTTTTGGTCGGTATAAATTGAAAAAAAAGGGACTTGGAAATCTACTATAGAGTTAGATAGTTGGTTGTATTCGGTAAAATAAGGGTAAGGTGTTGGAGTCGTGTTTGAAACAAGATGTAACATAAGATTTTTTTAATCAACACTTATTTATTTCAAATTCTAAAAGACTTTCTTTAAAATAAAGCGAAATAAAATTTCTTTCTACTTAAATAGTTTATATAAGTGAGCTTAATCAATATACGTCATTTATAATTATTTATGTAAGACTAAAAAAAGTTCATGAAAATTTCACATACATTTATTTCTTTTCATTTAAAAAGGATTACGTTAATTACTAAGAGGATTCTTTAGTTAAAAAAAACAACTAGTATAAAACTGTTTTGGTCATAAATTGTTCGTTTTAAAGCTTTTTGGGTGATTCAAAAGCCTAAAATTATGTACTCGGAATGTACTTTTCAAATATTTGGTATGTATAGTCATGGGGTGTCAGTAGCTTGATCGAAATTTTGGTACAAGTGACGGGTTCAAGGTTGAGTTTTGAATAGTAGTTTTTTTATGATTTAGGATGCACGGGATACCTAGTCTTTGAGTTGGGTTTTGAGATCTTCTAGAAGGTTGTTTATAGATTGTTTGAGTCACATAGATGTGGTGAGGAAAGAAAAAAAAATATTCTTTTGGAAAAGTCGATCTTGTGCACGGTTTAAATAATATGTCGCGGGGCATAAGATGTTTTGGTTGCCATTAAGTGTTTCTTGGATCATTTTTCGTTGTCATGAGTCATTTGAATTGGCACATGTTTGAGTTTTCCTTTTGAGTTTTCGTGGTTTTGGTCTGTTTTAACTCGTGCACGTGAAATGTCGTTAGTTATCAGTGGGTTTGATTCATTGATCGTATCTAGTGGATTTAGGATGTAGTTTTGGGTTCTTATTGATTGGGAGCGTTGAGGTAGACATATGAAAGACTTGGTCGCGCCTACACGATTAAGTAGGTGGCCCTGAGAGAATGGTCGGAATGCCCTTAGTGGGGATGAAAGAGTTAAAAGTTCGTAGACGAACTAATGTGGTCATGAGGTCTCTTAGGAGTGCCATGGGAGATGAATAGAGATTTGTATAATGTATGGATACTGGCACAAGTAACGCGCCATAGAGAGTGTTGGAAGGGTATATAATACCTCAAAGGTATTTATAATTGTTCGTAAGGCATGTAAGTTTTCCAAAAATTTCCTGAGATTTAGTAGGTTTGCCTATTACTGTGAGGTAGAACCATAAATAGAGCAAGTAGGAGAAGTGAGAGGAGTTGTAGTTAGTGCCTTTCCAAGGAAATTGTTGATGGAATGATTTTAAGAGCAAGAGTTGTTAGAAATTGCAACAGATGCAAGGTAAAATTTGAGTTGCTTAGTAGTAGATTGGCTGTGAAAAGCGGTTGAGTGGTCTGATAAGAGGAAGTATTGGTCTTTTAGAATACGTGTAGATTTTCGCGAGTAGAACGAGGTAGAAATTTATTCGTATTGCTTCTAAGAGAGGGTGCAAGGAGGATGTAGTTGAAACTGCTAAGGATGTTGTATGAACGCTTTTGGTTTACGGTTATGATTTTGGCTTCGCTGAGGCGCTAGCAGTTTTGATAAAGTCATTATAAACGAGTTGTCATCGGGAGCATCGACGACATCTTGATCTACTCAAATCTAAGAAGGAGAGTGAGGCGAATTATGAGTTGGTTTTGGAGTTGTTAGGAAAGGGAAATATACGTGAGATTTTCAAGTGTGAGTTTTAGGATTAAGTTGGCCAGGATGAGTAGTTAGAGATGATGGCATATTGTGGAACCAGCAAGGGGCAAAGTGAAGAAGGGTGAGGAAGCGTTTTGGAGGCTGAAGAGGTGGATTGGATAATGAGCAGATCTTGGAATTATCAGAAGGACTGGATGAATTCGCGAAGCATGACGATACGTGGAGCAAGGATTTGGATGTATACGAGAACAACAAAGAAAGGCGGTTGTTTATACATTGTGGGAACTAAAGATTTGGAAGAACTAGATAGACTTAGTTAGTGGAGCTGGATTGTTATATCTGCCTAGAATGCTAGAGGCATTTGGGGTACGAGACGTAGAGAATGATCTATACAGATCATGAACGTCTCCAACACATATTTAATCATCTTGATTGAACATTTGGAAAAGGTGATGGGTGGAGTTAAGTGATGAAAAAAATTGCAAGGCCAAGTACCATCTGGGAAAGGCAAGCATGGTTAATGAGACATGGAATAAGAAGAATGAAGTGAAGCTGAGACGAACTTGAACTATATGGATGACGTATTAGGGTGGTTTGGATGAAGGATGTAGGTTGCACGAGTTGAGTTGTCTAAAGCAGAGAACGCGTCAACAAGTATGTTGCGTGGCTTGGAAAATCATATGGAGAAAAGGGACGTAGACTATACTTCCTACATAGATAGGAGTAGCTTAGAAAGGGCGATGTAAGGACGAAGTTGGTGAAAGGGATACATAATGGGGTGGAGGAATAAGTACGACGAGAGTTGGGTGATAGTCGATAGACTGACTAATTCATCTCATATCTCAAGAGGAATGAGAAGTCACGTAGTTGAGAAGTTGGAAGGATTGCGTACGGATGTGATGGAATAGAGGGTTTTGCGTAAAAGTTAGCCTAATATGTATGGAATGCCTTATGAAGGATTTTGGCAAGGGAAGTGATTGTAGTGTTTTTGTACCCTTTAGGAAAAGGATGACAAATAGTGGAAGTATTAAGTGTCGGTTTAGGAAAACCGAGCACTAATGACCAAGCAAGTTCGTTTCCCAAGGAGGCAAGTGCGTTGTGTTGAGAGTTGATTTTGTTTGTGATTATATTGATTGAGAAAGAAATGGGATTAGAAGAGAAAGACGGTTACGAAAATTAATTAAACTACGACGAAAAAGGCGTAAACGTAAAACCGTAAATAGTGCCAAAATTAAAATTTTAACCTAAAAATTTCTAAAAAATTACTAAAAATCCCAAATAATATTCTAAGAGTTTACAAAAAATCCAAACTTGCCAAAACCTTTTAATTAATTAAATAATGACTTTTTAATGCTAATTAAAGCCCTAAAAATCACTTTTAATTATTAAAAAGCCCTAAACAAGATTTTATAGTTTGTAAACCTCAAAAATGACCTAATTAAGCTAAAAACTATTTTTAAAAATTTTAAAACCAAATTAAACTATTTTTTAACACTTAAAAACTATTAAAATGTATTAAATCTTAAATTAAATCTAGAAATTAATTGAAAAGCCTAAAAATTAATTGGAAAGTGAAAAAATTCCTAATTTAATGTCTAGAATCTAGGAAAAATGAAAAAAAGTTAAAAATAAAACTTTTAATTTTTATGAATAAAATAATATTAAAATATTGAAAAAAATAAAAAGTTCAAAAATAAATTCTAAAAAATTCTCAAAAATCCTAAATATTCTAACTAAGATAAAAAAGTAAATTAAAGCTCCTAAAACCTCTTAGTTAATTTTATATTAATTTTTAAAGTTCAATAAAAAACCTAAAATCAAATAAAATCAAAAATTAAAGTTTTTGAAAACTTTATGATATGTAAACCTCAAAAATATAAATTCAAACTTGAAAACTATTTTTTGGATTTTTTAACTACTTTTTACTATTTTTAAATTACTTTCTAAAAATAAAACCAAAAATAATCCTAATAAATAAAAGAATAATGGGAAAAATAAAACTTTTAAACAGAAAAGTCTGGAATACTAATCAAAACCTAGGAAAAATGAAATAAGCCAAAAATTCTTAATAAATAAGCTAAAAATAACCAAATAAGCTACGGCTTATTAATATAAGCCAAAGTCAAAACACCCTTAAGTAACTAATGAAACGAATCTTGAATGTAAAAACTCATCTAGATCACTGGTAGAACCCCTCACTCCTGAGCTGCAGGTCGGGGGTTCGAGTCCAGGCAGGGTGAAGTTTTTACAAATATTTTTTTTTCTTTTTAAAACTTAATCAGTAACTTATCTAAGCTTAAAAACACAAATCCAAAACCACTTTTAATCAAGGTTAAGCAAACTGAAAGCAAAAATGTGACCAGTTCATGTGTTCTTTCTGAACAAACACAAGTGAAAGTTTACACTTGTGTAATGAGTCCAAGAGGAGCTTGGATGTGATGTTCTTGTGGATGTTTTTGGATAAACAAGGCACCCCTACACTCTTTGGAGTGTAGGGAGTCAATATTAAGCAGAAATCAAACACCTTTAGCACAAAAATTTCACAAAGAAAGCACACCTAAGCAATTCAATGTTGCTGATGCAAATGACTAGACCTGGGGGCTTTCTAGCTAGATTACAAGCACACCAATGAGATTCAAAGGCTCATATTATGCATACACATTCACCAAAAGATCAACAAACAACCTGCAAACCTAGAATAACCTATACTCTAGCAGATTTCACAAATCAAGAGCAAAATTGCATGAACATACACAGAAAAATTGATTAAGCAGATTTAGGCTAACTTTTTCACTTTTTCACACTTAACTTGCTTCTAACTTGAACCAAACCTGAAATAATCTCACTTAAAACTTATCACTACCCTATCCAAGCTATCTAACACGTTTTCAACTACCAAATCCTACAAACTCTCTTTGTAAAACTTAAATCCAAACACCCCTTTTAAAATCTATTTTCAAATTTTTTCAAACAGAATCATTTAAAAACACTCTCCACTTGATTCTATAATCATCTAACATGCATACAATCACTACTTGATCAATTTCAAACCATCTTAACAACACTTAAGCAGGTTTTCATGCAAATCACATAATCCACAAACTTTTTCAGAAACTTAAAAATGAAAAAGGAGAATAAGAGCTACCTTGTTGGGCTTACTTCCAAGCCCAACAGTGGCTGATAAGCCACCTCCTACAAGCCCGGGCTTGTGCTGAGGTTTATGATCAAGTAAGCAAAGAAGAGAAAGATTGGAGGTGGTCACTGTTGACACACACACCTTAATATCTTCAAAATGGAATGGCTATTTGATCCCTGCTAAGAGAAAAGAGGACTACAATGTTTCTGTATCACACAACAAATAAGCCTCAAACAAGCTTATCAATTAAGCTGATTTTGGCTTATTTGAGAGAAAAAAATGAAAACTGATATATATTTTTTTCTTAGTAACTTTTTCCAAACCAAATCAACAAAAACTTTACTCTTCACATAAGCTTGATAATCAATTGGATTATCAGGCTTATGATATTTAGCTTAAAGCTTTTGGACAAATTTTTAAAACTTAACAAATTTAGTAACCAACTGAACTTAAAACTTGAAAATAAAACTTGGAAATGTAAATTGCATAAATGTAAATGTTGTCCTTTTTGCTTCTCATCAACAATACAACACCCTTTTCATTTCATAAGAAAAGTGGATTTACAGGATTTTGACAAAACGGAGAAGAAAGAACAAAAACTAAGCTAAGCCCTATTGCCCTTTATATAGGGTCACAATGGTTCTAGAAAGCTGAAAAGAAAGCTAAACCCTAATGCTGAACTTCCTCAAATGCCCTTGGACGATTCCCTGAATATGCCCATTTGATGCTCAATTTTGAATTCGTCAAACACCCATGTGAATTTCTTGGACATTTGTGAAGATGCCAGAGGTGTTAAAATGATCTAGGACGTCCATCTTAGCTTAGGAAGCACGAAATTCGTTGGATTGCTGTCAAGGCTTGTCTTGGAGTAGCAGGGGAGCCACGTGGGGGACCCATGAGTCATGTGTGAGGGTTTTTGGGTTGTGGGTTTGGATGAGAGTGACATGAATCAAGGATCTGGAAATAATCAATCCATAACCCTTTGATTTGTTGCTAATTGGTGATTAGGGTTTATAGGTTTAAGAGATTAGCAGGTTGAGGTTTTGATTCGTTTTGGGGATTAGTTTTTTAAAAAATCTGTTTCCCCCACTTTAAGTAATTAAATGCGTTTAATTAAAGTGAGTGGGTTCAAAAAGGTTTTGTGGTAGGGTTAAAGAGTTGTGGACTGGTTTGTTTAAATAAAATGGACTGGTGGGGGTGATGTGTCACATTTTGGTTGGGTGGTGGATTTTGATTGTCTGGCAGAAACACCCCCTGAACTCCTTCTTTCTTGTCTCTTTGTATGAAAACTTCATCAACGCCCAAAATGCATGTGACAACTTTGGCAAAGTTGTCAAATTTGGCACAACAAGTTTTAAAACTTGTTTTAAGGACTAAACATGCAATTTCTTCATTTTCCAAGGACTGATTTTAACATGTCTTCTTTCTTCAAGGACTTGACTTGTTTGTTGACTTCTTGGAGGACCATATTTGACAATTTAGATTTGTTGAGGGACTAAATTTGCCAATTCTTCAAAGTTAAGGGTCCTTTTTGTAATTTTGACAAACTTAGGGACCAAACTTGTAATTATGAAGATACAAGGGTATAAACTGTCAATCCTTCAAACTTGGAGGACCAATCTTCAATATTCTTCAAATCTTCAAGGGTTTTCTTTTGGAAAATTCCTCACTAGGGCTTGGTTCATCGTGCGGCTTCGTTTCCCGTGTTCGTTTTTGCATGATTCTTGTGATCTTTTGTCATTTTCTCAATATCCGTACCTAAAATACACAAGCAACAAACACAAGCATATATTTGGGTATTTTGATGATATTTAATGCATTTTAAGTCCAAAAAGAACGATGAGACCATGTATAAAAGCCGTCTCATCACTCCCCCATACTAAACCATTGCCGTGCCCTCACGCAATGCTGGAACAAAGTATCGTAGCACTTCCAAAATTCATTTTATTCACTTTATTGAACGATAAACTAGCTACACTACTACTATTACTACTACTTTGTGTTATAGACATAATGTATGATTTTCATCGCAAAATGGGACGTTTAGGTTCATAGAATAAGAACACGTGAATGCTTCGTTAGAAATAATTTCATCGTCCTCGATTTTCACCCTAATTCCATGCTAAGCGTGCAACGAGATCATTGTCATTATAAGTTAGTAATGCTAACACTACTCATATGCCCTAATCACGTACTTATCCTCCCATTATTCCTAAGTTGTATCTCTTATATTTTATGATGTCTTGAATGTTTCACGAGGATACATTGTTTGACTTATGCGATAATAGAGATTTAGGTCTAAAAATAGAGTCCTAACGGTGTAACTAAGACCATCAAATCAATAACCCCTTCTAATAGACGACGATGTTAAAAAATTAAGTTGACAAGAAGAATCGATAAACACGGTTTTATAACGGTTTTGAACATGAGACTTATTACCAAGACTTTTATATGCCCCCTAACGGAAGGGCCTTATTATCTTTGGTTTACCTCCATCTTTTATTCAACTTCGCCAAGAAGCTTTTATTATGACTTCGGTCTTGCCTTGCCTTTTATTATCCGCCTCATCGGTGGTTTTATTAGCCAAAGACGTATATCCTCACGCTAAAGCGAATTTTGGATCTTTAAAGCTTCGAAGATTAAGGCTTGATTCACTTTCAATTTTTGCATAGATTTTAGGCCTTGTGGGGCTTCAAATTGTTTGCTAGATTTAGGTGAGCACTTGAAATCTTATTATTGGGTGAAGCTTTTGATTATTCGGGTGCCAATACTTCAAAACCGTGACGCTGGCGATACCTTAATGTCTTCCCAATTTAATTACACGGAAGCTACTAGAAAAGACTAGAAACCCAACAATCAAAACTAAACCGCTAAATCAATATTTATTAAGAAAAAAATATTTACAAGCGAAGGGAGAATAAGCAAACAACGAGAACACATGAGTTTTTGAAAGAATACGAGTACTCTACGTTTAGCATAGTAACTTATAATTAACTCTATCATTTCTCGTCCTCATTTAAGAGACTTAGCCTAATGTGTAGTTAAGGAATCAAAGCTAAGTGCTCAACACGCACGGTCGAGTCAAAAATTACTCTCATTCTCGCCATCGGAAAATCTACATTCGTGTCTTCAAACACTTATAAAAATGAGAAAATTTTTTAAAATTTGGCCATTTTTAGCCTTATTTTGCAAGAAAACGATAAACAAAACGATAAAATTTGGAAAGCGTGAAGGTTTGGCAAGGCAAGTATCTATTCACCCCCCCATACTAAAGTTAAACATTGTCCTCAATGTTTCGATTCTAGGGGTGCAAACACCCCCATACTAGAGACGTAGTCGAATGCCTAATCTAGCATGGAAAAGGGTGTAACCGTTAAATTTAAAGCCGTTTATGAAGTGTGCTAAAAACCTAAGGTTAGAACATCAAAAGGATATCATGGATATTGAGAAATGTCTCCAAAGAAAACGATCGAGTGCTCCCATAAAACGAACACGAGAGGCTCCAATCGTGAAGATCATGATCTAAAAACCACATATCACAAACAACCACGGAACAAAGGTTGGAAGGGCACGAATCCCCACACGTAAGCTACATTAGACTAAGAAAGCGATAATATGTACATAGGATAAGCATGAGACTCCCCCACGAGGTACCTCGTTTTTGATTACCGAGTCATGAGCTCGACTCGATCCCCTCAATACTAATTATCATTGGGGAAGGTGACTTGGTCGAGGTAGTTTAAGGATGGAACTTCCCCACCAAAGTAGTGCTTCAACCTATGTCCATTCACCTTGAAGTTAGGACCATCATCTTGAGCTAGCTCGATGGTCCCATACGGAAATACTTGAGTCACGGTGAATGGACCGGTCCAACGGGATTTCAATTTACCGGAAAATATTTTCAATCTTGAATTAAAAAGTAAAACTTGATCCCCAATGTTAAAAACCCGGTTTTTAATTTTTGAATCATGCAACTTTTTAGTTTTCTCTTTGTAAATCAATGAATTTTCATAAGCAATGTCCCTCAATTCATCCAATTCATTTAATTGCATTTTCCGGTGTTTTCCCGCGGTCTCCATATCATCATTACAATGCTTTAGGGCCCAATAAGCCTTGTGTTCTAACTCGATAGGCAAATGACAATTCTTTCCATACACAAGCTTATAGGGAGTGCACCCAATGGGCGTCTTATGAGCGGTCCTAAAGGCCCATAAAGCATCGTCTAACTTATCCGACCAAGATTGTAGGTTTTCCCCCACGGATCTCTCCAAGATCCTCTTCAATGCTCGGTTTGAAACCTCGACTTGCCCACTCGTTTGTGGGTGATAAGCCGTAGAAAGACGATGTGTAACCCCATATTTCCTTAAAACCCTTTCAAATTGGTCATTACAAAAATGGGTTCCACGATCGCTTATGATAGCACGAGGGGTTCCAAACCTAGCAAACAAACTTTTCAAGAACTTAACTACCACACGAGCATCATTAGTGGGCAAGGCCTTCGCCTCCACCCACTTAGAAAGGTAGTCAACCGCAACGAGAATATACTTATTACCACGAGATGATGGGAACGACCCCATAAAGTCTATGCCCCAAACGTCAAAGATCTCACATACTTGAATGATATTTTGTGGCATTTCATCTTTTTGTGAGGTTTTTCCTTGTCGTTGGCATGAATCACAAGACTTCACAAGATCTTGTGCATCTCGGTAAATAGTAGGCCAAAAGAAGCCGACATCAAACACCTTTTTAGCCGTGAGATTAGCACCGTGGTGACCACCCGTGGGTCCCTCATGGCAAGCTCTAAGGATGTTAGAAGCTTCGGTGCCAAATACACAACGGCGGATGATTTGATCCGCACAAGTTCGAAACAAGTAAGGGTTGTTCCAAAAATAGAACTTGACATCACGAAAGAATTTTCGTTTTTCTTGAGTTGTCATACCCTTAATGATAAAGTTACCCGCATGGTAATTTGCAAAATCCGCAAACCATGGGGTGGAAGAATCAAGTTTGGAATTCACTACACCAAGTGTCTCGAGCGGAAATGTTTCGGTGATTTCCTTGGGCTCGTAAACACTTTGGTGAGGATCTTCCAAACGAGAGAGATGATCGGCCGCTAGATTCTCGGCTCCTTTTTTGTCAACGATTTTGTGATCAAATTCTTGAAGGATGAGAATCCAACGAAGTAATCTCGGCTTTGCATCTTGTTTAGCCATGAGATACTTGATAGCCGAATGGTCCGTATACACTATGCATTTCGTCAAGACGAGATAAGGTCGGAATTTCTCAAATGCATACACCACGGCAAGGAATTCCTTTTCCGTTGTAGTGTATTTAAGTTGAGCCTCGGTCATCGTCTTGCTAGCATAGTGAATAGGCAAGAAGTGCTTATCATGACGTTGCCCCAAAACGGCCCCTATAGCGTAATCACTTGCATCACACATAAGTTCAAAGGGGAGGTTCCAATTTGGAGCAACAAGAATGGGAGCTTCGGTTAGTTTCCTCTTAAGGATCTCAAAGGCTCGTACACAATCTTCGTCAAAGACAAAACGTGCTTCTTTTTCAAGAAGATGTGTAATGGGTCGAGAAATCTTCGAGAAATCCTTGATGAATCATCGATAAAAGCCCGCGTGGCCTAGGAAACTCCTAACTCCCTTGACGGTTTTGGGATGAGGTAATTTGGCGATGACGTCTACCTTAGCTTGATCTACCTCAATCCCCGCTTTCGAGACCTTGTGCCCTAAGACGATTCCACTCTTAACCATAAAATGACACTTTTCCCAATTGAGCACAAGGTTGGTTTCCTCACAACGTTTCAACATTCTCTCAAGGTTCGACAAACACGAAGTAAAGGAATCACAAAACACGGAAAAGTCATCCATGAAGACTTCCATCGTCTTCTCGATCATATCATGAAAAATAGCCATCATGCATCGTTGAAAAGTTCCCGGTGCATTGCAAAGTCCGAATGGCATTCTACGATAGGCAAACGTTCCATATGGACACGTAAACGTAGTTTTTTCTTGATCACGAGGATCGATGGGAATTTGGAAGTAACCGGAAAAACCATCTAAAAAGCAATAGAAATCGTTTCCCGCAAGACGCTCCAACATTTGGTCCATGAAGGGCAAGGGAAAATGGTCTTTTCGAGTGGCTTCATTTAACTTTCGATAGTCAATGCACACTCTCCATCCGGTCACGAGTCTAGTGGGAATCAACTCGTTGGCATCGTTTGGCACAACGGTCATCCCTCCCTTTTTAGGGACACAATGAATAGGACTCACCCAAGGGCTATCGGAAATAGGGTAAATCATTCCCGCGTCAAGGAGTTTAAGGACCTCCTTTTTGATGACGTCGTGAATTTTGGGGTTCACCCTCCTTTGACTTTGGATTGTTGGCTTGAAATCTTCCTCCATTAATATTTTGTGGGTACAAAATTTGGGATCGATTCCCTTAATGTCGGATAACTTCCACGCAATCGCCCCTTTGTGATCCTTAAGAACATCGACAAGTGCGGTTTTTTCATCATCCGAAAGTTCCTTCGCAATAATAACCGGAAACTTGTCGTCCTCCTCCAAATAGACATATTCGAGGTGAGGAGGTAAATCTTTGAACTCGAGAATAGGTGGTTCCTCAAGTGAAGATTTAGGTTCGATACTCATAACCTCCTCGGGTGGAGGAAATGGGAAATCGTTGAGAAAATCCTTGATAATCGAGAAGTCCTCATCGTTGTCGAGGTCTTCGTCACAAGTACGTGGAACATCGAATTCTTCCAACGTAAAACCACCACCTTCGAAAGGAGTGAAGGTTGGTGTCGAATTATCAAGAATTGGATCTAACATAGTGGGATTGCCACTAGTTTCTTCATCACCAAACCCTAAAACTTCTTGTGAAAATTCCTCGCAAACCACGTCGATCATATCAACGAGATTTATGGTAGCAACGGAATAGACATGAGAAAGTTGAGAATTTTGAGTTGCGTTTATAACAAGTTCCTCGTCGTTGAAACGTGAGGTGATCTTTCTAGCATGAACATCAATTAAAGCCATAGACGTATCTAAAAACGAACGACCTAAAATAAGAGGAACTTGAGGATCCGTGGGGATGTCAACAACAATAGAGTCTACGGGATAGTAGAACTTCCCCACTTTCACAAAAACGTCTTCCGCCAAACCACATGCAAGAATCGTGGAATGGTCGGCCAACTCAATAGACATTCGTGAAGGAGTAAGATTAGGAAGATTGAGCGACTTGAAGATTGCAAGTGGCATCAAGTTAATGCTAGCACCAAGATCGGCCAAGGCATAGCATTCTTCCATATCTTGAATTGCACAAGGGATCAAAAATTTACCGGGATCACCGACTTTTTGAGGTATGCGATTAAGATAAACCGACGAACAACTAGACATTTGGTGTAATTTTTCCTTGTTGTTCAACATACTCTTAAAGTTAGTGGCAAATCGAGGCATCATGACCAAAGCATCGGCGAAACTTACATTAAAGTGCAAATCACGAAACATTTTCATAAAAAGTTCAAATTGATAGTTGTCGCGCTCTTGTCGTTTCTCCTTCCTAAGTCTCGATGGGTAAGGCAAGGGTGGTGTGGGTTGGGGCATAGGCATAGCCTTTGGAATCTCGGGTTCCAATATGGGTGATGGGTCAACCGTAGGTGTGGCATGAGCGGTACTTTGTGGGCTTGAAATATGCTCCTTTTCAACCACTACCTCGGGTTCTTCCTCAATTTCCTCCACCGTTGGAGTAATTGGTTGAGGAGTCGGTTCTTTAAGTGCCTTACCACTACGTGTGGTAATCACTTTCATCTCTCCCTTCGGGTTTGAAACGGTGTTACTAGGCAAGCTACCCGAAGTAGAGGCTTTGTTTCCCATTACGGCTTCTAAAATTGCATTAAGCTTAGCATCAAAATTACTAAACTTCACATCTTGGCTAGCGGCTTTTTGGTCAATTCTTTGTTCAAGCCTAGCATGACTTTGCTCTATCTTGTTGTTTTGACCTCGAATTTGGTTAGCAAAATCATTTTTCAATTCATTTCTCATGGCTAGATTTTCCTTAATAAAATTAGCTAACTCCTTTGCGTTCTTAGCCGTGTCCCTAGCTTGAGTAGCCATTTGCTCTTGAATGTTTTCCAAAATCTTATCATTTGAAGTAGCGTAATTCAAAAAGTCCAATGGAAGTTCTTTATTATTTTGAAGACCTTGACTCGTGTTTTGAAAATTACGATTTTGATTTTGATTTTGCAATTGGCTACTACTACTACTACCTTGATTCCCATAGTTGTTATTACCCTTATAATTGTTCCTTTGATTGCTTTGGTAACCAACTTGATTGTTTCGATAATTGTTAGCATTTTGATTTGGTGAAAAACCCGGTGGAGTCAATTGATTAGTGCGAGGAACTTGACCGTTTTGGTTATAAGTTCCCGCGACCGCAAAGGCACTCGAAGTGTTACCACCGTTGGTAATGCACTCGGAATAATCGTGAGCTCCACCACAATACATACAAGAAACCTCAACCGCTTTAATCGTAGCGGGAGCGGGTTGTTCACCAACTTTAAACTCAACTAACAAGCCTTTCACTATATCAAAAATTTTGTTCTCCAAATTAGCCTCGACTTGGAAAGCATCAACGGTGTGTGACAAACTAGGTGAAGATGAAGACGAAGCCTTACGAACACTCGACGTGCTACGAGGACTATACACCTTAGACCTATTCTCAATGATTAACAAAGCTTCCTCGACCGTTTTACACAAGAAATTACCACCCGCGGCGGCATTAAGATAATCACGCTCATGATCGTTCAAGCCATTGTAAACGTGTCTATTTGATGCAAGTCGGAAAAACCATGATGAGGACATTCGTGCAACATTTCCTTAAACCTATTCCAAGCCGTTGAAAAACTCTCATTATACTCTTGTGAAAACTTTGAAATCTCGTTTTTCAAGTGCGTAGTCTTAGAGGGCGGAAAAAATTGGTTCACGAATTTTGAAACGAGATCCTTCCACGTCAATATAGAATTGGGTGGCTCTTTCTCTAACCAAATTTTTGCGGGCCCCGCTAAGGAATACGGAAAAAGCATCATCTTAATCGAGTCGTTTGAAACATCCTTAAACTTGCACGTGGCGGTGAGACGATTAAATTGGCGAATGTGGTTATGCGGGTTGTCCTTTTCGTCCCCTCGAAACTTGTTGTTTTGAATCATGGACAACAAACCCGTCTTAACCTCAAAATTCTCCGCAAGGATAGCGGGAATCACAATCGCTTCTCCATAACCCTCGGTGGGTGCTTGAAGCAACTCCATCATAGTTCGATTAGCCATGGGTGCTTCTTTCACTACAATGGGTTCGTCAATAGGAGAGTCCTCACTAGTAGAAGTGAGTGATTTGTTTCTTCGTTTACGAGCACGTCTTGCTTTAGAGCGAGTTTGCATAAACGTCACGTACAACGAGAAAGCGAGCAAAGAAGATTCTTTTTGGTGTTTTTACTTTTTTCAATTTTTTTTGTGGTTTTTGATTGTTTTTAACTTTTTTGGATTTTTTTGGAATGTATTAAGTAGACCAAAATCTACAAATCTCCTCCTTAATCAAATCTCTCGATTAAAGAAGCCTCAAGGAATGAAAACGATCACGTGAAGTGAACGCCTTCGATGACTTTAGAACGATGGTGGAACACCAAATCGTTCAAGAGGGTTTAATCAAATGAAACCAAGAAAATATATATGATACTTAGTAATACTTTGGGCGGCAAAACCCTCGATTCACTCTCAAAATCAAATACGCACAAGCAAGCGGAGGAAACGAGGCGGCACGAAGCACTTAAGAGCCTTTTTTCCTTTAGGTCGTGAAATACAACCGCCTTATACCCACCTTATAGTTTGTATTATCAAAATTAAGCTTCACGAAAGTATTTATCTATTTTTGCCTTTTTTCTTTGGTTTGAGATTCGAATACAATGATCGAGTGATGAAATCCCGAATCAAGGTTGTGATTGCTCACGTATTTGGAGTACTTGTGAATTTATTGTTCTACGTATACAATATAGTAATAGTATTCACAAAAAACCGAAAAACGATAATACGTATTAATAGAGTGCTATTAATACAAATACTTTTATGGCTATATATAAAAACAACAATGGTTCAACCAAAACACAACACGCCTCCCCGGCAGCGGCGCCAAAATGATTGTAGTGTTTTTGTACCCTTTAGGAAAAGGATGACAAATAGTGGAAGTATTAAGTGTCGGTTTAGGAAAACCGAGCACTAATGACCAAGCAAGTTCGTTTCCCAAGGAGGCAAGTGCGTTGTGTTGAGAGTTGATTTTGTTTGTGATTATATTGATTGAGAAAGAAATGGGATTAGAAGAGAAAGACGGTTACGAAAATTAATTAAACTACGACGAAAAAGGCGTAAACGTAAAACCGTAAATAGTGCCAAAATTAAAATTTTAACCTAAAAATTTCTAAAAAATTACTAAAAATCCAAAATAATATTCTAAGAGTTTACAAAAAATCCAAACTTGCCAAAACCTTTTAATTAATTAAATAATGACTTTTTAATGCTAATTAAAGCCCTAAAAATCACTTTTAATTATTAAAAAGCCCTAAACAAGATTTTATAGTTTGTAAACCTCAAAAATGACCTAATTAAGCTAAAAACTATTTTTAAAAATTTTAAAACCAAATTAAACTATTTTTTAACACTTAAAAACTATTAAAATGTATTAAATCTTAAATTAAATCTAGAAATTAATTGAAAAGCCTAAAAATTAATTGGAAAGTGAAAAAATTCCTAATTTAATGTCTAGAATCTAGGAAAAATGAAAAAAAGTTAAAAATAAAACTTTTAATTTTTATGAATAAAATAATATTAAAATATTGAAAAAAATAAAAAGTTCAAAAATAAATTCTAAAAAATTCTCAAAAATCCTAAATATTCTAACTAAGATAAAAAAGTAAATTAAAGCTCCTAAAACCTCTTAGTTAATTTTATATTAATTTTTAAAGTTCAATAAAAAACCTAAAATCAAATAAAATCAAAAATTAAAGTTTTTGAAAACTTTATGATATGTAAACCTCAAAAATATAAATTCAAACTTGAAAACTATTTTTTTGGATTTTTTAACTACTGTTTACTATTTTTAAATTACTTTCTAAAAATAAAACCAAAAATAATCCTAATAAATAAAAGAATAATGGGAAAAATAAAACTTTTAAACAGAAAAGTCTGGAATACTAATCAAAACCTAGGAAAAATGAAATAAGCCAAAAATTCTTAATAAATAAGCTAAAAATAACCAAATAAGCTACGGCTTATTAATATAAGCCAAAGTCAAAACACCCTTAAGTAACTAATGAAACGAATCTTGAATGTAAAAACTCATCTAGATCACTGGTAGAACCCCTCACTCCTGAGCTGCAGGTCGGGGGTTCGAGTCTAGGCAGGGTGAAGTTTTTACAAATATATTTTTTTTCTTTTTAAAACTTAATCAGTAACTTATCTAAGCTTAAAAACACAAACCCAAAACCACTTTTAATCAAGGTTAAGCAAACTGAAAGCAAAAATGTGACCAGTTCATGTGTTCTTTCTGAATAAACACAAGTGAAAGTTTACACTTGTGTAATGAGTCCAAGAGGAGCTTGGATGTGATGTTCTTGTGGATGTTTTTGGATAAACAAGGCACCCCTACACTCTTTGGAGTGTAGGGAGTCAATATCAAGCAGAAATCAAACACCTTTAGCACAAAAATTTCACAAAGAAAGCACACCTAAGCGATTCAATGTTGCTGATGCAAATGACTAGACCTGGGGGCTTTCTAGCTAGATTACAAGCACACCAATGAGATTCAAAGGCTCATATTATGCATACACATTCACCAAAAGATCAACAAACAACCTGCAAACCTAGAATAACCTATACTCTAGCAGATTTCACAAATCAAGAGCAAAATTGCATGAACATACACAGAAAAATTGATTAAGCAGATTTAGGCTAACTTTTTCACTTTTTCACACTTAACTTGCTTCTAACTTGAACCAAACCTGAAATAATCTCACTTAAAACTTATCACTACCCTATCCAAGCTATCTAACACGTTTTCAACTACCAAATCCTACAAACTCTCTTTGTAAAACTTAAATCCAAACACCCCTTTTAAAATCTGTTTTCAAATTTTTTCAAACAGAATGATTTAAAAACACTCTCCACTTGATTCTATAATCATCTAACATGCATACAATCACTACTTGATCAATTTCAAACCATCTTAACAACACTTAAGCAGGTTTTCATACAAATCACATAATCCACAAACTTTTTCAGAAACTTAAAAATTAAAAAGGAGAATAAGAGCTACCTTGTTGGGCTTACTTACAAGCCCAACAGTGGCTGATAAGCCACCTCCTACAAGCCCGGGCTTGTGCTGAGGTTTATGATCAAGTAAGCAAAGAAGAGAAAGATTGGAGGTGGTCACTGTTGACACACACACCTTAATATCTTCAAAATGGAATGGCTATTTGATCCCTGCTAAGAGAAAAGAGGACTACAATGTTTCTGTATCACACAACAAATAAGCCTCAAACAAGCTTATCAATTAAGCTGATTTTGGCTTATTTGAGAGAAAAAATGAAAACTGATATATATTTTTTTTCTTAGTAACTTTTTCCAAACCAAATCAACAAAAACTTTACTCTTCACATAAGCTTGATAATCAATTGGATTATCAGGCTTATGATATTTAGCTTAAATCTTTTGGACAAATTTTTAAAACTTAACAAATTTAGTAACCAACTGAACTTAAAACTTGAAAATAAAACTTGGAAATGTAAATTGCATAAATGTAAATGTGGTCCTTTTTGCTTCTCATCAACAATACAACACCCTTTTCATTTCATAAGAAAAGTGGATTTACAGGATTTTGACAAAACGGAGAAGAAAGAACAAAAACTAAGCTAAGCCCTATTGCCCTTTATATAGGGTCACAATGGTTCTAGAAAGCTGAAAAGAAAGCTAAACCCTAATGCTGAACTTCCTCAAATGCCCTTGGATGATTCCCTGAATATGCCCATTTGATGCTCAATTTTGAATTCGTCAAACGCCCATGTGAATTTCTTGGACATTTGTGAAGATGCCAGAGGTGTTAAAATGATCTAGGACGTCCATCTTAGCTTAGGAAGCACGAAATTCGTTGGATTGCTGTCAAGGCTTGTCTTGGAGTAGCAGGGGAGCCACGTGGGGGACCCATGAGTCATGTGTGAGGGTTTTTGGGTTGTGGGTTTGGATGAGAGTGACATGAATCAAGGATCTGGAAATAATCAATCCATAACCCTTTGATTTGTTGCTAATTGGTGATTAGGGTTTATAGGTTTAAGAGATTAGCAGGTTGAGGTTTTGATTCGTTTTGGGGATTAGTTTTTTAAAAAATCTGTTTCCCCCACTTTAAGTAATTAAATGCGTTTAATTAAAGTGAGTGGGTTAAAAAGGTTTTGTGGTAGGGTTAAAGAGTTGTGGACTGGTTTGTTTAAATAAAATGGACTGGTGGGGGTGATGTGTCACATTTTGGTTGGGTGGTGGATTTTGATTGTCTGGCAGAAACACCCCCTGAACTCCTTCTTTCTTGTCTCTTTGTATGAAAACTTCATCAACGCCCAAAATGCATGTGACAACTTTGGCAAAGTTGTCAAATTTGGCACAACAAGTTTTAAAACTTGTTTTAAGGACTAAACATACAATTTCTTCATTTTCCAAGGACTGATTTTAACATGTCTTCTTTCTTCAAGGACTTGACTTGTTTGTTGACTTCTTGGAGGACCATATTTGACAATTTAAATTTGTTGAGGGACTAAATTTGCCAATTCTTCAAAGTTAAGGGTCCTTTTTGTAATTTTGACAAACTTAGGGACCAAACTTGTAATTATGAAGATACAAGGGTATAAAGTGTCAATCCTTCAAACTTGGAGGACCAATCTTCAATATTCTTCAAATCTTCAAGGGTTTTCTTTTGGAAAATTCCTCACTAGGGCTTGGTTCATCGTGCGGCTTCGTTTCCCGTGTTCGTTTTTGCATGATTCTTGTGATCTTTTGTCATTTTCTCAATATCCGTACCTAAAGTACACAAGCAACAAACACAAGCATATATTTGGGTATTTTGATGATATTTAATGCATTTTAAGTCCAAAAAGAACGATGAGACCATGTATAAAAGCCGTCTCATCAGGAAGAAACGATGGGAAGCAAGCGTAGTATACCGTTGATAGACTAATGTTTGGTATGAGCATACTATAGGGGTAATTGAGAAAGACGCCTAGAGCATTGGCGTGAGATTTGGAGATAGTTGGAGAACGCATTATATTAGGAAGAATTCTCCTACAAAGAAAGAGTCACCGGTGAGAGGAGCATATTCCCCATTCACGAGGATGTAAGGAATAAAGGAGGAAACACCTAAATTATAGGCTGAAGACGGAATATAAGATGGTATGGAAATTAAGATTGTGGAGAGACAAGCGAAAAGTAGTATGTAGAAAGAATGATTCGAGGGAGCAAGAGGTTGTGAAGATAGTAGGGTGATATTGAAGAGAAATCGTTAGAGCAAGAGGTTAGTAGTCACGAACAATGGAACGTCCACCTAGAGAAAAGGTGTAACACATGTTAGTATGAAGGATGGTTAGTTACTTGGTACCGAGCATGGGAAAGCAAGGATGAGGTGGTGGTTATGACATGTTTCTTGTGAATATTATGGGAAGCTTTTGGTTATGCAATCCTACATATACCATTGGATGTGTTTAAGGTTGGGAGAACTTCCGAATGATGGAAAATCCGTAGAGGATAGAAGCCGTTAGGTATGGTGATAGGAATTGTAGTAGAAACTGCTGGAGTTATTCATAAGAGATGAGGTGGATCACTGTTACAGTGGGATGAAGTTAGAAGCGGCCAACGTATTGGACCGGAGGTGGATCGGAAAACCATAGAGGTGGTGGCAGTGACTAAGTAGAGGTTGAAAATAGCAAAGAATCGACAAGAGAGCTATGCGGACAAGAGGCGTAAGCCGTTGAGATTTGAGATAAAGTTATGCTAAAGGTTTCACCATGGAAAGGGGTGATGCGGTTTGGAAAGAAAAGGGAAGTTAGCACCTAGATTCGTGGGTCCATTTGAAATCCTTGAAAGGATTGGGCTAGTGGCGTATAGATTGAGATTACCGGAGGAATTGAGTAGTGTGCATGACGTATTTCATGTATCAAACTTGAGGAAATTCTTAGCAAAAACTGACTTGCAAGTACCGTTAGATGATATTAGTATGGATACGAGTCTTCGTTTATCGAAGAGCCGATAGAGATTTTGGGTCGTGAAGCTAGGACATTGGATAAAAAGGATAATATACCATAGTTATGGGTAGATGGAATTTGGAACGTGGACTAGAGTTCACGTGGGAACGGGAAGGATTTATGAGGAGCAAGTATCCTCAGCTAATTGATAATGACGATCCTAAGGAGTAAATCTCGGGACGAGATTTCGATTAGGAGGGAGTGATGTGACAACCGTGGTTTTGAGGTTCGTCACTTGGTCTTATTTTAAGGTTAATTTATGCGTGACTATGTGATTTGCGTGTTTACATGTTATTTTGCGTGAACGAGGTTGGTGTGGATATCGTTTATGGGTATAAAGTACTCATAAGTAAATTGAGGAACGGTTATTTCATGTTCATGAGCTCACAAATTAGTGACTATGAAATGAAATGGTGTTATTTTGGTGTTTTACGTATACCTATATAAATCGTATTTTTTTTACGATTTGGGGTTTAGCATTTAGAGGTCTCGGGTAAGGTGTTTAGTCATGTGAGTATTTTTCGGGATGGTTTTAATTCATTTAGGACTTAGTTATAAAGTTTATTTCAAAATTTAAGATTTTTTTTAAAACTGTATATTTTACGTTTTTTTTGGTATACGCGTAAAATTGACTAGTTTTACGGTTTTGAGGTTTTGGAGGTTTTAGTAGCTTAAATAAATTAAGGTAAATTAAGGTATTATTAATAACATAAATAATAAGTAATAAAAAAGAAAATAAAAATAAAAAAATATATATATGGGTCGGTTAGGGCCGAATAAAAAGAAAAAAAGAAAAAAGGGAAGGTGGGTTGTATTGGGCTAGGATTCTTGGAGAAAAACTATATAAGGACTTTTATTATATCATAACTCTCATAAATCCCTGGAGATTTATTAGAGTCGACGGTCACATCAAAAAAATAGGGCTTCTTTATAAATTTGGGGGTTTTTCATAAATCAAAGGTAAATCTTTTTAACCCTTTTTAATTGAAGTTTTTAATTCTTTCTCAATCATCCAATGATGGATTTAGGTTAGGGTTTGAATTAAAATCTGTATATATATGATATTATAATGATTAGATTAATTGGAGATAATTATTATACATGGTGATGGTAATTAATTAAGCTAATTGTGTTAAATTCGTTTAAAAACTGGGCAGAATTTTATGTCACTTGTTTTGATCATATCTAGAGTTCTACAAACCCTTATTTTGCGATCCAAGCATCCCTGAATAGGTATTTAAAGTGGATTTCAAATGCAAGAAACGAGAACTAAATTTGAGGTCCGGAGGTAGGTCAAAAATAGGTAACAACAGTCGGAGGTTAAAACAGTTTTGAAATCAGTCGGGTTTAATTTAATGTTTTAAGGTGATTGAGGTACTTAGATGTACATTTGAACCCTCTAATGAGCATGGGAGTTGGTTTATATATTAAATAAGAGGCCTGGAGGAGGGCTAAGTAAATGGGTTAGGGTAAGACCCCTAATCATAACGGATTTTTTCTGTGTTCAAAATCGGTAAAATGCGGATAGGAAGAAGTATATATATATATATATATATATATATATATATATATATATATATATATATATATATATATATATATATATATATATATATATATATATATATATATATATATATATATATATATATATATATATATATATATATATATATATATATATATATATATATATATATATATATATATATATATATATATATATATATATATATATATATATATATATATATATATATATATATATATATATATATATCGGGGCCTTAACAGTAGCTTTAAGGTTGGGCAAAAGGGAGGAGTTATCTAACATATGTAAGGGAACAGGGTTTCCTTTACAGAGATCATGGGTATGGTTAGGTGGGCGTTTGGCTTATAGTTTGGAGACCTAAAAACCGAGACTGTTTTGGGTAAAATATTAACGAGACCGGTTATGAAGTAAACTAAGTTAAGGGCTTTATAGAGGGTTGTAATGAGATGATTAGAGCATATAAATGAGGTATATATATGGGAGAATGTTAGATGTCCATCATAGGTTGATAAGCCATTTTAGTGTTTGGTTCATGTTTTGATTCAGTGCTTTTGTTTGTTAGCTTTTTGCTAGTGCGCAGATTTTTGGAGAAGCTCAATCAGGTGAGTTTCATAGTCCCATATATTTTAATGATTTTGACTTCCAGATGGGATGGAAGAGGCACTCGTTATGGTTTTGTAAATTGTTGCTGTGAATGTTTTATGATTGGTGATGGATTTGTGTGTACTTATGTGATTAACTGCTAATTGATTCATGATTGTTTTGTGATTTGACTTGGTACCAAGGGGATGTTGACAAGGCGGGGCCTTGGGATTGGTTCATAGGTGTATGGGCTCCTATGGGACCATGGTTATTGGTGAGGCTGGGGGCCTTGGAAATTGTGGTTATTGGTAAGGCTTGGTGCCTTAGAATCGTGATTGTATGGTTAATCTTGAATGGTAGTTGTTAATGCATAATTGTAACACATTGTCCATATGTTCTTTTATTGATGGTTGTTATTCACAGCTTATAACTATTTTGGGGTTGGAGTCTAAACCTATGACTCTCACCAACATTATGTTGACGTGTTTTAGTGTCTCTTTCAGGTGATAAAGTGGTTAAGCGTGAGAACATATGTGGCTAGGATTGGAGTCGCGTAGGAATGCATTTAGAAGGAGATCCCCGTTCCTTCTTAGTTTATTTTTCTGTTTGTTTCAATAAGTGATACTATGAACCTATATGTTGATTTGTTTGTGTTATTTGTTTGTCTTGGGTAAGAGGTAGGACTTTTACCTACTTACCTAGACTCCTGCATTGATGAGATATTGTCATGACATTTGCGTCACCTTTTATGACATTTCTAATTCATATAGTTCTCTCTATGGATACGCTATTGTTGTGATGATATCCATGCGTCGCGTCCCATATTCCACCATGGTGGGGTGTGACAATATTGGTGTCAAAAGGTGGTTAGGTACTCGTCCTATGATCCAACCAAAACGGAGGGATCTTCCCAGGGACAATCCATTAGAACTTAGAAGTCCTTACGAAAGATGGAGTAATTGAGTGAACGGGAATAATGCTAACTAATGACTTAAGCTAGCACTGGAACAATCACAACAAGGTGGTAGTTGTGACGTCTTAATAAGCATTGAAGGGGTTGTAGAATGAAAAATAAATGTTAAAATAAAGGGTGTAAAGAAAGAAGCCTTCCATACAACTTAGGCAGAAACCGGGTCAATACATCTACTATCAGAATCACGTTGATGATCTCTGGTATGGAAGACAAAGCATCATGGACCCAGTTATGCAAAGCACAACCCTTCTTAGCCTACTCAAGCTTCTCTCAAAAGAAGTTTGTTTTATTGTCACGGAGTTCAACTCATTTCTATCAACTTTCTCACTCCGCGATAGTAGATATCGAAAAGATAGCAGTCTGCTCCAGCCCCCGATCACCAAATAAACGTGCACTTATAGAGTCTAGAGCCAACGAGATTCATAAAAAATCTCATTAGGACACTTATTCTATATATCAATTGTTGTTCATCATTAGAACACAAGCGATAATTCATAGAGTCCTACGGTCTATCCTTGTGGTCTTGCTAGAACATTCAGAGTGATACTATCTAGTATTCACAGTGATGAATGGAAATCCTTCCAGTGTTAACATCAAACAGCACTGCGGTAGGTTATATGTAAGTTTCACTTGAATTAAACATATGCTAACTGGATAGCAACAGTGGTTTGATTCTGTTTTGATTCAAACTCGTTCCAGGAATCTATGCAATATCTTTATGATCTTGCCAGATTCATAGTAATACTTATTAGTCTTTACAGTGACGAATGGAAATCCTTCAAGTGTCATCATCAAACAGCACTACGGTAGGTAACTTGTGAGATTCTATATGAATCAAACTTGTGTCAACTGGAAAGCAACAATGGTTTGATTCTTAATTGATTCAAACTTGTTCTAGGAAACGAATTGATGACTTAATCAGCAGAATGAAACTGCATGATTCACTCTTCACTATGAATTATCTTTGAGATATTCAAGTATTGAGAATGGCTACCACTGCCGGAAACCCTGTCAAGGAAGTTCTTTGAACTTACCTAATCACAGGTACAATATTCGTACTGTATAACGGGAAACCGGAGGAATGCAAACGGTGGCGTAATCTCGAGAGTCGTGATTCAAGACCACATACTCAAGTAAATGAAGAAAGCTTAAGAACATCTAAAGACAAAGACTTCCGCTACTATGATAATCAAGGGAGATTTTTAACAAGCTTTCAAGACAACACAAAACATGAGTATGTTGGGAAAGACACAAGAACACAAGTTGGCAAAGTTTCAAGATCAAGTCAAGGCAAAGATCAAAGATCCAAGATCACAAGTCATGAAAGGAACTATGAAAGAACTCTCAAGACAACGAGCTTCAAAGTCTGCAACATCAAAGAAGTGAAGTCACATATTACATGACCACCCCTTAGGGGAGATTGTTAGAAGTATTTAAAGTGATGGTCATATAATATACCGTTGCGAAGCTCGTGAAAAACGCTATTCAACAGTGTCGAGATTTCTATGTTATTGTTATGTATGTAACGGGAATTAGTCCCGAACACACAAATGAGGAAACCCTTTGTCAAGTTTCCTTCTTAGTATAAAAGGAAACAACCTCCTCATTTGTGTGTGTATGTTTTCCATTCTCATAGTTGGTAGAGAGAGAAACATCATGTCTTTCTCTCGCTAGGAAATCACAACTCTTTTGTTTTCTTTTTTATTCTTCATCTTAATCTAATCTTTCTTTTTTGGTTTAATCTTCTTCTCTTTATAGTTTATCTAGTCGTGTGTTACAATCCTACACTTATCTTTCACAGTGTTCTTATTCAGTTGCTTGTAATCAACACACATCCTCCAAGAGTTGTCCTTCTTCTTAACCATAACAATTGGTGAAGCAAATGGGATTTGGCTTGGTTTGATCACCCCTGCTTCCAACAACTCTTTCACCATTCCTTCAATAGCATCTTTCTGAGTTGGTGGATGCTTGTAAGGCCTAATATTTACTGGCAAAGCACCATTCACTAAAGGAATTATGTGATCATAGGACCTGTGTGGTGGAAGTTCAATAGGAATAACAAACACATGTTAATAAGTACTCAAGAGTGTCTTGATTTCAGGTTCTACAGTACAAGAGACCCCTTCTAACTGATGACAAGAAACAGATTTGGTTGGAAACACTCTCACAACCATGGAATGCAGTTCAGCCTTTTGAGTCACCTTCTTGGATTTCTTTCCATTCAACCATTACATTGTGGACTTATGAGTGCCTCTAATTTTAACCTTCAGGCCTTCATACTTGATTTCCATTCTCAACTCTTTGAAATTACATTGTATGTCACCTAAAGTAGCCAACCACTGAATTCCCAAAATCATTTCACAACCCCCCAATGGAAGCAACATGACATCAGTTGTGAAGATAGTATTATCATATTGCCATTGAAATCCTTTACAATCAGAAGTAGTAACCAATTTATTCCCATCTGCTACTGTAACTGCCAATGGGTCAGTTTGTCTAATGTGGCAACCTAAGGTCTTTGCCATATTTCTGTCCAAAAAATTGTGTGTAATCAACCAGAATGTGGATTAAACTTTTACCAACCTTGCCCACAATTCTCATGGTTTGGTAGTTATTGGACCCAGGTAAAGCATGCAATGAAATTTGAGGCTACAATTCTTCACTAAACTCATTACTATGATTTTCTACCCCTTCTTCTAAACAATCCTCAAAACATTCCTCATCGGGGACCAACGTCAAGAAAAACAACTGACCTGCACACTTATGGCCTGGTGTGTATTTTTGATCATAGTAAAAACATAGGTTTTGAGCCTTTTTTTCTTGATACTCTTTTCAAGACAGTTGTTTTCGAACTGGAGGATTTGGTTTATGTTTCCACCCATTGCTTTCCCCATTAACACTAGGTGTAGGTAATAAGGATGCTGGCTTATGAGCACTTAATTGTCCCCCACTACTGATACAAGCGTTTTGCTAGGTTCAATTTTCTCTCGATATCCTCTCGAATTGATCTCAGTTAAAAGTGGAATGATTTGTTCTTGGTGACAAAAAGTGGATTTGGTTTCCTATTCTACAAAACAGATAAGTAAATAAAATGGTAATGAAGTAAACTTAAAACAAGCAACAAATAATAATCTAAAAAATAACTCTTACTGAAGAAGACCCTATGCGGAATATTGCACCATTCGGACTGTTGGCATCTATGCGGAATATATGTCTTATTCGGAAAACTTGCCTCATGCGGAAAACTAATGCTATTCGGAATATAATGCTATGCGGAAAATACTGTCTATGCGGAAAATACTCTCATTCGGAAAAACATGCCTATTCGGAAAGATTACTCTACTCGGAAAAATGATGCTATTCGGAATATATTATCTAAGCGGAAAACGATTCGGAAAGTAGACTTATGCGGAAAATACTTCTATTCGGAAAAAGACATCTATGCGGAAAAACTTTTCACTCGGAATAAAAGCTCTATGCGGAAAAATCAGGGCTATGCGGAAAACTAAGGTTATGCGGAATATTGAAATATTCCGAGTAACAGAAATGAAAACACCCCTATTCGGAATATTGAAAGTTCCGAATAAGGGAAACTCAAAAATGGTTGTGCGGAAAGATGAACTTCTATGCGGAAAATAGAGCTATTCGGAATATCTGGGATATTCCGAATAAAGAGGAAATAAAACCTCTACTCGGAATAATTGAAATATTCCGAGTAAAGCAAACTTGAAATGTCAATTCGGAAAATCTGGGACGAAGAACAGATACAGCAGCAAGTAAAACAGGGGGCACGGTTTTTAATCCAAAACGACTTAAATACTCAAAAAGGTTTTACCAAATTAAACACAAATCATTAACATACCATAAGGAACAAATCCCACCAATAAAAACACTAAATCAACAACTTTTTAATACCAAACTTGAATCAAATAAAAACTTAAGAACTTGCAAAAAGAGATGATGAAGAACAAGATTAATGAAAAGGTAGAATGGATTGATTAAGGGAAAAGTAACAAGAGTATTGATTAAAGATTACAAGATGAAAAGAAAAAGATGAAAATCACCAAACTCCCTAATGGAGTTGGTGAAGGGACGAACTACAAAGCCTGGGAAAAAAGGAAAATGAAAACTAACTCCCTATGTGTGAAGGGAAAAACTATATATAGTCCTAGTGGTTGGTTGGTGAGTGGGCTTTCTCCCTTTCTTCTTGTCTTCTCGTCTTTTCAGAAAAGTTGACGATTTCGATTCTGATTCGGGATTTGTTGTCGATTAAATCCAACTCGTCTTTTAATTTCTTCGTTAAATAGACTCGAGTTTCTTCGACTTATGAAAATCTTCCGTCTTTAGTCCTTTTCTTCAATAAATCTTCGAATAGGCCTAGTGACTTCAAATCTTTTGCATCTCTTGGACAATAGACTTCGTCTTCAGTCTTTTTTCCTTGATAAAACCCGTGCAATCCCATGTTTTCTTTAATATTCATCCGGTTAGCTCTGAAAACACAATAAACACAAAAACCACGCATAATTCCAAACAAATGATATTAATTACGTGTTTTGGTCTTGTTTTAGCCAGAATTAAGTGGTAAAAGGATGGGTGTTTACACACCTATCAAATCCCCTACACTTAACCATTGCCATGCCCTCATGCAATGCTTAGTGATAAAGCAATTTTACATTTTTCTCATAATTAATCAACCTCGGCCTTATTCAAATACTACTAATTAAGAATCAAATAACTAGGAGAAATAAAAACTTTAAGATAAACAAAAAGAAATGAAATAACTTGTAAAGAAATCAAAGACTTACATTAGGGCTTTGGTGTTGCGAAGATTTATCACCCTCAAGTTTCACGTTCCCCAAACTAAGCTTAAAAACGAGATCATTGTTATTATAAGTTAGTAAATCAAACACTTACACACATGGCTTAATTAAATGCTTAAACTCCCTTATTCCTAATTGTTTCTCTTATATTTTATTTTTGTCTTAGAATGATCATGAAGATGCATTTTTGGACTTATTTCGATAGTTTATTAAGGCTGAAAGCAAAGTAGGACGATTTGATCAATAGTTAGCTAAAGGACAAAATCTCTTAAAACTGCTTCTCGGGATATCAAAAAGTTCATATCTTGGCATAACTTGGTTCACGATTTGAGACCTTTCTCGGGCCGATATTTGGCATGTACTTCATACTTCATATCTTCGAGAGACGTTCTTGAGATAATGGTCTTCTCGTCATAATAGAGTTTCTTCACTTGGAGACTTTTGAGGGGTACTCCAACTTTGTTGACCACGACTTCATGATTATTTCTTCAATCTCTATTTGGGATTTTGAGATACAACGATCCGCCTCCTTTTCGGACTTGGATCTATTTATCCTCATACCTTGTTAGGGTCTTTTCGGATAGATTTCTCCATGATCTTTATGGGAGTTGATTGCTTTTCGTCGTGAGTCTTGATCCTTCATATTGACTTTAGGAATAATGCTTTTCACATCACTTTGGATCTTCAGCAATAAAATTGAATCCTCATGCCTTGTTAGGGCCTTTTCGGACTCGCCAATCTTCGCGCCCCGCTTCATAAGTTATGCCTTGGCTATGAACTCTTATCATTACCGAGCAACTTTTAAACGATCTTGGGCTAGAAGCTAAGTAACTTTTCAAATCGTAAGACCTTACTTATTGCAGATAGATTATTAGCAAGTGATGGGAGAATAGGCAAATAATTACACCAAGTGAGCTTGCGCAAGATTACCGACTTATAATTGACTCTATCATTTCTCGTCCTCCACAATTTAAAATCTCAAATAATGAGACTCGTGGACACTTAGCCTAATAAACCAATTAAGGTCTACATGGTTAAGGATACTAGCTAGAATAAACTTGGATAAGTCTATTCGGGTTGAGTCAAAATAAACGCAACGGGCCTAATATGTCAAAGACTTCTAAACTAGCTACACCACTTTATTAATATTTTTGACTTAATTGCGGGATATATACATATGAAAGCAATGATAAAAATTTAAAAATTACGACTAAATGGCCAAAGTTAATAAAAAATTTGAAAAATGTTGAAAAATAGGATTTTCCGGTTAATTGAAGGCATTTTCATGGAAAAGTCCACTTAAAACTTCGATGGAAGTCTCCCCTACACTTAAGATAAACATTGTCCTCAATGTTTAAGCATGTGGGAAGAGTCTCCCCTACACTTATGACATTGTGCACGTTGGTTAACTCAAGTTAAGGAAGAGACGACTAAAGTGATCAATTTCAAATGTGAGTATGAAGAAAATTGAATCACGATAGTTGAGAGATAGAACCGGATTGCGGATAACACGGGAGCACGGTTCTTCAAAGATTTCCAAGATTGCAGTTATCCCTGTAAGCACATCACCACACAAACACAAATGACCAAAATAGGTCCTCCCCTACACTTAGGGGGTTAAAGGGATAGATACTCGGGCTGCCTCCCGAGGAGCGCTTGTTTTTGATAACCGAGTCACGAGCCTGACTCGACCCAAATTCAGTTCATGGGGAACGTGGTGAGGGATGGAATCACCTCCTGAGAGGTGTCCTCACCAAAGTACAACTTCACTCGTTGGCCATTCACCTTAAAATTTGGTCCATTAGGTTGAGCGAGCTCGAGAGTACCATATGGAAAAATTTGGGCGATGGTGAATGGGCCGGACCAACGAGATTTGAGCTTGCCCGAAAAGATTTTCAACCGAGAGTTAAAAAGTAAGACTTTGTCTCCAACATGGAACTCTCGGTTTTTGATCTTGGAGTCGTGAATGAGCTTAGTTCTTTCCTTATAGATCAAAGAATTTTCATAAGCCTCATTCCGAAGTTCATTCAGCTCATTGAGTTGGATCTTGCGTAGGTCACCGGCTTTGTTTATATCAAAATTGGCCCACTTCAAGGCCCAATAAGCCTTGTGCTCCAACTCAATGGGGAGGTGGCACGCTTTCCCGTACACAAGACGATAAGGCGTACAGCCGATCGGGGTCTTGTAAGCAGTACGGAAAGCCCACAAAGCATCATCGAGTTTATCAGCCCATGCGGCACGATGCTCTCCCACGGTTCTTTCAAGAATTCGCTTCAGTCCTCGGTTGGATATTTCAGCCTGGCCATTAGTTTGTGGGTGGTAGGCTGTGGAAAGACGATGGTTGACACCGTACTTAGCCATGACTCTAGCAAATTGGTCATTGCAGAAATGAGTCCCACGATCACTAATAATGGCGCGAGGCACACCGAAGCGAGCGAATAGAGCTTTCAAAAAGTTACAAACCACCCTTGCGTCATTAGTAGGCAAAGCTTTGGCTTCAACCCACTTTGAAACGTAGTCAACGGCTACAAGGATGTATTTGTTTCCTTTAGAAGAAGGGAATGGCCCCATAAAGTCGATACCCCAAACATCAAAAATTTCACACTCTTGAATGAAATTCTGAGGCATCTCGTCTTTATGTGTGATTTTGCCTTGCTTTTGGCAAACATCACATCGTTTGACCATATCGTGAGCGTCATGGTATATGGAGGGCCAATAAAATCCCGAATCAAACACTTTCTTAGCGGTGTAGTTGGGACCAAAGTGACCACCGGTGGGTCCTTTGTGGCACGCATCAAGGATGTCCGACGCTGCCGGTCCATCAACACATCGGCGAATTATCAAATCAGCACATTGTTTGAATAGGTAAGGGTCGTCCCAAAAGTAAGTCTTGATGTCGGTAAAGAACTTCTTCTTTTGCTGGGACGTCAATCCTTCCTTGAGAATTCCACCCGCCAAGTAGTTTGCAAAGTCCGCAAACCACGGGGTTTCATTCGACTTCGAGTTTATAGACATTAAGGTCTCCAAGGGAAAAGAATCATTGATTTCTTTGGTCGGATGATCCCCTTGGTATGGATCCTCAAGTCTACTAAGATGGTCCGCGGCTAGGTTTTCTGCTCCTTTTTTATCGCGGATGTCGATTTTAAATTCCTGGAGCAGCAAAACCCAGCGAAGAAGTCTTGGTTTGGAATCTTGCTTTGTCAACAAGTACTTCAGCGCGGAATGATCGGTATACACGATGGTGGTAGAAAGGACAAGATAGGGGCGGAATTTTTCAAAAGCATAGACAACAGCTAAAAGCTCTTTTTCGGTTGTCGTATAATGCAATTGTGCCCCTGTCATTGTCTTGCTAGCGTAATGGATCGGTTGGAAGTGTTTGTTCACTCTTTGTCCAAGAACCGCTCCAATAGCAAAATCACTAGCATCGCACATCAACTCAAAAGGCAGCTCCCAATTAGGGGTAACCAAGACGGGTGCCTTAGTTAGCTTATCCTTAAGTGAGTTAAAGGCTTCAAGGCACTCTTTGGAAAAGATAAAAGGAGTATCTTTTTCCAAGAGGTGGGTCATCGGGCGAGCGATTTGAGAAAAATCTTTGATAAATCGACGGTAGAAGCCCGCATGACCCAAGAAACTTCTCACACCCTTCACAGTGGAAGGTGGAGGCAACTTTGCTATAACGTCAACTTTAGCACGGTCTACTTCAAGACCGGCTTTCGAAATCTTATGTCCAAGCACGACGCCTTCTTTTACCATGAAATGGCATTTTTCCCAATTTAGAACAAGGCGAGTGTCTTCGCATCGCTTTAGCATACGTTCTAAATTGGCAAGGCAAGAGGAGAAGGAATCCCCGAAGACCGAGAAATCATCCATGAAGACTTCTATGGTTTGTTCAACCATGTCATGGAAGATAGCTAACATACACCTTTGGAAAGTCCCTGGCGCATTACATAAGCCAAAAGGCATTCTTTTGTAAGCGAAAGTGCCGTAGGGACAAGTGAATGTAGTCTTCTCTTGATCTTGGGGATCGATGGGTATTTGAAAATAACCCGAGAAACCATCCAAAAAGCAGTAATATTCATTACCGGCTAATCGTTCAAGCATTTGGTCCATGAAAGGTAGAGGGAAATGATCCTTTCTCGTGGCATCATTGAGTTTGCGGTAGTCTATACAAACTCTCCACCCAGTAACGAGACGAGTGGGAATCAACTCGTTGTGTTCATTGGGAACAACGGTTATTCCGCCCTTCTTGGGCACACAATGGATTGGACTAACCCACGGTGAATCCGAAATAGGGTAAATCATACCCGCATCAAGAAGTTTGATAACCTCTGTTTTGATGACTTCATGTATTTTTGGATTCACCCTTCGTTGGCGTTGAATAGTGGGCTTATAGTCGTCCTCCATGAGAATTTTGTGTGTGCAGAAGTGAGGATCAATTCCACGAATATCCGAGATTTTCCACGCAATAGCCTTCTTGTGATCCTTCAACACAGCGACGAGGCGAGTCTTCTCTTCATCTTTCAAGTCCTTCGCAATAATGACGGGTGACTTCTTGTTGTCGTCAAGGAACACGTACTCGAGATGTGGCGGCAACTCCTTTAATTCTAAATCCGGAGGATTTTCGACGGGAGGCGTTTTCAAAGTCGTGGCATCGATAGCAATAACCGTGGGAGATGGAGGCGAAGGATTGTCTTCGGTGAGAAGATTGTCAAAGAAACTCATATCTTCATCCCCCTCGGTGGGAGAATCATTAGTGGCTAAATTCGCATCTCCCATGGTATCTTCAAGATTGTTCCAGAATAAATCACTATCTCCAAATAGAGACAACGATGAATCAATAGAGGACACGGTCTCAACAGTGGGAAGAGATGTAGGAATACTTTTGCAAGCATCATTAAAGTGTTCTTCACAAGCCTCATCAAGAACGTCAATACAATTAACGCTCTCATATGAATAAGGCTGTTTAGACAACTTACCCATGTTGAAGACTACTTTATCGTCACCCACTCTCATGATAAGCTCACCGGCTTCAACATCAATGAGAGTGCGACCGGTCCTAAGGAATGGACGACCAACAATCAGTGGCACACGGGGGTCCATCTCGTAGTCGACGACAACAAAATCAGCTGGGAAGGTGAATTTGTCGACTCCTACGATAACATCTTCGGCTATCCCCACTGGATAAGCAACCGTACGGTTGGCCAATTCCAAAGTCATTTTAGTGGGGACAAGCTCTGGGAGAGATAATTGCTTCCAAACACTTAGAGGCATGAGATTTATACTGGCACCTAGATCGGCTAGGGCCATGCAATTCTCTACTCCCGGGAAATTGCAAGGGATAAGAAAACGACCCGGATCACCAAGCTTAGTTGGTAATTTCCTTAAGAGCACTGCAGAGCAGTTCTCATTAAGTTGGGTGTTGGCAATGTCGAGGAGCTTTTCCTTGTCGCTCAAAAGATCTTTAAACATTTTAGCATATTTGGGCATGTGAGCGAGAGCCTCAGCGAAGGAGATATTGAAATTCAGTTGTTTAAACATTTTAAGAAAGTTAGAAACCTGAATATCATCCTTGCTCTTTTGCTTCTCTTTCCTCAAACTTGAAGGATAAGGTATATTGGAAGAAGATGAAGGCTTTAGAGGAGTAGGGTCACTCACAACCACGGGTGGAGGAGGGGTAGTATGAAGAGGTGGAGAAATTGGGGAAGGAGAAGGAGGAGGAATAGGAGCAGGCGACTCGTTCTCCTTAGTCACAATCACCGGTGGAGGTATAGGAAGCTCGGGTTCCTTGGTACCTTTACCACTTCTAGTAGTGATTGCTTTCATCTCCCCTCTTGGGTTCGCAACGGTGTTACTCGGAAGAGTACCCGAAGAAGAGGGTTGACTACTTTGGAAGAAACTAGCCATCATGTTCCTCAAGTCATTCGTCTGACTATCCAATGTGTTTCGCATATCGGCTCTCAAATCATTTCCTTGCTTTACCAAATCGGCTTTCAGGTTGAGCACCTCTCTCTGAAGATTTCCCACTATCGCATCATTAGTCCTCATATACGTTTCCACTTCTTGGTGAAGAGCGTTGGGTTGGTTGGGAGGAGCATTGTATGCAGGTGTTTGGTAAGCAGGTTGTTGGTAGACTTGATTGTTTCTTTGAGGCGGTTGTTGCTGCTTGTGAGGTGGGATGTATGGTTGTCGAGGTTGTTGTTGTTGTTGAGGAGGGCGATTAAGGTTTTGTTGTTGGTTTGGGTTGGTAGGAGGAAAGCCAGGTGGTGAAAGATAGTTGTTGTTGTGGTAGCTAAGCAAGTTACGGTCACCTTGAGGTTTTGCTTGATAAGCGGGTTGTTGGTAGGTGCCATATGCCGCATTCACATTCTCAGCAGGGTAATCTTGGGTGGCAGTACAAGTTGTGTAAGAATGGGGACCACCGCATATCTCACAAGGTTGGCTGACAGCGTTCACTTGTGCATTTTTAGTGTTGTTGCTGTTGTTGTTGCTGACGGTGTGGGTGACAAGCGATTCAAGAAGCGTGGTGATTTTGTCTAATCGCTTGTCACTGTCATTAGTGCTAGCACTAGCAACATTGGTCCTAACGCTCTTGGTTTGCACACGAGACTTGTTCTCAATGATATCGCAAGCAGCATTGGAAGTCTTAGCCAATAAATTACCCCCTGAGGCACTATTCAGTGAATCTTGATCACTCATGCTTAAACCATTGTAAAAAGTATTAATTTGATGTACTTTGGTAAAACCATGTTGTGGGCATTTTCTTAAAAGATCTTTGAAACGATCCCAAGATTCACTGAATGACTCATCGTACTTTTGTTCAAAGTTTATAATCTCATTCCGCAAAGCGGTAGTACGAGAGGGTGGAAAAAAGTAGTTAATAAACTTTGTTTCCAAATCCGTCCACGAGAGAATACTCTGTGGCGGTTCCTTAGCAAGCCAATGCCGGGCTTGTCCCTCTAAAGAAAAGGGAAAAAGTTGTAACCTTATAACCTCCTGTGGAACTCCATTGAATTTGACCGTGTTGGTGAGTTGTAGAAATCTCTTGATATGGTCATGTGGGTCATCAATGGTTCGTCCCAAGAATGGCTGAGCGGAGACCATCTGGATAAAGCCTGACTTGAGCTCGAAATTGTTGGCGGCAATTGGTGGTATAACAATTGGATCCGTGTTGCCATCAACATGAGCTTGCAGCAGTTCAATCATTGGGCGATTATCCGGAAGTGGCTCATTGTTGTTGTTATTCATGTTGTTGAAAGGCGGGTTGTTGTTGTTATTATTGTTGTTCGGAGGTGGTATGTTATTGTTGTTTTGAACACCAGCCATGTCTAAGTTATCGAGAGGCTCGGGCTCTTGATAAGACGTGGATCGAGTGCGCATACACCTGCAAAAGAACGAACAAAGAGAAACAAAGCAAAAATATTTTTGGTTTTTATTGTTTTTTACTTTTTAGGATTTTTGAAAATTTTATATTTTTTAGTGTTTTTGAGAATTTTATGAAAAAGTAACGTTCACGGGGAACGGATCCCAAAATCCAAATTCTCACAAAAAACTTTTGATCTTAACGAGAGGAGCCGGCAGCGGCGCCATTTGATACAAGCGTTTTGCTAGGTTCAATTTTCTCTCGATATCCTCTCGAATTGATCTCAGTTAAAAGTGGAATGATTTGTTCTTGGTGACAAAAAGTGGATTTGGTTTCCTATTCTACAAAACAGATAAGTAAATAAAATGGTAATGAAGTAAACTTAAAACAAGCAACAAATAATAATCTAAAAAATAACTCTTACTGAAGAAGACCCTATGCGGAATATTGCACCATTCGGACTGTTGGCATCTATGCGGAATATATGTCTTATTCGGAAAACTTGCCTCATGCGGAAAACTAATGCTATTCGGAATATAATGCTATGCGGAAAATACTGTCTATGCGGAAAATACTCTCATTCGGAAAAACATGCCTATTCGGAAAGATTACTCTACTCGGAAAAATGATGCTATTCGGAATATATTATCTAAGCGGAAAACGATTCGGAAAGTAGACTTATGCGGAAAATACTTCTATTCGGAAAAAGACATCTATGCGGAAAAACTTTTCACTCGGAATAAAAGCTCTATGCGGAAAAATCAGGGCTATGCGGAAAACTAAGGTTATGCGGAATATTGAAATATTCCGAGTAACAGAAATGAAAACACCCCTATTCGGAATATTGAAAGTTCCGAATAAGGGAAACTCAAAAATGGTTGTGCGGAAAGATGAACTTCTATGCGGAAAATAGAGCTATTCGGAATATCTGGGATATTCCGAATAAAGAGGAAATAAAACCTCTACTCGGAATAATTGAAATATTCCGAGTAAAGCAAACTTGAAATGTCAATTCGGAAAATCTGGGACGAAGAACAGATACAGCAGCAAGTAAAACAGGGGGCACGGTTTTTAATCCAAAACGACTTAAATACTCAAAAAGGTTTTACCAAATTAAACACAAATCATTAACATACCATAAGGAACAAATCCCACCAATAAAAACACTAAATCAACAACTTTTTAATACCAAACTTGAATCAAATAAAAACTTAAGAACTTGCAAAAAGAGATGATGAAGAACAAGATTAATGAAAAGGTAGAATGGATTGATTAAGGGAAAAGTAACAAGAGTATTGATTAAAGATTACAAGATGAAAAGAAAAAGATGAAAATCACCAAACTCCCTAATGGAGTTGGTGAAGGGACGAACTACAAAGCCTGGGAAAAAAGGAAAATGAAAACTAACTCCCTATGTGTGAAGGGAAAAACTATATATAGTCCTAGTGGTTGGTTGGTGAGTGGGCTTTCTCCCTTTCTTCTTGTCTTCTCGTCTTTTCAGAAAAGTTGACGATTTCGATTCTGATTCGGGATTTGTTGTCGATTAAATCCAACTCGTCTTTTAATTTCTTCGTTAAATAGACTCGAGTTTCTTCGACTTATGAAAATCTTCCGTCTTTAGTCCTTTTCTTCAATAAATCTTCGAATAGGCCTAGTGACTTCAAATCTTTTGCATCTCTTGGACAATAGACTTTGTCTTCAGTCTTTTTTCCTTGATAAAACCTGTGCAATCCCATGTTTTCTTTAATATTCATCCGGTTAGCTCTGAAAACACAATAAACACAAAAACCACGCATAATTCCAAACAAATGATATTAATTACGTGTTTTGGTCTTGTTTTAGCCAGAATTAAGTGGTAAAAGGATGGGTGTTTACACACCTATCAACTACTAAACCTATTACCCATAAAAGTCATTGGTGGCTTATTTTTCTTCCTTTCAGCCTCAAGAATTTCCTCTTGCAATTTTGTCAAGGAGTAAGCATCTGCAAGTGTCGCAGGCTTAAACATTCTGACACTCATCTCTAGTTGAGTTGGTAACCCCCCCAAATACAAACTTATGTCATGTTCTTGGCTAATGGTGACTCTACACAACAAAGTATCAAACAAATCTTGATACTCTCTAGCACTTTTATCATATTTGGCATTCTTAAGAGCTGACATAGGATCTTCAAAGATTGACCCAAATCTCTGAATAATAGCTTGTTTATACCCATCCCAACCCACATTTTCCCCATTAACAGTCAAGTATTGTCTATGCCATAAAAGAGTTTTATCACAAAGATGGACTGAAACAATATTTACCTTCTCCTCATTAGGAGTGTTGTCAATGGAGAAAAACTGATCACATTTGAATACCCAACCCCAGACATCATCACCATCAAATTTTGGGAAGTCTACTCTAGCCAATCTACCAAACTGATTAGCCTACCTTCTAGCCCCAAAATTGACCAATTGGTTATTTTGAGCCCCTAAAGCTTCAATCATCTGCCTCATTTGTGCTAATTGTGTATCCAGATAATCCCTAGTATTGGTAGGATCAATACCACCATCATTCACAGGGTTTTGCCTTATTGTTGGTGCCATAACAAAATTTGGCGCCATAAGTTGTTACAAAAAACTAACAATCAAGAACCAACAGAATTACAACTCAATCACATATGAGCTGCCAAGATGGAGCTCTGATACCACTTGATAGACTCTTAATCAAAGATCAGTTAAGATCCATGATATGCACAAAGAATCAGATCACTCAAGGTTAAAGAAACAGAGTAAAATGATTAATTGAGATCAAGTATGGCGGGAAATGGTTGTTTATTGATAGTAACTGAATGATTACAAGAAGAGAGAAATGTGTAACAAATTCTAGACAAGAAATGAAATGAATGAACAAGTTTGGTATTTAAATGTGTTTATCCCACCAAAAGTGGAAACTGTTAGAGGTTGTTGGAGAGTGTCACGTGCACCTCACACTCTTGACTAATAAGTCATTTGTGCCCCTCACGTGCCAAACAACATAAGCAGTCTCTAAACCTAGCTTATAGTAGCTTATAGTAACTGGAGCTTATCATTTTATTAATAAATTTTTATCAAACATTATTAAATTTTTTTATATAAAGTTAAAGTTGAAGAAAAAAATCTAAAAATCAAACATACGGAATTAGTATATTAGAATCCTTTTATAGCAAAGATATATTGTTAACTCATTATTTTTTTCTTTATAACTCAATAAATTAGCTTATAGTTTAACCCAAAATGTCATTTCTACGTTACTTAATTGATAACACACAATAATAAGAAAACGTATAGATCAAAATATTTAAGGATAGTTGCAAGTAAACGGTTTTAAAGTTTTTTAAAAAAAAGTAAGAGTGAGAATTTTAATTTTTTATAATAATTTAAATTAATGCAACTAAACACATTTTCAATATATGTAAAACACGCATAAAATACATGAAAACTTTAAATATACAAAAATACGAATTAATTAAAAGTTCATATTAATTAATACACGATAAGTATTACCTATATATTTAAGTAACGACAAGTATTTAAGTATAATAATACACGACAAGACTTAACATGAATTTAAAACACAAACTTAAGTTATGAATACACAATACACGGGAAATAAAATAAACACGAAAACTATATTATAAGGGGTGTTTATGGACGGCTATAAAAGAAAAACAAGAAAATGGGCCCAAGCCCGGCCCAATATTGATTTTACAAACCTCAGGATTTCATTTTCATCTCATTCCAAGTTTTACAAAAAAAGAAATTAGGGTTGTGCTTTGTGTGTGTCGCCGGCCTAAAAGAGAAGAAAAAGGGAAGGGTTTTGATTCTTCGATCGGGATTTCTAAAGAGTGTTCGTGTTCATTCTTTCTTGTTACTTTTGAATTCGGTAAATCTTCAAACCTTGTTTTATTATCTTTTATAAAATCATGAGTGTAATCTTAATAAAATAAAAGAACACATATTTTATTATTAAAAACAAGAAGGGATCGGTTTGGTTGTTTTGTATTGCACGCAAACTGAGAACCTCCTTAGAGAGGTCTCAATGGTGGGTTTTGACCATCATCCGCCGGCTTGCTAGCCCTGTGTCTGGTTCCTTTTAACAGCCGTAACCCAACAGGGGTCACGGTGGCTTGGTTGTTCAGTCGACCGCAAACCAGGACCACAGTGGGAAGCCTGGGTGCAACGGTGGCAACCGAGACCATAAGGTCTCGGTGGGAAGTTTGTACGGCCGGTGAGAGTTTCCTTCTAGCGACGGCAGGCTATGGTTGGACAGTGGGAATACAAGGGCTAACGACCGCAGCAAGGGCTGCGGCAAGGGTTGTTTGTTTCGTGTAACCGAGACCAAGGTGGTCTCGGTGGGCTTTGTTTTGTAGCTCGGGAAAAGTCGTAGATCACGTAAAGGGGTGTTTGGATTATGTTTCGGCTTATTTGATTTAGGGCTTGTTAAGAGTTTAACTAATTAAAGTATCGGTATAATTAATCACGACTTAATGAACCGGTTTGTTTAACCTTTGGAAATTATCATGAACCGGTTATTTAATTTTGGGCTTATCATGAACCGGTTTAGTTTGATTTTTTTTAGACTTATTTAGATTGGACTTAATCAACAAGGACTTATTATAATTAAATTATTTACCATGTTTAAGGCTTAATGTATAATTAACTTTATCCATGACATACTATTAATTATAGTTAATCATAATTCATGATATATTATTAATTAATAATCAAGTATAATACATGACACATTATTAATTAATAATTATTTATAAGATTATGACATGTTAAAGTATTTATTTAAAATAAATATTGCTATTATATCATTTAATAACACATGACTTATAAAATATGATCGTTAAGCTTTGGCTTATATTATATGCTTATTAAACAAGCTTATTACTCCGTACTATTTATGGAAACTTTCTATTTTTGGAAACTTACTATATATAGAAACTTCTATTTTTGGAAAGTTACTATATATGGAAACCTGCTATTTTTGGAAAGTTACTATATATAGAAATATGCTATTTTTAGAAAGTTACTACTTATGAAACATCAAGCATAATAACACATGAAACATGTAATACGTTAGTCAAGAACACATAAAACAAGATATGAACAAGTAAAACAAGACATGACAAGTAAAACAAGTCAAGAACAAGTAAAACAAGTCAAGAACAAGTAAAATAAACTAAGAATCAGTAAGTTATACATGAACATACAACTCATACACGTCCTTTATCATGTACCACTCATGAAGTCGAAGTAGTATCTTTCCGCCTTTCATCATCATTCGTTACTGGACATAAGGTACATATATTCCGTCCTTTAGTAAGGACATCTCTTTCTATGCATGATTAGGATTCCCCGTTTGCTGCCATCTGTTTTCCCCAGTATTTCATGTCATTAAACTTTTCATCGTTTTCCATGCCATCATTTTAAATTGCTTGAGCTATATACATGCATGACCACGACTTACATGTCCACCTAGTTATGGAGGTACCATAACCATGACACTTGAGGCACCGGTGTCATGACTCTTCCGTGACGAGAGTGATTTCTCGTGGCTTCCCTTCAGTTACATTGGCCATTATTATTATTATCATGTGGGGCGTATGGGTGCATCCTAGTTCATGTTTTAAAGGTTTACAAGGTGATTGTTGTAAAACCTACAGCATTATCATGCCTCTAATTCGAGGACGAATTATTCTTTTTAGAGGGGAAGAGTTGTAAAACCCGCTTAAAATCTGTAAATACGTTTATTACACGAAATCACGAATTTTAAGTTAAGGGTTACATTTATTTAATACACGACAAGAGTAATTAATGTCGCATCCAAGTATATAGTATATTATCAATGATCCATGTATAATAAATCATTTCAGAATAAACATGAACTCACGCCACGAATTAAATCACGGTATTTTTTAAAAGTCGAAAAATAAAAAGATTACCAGTCTCATAATTTCTTAGTTATTAACCAAAATAAATCCCTTAATTACTCCTAACTTTACAATGTCAGTTACAAAAGATATTATATCAAACATTTTGGTCACGCAGCCACAACAACCATTTGAACTAAAGATAATCACAACCAAAAATCAGTATCAGTTTTCTAATTAATGAAAATCTCACACCAAAATAGAAGAGTCGACGTCAACTTTCCAAGTCACACGTTTAATGCAATCAAGTAATCACTATGTCCATATATTCCACAATTTTAGCTCAAATCAAAACAGCCTATCTACAATGTCTACCATCATTTAGATTTATACTAATTAGTCATGTTAGAATCGGTTTTCTTTTGGGACGTGTTTTGGCCAGTGTTCGTGTTTGGAGTAGAGGCTACTTGTTCGAGTTGGGGGTGCTATGTTCAAATCGACTGGTTCATGTTCGGTTCTGCGTCTCGGTTTCGTCATCTTATATAAACTGTTCGAGATGGGTCTGGATCATGTTAAGAGCGATCATGCCATGTTAACGAAGACTGTTCGCTTTCATTTCTTGGTAACTATATGTCGTGTGATAAGGGAACTTAGGTTCGATCACATTTCGTAAGACTTTATGGTTCACGTCCAATTGGTTTTCCCACTCGTGTTTGCTTCGATCAAACCTAGTTGAATCTGATTGCTCGTCTTCGTACTTGCGAAAGTGTGTGTTCGGTTTTAGCTTACGGAGGTAAATCTTATATACACTATATATATACATGTAGATAGTTTGCTATGATCACATGAATGAATGATACATGTTTTAATAGAATAAAAATATGCACGTACAAACGTTATCTTAAAATTTGCAAATTGGTTCAACAATATGATGTGTCTAAGTTTTGACGTTTACGTCATGCGAATGGTTATATTTTAAGATTGTCATGCAAGTACATGCAGGTAATACGTATACAAAAATGGACATTGACTTAGGCTTATTAATTTTTGGATTAATCAAAAAGGGGCTTATCAAGTTTAAGGCTTAATTAATAATCAAGTATTTTCATGTTATATTATCAATTAATAATTGACTATAAGATTATGGCATGTTATATTATTTATTAAATAAACTTTATTATATGATCATTTAAATAATCATGACTTATAAAATATATTCATTAAGCTTAAGCTTATATTATAGGCTTATTAAATCAGCTTATTATTATTATTATAGAAACTTTTTATTTTTGAAAACTTTTTATTTTTAGAAACCTGCTATTTTTTTAGAAAGTTACTTATTATGATTCAAGTATAATAACACAAGAATTCATGAAATGCATAAATAAGAAACATATGAAAACATCAAGAATTACAAGATAATACATGAAACAGTAAAACAAGACAAGAACATGTAATACAAGTAAGAACACTCAGAAACAATAAAGTATACAGTAATCAGACAACTCCTTCACGTTCTTCATTTATGTAGTATCCGTGAAGTCGGAGTAGATCCTTCGTCTTTCTTCTTCATTCCTTTCAGTAAGGAATTCCTTTCAGTAAGGATTTTCCGTCCTTTCAGTAAGGAATTCCTTTCTATGCATGATTAAGATTCCCCGTCTACAGCCAAATGTTTCCCCCAGTATATGTTATAAATTATTAGAAATTATGTTAATAAATAAGATATTGCCTGAGCCTTATATACAAGCATGACCAGTTAGTTGTACTAGTTACGGAGGTATCGTAACCATGACACTTGAGGCACTGGTGTCATGACTCACCTATAGGAGAGTGATATCCTGCAGCGTCCCATTCAGCTCAGCTTGGTCATTTTATCAGTATTATTAGTGGGGCGTATGGATGCATCTCGGGCTTATTAGTTTACAGTTATCAAGTGAAAGTGGTGTGTGCTCTACATCCTTTACATTGGAGCTGATCCCTCCACCCAGCACAGTAATTAGAGGTCACCCCTCTACAACATGAGGAGGTCACCCCTCTAGTTATTCATGCAACAATTGTTACAACACATGACCTATATAAGCTCTTGGCAATTAAAATACAGTAAATGCATGTTTTCAGATTTAACAGATAATAATTTAGTTTTATTATTTATAAATCAGACTTATCAGATTTTCTAAAGTTTTCATCATACTCCACATATCAATCTTTCAGCTTCAGTAATTATTAATTATTTCAAGTTCAGTATATTCATATTATGCATTATATCCGTTCACTGAGCGTTATGCTCAGCCGTAGTTCATTTTCATGTTCTAACGACATGTACACTAGGACGCTCTTAGGATTCTGAGAGCATGTGCATTTGGATGTAAGATATCCATACTTCTTACTTTATGCACTTCTTACATTATTCTGCTTATTTGGACATTGTTTAGTCCTTTCCTTCAATATTTTATTTCTCATGTGTTGAGCTTATGTTTGGATTACCGATGTTTGATTCTGGTATTTCCTTTATGGTCAGTTAATGTTTTAGGACATTTACCTTATGCTTTGATGACACACCATTAATACACGTAACGGTCCACTTATCTAAGTAGGGTGTTACAATTATGGTATCAGAGCCCAAGGTTCGACCTGTAGGCTCTAAAAATTGACATGTGACTAGTGGGTAGTCACCAGGAACTTCCCAGATTTTGGTGTTGTTATCTTTCATGTTTCTAATGCATTTGTTAGTCAGCTTTCTTCGTTTATCAGTCAGTTTTCTTAAAGTTTTGACTAAGTAAAAGGTTGGTACAGGACTGGCCATATTTAGTCGCATGTGCTTTTCTAAGAATTTTGTTTTGGTGAACCGACCCATAGGCGTTCACCCTTGCCCGTTCAGATTTTTGTATTGGTGAACCGACCCAATGGCATTCATCCTTACTCATGACAGATTCATGTTTTCAGTCAAATATTACTTGGTGAACCAGCCATAAACGTTCACCATTGTTCATGTCAAATTTCATGCTTTTCAGTCGAAGGTTGTTTTGTGAACCGATTCATAGTTGTTCACCTTTGCTCATATCATAACATTTTATAAAGTTTTGACAAGTATGGATTGGACTACCGCCATCCATATTTAGTCCCAGATTGTAAATTCTATATATGACAGTTCTCATGAAATTTTGACAAGTATGGATCAAACCAGAATCGCCCATACTTAGTCACATGCTTCCTACTATGAATACTGTGAATTAAACCATAACTATCCACATCAGTTGATGTTAAACTTCAGTTGATTATACTTCTATGTTCTTTGTAACAATCAAGTTTTATACTCTCAAGTTGATGTCGCTTCCACGTTGTTTCAGTTTCGCGTCTCCTTACGAGGGTTTTATGTTCCACAGAATGATAATGTCTTCATGCTAAGACACAAAAAGGATTTTAGTAAAATCCCGTTTCATGATAAATCATGTTTGGTCTTTATCAATCATGTCTTTACGTTGACCATTGTTTAAATTCCGTTTAATCAGATCCTTGAACCCTTATAAACTGACATTAAGTGTACGCAGGAATTAACAGGCTATCATGTTGTTTCAGTTTAGTTTGCTAACCAGTTCAATCAAATTATTTTCTGTTGACCATGTCAGACGGTTTACACCAGTATCGATCATATCAGCAAACCTTCAGCGGTACCACATGAACAGTATTCATCGTGTACTTCACGTATAGTATTTCAGGTGTACTTAATGTACCTCACTCCATGTGTACCGTTAATCGATCCTTAATCACCTTAGGCATTTCCGGTTGTCGATATTCTACCAGATGCTGATGCTGCTCGTGAGTTGAAGATTTTGCCAAATGCTGATGCCGCTAACACTTTGAAGACCTCACAAATGCTGATACTGCTGATACTTTGGAAATTTCTCAAGATACTGATGCTGCTTATACTATGAAGACTCTACAGAATAAGGACGAAAACTATAAATTTGAAATTTCTAACAAGAATAAATTTCAACCATCAGACACTACTATTCCATTCCATACTGTCGAAACTAGAAGGGGGGGGGGGTGAATTGTTTCTAGTTCATTTTTAAAACATTTCGTTTATTCCACTGGCCGCGGTTCCTTAAATATCACCGCGGTTCCTTATCAATAAAGAACCGCGGGCTCAATAAAGAACCGCCTACAGTGGATGCCAAATATTGATTCGTTGTAAACCTTGACAATCATTTGTATCAAATTCTCGATTAAGCTTGACTAGATATGAGATGTGTTTATAATAGATAATAACTATAAGTAAGGAAACACACAAACACATCAAATCAAGTGTACATCAAGCAATAGTCTAAACACTAAGCACACACGTACTAAGCCTTAGCTTTTCCGCAACTAAGATGTTTAGACTAAACTATGCACACTCGACCATAATCTAAACACGAAGTACACACGTACTAAGCCTTAGCTTTTCTGCAACTTAGATGTTTAGATTATGAGATGCACACAACACACAACATATAAATACATCTATAATAGTAAAGACATAAATGTAAAGGAAAGTACCGACACGATGATTTATAGTGGTTCGGCCACGAAGCTCCTCTTCGCCCTACTCCACTCCTCGAGTACACCTTACTCGAGAGTTACTTCACTAGTCAACAAAACTCCTTTCAAGGCGGAGAAAACCATACACGTCGCTTACACAATTTCTGACACTAAGCTAGATGTCGAGTCCTAATCTTAGGTAGGACCAATCTACACAACGTTGCCCACTTCACCATTTAACGACACAAGGCTAGATGTCGAGTTCTAATCGAAAGGTAGAACCAATCTTCACAACGTTGCCTACTTTACCGTTTTACGATACAAGGCTAGATGTCGAGTTCTAATCGAAAGGTAGAACCAATTTTCACGACTCTTCACTTTGAAGCTAAGTGAGAACTTCACTAGACACACCTACATCACTTTATAGTTTAGTGAGAACTCACAAGACACAACCACATCACTTTATAGTTTAGTGAGAACTTACAACTCTTACCTATTACAACTCAATAAAACACATATCCAAGTGTACACATGTAACTTGGATCTACACAACATAAATCTAAGTATACACATATACAATGGATTTACACAAGACTTAATCCAAGTATTCACAAATACAATGGATTAACACAACTAATCAAAGTATTCACAAATACATAGGATCTACACAATATTGATCCAAGTATACCCATATACATTGGATCTATACAAGATTGATCCAAGTATACACATATACATTGGATCTATACAAGATTGATACAAGAATACACATATACATTGGATCTACACAAGACATAAATAAAAATGATGAACATGATGATCTTCATCAAGACTTCATCTTTAATCACATCACAAATTTGTGAGTGATCTTCTCTTTGTACTTAAGAGGATGAGGAGATTGAAGGAGAGAATCGCATCTTAAACAAGATTAATCTAAACTAACTAATCAAGGGTTTAAAGATGTTTTTGAAGAAACTATGCAAAAAAGGTTGAAAGAAAATATGGAAATGATCCAGTATTTATAGGGCAACAATGCAACGGTAAAAATACCCGCGGTTCCTTATCTCTACCTGCGGTTCCTTATCAATAAGGAACCGCGGGTTTCTTTAAGGAACCTCTGCGTTGGAGTCCGTGTAAATTTGTCCTTTAGTGGGGATATTCCATCTGGGGTAGTTTATACCCTCAAAGGATATTCCTTTGGCATATGGAATATGCCAAATTCAAATTAAAGAATATTCTTTGGAATATACCTTAGGGAATATTCTTTGGAATATTCCAAATTAAAATTTCCATTTTTCTTATTAATAAAACATTTTCTTAAAAATAAAGTTAATTAAAAATTACTTTGTCACTTTGTATAAAAGTGAGTTTTAAGAAAATATTAATCCTTGATCACTTAGTTAGGATAATGACAAGTTTATTCATACCTTGAGTGATTCATGCCGAATGCGATGTTGGAGGTGTCGAGAGAAGTATGCAAATGTATTCTTGAGTGATTACGAGTACCTTACCATTTTACATAATGTATTGCGCATTATACGTTTGTCATCAACAAAACATAAAGAGATTATATCGACAAAACATCCTAATGTTTGCACTAACCATCTCCCCCTTTTTGATGATGACAAACAAGTAAACCGCAACGCATATTAAAATGTATAAGTTACTCATTTACACTTACTTCTCCCCCTTTTGTCGAATAAAAAAGGTAGTCGTCATTTGTAGAAGGAGAGGATCAACTTCGAGAGATCATGCATTTAAAAAAAGCTAATCATCCATTGTGGTTGACGGTTGAGAAGCGAGAATACAAACCATAGACCCATCATCCAAAGATATCGAGCTTGCGTCATCCTAGTGAAGTCTTCAATCACCATAGGTTAACCAACTCTATGCATAATAATATGATTATCTTCGAGATTCCAAAATTCATTACTTGCAAGATGTTCGATGAATGCAATTTAAGTGAGTCAACGATCACAAATGTAATGAGTTGAACTCTTAAAAATGCTCCCCTTGATATGAGCTCCCCCTTGCTTGAGGTACGAACAAAGCAAGAATAGTGACGAGCTACAAAAATGGGTTAGAAGTGTCCTACAAAACAAAGTTAGTGGACAAGAGCATATACGTAATGAGATGTCACCCAATCGGAGTTAGCTTTAAACAACTCGAGTAAAAAAAAGGGACTCGATAGAAAGCTAAAACAATCTTAACTTTTAGAAGTGTCAAAAATATGACAAGTTAAGAAAAATAAGAGGGCTATTAGAAAGAAAATAGAACCCAACTTATTTTGGTGACACCAAAAAAATATATAAAGAGGACTAAGAGAGAAAAGAGATGTCCAATTTAAAAGAAAAATATTGTCGAGAGAACATACTTCACTTTTAATATTTTGGCAAGAAATACCAAATCAAAGAGAGCATGACAATCACAAAAGAAGTAAGATCCCATATAGTCGAAAAGAGAGGAAGAATGACTATGATGGAAAAAGAAAACGAGGATGATAAACAAGTCGTTTGCACAAACAATGACAAGAATTGAAGAAATAAGTGTGCACGTGATGCTATCAATAAAAAAAACAAAGGAGAGGATCTTGACAAGATCAATTCACAATTGTTGGAATAGAGGTAGAAAAGAAACATCCATACCAATTGTAATGATAATATGTCAAAGGGTAAAAAGCTTAGAATTTTGGGAATCACCCAAGAAAATTCAAGATTTAACCATCAACTCTCAAAAAAACAAGGAGAGGAATTTGAGGAAATCAATTCAAAACTGTTGGAATAGAGGTAGAAAAGAAACATCCAAGAATTTGAAGATATCATCTCAAGGGGTTAAAAACTTAGAATTGATGGAATCACCCATACTATGTGTAAATTTTAACCGCAATTAACTCTCAACAAAGAAGAACAAAAATATCTCAACCTAGAGACATTTTTGACCAAAAAAAAAACCAAAAGCGGATAAATCGACGATTTAAAAAAATATTATGGATATAAGACATTATAGGAAAGGATGCTTATGAATGTCGACACCAAATGGTGTTTAGCATACGATAAACTACATGCTCAAAGTTTCGTAGCTCTTCTCAATCATTATGAATGTTCAAAGAACAATTACATGATGAGGAAAGGGTGAGGCTCGACTCAACTTAGTTTAGAAAGAATAGAAGAAAGTGACTCGACTTAGAAGAGCATGATTAAAATGAATTGAGAGAGACTCAACAAAGAAGTTAAGGATAACTTTACGAAACGAGAGAAGAAACTCAAAAGAGAAGAAAAGAGGGAATATTCAAGAGAACTCGTCAAAAGAGAAAAAGACCAAAACGAAAAAGGGACTCAATGGCCGCGGTTCGTTAAATAGGTCCGTGGTTCATTATCAATAATGAGACCTAAGGTTATTTGAGGAAACGTGGACATTGGGTGTCCAAAAACGATTATCGAATCAAAGGAAAATCACTTGGTCAAACAATTTGACATAAGATGCTAAAAGGCTTGAAAGTCAATGCTTCAGATATGACTTTTAACAATTGCAATTGCAAGTTAAAATTGCTTGAATATTTCAAAAGGAATATTTTAAGTTGTCAATCTTACTAGGAGACGAATTAGATATAAATCTAACCTTCCTTGACAATCGAGTGAGAAAATAAAGAAGAAAAGAAAGATCACGAGAATAACAAGATCCAAGACCCAAAGACAAATCATGTTGAAAAACATGAAAAGAAATACAGGAGAGTAAAGATCATACAAAAATGTATGAAACACAAGCCTAAAACTTAAGCATAATGTTAATCCTAGTTACACTAGAAATCTAAGATTTGCTTAAATTGGGTGTCTTATTAATAAGCAATGCACATGCTTAATTATAAGACAAGGTGATGGTTGATGTGGGTGGTGGAGAATGTGGTATGTTCTCCAAAGGTGAGAAGGGTGAAGTCGGTGAATTTGGTGGGGTAAAAGGTGAAGTCACCAAGGGTTCAACAAAGTCATTCTCAAAGGGAATGCTTTGGATAGGTTGAGGTTGAGTAGTCACATCTAAGAGAGTACTAGGAGTGAAGGGTGAGGTTAACACATTCATTCTAGATTGGAATGAAGAGGAGGTAGAACCATGTGAATGGTTGGTACCATGGGTTGAGGTAGTATTTCATGGTGAAAGAGGTGGTGAGGGTGATGAAGAGATGAGAATGGACACAATCTCATTCTTAGGTGTGGCAAAAGGTGAAGAGTTAAGTTTGGGTAACTTAATCTTAATTTTGAGGTGCCTCTTTGAAGAGGAGGTTTTGGATGAATTGGAGGTTCTTGTAGAAACCATGGTAGTAATGGGTGGTTTAAGGGGTAAGGATGAATGGTTTGAGGTGTGAAGAACATGGCTAACAAGGAGGGTTTAAAAGGATGAGGGGATGATCCAAACTAGTAAAGGGTTAAAAAGGGAAAACCCAATATATTTTAGGAAGGATCAAAGGTTTGAAACAAAGATTCTAAAGGGTGTTGAAACAATTGGGAAGTTTTAGAAAACCTGAATTTGAGAGCTTCTGCCCGCGGTTCTTTATCTCCACCGGCGGTTCCATATTGATATAGAGTCGCAGTCTATTTAAAGAACCGCCTACAGAGGCTTGATTTAGGTGGTGAATGAGGATTTTCCAATTCAACAAATCCTAATGTTCTAGTCTAACTTATCATAAAGTCATGCTTAAGAGCAATAAAAACTAGAACACACACAAAGGAAATACACATAGGTTCAATTAGCACGTAAGAGGAAAGCTAAGAAAAACCTAATGGCTACAAAAGAAAAAGATTCCTAATGACATACAAAGTTCATCAAAGTAAACTATCATTAGTCATATATAGGAAGAGCCATTTAGCCAATTTAGAGAATGAGTATGAGACTATCACTAGAGGTGCTCAATTAAGGCTAAACACGACCATTTTTACGAGTTATACACCAACTCAACTTCCCACATGGAAGTAATTCAACCGTTAGGTCAAATTAAGATCCTAGTGCATAAATTCTCTAGTAGTCATTCTCAAGTTAGACAAAATGTAATTCCAACATTTGTCTAATAAAGTTTAGCAAGGATGAAACTTGCATGGCGACACAATGCATGACCTAATGAGGGTTAAGAATGCACCATTGCATATCTTGTCAAACAAGTCTAGTTATGGTTATTTACCTTAATAGAACTTGAGGCCAATAACTTTGAAGTGTATAAACAAAGTTTACACAAACCAAAGAAACACTCTTGATTGGTCTTTCGGAAATGACACATTTATAAATTGCATAGCAATGTAAATTACTTGAGTATTTCGGATGAAACATCCAAGTTATCAAACCGACTCTATTGTGTATTATAAGTAATTATTAAACAAAATATTTCTAACAGTTTTTACAAGTAGATTCAATATAACACCATCAACACAAGTGTGAGTTATGATCCGATGTATATTATTAATAAACCACATTCATGTCTACACTAAAAAAATGTCAATTAGATTCTATAATGATACCAATCATAGTTTGAATAATGCATTGATATTTAATCGAAATCTTTCTTGATTCCCACAAACATTCTTTTAAGAGAAAATAGCTAAGATTTTCAAAGGGTGTTTCATGTTTTATAGTGAGACATTTATCTACTTGAACTAATAACACAATGATCGAGTAAGACGACCTAAATCAATAGATTTGACAAGCTCCCAAAGCTTTCAAACCTAAAAGTGTTAAAGAACACGCCGAGGTGGTTTATGTAACATTTTTAAACCAAGAGATTTTAATCCTATATGCAATGAACACATAATGTTGCAACTAAAATGTTAGAAATCTAGCATACATCCTAATTAGGAAAAACTAGATACTAACAAATACCAAGCAAGGCACAAGAGACTAGACAAATAAGCAATACTACTACAAATAGCAAGGAACAGTTAATAATGTCTACATATAATAATAGCATACAAGGAAACACACACAAACAATTAGCTTAACACATAAAAGCATTCGTCCATGTTTTGAGTGTTAGATACAACAAAGTATTCATAACTTGATTTTATTTGAAAATTATCTTTGACCCATTTAAAATTTAATTAAGTTTAACACTTTGTAAATATATCAATTTTCAAAGATATATCACCAAGAGATGTCCAACTTAATAGAAAAGAGTAAAACACAAGTTTTACGACAAACCGACGCTCAATACTTTGGACAAAGTATGGAACTTAGAAACCATCCAAATTTTAAAGTTTGAATAAAGGTTTGGAAGCATTTTTAATTGAAAGAAAATTCAATTACGTTCGAAATGACGGGTGGCACGACTTCTACGGACTTACATTTGATTTTATATGATTTTTCAAAGTTTTCAAAAATCTGTGTCAGACTGACCGCGGTTCCTTATTGATAAGGAACCGTGGGGAATAGATAAAGAACCGCGTCCAGAGGAAAAGGGTTTTTGGCAAAAATCATTTGGTAACTTTTTGGGAAGGACTTAGGACTCTAAAAAATCATTTTAGACACATAGAACTCGTTTTTTAGAGTTAATTATGACACAAAAGATTTTTATACTTCCAAACATGAAAAGATTTAATTCAAGCTATTATAAAAAGTTTATTTAACACCAAAACTTGTACGAATGAAACAACAAAACAAAATTTCATAAGTAATCACTCTTCATGAACAATTTGATACAAAGATCGTCTCTATTTTTAAAAACTGTTTTCATTTTTAAAAACCATTTGTTTTGAAAAAGAGAGCAAAGATCGATCCAAGCTTTAAAGTACAATATACTTCAAAGATCTTAAATAACCTCGCTCTTATACCAATTGTAGGAACTAGAAGAGGGGGGGGGGGTTGAATAGTTTCTAGTTCATTTTTAAAACATTTCGTTTATTCCACTGGCCGCGGTTCCTAAAATATCACCGCGGTTCCTTATCAATAAAGAACCGCAGGCTCAATAAAGAACCGCCTACATTGGATGCCAAATATTGATACGTTGTAAACCTTGACAATCGTTTGTATCAAATTCTCGATTAAGCTTGACTAGATATGAGATGTGTTTGTAATAGATAATAACTATAAGTAAGGAAACACACAAACACATCAAATCAAGTGTACATCAAGCAATAGTCTAAACACTAAGCACACACGTACTAAGACTTAGATTTTCCGCAACTAAGATGTTTAGACTAAAGGATGGACACTTGACCATAACCTAAACACGAAGCACACACGTACTAAGCCTTAGCTTTTCCGCAACTTAGATGTTTAGATTATGAGATGCACACAACACACAACATATAAATACATCTATAATAGTAAAGACATAAATGTAAAGGAAAGTACCGACACGATGATTTATAGTGGTTCGGTCACGACGCTCCTCTTCACCCTACTCCACTCCTCGAGTACACCTTACTCGAGAGTTACTTCACTAGTCAACAAAACTCCTTTCAAGGCGGAGAAAACCATACACGTCGCTTACACAATTTCCGACACTAAGCTAGATGTCGAGTCCTAATCTTAGGTAGGACCAATCTACACAACGTTTCCCACTTCACCATTTAACGACACAAGGCTAGATGTCGAGTTCTAATCGAAAGGTAGAACCAATCTTCACAACGTTGCCTACTTTACCATTTTACGACACAAGGCTAGATGTCGAGTTCTAATCGAAAGGTAGAACCAATCTTCACGACTCTTCACTTTGAAGCTAAGTGAGAACTTCACTAGACACAACTACATCACTTTATAGTTTATTGAGAACTCACAAGACACAACCACATCACTTTATAGTTTAGTCAGAACTCACAACTCTTACCTATTACAACTCAATAAAACACATATCCAAGTGTACATATGTAACTTGGATCTACACAACATAAATCCAAGTATACACATATACAATGGATTTACACAAGACTTAATCCAAGTATTCACAAATACAATGGATTAACACAACTAATCCAAGTATTCACAAATACATTGGATCTACACAATATTGATCCAAGTATACCCATATACATTGGATCTATACAAGATTGATCCAAGTATACACATATACATTGGATCTATACAAGATTGATCCAAGTATACACATATACATTGGATCTACACAAGACACAAATAAAAATGATGAACATGATGATCTTCATCAAGACTTCATCTTTAATCACATCACAAATGTGTGAGTGATCTTCTCTTTGCACTTAAGAGGATGAGGAGATTGAAGGAGAGAATCACATCTTAAACAAGATTAATCTAAACTAACTAATCAAGGGTTTAAAGTTGTTTTTGAAGAAACTGTGCAAAAAGGGTTGAAAGAAAATATGGAAATGATCCACTATTTATAGGGCAACATTGCAACGGTAAAAAACACCCGCAGTTCCTTATCTCTACCCGCGGTTCCTTATCAATAAGGAACCGCGGGTTCCTTTAAGGAACCTCCGCGTTGTAGTCCGTGCAAATTTGTCCTTTAGTGGGGATATGCCATCTGGGGTAGTTTATACCTTCAAAGGATATTCCTTTGGCATATGGAATATGCCAAATTCAAATTAAAGAATATTCTTTGGAATATACCTTAGGGAATATTCTTTGGAATATTCCAAATTCAAATTTCCATTTTTCTTTTTAATAAAATATTTTCTTAAAAATAAAGTTAATTAAAAATTACTTTGTCACTTTGTATAAAAGTGAGTTTTAAGAAAATATTAATCCTTGATCACTTAGTTAGATTAATGACAAGTTTAATCATACCTTGAGTGATTCATGCCGAATGCGATCTTGGAGGTGTCGAGAGAAGTATACAAATGTATTCTTGAGTGATTACGAGTACCTTACCATTTTATAATGTATTGCGCATTATACGTTTGTCATCAACAAAACATAAAGAGATTATATCGATAAAGTATCGTAATGTTTGAACTAACACATACTTTTACCTTCTCAGCTAGATGTCACACTTCACTCAGCTAACCTGTCATTCAGAAGAGTGGGGACCGAAATCCAGCCGACCACTCAGCAGAATAGTTACATGAATCACGGTCATGATAATGACCGACAGATAAAGCAGTAGTGACAACCACGTGCTTATAATTAATCAGTAAGTATCCGTCAGAACTTCGGAACGAACGTGACCAGAAATACAGAGGTCAGCAGTCTAACCCGCCAACCCTAGCAGTTACCCGAAATCCTCAACCTTATTCAGACTCGCCCATTAAAATACTTGTCCAGACAACAGTCAAGACATAGGTCTCAAGTATCATTTCGGAAGACATATGTCAGGACACCAATCATAATACAAGTCAGATTCACAACACCAATATGCCTTCTAAACTAGGTCCTCAGAAATTTAGGGTACCCTCCAAAGGGGTATACCCGTTCTGTTATGCCATGCATAAATCAGACCAATACAATTCAGTTATCACCACCGGTATATTACTCAGGTTAGACACGCAGTGTTCATTCTATGAGAGTACGGACAAACACTTTCAGTGAAAGTCTTCACGTTTACTTCACGTATTCCTATGACAACTTTATCTTAAATCATGTATTTCCTACCTCCCAGCCAAAAAAGACTCCACTGTATCACCATATTTATAAAGGCGTTTTCTTACAGTTTAAAACGAGATTCGTCTTACTAACTCCTGAATTGTTCATTATAATTTTGCCAGAAAAATCAGTATAAATTGTTTCAGCTATACAAGCACATGAATTATTATATTATAGCTGCGAAGATTTCTAATCACCATTCATGATGCAACTTCTGAAATTCCTTAAATTCATGATCAACAGATTATCATAAAATTTCCAGATGTCATTCCAAAAGGTTTTTTAGAAATGCCTTCCTAACCACGAGACATGATTTAACATCGAGCTTGTCTCAAGAACAGAACCTGTTTTCAAAACTCTTTATTCCAGGGCTTCAGCTAAGTAAAAAGAGTTGCATCAATTGCTACAAGAGTTACCTAAACGAGGCTTTATTCACCCTAACGCACCACCAGGAAGTGTACCGTGTTATGTCTATCAGAAAGAAGGCTGGTAAAATGAGATCACGTATCGATCACCGAAAACTTTACAAGATCGCCATTCATAAACGATACTCATTCCACGAATAGAAGGTTACCTGACCTGCTATGATGTCTTAAATATTTTCTAGAACAATTCGCGACCATGCCTCCAGTAGTGGTAAGAGAAGAACATGGTGTTTTTTAGATTGCTTGAACATGTTATAGTCTCGCTAAAATTTTGACGTATACGTCTGAACTCTCAAATGCTTCAGCTATAGTATGAAATTTATGACTAAAATTTTTTCATGAATTCTCAGACAAAATCGTCAGTATATTCACTAATAACATTCTGATCTGCTAAATTCTAGAGAAGAACACGAGAATCATCTTCTCACAGTTGTATAAAATCTTCGATAGGAGAAAAATTTATACGCAAATTTCCGGATATGAGTTCCAGATGAACAAGGTGGCATTTCTGAGCCACCCTATTTCAGCAAAAAGGAATTTTAGACAGTCATGCGGAGATGAAGGCCATCACCAGATGGTCAAGATCGACGCCTATGACTAAAGTACAAATTTTCTGGAACTCAGTTGACTAATACCGCATAAATTACGGACAATTCCCACGATTATCCTTCCATGGCTAAGCTTACACATAAAGGAGAGGACCTACACAAAAATTTTGTATTCCATCAGATCCTACGCTAGGAGAGATCTAATTTACGAGACTCAAAATTCTTTCATGACTATTCATCCAGATTGCACCAGAATGTACCATAATCCCAGACAGCATTTTGATAGAGGTAGTATAACACAAGGATGCAGCTATGTTCATATCTCGATGCCTGACATGCCAGCAGGTTCAAGATAGAACACCGATATGCTAGTGAGCTATTACAACCATTAGAAAATTTTGAACGGAAATGAGATAAGACTCCACGGAGGTTATTCTCAGTTATCATAGACTCAGATGAAGCATGATGCTATTTAAGTCGTTGTTAACCAGTTAACCCATCCTACACGTCTTCATATATCCGAAATGATTACGCAGTAACAAATCTGTAGGAAATTCAGTAGTTGATCGTATGATTCCAAGGTATTCCATCAACAATCTTGTCAGATAGAAATTAGCGTTCGCGAATCACGCCCATGTTCATGTTCACGATCACGTGTACGTTTACATTCACGTTCACGTTTACTTGCACTTTCACGTTTACGTCTCATTCGTAGTATGATGCTGTTTCAGTTCATGTTTTGTGCTGTCTCATGATTTAAGCTCACATTAGCATTCATAAGATTTTTCACGTTCAAGTTTGTGTGCCATTTCATGATACACGTTTCACAATTTACTACCGACTACGGTTACAGAAGCTTAAGAAACCAAACTCAAGTTTAGAACAACTTTTCCATACTTAGGCAGATATTTCAGTCTCAGACTGTATCGTCTGGGATTCCTTCCTCAGTCAACATAAGTTCATGATATGTCTAGTATCACGTTCACAGTATGTTCCACAAATCACGTTCACGACATATTCCATGCCCAGCGTTCATCAGGTGATCGCGAAGCACGTTCACAATTGCTCACGTAGCACGTTCACAATTGTTCACGTACTTCGTCCCTATATGTTTCAGCAGCTTGCTCAGAGATATAAATGTTATCTTTTCAGGATATTTGTACGTATGGTTTCATGTATACTACATGTCATAGCTTATTGATTCTATCAGGTTCAGAAAATCCATCTTAAGTATGGATCTAGAAACTATTCAACATCGTCAAGACAGGGTCATCAAGACCAAGATTTTCAATGTGTTTAGACCTTTGAAGGAGTCGTCTCGAGTGGGAAGCCACTCGGAACGGAGGAGTCCATCCGGACCTCTCATCATATTCCTTCAATAAATCAGTTAAGTTCTTTCAGTCATGTTATGTTCCACAGTCAGGTCATGCTATACTCTTCTTGCAGCATTATGTCTTACCTCGGGTACGAATTATCTTTCAGCTTATTTGTCCTTCCAGATTTCATATTCATTCAGCCTATGTGTCCTTTCCAGCTTTTATAACTTCATCAACTTATTACCTTTAATTCGAGGACGAATTTTCGTTTTAGAGAGGGAGAATTGTAAAACCTGCAGCATTATCATGCCTCTAATTCAAGGAAGAATTATTCTTTTTAGAGGGGAAGAGTTGTAAAACCCGCTTAAAATCTGTAAATACTTTTATTACACGAAATCACGAATTTTAAGTTAAGCGTTACATTTATTTAATACACGACAAGAGTAATTAATGTCGTATCCAAGTATATCGTATATTATCAATGATCCATGTATAATAAATCATTTCAGAATACACATGAACTCACGCCACGAATTAAATCACGATATTTTGTAAAATTCGAAAAATAAAAAGATTATCAGTCTCATAATTTCTTAGTTATTGACCAAATTAAATCCCTTAATTACTCCTAACTTTACGATGTCAGTTACAAAAGATAATATATCAAACGTTTTGGTCACGCAACCACAACAACCATTTGAACTAAAGATAATCACAACCAAAAATCAGTATCATTTTTCTAATTAATGAAAATCTCACACCAAAATAGGAGAGTCGACGTCAACTTTCCAAGTCACACGTTTAATGCAATCAAGTAATCACTATGTCCATATATTCCACAATTTTAGCTCAAATCAAAACAACCTATCTACAATGTCTACCATCATTTAGATTTATACTAATTAGTCATGTTAGAATCGGTTTTCTTTTGGGACGTGTTTTGGCCAGTGTTCGTGTTTGGAGTAGAGGCTACTTGTTCGAGTTGGGGGTGCTATGTTCAAATCGACTGGTTCATGTTTGGGTCTGCATCTCGGTTTTGTCAGGTCATATAAACTGTTCGAGATGGATCTGGATCCGGTTAAGAGCGATCATACCATGTTAACGAAGACGGTTCGGTTTCATTCCTTGGTAACTATATGTCGTGTGATAAGGGAACTTAGGTTCGATCAAATTTCATTAGGCTTTATGGTTCACGTCCAATTGGTCTTCCCACTCGTGTTTGCTTCGATCAGACCTCGTTGAATCTGATTGCTCGTCTTCGTACTTGCGAAAGTGTGTGTTCGGTTTTAGCTTCCGGAGGTAAATCTTATATACACTACTATATATACATGTAGATAGTTTGTTATGATCACATGAATGAATGTGATACAAGCTTTTAGCTAGTAAGAAAATTATCATTCTAGTGGTCTAATCGAGTTCTTAACGAATTGATTTCCGGCTTAAAGTATGACTCTATTGTTTTTGGTGAAAAAGAATATTTTGGTTGTTTTTAAATAAAAGTGCAAGACTTTAAAATAAAAGTGCAATTAAAGTAAATCTAAAACTAATTTAAAGTAAGTGCAAGTATTTAAAAGCGTGACTAAAAATTAAAAGGCACTTAAAGTAAATAACGCAAACTTAAATCTATCTAAGGCAAACTTAAAACACAACTAAAACTTAAACTAAGGCAAAGCTAAAATAAATCTAAGGCAAAATTAACTTAAAGTGCGACTAAGGAAAAGGCAGGAAAAATAAAGATTGAAATTAAAAATCAAAGACAAAAACTAAAAAGAACCTGAATACAGCTCATTCGGAATAATCCTTCGTTCGGAACAATCACTCATCCGGAATGTCACCTTCGTTTGGAATGATTCTTCTTCGCTCGGAATATTACCAAAATCCTTGATCCGGAACAAATTATTCTGAATCTGTCACTCATCCAAAACAATCCTTCGTTCGGAACTTTACTGATTCGGAACTTCTCAAACTTGCCTTGATTCGGAACTTTCTGGTCAACCCTTGGTTCGGAACCTTTTGGTTCGGAACTATTCCGAATGAGCACTTCCGAATGAGCCAACTCTTCCGAATGAAGCACTCTGGCTCGGAACTTTTGATGTTCCGAATAAACACCCTCTGGTTCGGAACTCCTTGATCCGGAACTTTCGTTCGGAACTCTTCCGAATGAACAAGAGAATCTGATCCGGAAGTCTTCCGAATGAACAACTTGGAAAACTTCCGAATTGTTAGCCTCAAAATATTGAGTCAAACAAGAATGTTCGGTCATAGGTTTCTATTGTATTATTTATTAGAACGTTGTAATAAGTAGTTATTTAGTCGTGATTCACGGGCTTGGATTTAAACTAATTAAAGTCCAAAATACAAGCCCGGCCCAATATATAGTCCATTAAAGCCCGCATGTGGGTGGACTATATATACTACCCTCCTAGCATGTTAGGAGGGTGGATGGTCATTTGTATTTCTTACTTTTCTTAATCTAATCTCACCAAGTTCACACACTTCTCTCTCTTTTCTCTCACTACTTTCTCTCTCTAGAATTCTTCTCATTTCTTCCTTTCTTTCTTTAAATTCGTGTAGTATATCATCACATATATTAGGGGGACAACAATTGGTATCATTCGCCACGGGGTAGATTTGTGATTGGTTGTTGTGTTTCTTATGATCCGTTTGCTTTAATCCTTCTTTCATCCACGAATTCAAGATTTTTCTTGTTTTTTAGTGTTTTTCGATTCGTATACCTTCTTGATTCGTGCCATTGTGACTTGGGTATCTTGGTTTTTGGCTTAAACACAAGTTTTTTGGATCAAAAGTTGAAAATTTCGTGTTTTTCATCTTTCCGAAATTCTAGCTTGTACCACCATCGGAAAGTACAACTGAAAGGGGTTTGATCGCAATAACCAACTGGTTCTACTTTGCGATCTAAGGATTCCGATACCCTATTCCGATCTGGACATTCCGATCGTACATTGCGATCTGGGATTCCGACGGTTTCAAGGGACTTTTGAGTCGTTACTCTGCCAAATTTGTTTCAGCCACATTCCGATCTGAACATTGCGATCTGGGATTCCGATCTGAACACATTCCGACGAGTACACATTGCGATCTGGGATTCCGATCTGAACATATTCCGACAAGTACACATTGCGATCTAAGCCACATTCCGATGACCATTCCGATGGACATTCCGATGGCACATTCCGATGGACATTCCGATGACATGTTTAGCCAAATTTTTGTTTGAGTATTTTTTAGACTTAGCCACTATCTAGACTAGTTTCAGAATATCGTTTCCACGAAGAAAAAAAAAAAAAAAAAAAAAAATAATTTATTTTTGGCGGGAAAACCCAAGTAAAATTTATTTTTTCCTAGACCATTTTTAGGCCATTTAAGCTTCAATTTCAAATTTTGGCGATGCGAAAAATTTTTCGACCAAAAATTCAAATTTTCGGACCAAAATTCAAATTTTTAGGCCATTTTTAGATTTTATTTTTCGTTAAAATTTTCATTTTTCAAATTTTTTCCCTACTAGTTATTGGCTATTTCTAGCTCGTTTTTAAATTTTGGTTATTCAAAATTTTTGGGTTTACCGTTTTAGTCGGACTGAGGAATTTATTGTCGGGCTGAGAAAAAATTTTAAATTTTCGGAATTTCAACAACAACACAATCACACCATATCTACTTAAGATCCAAAGTCACTTCATCCACAGAGAGAGACGATCATCATGCCAACGAGCAATGCGGTTACTGAAAGTTCAGACGTGAAAGATCTTGAAATGGAACGATTACAACAACAGATATGTTTCTTAAGAAAAAATGCCATGGACGGTTTTAGAGTACTTCAAGATTCTTTTCAGAACCTTTCAAAAGTCTTGTTCGACTTACGTGAATCCACTGGCACATTCAGCAAAACATTCACTCATGCCATGGATAGACTTCAAACACAACTTGTCAACGAAAGAATCATTGCTAGTGAATGCAAGATCAATTTCACTGATCTCAAGACATCACTTGAAACAATGTTTACTTCTGACTTCATCAAGTCCTCGATTACCAACGAGTGCTTCAAGAGATATCATGGAATGGATGCTTTATCATACAAAGATCGGATAACCCGCAACATCGAATTCATTGTAACCTATGTGAATCACACAATACAGATGCAACAAACCATTGATGACAGACTTCATACCAGTTGTGGTATCGCATCAGATATTGAGAATATAAGCTGCAGATATGAGACTCCAACGCAGAGTTCAGGGAATGATGACAACATTTCTGGAAAAGACAACAGCAGCTCTGGCAAACAACACATCGACTCTGAGAATGAGAATGTCATCAGCAATACACCTTCCTATGATAATGGTCCTGTTTACGATTCTGAGCCATTGGAAGAGGTACATAATGCTGAATTTAATGTGTTTGCCAATGCCAATACGCATGAGCATAGTGATCAAACAACAAACCTTATTGACACATGTATGACGGAAAAGGTTGATAGCAATACCACACCCAATTCATCAGCCATGTGCAATAATGAGTTTGAGGATGATCAACATGCAAATGAGTATGATGATGAGGAGCGTGTTGCGCTAGCCAATTTAATTGCTACTTTACAAAAAGATGTCAGAGAAAATAAAAAAAGTCAAAAGCAATTAAAGAAGGCAAACGCAACACTCACTCAAAATTTTGAAGAATGCAAAGCTGCTCTAATTAAGTCTAGTGAAACTATAGATAGCTATAGAGCGGAGCTTCTTCAGAAAACCAAAGAGCTTGAGGGGTACAAGGGAAGTGCGTTAAAAAGTCAAAAGGACGATTTTGAAAACAAATATAATACAACTCTTGAGTTATTAGCTAAAGAGAAGCGTCAATATAATGTTTTCTTAATGGATGAACGTCAAAAAACGTACCTTGCCAATACCAAAGTTAATGAACTTGAACAAAAGCTCTCTATGACCACCACTGATTCTGCTAAAATTCTAGAGGATAAGAAACAAGAGGTAGATGCGTTAAAACAAGACTTCAAAAGTAGATATGATAAAGAAACCGAAAAAGTTACGAAACTAGAAGCACAAGTCGACTTTTTGAAGAACGTTGTTTATAAAACGCATGATTCTATTCAATCCGTAAGAATGCTAGCACCTCCATCGATGTTTAAGGGTCAAGCTAGCTTTGCAAGTCCTGAGTACCTTGCCAAAGCTCAAGCTGCGAACCCGTGTCTCTATCTTGATGAGACTGAAAGGATAGATCTTGATTGCATGCCTGTTAGTGCCGATAGTGAAGAGACTGCCCTTTGGGATGCTGATAGTCAACCACTTGTCAATAACGAGTTTGTGAAACCATATAATTATGCTTATGAGAATAGTCTTTATGGTCTTTTCAACAAACAAACTCAGAAAACTCGTGAGGAAGTGTTTCTAGAATGCAAACAAAAGAGAACTCAATGGAAGAAAGCATTTGCCCCTAAGAAATCTAATGTTTACAAATACATAAACTACCTCCCTCTAGATGAATCTAAAAGCAAGAGTAGGAAAACATTAGGTATTCTTAAACATCACATAGACAATGTTAAATCTATTGTTGAAAGAGACTGGGCCAAACGTGAAAATGCTGAGTGGACACGTCCGATTCCTCAAGATATTACCTTGCTTGTGAAAGAACTCTTAATTCCTAACACGGCGTTGATTAAAGAAACTGTTCTTCAACTTGAGGAGTTCATTCGGACTGAAATGTTTGATGATTTAAAATACGTTGAATCTCTTGAGAAACACATTGATGATCTTCAAATGGAGAAGTCTGATTTCTCAGATGAATATGATTTACTCTTGCAAGAATGCGTTTCTAAAGATGTTATGTGTGCTTATTTTACATCTTGTGCTGATATTGATGAATATTCTGAAGTTGCATGCCAATATCTTGATAAGAGCAAAGAATGTGAACGTCTTGAAATTGAGCTTTCGAAACGTAAAGAAAATGTTGACAAAAAGGCTTTTGAGTTACTTCAACACAAAGCTGATTTCCTTCAAAAACATTGTCATTCTCTTGAACTTGCTTTACAAAAAGACGTTGGTAGTTTTCCACATGATAATAAATTGCAAGAAAAACTTTCCCAAACGTTTCGAGAAATGAATGAACAGAATTTGGAAATTAAAGGGTTGAAAGCTCAATTACAAGACAGGGACAGAGCGATAGCAGAGTTGCAGAAACTCGTTGCTAAAATGGGTGGGAAAATCGTGGAACCTAAAGTTGTGAAACCTGTTGTTCGACAACCCAATGCCTACAAGGATCCAAAGCCGTCTATCTTAGGAAAACCGACTCCGTTCTCCAATTCTTCTCATATGAAATCTAGGCTACCCCCTAAGACTGATATGCAACCAAGTGTTCCAAAACCATCCATATCACCCTATGTTCCTCCATTTAGAAAGCACACTGTTGCTACACCCAACCATGTGAATGAACCTGGCACTTCTAGGACTCCTCCAAAACGTGTGACATTCACGTCCACAAAGGAATCTGTAGGTTCAAATGACCTCGTTCATACCCACAACCTAGAGGATGCGAAACAAAAAGGGAAGATTCAGAAAGACAAACCAGTGTATGAAAAACCTAGTTCACCAAATCTCGCTAGAGTTCTACACACTCCTAATGGTAGTCAACCAAAACCTAGGATCCCTCTTCAACAATATAGGAATTGGAAACCATCCATGAATAGTCGTGTTTCAAACACTACGCCTGAACGATTTGGAAAACAAAGGAATACAAGTACTTTCGTGAATCCAAAATTCCCTGTATGTCCCACTTGCAAAAATGGCATTCACAATGGAAATCATGACCATTGCATTTTGCAATACCTCTATGAGGTCAAATCTCGTTCCTTTGAACGGAGATCGAATACAGAATCCCATAAGACAACAAGGAGATACAAACCCGTCGTAAAGAAAAGCAACCACACCAAATCTGAAACGTGGATTCAAAAAGGACATAGTTTCTCTCCAAAGAAGTCTTCCGCTGTGCAAGAGAAAGCTACTCCTAAATCTAGTCTTCAGTGGAAACCAACGGGACGGATCTTCACAGAAGTTGGTCTTAAGTGGATTCCAATAGAGAAGAGTGATGACACCTGCACTAGCACTAATGCTACTGTTCTACACACTGAAAAGGAATTTGTTACTCCTAATTCTAGTATTTGTGCAAACTCGTCTTCTGTGATTGTAGGTACAACAGCGGATTCTGAACCCACTTCTCCTTCTTCAAAGGGTTCCAATTCTGTACATTCTATATCACCTTCTTCTGCTGTACAAAAGTCTATTTTGGATTATTTTCGAAAAACTTGAGAAAACACAAAAATATAATAAAATGTAAATATCCATAGAAAAACAAAATAAAAAAAAATGGAAAAACTTTCAAAATACCAAAAATATTCTTCTCGACATGTCTTTCAGTATCGATAATATGGACGTACCTAGAAATGTCGCTCAATAACGACACGGGTGTGTACATAAAGCTCGAATGAAAGTTGTAAATATTTTTCAAAACATGTCATTTCGATGATTTACAATTACCTCAGATTGTGACTCGTACTTCCAAGAAAGGAAAGTTGATCACGAATGATAACTTATCCTTAACAACGGGAAAATAAATTTTCTCGGTCATGAGCTCTCATTAAAAACATTCAAAGTTTTTAAGCTCATGTAAACGACTTATAGTTAAATGTCAGACTGTAACTCGGACTTCAAATAAAGGAAAGTGTATCTTTAAAGATACCTTATCCTACCAAACGGGTAGAGCAATCTATCTCGGGTTGAGCTTGTCACAAAACATTCAACGTTTTACGCTCAACACAATGGCTTGTAATTACTTTCAAATTGCAACCCGGATCAATATTCACGGGGGAGTGTACGATTTCTTGCTCTTACCCTTAGCAAAAGAAGTTAAATCTTCTTACACTTGAGTGGATTCGTCAAGACATTCAAAGTCTGTGAACTCAAGTTTATGCTTTAGAAAAACCTCTTCGACAAAAAGAAATAGGATTTTTTTTTCAAAAAGCGTTGAACACAATTTTTTCAAGAATTTATCAATGATTATTCAAAATCTTTCAAAAATTGTGTGTTCAACAACTCCCATCCTCAAAAAGCGAAATGTGGATCATATCCTCACAATGACAATTCAATTGGATCAATTTTTGAGGGGGAGCATTTCAACTTCATGCATAGATTGACACATCTTTCTCCCGAAGATTTTCAAGACTATTTTTCAAAATATATTTTAATTAAATTTGGTATCTCTAATATCAAAAGATTTTATATATTAGAGATAGGGGGAGAAAATGTGATTAAAATGTGATCTATAAGACTCAAGCACTTTAACTCTTACCCACATGTGCGAAACACTTTTGATTATCGATGCACATGTGAAGGGGGAGCATTTCTTAAACGACAAAACTAGCAAGGTGTCAAATGTTTTTCAAACACTTTGTTAGAATTTAAAGTGGTTTTCATGGTTACGATCAAATACCCACAACATCTTTAATTTCACGACGTTATTGGTGTCAAAAGGGTGGTTAGGTTTAAGTCCTATGATCCAACCAGAACCGGAGGGATCTTCCCAGGGACAATCCAATAGATTATTAGAAGTCCTTAGGAAAGATGGAGTAGAATGTGAACGTAGCTGAATGCCGACTAAGTACTGATGCTAGCACTGGAACAATCACAACAAGGTGTTAGTAATGATGTCTTGGTAAGCATTGAAGGGGTTGAAGAATGAAAAAGAAATGTAAGGATAAAGGGTGTAAAGAAAGAAGCCCTCCATACAACTTAGGCAGAAACCGGGTCAACCCATCATGAAGACAAACTCATCATGGACCCAGTGATGTGAAGCACAACCCTTTCCTAGCTACTCAGGCTTCTCTCAAAAGAAGTTTGTTTTATTGTCACGGAGATCAACACGACTTCTATTGACTTTCTCACTCCGAGATAGTTGATATTGAATAGGTGGCATCTGCTCCAGCCTCCGACCACTAAAAGTGCACAAATCGAGTCTAGAGCCAAGAGATCAATCAAATCTCGTTAGGACACACGGATGAAGATCAAGAGAGTCCTACGCTATATCCTTGCGATATTGCTAGAACACTCAGAGTGATACTACCTAGTATTCACAATGATGAGTGGAAATCCTTCCAGTGTTAACATCAAACAGCACTGCGGTAGGTCATATGCAAGATTCTTTATGAATTGAACATATGTAAAACTGAAAAGCAACAGTGGTTTGATTCTGAATTGATTCAAACTCGTTTCAGGTTTCTACGCAATATCTTTATGGTCTTGCCAGAACATTCAGAGTGATATTCATTAATATTCACAGTGACGAATGGAAATCCTTCTAGCGTCAACATCAAACAGCGCTACGGTAGGTAACTTGTGAGATTCTTATGAATCAAACTTGTGTCAACTGGAAAGCACCAATGGTAAGATTCTTTATGAATCAAACTTGTTCCAGGAATTTGAATTGACGACTTTAATCAAGCGGATATCTATCCAATTGATTCACTCTTTATGTTCGCAGTCTTGCTTTGAGACGGTCGAGTAAAGAGAACGGCTAGTACAGCCGCGAAACCCTGTCAAGGAGATTCTTAATTGAATCTACCTGATCACAGGTACGATATTTAATATCGTATAACGGTCTTCATCGACCGGAGGTAAAACGCTACCGATTTAGGACGAATGTCAAAGCCATTCAGTCCGTGTCTATGTTTTTTCTCGAGAAGGTGGCGTCACGGTGTACTCAGCAAAGTCAAAGATTCACAACCACATATTCATGCCCAAAGACTTATCCAACAATTGATAGTGTGAGCATGTGGATAAAGACACAAGATCGCAACATGGCAATGACAAGTCAAGGATGATTTGAAGATCTCAAGACTTAAAGACAAAGTCGAAAGACAACGACAAAGGCTCAAAGATCACAGCATGAAGGAACAAAACTACTGTTACACGTTCAAGACTCATTTATGACGAAATTCATAAATCTCCATTGGAATCCAAATATCAAAGAGGAATGACCTCACATTGGGGGAGATTGTTAGCCTCAAAATATTGAGTCAAACAAGAATGTTCGGTCATAGGTTTCTATTGTATTATTTATTAGAACGTTGTAATAAGTAGTTATTTAGTCGTGATTCACGGGCTTGGATTTAAACTAATTAAAGTCCAAAATACAAGCCCGGCCCAATATATAGTCCATTAAAGCCCGCATGTGGGTGGACTATATATACTACCCTCCTAGCATGTTAGGAGGGTGGATGGTCATTTGTATTTCTTACTTTTCTTAATCTAATCTCACCAAGTTCACACACTTCTCTCTCTTTTCTCTCACTACTTTCTCTCTCTAGAATTCTTCTCATTTCTTCCTTTCTTTCTTTAAATTCGTGTAGTATATCATCACATATATTAGGGGGACAACACGAATGAACAAATGAATTGATCCGGAAGATTTGATTCGGAAGTTGTCTTTGATCCGGAACTTTCGTTCGGAACTTTCAATGTTCCGAATGAAATAGCTTGGTTCGGATCTTTTAGACAGAAACCCTTGGTTCGGAACTTCTGGGAAGAACCCCTTGGTTCGGAACTTAGAATGTTCCGAATGAAGCTCTTGGCCTTGCTGGTTCGGAAGTTTCCTGGGAATCACAGTAACAGAAACAAACACCCCCGAAGAACAAGGGATTACACTAACACGAATCTAACCACAATTTAACCAAAATAAAACACAAGATTAAACTAAACTAATAACAAAACATCCAATAATCATAAACAAACAATCTAAATCAATGAAACTAACAAATCTAACCACAATAATCAAAACCTACTTTAATCAAAATAAGAACATGAACATGAGCACAAAAATAAACATAAAAATCAAAGATTAAGAAAGGTAGATAGGAGATTAACAAGATAAAATAAAGATTGACAAGAATTAAATGAAACTTACTTGAAATTAAAGGAATTTAAGGTGCAAGACAAGGTATTTAAATTTGACAAGTATTTAAAATGACATGAATTTAAAGGTGCAAGGTAAATAAATGGTGGAAGACTAATTGTCACACTTAGCCAACAAAGAAAATAATTAACTAGCCTAATCTATATATAGGGGAGGATTAGGAAGCTTCCTCCCCTCCTTCCTTTCTTCTTAATTGCGTCATTAGGTCCTTAAGCCTTTAATCTTCATTAATTGCATGCTTAGTCCTTTTCTTCTTATCTTCTTTAATCTTGGACTTTTAATGACTTTTGGCTCGGGATTTCTTTGAACTCATCTTTTAATTCTTCAATAAAATAGACTTGAGTTCTTCAACTTTAAGTAAAATTCCGTCTTTTGAATTTTTCTTCGATAAATCTTCAGAATTGGTCTTGGACTTCCGTTCTTTTTGCACTCTTGACTTCTCGACTTCGTCTTTCATCTTTTTCTTCAATAAAAGCCCGTAAATGCCCGTGTTTTCTCCACTTTTCACCTTTTCGTCCTAAATCACAACAAAAACACAAACCACGCATAATTCCGACATAAAAGACATAAAATACACGTTTTGGCTCGGTTATTATTGTAATTAAGTGGTAGAAAGGATGGGTGTTTACACACCTATCAAATCCCCTACACTTGACCATTGCAATGTCCTCATGCAATGCATTAGTTACAAAGCACGTTTACACTTTTCATCATGATCAATCCATAGTGGCCTTTATTTAAAAAGATAGAAAATTATAAACATACGAAGTAAAGAAATCAAAAACATACCTTGGGTTTTGGAAATGTCATGAATAATCATCATCCTCAAGTTTTCACTTTCTCCAAACCAAGCTTAAAAACGAGATCATTGTTATTATAAGTTAGTAGACTAACACGAACTCATGTGGGCCAATTACTCACTTAGACTCCCTTATTCCTAGGGGTATCTCTTATATTTTATTTTTGTCTTGAATGATCACGAGGATGTATTGTTGGACTTATTTCGATAGTTATTTAGGCCGAAAATAAAGTGAACGATTTAATCAATAGTTAGCTAAAGGACAAAATCTTTTAAAACTGCTTCTCGGGACCTCATAAAGTTCATATCTTGGCATAACTCGCTTCGCGATTTGAGACCTTTCTCGGACCGATATTTGGCAGCGACTTCATACTTCAAACCTTGAGAGACGTTCATGAAATTATGGTCTTCTCTTCATATAGGAATTTCTTCACTTGAAGTTTTGAGAGATTCATACTTGGACCACGACTTCTTCATTTTTCTCCAATCTTTATTTTGGACTTTGATATACAATGATCCGCCTCCTTTTATGACTTGGATCTATTTATCCTCATACCTTGCTAGGGTCTTTTCGGATACACTTCTCCATGACTTTTGGGGAGTTTTTGCTTTTCGTCGTGTGTCTCGATCCTTCATATTGATTTTCGATAAATGATTCTTCACATCACTTTTGGATCTTTAGCAACAAAATATAGCCCTCATGCCTTGTTAGGGCCTTTTCGGACTCGCCAATCTTCGCATCTCGCTTCAATAAGTTATGCCTTGGCTATGAACTCTAATCCATACCGAGAAACTTTTAAACGATCTTGGGCTAGAAGCTAAGTAACTTTTCAAATCGTACAACCTTATTTATTGCAGATAAATTTATTAGCAGGCGATGGGAGAATAGGCTCATAATTAACTCACATAAATTCACGAAAGAATACCGAACTTATAATTGGCTCTATCATCTCTCGTTCTCTACAGTTTAAAATCTCAAGGAATGAGACTCGTGGATGCTTAGCCTATTAAATCAAAGTTTTGGGTTTTCGAGTCGCCTATAGGATCTTGCAAATTCTTAGACTTTTTCAAGTTTAGAAATCGCATTTTAAAGTTTCTCTTGATAAACGACTCTCTAGGATCAATTATAGGAACTTGAGAAAAGTTCTTGTTCTTAACCCGTGAGAGTTAAGACTTTCGCGTTTTATAGCTCCCTATATAAAAGCCTAGCAAAACTTGACTTAAACACGTTAAGGATACTAGCTAGAGTAACTTAGATAAGTAAACTCGGGTTAAGTCAAAAGATTCACAACGTTTGAAAATTAAAACCACTTTATTAAACATTTATTCTAAAAGGAAAAACTAATAGGCCAAAATAGATCAAAAATTTTGAAAAATGTCGAAAATTGATTTTCCGGTTAAAATGAGGACAAATACAAGGAAAAGGCCACTTAACTTCGATAGAAGTCCCCCCTACACTTCAGATAAACATTGTCCTCAACGTTTAAGAATGTGGGAGTAAACTCCCATACACTTAGGACATTGTGCACTTTGTTTAAATCTCGCTAAGGAAGAGACAACTAAAGAGATTCCTATTTTAATATTGAGAAAATATACAATAGTGAATCGAACAGAGTTTAGGATAGAACCAGGAAGAAGTGGACACGGAATCACGGGTCGTCAAGAATCATCAAAAGTGGATCATTAAAGCTCGAATCCTTGATTAAGAGAGGAGAGGAAATAGCAAACCAACGGGTCTCTCCCCTACACTTATGATAAAGAAAGCTAAAAGATAGATGCATGGGTTGCCTCCCAAGAAGCGCTTGATTTTTGTTAACCGAGTCGTGAGCCTGACTCGACCTTGATCATCATAGGAAGAAACATGAAACATATCCACCGGGATCAAAGACATAGTTTTCGTCCATCAAATAGCAGAGGCTTAAGGCGAACAAGGCAAGCCAAAGAAGAGTAGGCAAGGTTCCCTTAAGCAGCGATGGAGCACGGTGGGAGCAAGGGTGAAGTGGTGCAAGCAGATTTCCATAAGTTCCAAAGATATTTCCTTTTATTTCATCAGGTGGATACTGAGATGGCTCAAGAATATCGATACCGGGGTCGAACACCTTTTACTTTAAGGGAAAATAACACTCAGGCTCAGCAGAGTGGGAAGAAGATCCGCGAAGAAGCACAACCTCGTCCTCAGAAGATGGACAAAGAGGTGTTAAATCATACGTGCTGCGGATATCGGTGTCGACCGGTTTCTTCTCCTTTGAAAGAATGTTCTTCAAATACAAAGTAGGATCAAGACGATAATCTTCAAAATCATAAGGAGGAGCATCACTCTCATGAGGGAAGTAAGTGTTAAGAAAAGCAGAGAAATCTTCCTCAAATGAGTAATCGTCCAAAGTAGGATCGAGTGATGGCGGAGGATCTTCATCATGTGAAGAATCACTCGAAAGAGTATCGGCCTCATCGAAATCATCATACGTGGGCAGGTCGGGATACTCAGAAGTAAGGTCATCATAATCATCCGAATCTGAGCTAGACTCATCATCATAAGCATCAAAGACCGGTGGAGAATCATAAATGGGTGAAGGTTCCAAATTGGAGAGAGAATCATCCACATCATCATTAAAAAGTGGATTATCAATGCAAGAGTCGAATAGAGGATTGTCGTAGATGACAAAGTCATCAAGCACATTAATCATATTCACTGATTCTCGTCCAAAAGATTTGCCTGTAAGCTTCCCCATTTTGAAAACTTGTGCATCATCCCCGACTCTTAAGATTAACTCACCTTCGGCCACATCTACTAAAGCTCGTCCGGTTCTCAAGAATGGCCGACCAAGTATTAAAGGAATACGAGGGTCCATTTCATAATCAACAACGACAAAATCGACCGGGAAAGTAAATGTGCCAACTTTAATGAACACGTCTTCGGCTATACCAACGGGGTAAGCGAGAGTGCGATTTGCAAGTTCGAGAGTCATCTTCGTTGGAGTGAGGTCGGGTAATGATAGTGTTTTCCAAACACTCAAAGGCATCAAATTAATACTGGCCCTGAGATCAGCAAGGGCAGTAAATTCTTCAGTTTTGTTGAAAACGCAAGGCAACACAAAACGACCGGGATCTCCAAGCTTTTCCGGAAGTTCTTTAAGAATAACTGCAGAGCAGTTTTCATTTAAGCGTGTGTTGGCGAGTTCAATCAGCTTCTCCTTCTTGTTAAGCAATTCCTTAAATGCTTTGACAAATTTGGGCATGTGGACAAGTGCTTCAAGAAAGCTAATGTTGAAGTTCCAGTGAGAGATCATCTTCACATAGCGTGTCACTTCAGAGTCCTCCTTGGTTAGCAGTTTGGTCTTGCCTAAACGAGAAGGATAAGGGATATTGGGTTTGGGTGGTGAGGGTGAAGGTGAAGGTAAAGGTTGAGATGTTGAAGGGTCCTTCCTAGAAACATCGTCATGACGAGGTGGAGACGGTAATGGTGCACTAATACTAGGTGTAGGATGAGTAGGAATAAATGGTGGTGGAGGAGGAGTAGATGATGGGGGCGGGATTGGTGGATCGACAATGGTAATTCCACTACGCGTAGTAATAGCACTCACATTTGCTCGCGGATTGGTGACGGTGTTTGAAGGTAGAGAACTCGAAGTAGAAGGTTGAGCTGCGGGCAAGAAACTAGCAAGCATATTCTTCAAATCATTGGTTTGATTGCTGAAGGAGGATTGCATATTATCTCGAAGCTCGGATCTAATCTCATTTCCTTGCTTTGTGATATCTCCTTTAAGATTGATAATTTGGCTCTGCAGATTCTTGATTTGCTCACCTTGGGTTCTCATGATAGCTTCAACATCGGGAGTAATGGGTGGGGTTTGATGAGCGGGTGGGTGATAAGGGTTAGAAGCACGAGGTGGGATTTGGTTGCTTCTATTGTAGTTGTTGGCGGGGTTTTGGTTTTGAGGAGAAAAACCGGGTGAAAGGTAATTGTTGGATCGGTAACTCAGCAAATTTCTATCCCCTTGAGGTCGAGCTTGGTAATTTTCCGATGAATAATTACCATAAGCTGCATACACATTTTCCGGATTTCCTTGTGTAGAAGGACAATCGGTGTATGAGTGAGGACCGCCGCATGTTTCACAAGGATTAGCAACCGCTTTAACTTGTTGTTGTTGTTGGTTTGAAGCGAGAAGCGTGATACTTTTGCTCATTTCGTTCATCATGCGGGTGAGTTCGGTCATATCAGGGTTTGCTGAGGTGGAGGAAACATTGACTCTCGGGTTGTTCCTTGAAAAAGCGGAGGAATCCCAGTTTTTGTGGTGAGTAGTCATGTTCTCAATTAGCTCTCTACACTCCTCGGGTCTCCTTTTCATAAATGTGCCACCGGCGGCTGCATTAATCGTATCACGATCTCGAAAAGTCAAACCGTTGTAGAAAGTATCAATTAAGGTCACAAGGAGCATGTTGTGGTTTGGACAACGATCAATCAAGACATTATATCTTTCCCAAGCATCAAAAAGAGATTCATCGAGATCTTGCATGAAACCGCTGATTTGATTGCGAAGGCTCGTGACCATGGATGGTGGAAAGTAGCGCGACAAAAAGCGTTGATTCATGTCATCCCAAGTATGAATAGAATTCTTCGCGATACAATCAAACCATTTCTCGGCATGATGTGATAAAGTATGTGGAAAGCGTTGTAGGCGAAGAACATCCATTGTGGCACCGGGCAACTTCATGCTTTGGGTGATTGTAATGAACTTGTCGAGGTGTTTGTTGGCATCATCATCAGGCAATCCACGGAATGGGTTAGTTTGCACTTGCTGAATCATGTGGTGCTTCAATGAAAACTCAGGAGCGTTGATTTGCATCGGCGCAATCGGTCCTCCTCGTCCAAACATGGTAGGTTGACAAAGCTCTTCCATTGTCCGAAGATCGGGTTGTGGAAGAACATTGTTGTTATTATTGTTGAGGTGCGGTTGAATATTGTTGTTGACACCTGACATTCTTAAATCTTCTTGAGGCTCGGGCTCTTGATAATTAGAAGATCTAGTACGCATACACCTGAAAATGTAAAAGAAAAAGAAACCAAATACAAAGACAATATATATACACAATAAAGATAAATCTTTTTGGATTTTTGAAAATTTTAATTTTTATGGATTTTTATCAATTTTTAATTTTTATGATTTTTTGAATTTTTTGTGCAAGAAAAATAAAGCTCACAAGTGAACGGATCCCAAAAAGCAACGCATCTTTCACAGAAAACCGTTAATCTTTACGAAAAGAGCCGGCAGCGGCGCAATTTGATACAAGCTTTTAGCTAGTAAGAAAATTATCATTCTAGTGGTCTAATCGAGTCTTAACGAATTGATTTCCGGCTTAAAGTATGACTCTATTGTTTTTGGTGAAAAAGAATATTTTGGTTGTTTTTAAATAAAAGTGCAAGACTTTAAAATAAAAGTGCAATTAAAGTAAATCTAAAACTAATTTAAAGTAAGTGCAAGTATTTAAAAGCGTGACAAAAAATTAAAAGGCACTTAAAGTAAATAACGTAAACTTAAATCTATCTAAGGCAAACTTAAAACGCAACTAAAACTTAAACTAAGGCAAAGCTAAAATAAATCTAAGGCAAAATTAACTTAAAGTGCGACTAAGGAAAAGGCAGGAAAAATAAAGCTTGAAATTAAAAATCAAAGACAAAAACTAAAAAGAACCTGAATACAGCTCATTCGGAATAATCCTTCGTTCGGAACAATCACTCATCCGGAATGTCACCTTCGTTTGGAATGATTCTTCTTCGCTCGGAATATTACCAAAGTCCTTGATCCGGAACAAATTATTCTGAATATGTCACTTATCCAAAATAATCCTTCGTTCGGAACTTTACTGATTCGGAACTTCTCAAACTTGCCTTGATTCGGAAATTTCTGGTCAACCCTTGGTTCGGAACCTCTTGGTTCGGAACTCTTCCGAATGAGCACTTCCAAATGAACCAACTCTTCCGAATGAAGCACTCTGGCTCGGAACTTTTGATGTTCCGAATAAACACCCTCTGGTTCGGAACTCCTTGATCCGGAACTTTCGTTCGGAACTCTTCCGAATGAACAAGAGAATCTGATCCGGAAGTCTTGATCCGGAAGTCTTCCGAATGAACAACTTGGAAAACTTCCGAATGAACAAATGAATTGAACCGGAAGATTTGATTCGGAAGTTGTCTTTGATCCGGAACTTTCGTTCGGAACTTTCAATGTTCCGAATGAAATAGCTTGGTTCGGATCTTTTAGACAGAAACCCTTGGTTCGGAACTTCTGGGAAGAACCCCTTGGTTCGGAACTTAGAATGTTCCGAATGAAGCTCTTGGCCTTGCTGGTTTGGAAGTTTCCTGGGAATCACAGTAACAGAAACAAACACCCCCGAAGAACAAGGGATTACACTAACACGAATCTAACAACAATTTAACCAAAATAAAACACAAGATTAAACTAAACTAATAACAAAACATCCAATAATCATAAACAAACAATCTAAATCAATGAAACTAACAAATCTAACCACAATAATCAAAACCCACTTTAATCAAAATAAGAACATGAACATGAACACAAAAATAAACATAAAAATCAAAGATTAAGAAAGGTAGGTAGGAGATTAACAAGATAAAATAAAGATTGACAAGAATTAAATGAAACTTACTTGAAATTAAAGGAATTTAAGGTGCAAGACAAGGTATTTAAATTTGACAAGTATTTAAAATGACATGAATTTAAAGGTGCAAGGTAAATAAATGGTGGAAGACTAATTGTCACACTTAATTAACTAGCCTAATCTATATATAGGGGGGGATTAGGAAGCTTCCTCCCCTCCTTCCTTTCTTCTTAATTGCGTCATTAGGTCCTTAAGCCTTTAATCTTCATTAATTGCATGCTTAGTCCTTTTCTTCTTATCTTCTTTAATCTTTGACTTTTAATGACTTTTGGCTCGGGATTTCTTTGAACTCGTCTTTTAATTCTTCAATAAAATAGACTTGAGTTCTTCGGCTTTAAGTAAACTTCCGTCTTTTGACTTTTTCTTCGATAAATCTTCAGAATTGGTCTTGGACTTCCGTTCTTTTTGCACTCTTGACTTCTCGACTTCGTCTTTCATCTTTTTCTTCAATAAAAGCCCGTAAATGCCCGTGTTTTCTCCACTTTTCACCTTTTCGTCCTAAATCACAACAAAAACACAAACCACGCATAATTCAGACATAAAAAACATAAAATACACGTTTTGGCTCGGTTATTATTGTAATTAAGTGGTAGAAAGGATGGGTGTTTACACACCTATCAAATCCCCTACACTTGACCATTGCAATGTCCTCATGCAATGCATTAGTTAGAAAGCACGTTTACACTTTTCATCTTGATCAATCCATAGTGGCCTTTATTTAAAAAGATAGAAAATTATAAACATACAAAGTAAAGAAATCAAAAACATACCTTGGGTTTTGGAAATGTCATGAATAATCATCATCCTCAAGTTTTCACTTTCTCCAAACCAAGCTTAAAAACGAGATCATTGTTATTATAAGTTAGTAGACTAACACAAACTCATGTGGGCCAATTACTCACTTAGACTCCCTTATTCCTAGGGGTATCTCTTATATTTTATTTTTGTCTTGAATGATCACGAGGATGCATTGTTGGACTTATTTCGATAGTTATTTAGGCCGAAAATAAAGTGAACGATTTAATCAATAGTTAGCTAAAGGACAAAATCTTTTAAAACTGCTTCTCGGGACCTCATAAAGTTCATATCTTGGCATAACTCGCTTCGTGATTTGAGATCTTTCTCGGACCGATATTTGGCAGCGACTTCATACTTCAAACCTTGAGAGACGTTCATGAAATTATGGTCTTCTCTTCATATAGGAATTTCTTCACTTGAAGTTTTGAGAGATTCATACTTGGACCACGACTTCTTCATTTTTCTCCAATCTTTATTTTGGACTTTGATATACAATGATCCGCCTCCTTTTATGACTTGGATCTATTTATCCTCATACCTTGCTAGGGTCTTTTCGGATACACTTCTCCATGACTTTTGGGGAGTTTTTGCTTTTCGTCGTGTGTCTTGATCCTTCATATTGATTTTCGATAAATGATTATTCACATCACTTTTGGATCTTTAGCAACAAAATATAGCCCTCATGCCTTGTTAGGGCCTTTTCGGACTCGCCAATCTTTGCATCTCGCTTCAATAAGTTATGCCTTGGCTATGAACTCTAATCCATACCGAGCAACTTTTAAACGATCTTGGGCTAGAAGCTAAGTAACTTTTCAAATCGTACAACCTTATTTATTACAGATAAATTTATTAGCAGGCGATGGGAGAATAGGCTCATAATTAACTCACATAAATTCACGAAAGAATACCAAACTTATAATTGGCTCTATCATCTCTCGTTCTCCATAGTTTAAAATCTCAAGGAATGAGACTTGTGGATGCTTAGCCTATTAAATCAAAGTTTTGGGTTTTCGAGTCGCCTATAGGATCTTGCAAATTCTTAGACTTTTTCAATTTTAGAAATCGCATTTTAAAGTTCCCTTGATAAACGAATCTCTAGGATCAATTATAGGAACTTGAGAAAAGTTCTTGTTCTTAACCCGTGAGAGTTAAGACTTTCGTGTTTTATAGCTCCCTATATAAAAGCCTAGCAAAACTTGACTTAAACACGTTAAGGATACTAGCTAGAGTAACTTAGATAAGTAAACTCGGGTTAAGTCAAAAGATTCACAACGTTTGAGAATTAAAACCACTTTATTAAACATTTATTCTAAAAGGAAAAACTAATAGGCCAAAATAGATCAAAAATTTTGAAAAATGTCGAAAAATTGATTTTCCGGTTAAAATGAGGACAAATACAAGGAAAAGGCCACTTAACTTCGATAGAAGTCCCCCCCTACACTTCAGATAAACATTGTCCTCAATGTTTAAGCATGTGGGAGTAAACTCCCCTACACTTAGGACATTGTGAACTTTGTTTAAATCTCGTTAAGGAAGAGACAACTAAAGAGATTCCTATTTTAATATTGAGAAAATATAAAATAGTGAATCGAAAAGAGTTTAGGATAGAACCGGGAAGAAGTGGACACGGAATCACGGGTCGTCAAGAATCATCAAAAGTGGATCATTGAAGCTCGAATCCCTGATTAAGAGAGGAGAGGAATAGCAAACCAACGGGTCTCTCCCCTACACTTATGATAAAGAAAGCTAAAAGATAGATGCATGGGTTGCCTCCCAAGAAGCGCTTGATTTTTGTTAACCGAGTCGTGGGCCTGACTCGACCTTGATCCTCATAGGAAGAAACATGAAACATATCCACCGGGATCAAAGACATAGTTTTCGTCCATCAAATAGCAGAGGCTTAAGGCGAACAAGGCAAGCCAAAGAAGAGTAGGCAAGGTTCCCTTAAGCAGCGATGGAGCACGGTGGGAGCAAGGGTGAAGTGGTGCAAGCAGATTTCCATAAGTTCCAAAGATATTTCCTTATATTTCATCAGGTGGATACTGAGATGGCTCAAGAATATCGATACCGGGGTCGAACACCTTTTACTTAAAGGGAAAATAGCACTCAGGCTCAGCAGAGTGGGAAGAAGATCCGCGAAGAAGCACAACCTCGTCCTCAGAAGATGGACAAAGAGGTGTTAACTCATACGTGCTGCGGATATCGGTGTCGACCGGTTTCTTCTCCTTTGAAAGAATGTTCTTCAAATCCAAAGTAGGATCAAGACGATAATCTTCAAAATCATAAGGAGGAGCATCACTCTCATGAGGGAAGTAAGTGTTAAGAAAAGCAGAGAAATCTTCCTCAAATGAGTAATCGTCCAAAGTAGGATCGAGTGATGGCGGAGGATCTTCATCATGTGAAGAATCGCTCGAAAGAGTATCGGCCTCATCGAAATCATCATACGTGGGCAGGTCGGGATACTCAGAAGTAAGGTAATCATAATCATCCGAATCTGAGCTAGACTCATCATCATAAGAATCAAAGACCGGTGGAGAATCATAAATGGGTGAAGGTTCCAAATTAGAGAGAGAATCATCCACATCATCATTAAAAAGTGGATTATCAATGCAAGAGTCGAATAGAGGATTGTCGTAGATGACAAAGTCATCAAGCACATTAATCATATTCACTGATTCTCGTCCAAAAGATTTGCTTGTAAGCTTCCCCATTTTGAAAACTTGTGCATCATCCCCGACTCTTAAGATTAACTCACCTTCGGCCACATCTACTAAAGCTCGTCCGGTTCTCAAGAATGGCCGACCAAGTATTAAAGGAATACGAGGGTCCATTTCATAATCAACAACGACAAAATCGACCGGGAAAGTAAATGTGCCAACTTTAATGAACACGTCTTCGGCTATACCAACGGGGTAAGCGAGAGTGCGATTTGCAAGTTCGAGAGTCATCTTCGTTGGAGTGAGGTCGGGTAATGATAGTGTTTTCCAAACACTCAAAGGCATCAAATTAATACTGGCCCTGAGATCAGCAAGGGCAGTAAATTCTTCAGTTTTGTTGTAAACGCAAGGCAACACAAAACGACCGGGATCTCCAAGCTTTTCCGGAAGTTCTTTAAGAATAACTGCAGAGCAGTTTTCATTTAAGCGTGTGTTGGCGAGTTCAATCAGCTTCTCCTTCTTGTTAAGCAATTCCTTAAATGCTTTGACAAATTTGGGCATGTGGACAAGTGCTTCAAGAAAGCTAATGTTGTCTCTGAAGTGTCCTCCTTGGTTAGCAGTTTGGTCTTGCCTAAACGAGAAAGATAAGGGATATTGGGTTTGGGTGGTGAAGGTGAAGGTGAAGGTAAAGGTTGAGATGTTGAAGGGTCCTTCCTAGAAACATCGTCATGACGAGGCGGAGACGGTAATGGTGCACTAATACTAGGTGTAGGAGGAGTAGGGATAAATGGTGGTGGAGGAGGTGTAGATGATGGGGACGGGATTGGTGGATCAACAATGGTAATTCCACTACGCGTAGTAATAGCACTCACATTTGCTCACGGATTGGTGACGGTGTTTGAAGGTACAGAACTCGAAGTAGAAGGTTGAGCTGCGGGCAAGAAACTAGCAAGCATATTCTTCAAATCATTGGTTTGATTGCTGAAGGAGGATTGAATATTATCTCGAAGCTCGGATCTAATCTCATTTCATTGCTTTGTGATATCTCCTTTAAGATTGATAATTTGGCTCTGCAGATTCTTGATTTGCTCACCTTGGGTTCTCATGATAGCTTCAACATCAGGAGTAATGGGTGGGGTTTGATGAGCGGGTGGGTGATAAGGGTTAGAAGCACGAGGTGGGATTTGGTTGCTTCTATTTTAGTTGTTGGCGGGGTTTTGGTTTTGAGGAGAAAAACCGGGTGAAAGGTAATTGTTGGATCGGTAACTCAGCAAATTTCTATCCCCTTGAGGTCGAGCTTGGTAATTTTCCGGTGAATAATTACCATAAGCTGCATACACATTTTCCGGATTTCCTTGTGTAGAAGGAAAATCGGTGTATGAGTGAGGACCGCCGCATGTTTCACAAGGATTAGCAACCGCTTTAACTTGTTGTTGTTGTTGGTTTGAAGCGAGAAGCGTGATACTTTTGCTCATTTCGTTCATCATGTGGGTGAGTTCGGTCATATCAGGGTTTGCTGAGGTGGAGGAAACATTGACTCTCGGGTTGTTCCTTGAAGAAGCGGAGGAATCCCAGTTTTTGTGGTGAGTAGTCATGTTCTCAATTAGCTCTCTACACTCCTCGGGTCTCCTTTTCATAAATGTGCCACCGGCGGCTGCATTAATCGTATCACGATCTCGAAAAGTCAAACCATTGTAGAAAGTATCAATTAAGGTCACAGGGAGCATGTTGTGGTTTGGACAATGATCAATCAAGACATTATATCTTTCCCAAGCATCAAAAAGAGATTCATCGGGATCTTGCATGAAACCGCTGATTTGATTGCGAAGGCTCGTGACCATGGATGGTGGAAAGTAGCGCGACAAAAAGCGTTGAGTCATGTCATCCCAAGTATGAATAGAATTCTTCGGGAGACGATCAAACCATTTCTCGGCATGATGTGATAAAGTATGTGGAAAGAGTTGTAGGCGAAGAACATCCATTGTGGCACCGGGCAACTTCATGCTTTGGGTGATTGTAATGAACTTGTCGAGGTGTTTGTTGGCATCATCATCAGGCAATCCACGGAATGGGTTAGTTTGCACTTGCTGAATCATGTGGTGCTTCAACGAAAACTCAGGAGCGTTGATTTGCATCGGCGCAATCGGTCCTCCTCGTCCAAACATGGTAGGTTGACAAAGCTCTTCCATTGTCCGAAGATGGGGTTGTGGAAGAACATTGTTGTTATTATTGTTGAGGTGCAGTGGAATATTGTTGTTGACACCTGACATACTTAAATCTTCTTGAGGCTCGGGCTCTTGATAATTAGAAGATCTAGTACGCATACACATGAAAATGTAAAAGAAAAAGAAACCAAATACAAAGACAATATATATACACAATAAAGATAAATCTTTTTGGATTTTTGAAAATTTTAATTTTTATGGATTTTTATCAATTTTTAATTTCTATGATTTTTTGAATTTTTTGTGCAAGAAAAATAACGCTCACAAGTGAACGGATCCCAAAAAGCAACGCATCTTTCACAGAAATCCGTTAATCTTTACGAAAAGAGCCGGCAGCGGCGCCATTTGATACAAGCTTTTAGCTAGTAAGAAAATTATCGTTCTAGTGGTCTAATCGAGTCTTAACGAATTGATTTCCGGCTTAAAGTATGACTCTATTGTTTTTGGTGAAAAAGAATATTTTGGTTGTTTTTAAATAAAAGTGCAAGACTTTAAAATAAAAGTGCAATTAAAGTAAATCTAAAACTAATTTAAAGTAAGTGCAAGTATTTAAAAGCGTGACGAAAAATTAAAAGGCACTTAAAGTAAATAACGCAAACTTAAATCTATCTAAGGCAAACTTAAAACGCAACTAAAAATTAAACTAAGGCAAAGCTAAAATAAATCTAAGGCAAAATTAACTTAAAGTGCGACTAAGGAAAAGGCAGGAAAAATAAAGCTTGAAATTAAAAATCAAAGAAAAAACTAAAAAGAACCTGAATACAGCTCATTCGGAATAATCATTCGTTCAGAACAATCACTCATCCGGAATGTCACCTTCGTTTGGAATGATTCTTCTTCGCTCGGAATATTACCAAAATCCTTGATCCGGAACAAATTATTCTGAATATGTCACTTATCCAAAACAATCCTTCGTTCGGAACTTTACTGATTCGGAACTTCTCAAACTTGCCTTGATTCGGAACTTTCTGGTCAACCCTTGGTTCGGAACCTCTTGGTTCGGAACTCTTCCGAATGAGCACTTCCGAATGAACCAACTCTTCCGAATGAAGCACTCTGGCTCGGAACTTTTGATGTTCCGAATAAACACCCTCTGGTTCGGAACTCCTTGATCCGGAACTTTCGTTCGGAACTCTTCCGAATGAACAAGAGAATCTGATCCGGAAGTCTTGATCTGGAAGTCTTCCGTATGAACAACTTGGAAAACTTCCGAATGAACAAATGAATTGATCCGGAAGATTTGATTCGGAAGTTGTCTTTGATCCGGAACTTTCGTTCGGAACTTTCAATGTTCCGAATGAAATAGCTTGGTTCGGATCTTTTAGACAGAATCCCTTGGTTCAGAACTTCTGGGAAGAACCCCTTGGTTCGGAACTTAGAATGTTCCGAATGAAGCTCTTGGCCTTGCTGGTTCGGAAGTTTCCTGGGAATCACAGTAACAGAAACAAACACCCCCGAAGAACAAGGGATTACAGTAACACGAATCTAACCACAATTTAACCAAAATAAAACACAAGATTAAACTAAACTAATAACAAAACATCCAATAATCATAAACAAACAATCTAAATCAATGAAACTAACAAATCTAACCACAATAATCAAAACCCACTTTAATCAAAATAAGAACATGAACATGAACACAAAAATAAACATAAAAATCAAAGATTAAGAAAGGTAGATAGGAGATTAACAAGATAAAATAAAGATTGACAAGAATTAAATGAAACTTACTTGAAATTAAAGGAATTCAAGGTGCAAGACAAGGTATTTAAATTTGACAAGTATTTAAAATGACATGAATTTAAAGGTGCAAGGTAAATAAATGGTGGAAGACTAATTGTCACAATTAGCCAACAAAGAAAATAATTAACTAGCCTAATCTATATATAGGGGAGGATTAGGAAGCTTCCTCCCCTCCTTCCTTTCTTCTTAATTGCGTCATTAGGTCCTTAAGCCTTTAATCTTCATTAATTGCATGCTTAGTCCTTTTCTTCTTATCTTCTTTAATCTTGGACTTTTAATGACTTTTGGCTCGGGATTTCTTTGAACTCGTCTTTTAATTCTTCAATAAAATAGACTTGAGTTCTTTGGCTTTAAGTAAACTTCCGTCTTTCGACTTTTTCTTCGATAAATCTTCAGAATTGGTCTTGGACTTCCGTTCTTTTTGCACTCTTGACTTCTCGACTTCGTCTTTCATCTTTTTCTTCAATAAAAGCCCGTAAATGCCCGTGTTTTCTCCACTTTTCACATTTTCGTCCTAAATCACAACAAAAACATAAACCACGCATAATTCCGACATAAAAGACATAAAATACACGTTTTGGCTAGGTTATTATTGTAATTAAGTGGTAGAAAGGATGGGTGTTTACACACCTATCAGAATGATACATGTTTTAATAGAATAAAAATATGCAAGCACAAACATTATCTTAAAGTTTGCAAATTGGTTCAACAATATGATGTGTCTAAGTTTTGACGTTTACGTCATGCGAATGGTTATATTTTAAGATTGTCATGCAAGTCCATGCAGGTAATACATATATAAAAATGGACATATCGACTTTAGGCTTATTAAATTTTGGATTAATCAAAAAGGGGCTTATCAAATTTAAGGCTTAATTAATAATCAAGTATTATCATGTTATATTATTAATTAATAATTGACTATAAGATTATGACATGTTATATTATTTATTAAATAAACTTTATTATATGACCATTTAGATAATCATGACTTATAAAATATATTCATTAAGCTTCAGCTTATATTATAGGCTTATTAAATCAGGTTATTATTATTATTATAGAAACTTTTTATTTTTGAAAACTTTCTATTTTTGGAAACCTACTATTTTTTAGAAAGTTACTTATTATGATTCAAGTATAATAACACAAGAATTCATGAAATGCATTAATCAGAAACATATGAAAACATCAAGAATTACAAGATAATACATGAAACAGTAAAACAAGACAAGAACATGTAATACAAGTAAGAACACTCAGAAACCGTAAAGTATACAGTAATCAAACAACTCATTCACATTCCTTATTTATGTAGTATCCGTGAAGTCGGAGTGGATCCTTCATCTTTCTTCTTCATTCATTACTGGACATAAGGTAAGGATTTTCCGTCCTTTTAGTATGGACTTCCTTTCTATGCATGATTAGGATTCCCCGTCTACAACCAAATGTTTTCCCCAGTATATGTTAAAAATTATTAGAAATTATTTTAATAACTAAGATATTGCCTGAGTCTTATATACAAGCATGACCAGTTAGTTGTACTAGTTACAGAGGTACCGTAACTATGACACTTGAGACACCGGTGTCATGACTCACTTGTAGGAGAGTGATATCCTGCATCGTCCCATTCAGTTCAGCTTGGCCATTTTATCAGTATTATTAGTGGGGCGTATGGATGCATCCTAGGCTTATCAGTTTACAGTTATCAAGTGAATGTGTTGTATGCTCTACATCCTTCACATTGGAGCTGATCCCTCCACCTAACACAGTAAGTAGAGGTCACCCCTCTACAGCATGACGAGGTCACCCCTCCAGTTATTCATGCAACAGTTGTTACAGCACATGACCTATATAAGCTCTTGGCAATTAAAATACAGTAAATGCATGTTTTCAGATTTAATAGATAAAAGTTTAGTTTTATTATTTATAAATCAGACTTGTCAGATTTTCTACAATTTTCATCATACTCCACATATCAATCTTTCAGCTTCAGTAATTATTAATTATTTCAAGTTTAGTATATTCTTATTATGCATTATATTCGTTCACTGAGCGTTATGCTCAGCCGTAGTTCTTTTTCATGTTCTAACAGCAGGTACCAGGACGCTCTTAGGATTCTGAGAGCATGTGCATTTGGATGGAAGCTATCCAAACTTCTTACTTTATGCACTTCATACATTATTATGCTTATTTGGACACTGTTTAGTCCTTTCCTTCAGTATTTTACTTTTTGTTCGGAATCTAAACTTGTTAGATTCCCTGATCATAGATTTAAACATAATTAAGATGTTAGATAGTCCTTTGCCTGTGCCTAGGAGGCAGGCAAGTATCGCAAGACTTACAGAGATCTAAGTCTCTGTGAGCAACCTCAGAGGAGTCCATGTCAGAGACATTGTCAAGGAAGTCAAAGATTACTTGAAGACATACTCATTGGCTGTGATGGATAGCAGCCAAGATGTATCAGGGACTCTGAGGGTTTAAGAGTTAACAGGGGTGGCAATACCCTGTTAACACTCAGCACACTTTGGACATGCCATTTGTGTGTTCGAGACTATGAAGAAAAAGGAAACTGTTTTGACAACTGTTTCCTTAAAGCATAATAGAAGACTACCAAGAATAGAAGAACATCATGTGAATGATGTGGGAACTTGTGAAAGCTTGTGTAGTCACCATCAAGTACTGTTTAGGTCAATCTCGTAACACTATAAATAGGATGTGTATCCATGCATTAATGTTCAACACTTTGAGTATATTCATAACATTATTGCATAGAACTTATAGAATCAAACAGCTACGACTGTATTCATAAGTTAGGGTTTATAGTTGTTCAAAGTGTGCACAACACATTGTCATCAAACAGTGTTATCCATAACACTTGTAATTCTTTATTATACAATAATAAGATTACGTTTGAAAAGTAATACCTTATGTTGATTAGTTAAGATTAGGGTTTCTAGCATTGATTAGGGACTTTCAATTGGTATCAGAGCGGTGCTTGATATTAAAACCTTCAAGAAACATCGTTCTCAGTTTTATAATCAAGATCCACCATGCCAGAAACTTCTAACCCACCACAATCACCTTCCACAACACCATCTTCACCAAGACTCAACCCTCCTGCCTATGACGATGATCTACCCCAACTTCTTGACTCAAGAGGTGGATCACATGTCACAAGTGTACCAGTCTTTGATGAAGAAGATTTTGCCAGTTAGAAGAGTCAATTTCTTGTGTATCTCAATGGACTTGAACCTTTTCTTCTCGAAATTTTAGAAAATGGTCCTTATATTCCCATTGCGCTTACATCCACTGAAGAAAACCCTCTTCCCAAACCTCTCAAACAATGGAATCCAGCTGATAGAAAATTGGCAAACCAAGATAAACGTCTCAAAAGTATCATCATATCGTGTCTTCCCAAACACATCATGAAGTCTGTCATTCAGTGTCCCACAGCCAAACAAATGTGGACAGACCTCATCCTTGGCCATGAAGGAACCTCTGAAACAAGAGAGACAAAGATTCAGGCACTCAGACTTCAGTTCAATGCCTTCAAGTCACTTGAAGGTGAAAAGGTTCAGCAAACCTATACAAGGCTGAAGATTCTTCTCAATGACCGAGCAATGAATGATGTCACTATTGGTCAAGCTGAGATAAATGCCACATTTGTCAACAGCCTTCCAAGAAAGTGGCTGAGTATGAATCAGACTCAGAGAGCTAACAACTCAATCAAGAATGACACCCTTGCCCAGCTTTATGGAAAGTATAATTATGAAGAAGGGCTGATCGATACTATTTACAAGTCAGAGACTGAAAGATTTGTAGTCCAAGGAGCATCTTCTAAAGCCTTAATCTCAGCAAAACATCCTCATGACAGCGATTCTAATGTTGAAGAAGACACCCGCAGCAGCCAAGAGTTCTTGACAGACCTTAATGTAGAGTTTCATGAAAGAGCCTTGCTAGCCAACCAAAGAAGATTCTTCAAAAGATCAGGGAGAATAGGATCAGCTAGTAAACCAACTGACAGGTCAAAAGAAACTTGCTTTTCCTGTGGAAAGCTTGGACATTTCCAGAACGACTGTCCCTCCACCAAGACATCCTCACCCTCCTATCCATCATCTTCATCCAAACCTTACAAGTTCAAACAACATAACAACTCATCTCACCAATCCAATTCTTCAGACATTGAGAAGAAGGATTACAAAAACAAGTACAAGGTACTTAAAGCTGAGTTAGAACAAATGAACTTGAAGCTTGAAGCTCTGTCCAAGAAGAAGGGTGGTGATAAAAAGACAGAGAAAGGGTTGGTCGCTGAAGCTTATGATTGGAATGATGAGCCACTGACTTCAGATGAGGAAGATACCACCAGAGTCAGGACTTTCATGGCTATAGCTGAGGATGAACCAGCTGTTGGAAAAGGTGATGCAAGATCAGGACAATGGGTTGACATCACAATGAAAAAGGTACACAGGCTTTTATCTATGTCTGATAGTTATGAACATAAGCATGTCCTTGATTACACCATTGTTGATTTACACTTTGTTGAGGAACAAAGAAAGAACCTACTTGATAAGTTTCACTCTGTTAAAACTGAATTGCTAAATGCTAAATCTGAATGTGAAACTCTCAGGCGGGTTAATTTAGAGAAAATATCCCTGCAAAATGAAGTCGCTAGGTTAACCTTGAAAAACATTGCTTTAAATGATCAAGTCTCTGAATTAAACAAGGTTATTGAAAAATGGCTGTGTGCTAGGTTCACTATAGATCAATTGCTTAATGATGAACTGCCTGCTGACATTAAAAGGGATATATCTGCTAAGAAAAATAAGCTGAGAATTCTCACCAAACCCAAAGACATTGTCTTCAAATCTACAGAGACAATTCATATGTTAGATGCCACTTTGACTAATGACCCCGTCTCTGAAGATGTGGCTGAGTTACCACCTTTGACCAAACTCTCTAGAGTTGAACCTAGCAGTTCCTCTCGAGCTGCTAAGGGTGAACTTAGAAATGAAATTGAGAAACCTCCAGCTAAAGTTTTTCATGTGCCTGCTAAACAAACTGGTAAACAAGTAGCTTTTAAGCCTGTTGCTACTAATGCTGTGAATAAGGTTGACCCTACCACTGAAGATCGCCTGTTGTCTCTAATGAAAGAAGTAGAACTCTTGAAACAACACATTAAGCCTTCTGCTGAATGCTCTACTTCTCATGAACCTAAGTCAGTCCTAGGTGAACCCAAAGGGGATAGGTTAATCAAACCTTATTGCAATTTTTGTAAAAACTCTCACCACATGACTGTAGATCATGACAGACACATGGCAGCTAAGAGAGCTCAGACACCCTCTAGGGATAGACCACAGGGTTCCAAAATACAACAGGGAAACTACAGACCTTATCCTCCCTGTAAATTCTGTGGATTCACAGACCATCACTCAGACGAGTGTGGTGACTTCCCTGGGTGTGATATCTGTGGAAGTTATACCTATGAAACAGTGAATTGTCCCTCCCAACGCCAAAAGTTCTTCAGAAACACAAGAGTTGTTAATAAGCAATTCAAGGAACCCACTGGAAAGTGGGTTCACCATAGGAACTAACCTGTTTCTATGTATCTGTGCAGAAATATCTCAAGGAATCGGTATGGTATCTAGACAGTGGCTGTTCTAGACACATGACAGGGATTCAAAAATACCTGCACAGATACTCAAAGGAGCCAGGTCCTAAAGTGGTGTTTGGAGATAACTCTTCAGGTGACACAGAAGGATATGGCTCAGTGAACTACAATGGGATTACATTTACCAGGGTTGCATATGTGAATGGTCTTAAACACAATCTTATTAGCATCAGCCAATTGTGTGATGCTAATTATAAGGTTTTGTTTACTAAGACTCAGGGAACCATATTCAACAAAAACAATGATGTTGTGCTTATTGCACCTAGAAGAAGAGATGTTTATGTCATCAACATGGCTGTTTGCTCTGAAGACAACTCAAATTGTTTTCTTGCTAAAGCCTCTGAAAGTGTCAATTGGCTGTGGCACAAAAGACTGTCTCATCTCAACTTCAAGAACATCAACAAGATAGCCACTCAAAACCTGGTTGCTGGTCTACATTCAGTAATGTTTTCTAAAGACAAGACTTGTTCTGCCTGTGTCAAAGGAAAGCATCACAGGTCTTCATTCAAGACTAGGCAATCATTCTCTATTGAGAAGTGCTTACATCTCCTTCACATGGATTTGTTTGGGCCTGTCAAACCTCAGACCATTAATCACAACAAATACACCTTGGTCATAGTTGATGAATTTTCAAGATACACATGGGTGTTCTTCCTCAGAATGAAAAGTGATGCAGCTGATACCATCATGTCCTTCATCAGACAGGTTGAAAATATGAATGATGTTAGAGTCAAAGCCCTAAGAAGTGATAATGGTACTGAATTCAAGAATCATCAACTTGAATCTTTTTGTGATGAAAAAGGGATTTCACAGAACTTCTCTTCAGCTGGCACCCCAGAACAAAATGGTGTTGCTGAAAGAAGAAACAGGACTTTGATTGAAGCAGCCAGAACTATGTTGAATGGTGCAGCCTTACCAAAGCAATTTTAGGGAGAATCTGTTCACACTGCCTGCTACACACAAAACAGATCAATCATTGTCAAAAGACATGGTAAAACTTCCTATGAAGTTTTCAGAAAAAGATCTCCAGATGTCAGCTATTTTCATGTGTTTGGATGCCCTGTGTTCATTTACAACTACAGGGATAAACTTGGAAAGTTTGATGAAAAAGCTGATGATGGTTTCTTCTTGGGATACTCTCCAACAGCCAAAGCCTTCAGAGTATTCAACATCAGAAGACAAGAAGTAGAAGAAACCTTCCATGTTAGATTCAATGAAGATGATGAAGTCATACAGAGAATTGGAACAGAGGGTGATGAAATTGATTTTAATGAAAATGTATCTTTCCTAAGTGATGAGTTCACAGAACCAAGACCTACCAGTCATCTCCATCATCACTCCCACACTCTCACCCCTTATGTTCCTGCCTTTGACCCTCTGTCTACTCACAACATAGAAGTTCCTACCTCTCAGGAACTTGATGAAGAAGAACCACAAACCTCTGGTAGTCCTTCTTCTTCTAATGCTATTGATGACTCACCAATTCTTCAAATCCCTGAAGACTCTCCTGCTGATAATGAAGTTGTACCTCTTGATATGGCTGAAGAAGACTCTGACACTAAAGTAGTCTTTGAAGAAAGCCCTCCTAGTAAGCAGGATGAAACTCAAATTGTACCAGCTGTGCCCACAAGTGTTCCTGTCATTGAGTCCCCAGCTCCTCAAAATAAGTGGTCAAGAGATCAACACATTCTTCTTGTCAACATTATTGGGGAACCTAATGCAGGGGTCACAACTAGACAGTGAATCCATGACTCAGAGTCTGCCTCAGCCAATGAATGTCTCTTTGCTGAATTTCTCTCACAAATTGAACCTAAAAGAGTAGCTGAGGCTCTGGTAGAAGAAGGATGGGTAGCTGCTATGCAAGAAGAAATCAATCAGTTCAAAAGGAACAAAGTATGGACACTAGTGCCAGCTCCACCTGGAAAGAATATCACAGGCACTAGATGGATCTATAGAAATAAGATGGATGAAATTGGGAACATCATCAGAAGAAAGGCCAGACTGGTGGCACAGGGGTTTTCTCAGACTGAAGGAATTGATTATGATGAAACATTTGCTCCAGTTGCAAGACTTGAAGCCATCAGAATCTTCCTTGCTTATGCTGCCTATATGAACATCACTGTGTATCAGATGGATGTAAAGAGTGCATTCCTCAATGGTAATTTGGCTGAGGAAGTGTATGTTGCACAACCTGAAGGATTTTAGAACAGCGAGTTTCCCAACCATGTGTACAGACTACACAAAGCCATGTATGGGCTGAAACAATCTCCAAGAGCATGGTATGAAACTCTTTCTAATTTCTTAACTGAAAATAAATTTGTCAGGGGTTCTATTGATAAAACACTCTTTACCTTCAAGGATAAGAGTGATTTCATCATTGTGCAGATTTATGTGGATGATATCATCTTTGGGTCAACAAATGTCAATCTTAGTAAACGTTTTGCTAAATTAATGACCAAGAAATATGAGATGAGTATGATGGGTGAATTAACTTACTTTTTTGGCTTTCAAATTAAACAATGTCCTAAGGGGATTTCAATTTGTCAAGAAAAGTATGTTAAGGATTTACTTAAAAAATATGACTTAGCTGATTGTGCATCAGTGAAATGCCCCATGCTTCCACCCAACAACTTGGCCCTGATGAGTTAGGGGTCTCTGTTAATGAGACTTTATATAAAGGCATGATTGGGTCACTCATGTATCTGACAGCTAGTCGTCCTGATATCCAATTCTCCACATGTCTCTGTGCAAGGTACCAAGCTAACCCAAAAGAATCCTATCTAGTGACTGTTAAGAAAATTTTCAGGTATCTCAAAGGAACACCATCCCTAGGTCTATGGTATCCAAAGGAATCAGGCTTTGATCTCAAGGCCTATTCAGATTCAGACTATGTTGGATGCTGTATTGACAGGAAAAGCACTTCAGGCAGCTGTCAAATCCTAGGAGGAAAATTGGTTGGATGGAGTGCTAAGAAGCAAAACTCTGTGGCTATGTCTTCAGCTGAAGTAGAATATGTCGCTGCAGCCAGCTGTTGTGCTCAGGTGCTCTGGATGAAAAGTCAATTGGCTGACTATGAAATTTTATATGACAAAGTGCCAATATTTTGTGACAACACCAGCGCAATTGCCATATCCAACAACCCTGTTCTTCACTCTCGTACCAAACACATTGATATCAGGTATCATTTTATCAGGGATCATATAATGAAGGGAGATATTGAGCTGCATTTTGTTCATACAGAGCTGCAACTAGCTGATATCTTCACAAAGCCTTTGACTGAACCTTCGTTCAACAGGCTAGTTGCTGAGCTAGGGATGCTCAATATCTCAAATCCTGTGGCTTGATATTAAATGTGTTCATTAAATGATTGATTCTATATTAAATGTTTTTCACATGAAACTAGGTAGTTACTTTCCAAGTAAATGCAAAAAACATTCTCAAATATTTAATCATTTATTTTTCGAATAACAAGGAGACAAATAAGTTTTGAAAGGTCAAGGGACCCACTTGAGCAGTCATTTTCTCACTTTGCATTTAATGCAGTTGAATAACTGTTTACTTAGTTTGAATATATATATTGTCTCTCTTCTCTTCTCACCCCACCTTTCTCATTTCACAAATCTATTTCTCTCTCTAAGTGCTTTTTTCTCTTAACCCATCCTCCATTTTCTTTCACCTTCGACCTTAAATCCATGGCGTTTTCCGTTCCCAAAGCAGCAAACGTTAACTTCGAGATCAACGAAAGCATCCTCGCCTCCAACAACGCCATTGGATGGATCAAGGCGCCTAATGACACATACTCAGACCTGGTTAACTTCATGAAAAATTGTGACCTAAGTGAAGCCTTCACCAAATCCCCAACCACCTTCTACCAAGAATACCTTAGGGAATTCTGGTACTCTGCTGAAGTGGTAGATGACACAATAACCTTTAGCCTTTCATGCAATGAACACCCATTTGCTTTCTCCCTTAAAGATTTCTCAAGTGTGGCTGGATTGAAACATGGAGATGAATGCCTTAAGGTTGTTGATAAAAAGGTTGTTAAGGATTCCCTGGCCACACTCAAACCTTGCCATGATATAAACCCTGCCCTTACACCCGCTGAGGTCCTCTCAAAATCTCCTTTGAAGATTAAGTACTTTACACCCATGTGGCGTGTCCTCTTCACCCACATTGTTAAATCCCTGGGAGGAATGCAGGGATCCCAAGATCAGATTTCCTTTAACCATCAAGCTATAGCATATGGGCTGATCTGGGGAGCTGATGTTGATGTTGGAAGCATTCTCTTCTCCAACCTTGTAGAACAGCTAAAGGGAAGAAATCATGTCAGGGAAAAGAATATCTGCTATGTTCGCTTCTTGTCGCTGATCTTTGAAAGTCTGTTGGGAGACAACTACCACAACTCTGCATTGACTTCTCTGAAGCCCTAGCGCATCACAGGTGCCATCTACAAAGAAATAGGAGCTGAAGATGTCACTGTCACCTCTCATATGATGAACGTGGCCAATAAACAACCAACAACTGAGAAGTCCTTGCTCCCTTCTTCTGAGAAGGTGAATACTTCTAGTGTGTCTGGCAAGTCTAAGTCTTTGACCTCTTGGCAGCACACTACGAAGTCCAAGGCTTCTTCTGGCCAACAGCCTAAGAAGAAGAAAATCCCCTCTTCTTCCCACACCAAAACTGTGACTAAGGCCAAGGGAAAGAAAACTGACACCTCCTCTGTTCCAGATACTCTTGGGGAATCAGATACTTCTGCTGACCAACAACAGGGGTCTAGTGTCTCAAAGTCAGCTGAGACAACAGGAAACCAGCCTAATCCAGCTGATATCTCACAGGTAATCAGTGTACATTTTTAGAGGTTCACACGCAGCCACTCTCAATTGTCTGTAGGAGAGAGTGGTGAAGTTAGGGTAATCCTCGACCCATAGAAGTCTGTCTATGCACTTAGAACTCTTTAAGACTTCTGTACACTCTGTCTTTACACCAGGGAATGATTCATTTGTGTTTATAAAGCACCCCGATGACCCTGCACCCTCTAGACAGTATTCAGGCTAACAACAACCTGAATACACTTATGTCTCAATCTTGATCAGCTATACTTCACACAGCCTCTTGGTTCCCTCGTTAAAAGAATCCCAAAGGATTTATCCTTTTCAGGGGAGCTGAATCATCACCCTCAGCTTTCCTAGGGGCAGCGTAACAGGCGACCCTAAACCACATATGTTTCACTCTTAAAAGAGTCCCAAAGGTTTCTTAACCTTTTGGGGGGCTGAATGATCACCCTCAGCTTTCCTAGGGGCAGCGAATGGTGATCCATAAACAACATATGTTTCACAATCAAAAGAGTCCCAAAGGTTTTAACCTTTTTTTTGGGGGGGGGGGGGGGCTGAATAATCACACTCAGCTTTCCTAGGGGAAGCGAATGGCGATCATCAACCATATATTTTTCACACTTAAAAGAATCCCAAGGATTTATCCTTTGGAGTGGCTGAGTAATCACCCTCAGCCTCTCTGGGACAGCGAAATGGCGACCATTCCCCTTATCTTTATCCCTGTTACTAATTATAACAATTTGCAGGCTGAAATTGTACAGCCAGTCACTGAATCCCAGGTACATCAGGAGAAAGAGGCTGATACAATTACTCAAGACCAACCTAATGACGATGAGCCTTTGCTGAATACTGATGAAGAAATGCTGTCATTAGAGGATGATGTCTCTGACCTTGAGTCAATGCCTGAAGATGAAATCCCTGAAGGGATGTTTGAGGAGGAGGATAAAGAAGATGAGGAAGATCAGCAATCTGTCTCTCCTCCCAAGGAAATAGCTGTGTCCACACCAGCTGGAAATAATACTCCTCCTCCCAAGGACGCTGTTGTTACTCCAAACTCTGCTACCTCAACAACAACAGTCTTCCAACGTCCAGCCTATGATCCAACAGTGGAGTTTCTAATGTTTGATCATCCTGTCCAAAGTAACTTTGATCTTTTACCAAGGGGGGATGATTATGCTCAACAAAGCCTCAACATCCATAATCTTCAGCCTGTTCATCACCAATCTGACATTGAACGCTTATCAAGGAAGCTGGATGTGATCAAGTCTGAAATGCACAACTTCACTGTCACATTTCCAGGCATCATACAAAAGGCTGTGGCTGAGGCGGTTACTGAACCCATCAAGGATGGTGCAAGAAAAGGTGTAGCACAGGGACTTAGTCACCTTTCCACAATAATGAAGGATGTCATTGACTCAGAGGTCCCTGCCTTACTTCATGAGCATGAGCTAACTATGCAAAGACAATTTGATGCTGTTCGCAACAGGCAATACCGTCATGCAAACTTCATTGTCAGTCGAGTTCAGGCCAATACTAATGCAAACGGCAACCTTCTGCTAAAGATTGCCAGGGCTTCAAGGAAAAGGCAACGTGCTATGGCTGCCTCTGTTGAACAGATTGCAAGGCGTTTTCAAACACGTTCATCCAAACGTCTGCGTAGCCAGGATAAACGTGAGGGGGGGAGAAAGAAACAACACTTAACCTTGCATCTGCTAAACAAGGCTCATCATCAGCTGACAACACCATTACACCTGTTCCTCTCCAAGTCATCACACCCATCAACATACCTGATGATGAGGATAACACTCAGGGGGAGCAACAGAATCAAGATGGAGCTGACTCATCAAAGTCCCTGGCTTTGGTTAACACCAGCGAGTCTGGGGATGATGGTGAACCAACTGCCAAGAAGCTAAAGTTCACTGTTAGCTCCCTTCCCAAAGCAATTCAAACTCAGGCTCAGACAACATTTATCAGAAGAGCCAATGTTTTGAAAAATATAAGTGTGGAGTCCTCTGTCTCGAAGAAAGGAAAGGAGATAGTTTTGGTTGACACAGACACCAAACTAAAGAAGATAGCTGCGATGCTAGAGACAGGAGGATCCACCACAGACCTTTCCCAATTTTCAACCTTTACACCTTCCAATGAGATTCCTTTAACTCCTGAAGAAATAGAGAAACAGGCTGAGGAATTCAAGAGATTAAATGAACTCAAGACAGCCAAAGAATTGAATGAAGCTACTTTAAGGAAGATGACTCCACCTGAAAGAGAAAAGCAAAAACAAAGGTTGAGGGAAATGGAAGCCAAACGCGCTGAGGCACTAAGGAAAGTCAAAGCTGATTATGATGCATGCGTTAACAACAGATATGCACCTGACAAGATAACCAAGTTCAAATACACCATTCATAAATCCACAAACACCCCACATATGATCTTATGGAGGGATAACCAACAGGGAAATATGAATGTGTTTGACAACTTCAGGCAAAAAACACTTGGGTTATCTGAATGGTTCGAACTTGAAGCCTTAGCTGCCAAAAGAACTGGACAGGCTAATTTTCTTCTGCTTAAGACTATTAAGGCCAAGTTTACCTGGATCAAAGAAACAGCTGCCAAACTCAAGATTGATCCCCTACCACAGCTTTTTGAACAAGAACCCCCAAAGACTGGCAACAAAAGAAGAAGAGTTTCTCAACTTGTTAAAGAAACTTTTGTCACTAATGATGTTCAAGTGGATGGCATGCACATGGATTTGATCCTACCCAATGGTATAGTTGGCCCTATTGATGGTCAGACATACACAGAGCCTGAAAGAGGAATGGCATTCATGAACACGGCTTGTCAGTATGCATTTCAAAGAGAAGATGAGCTGTGCTTAGCTTCAACAATTCAGCTACTTTGTCACAAGAAGTCACTCAAGATCAACACAGAGTATTCCAAGAAGTTCACAAAGACTTTGCAGGAAGAACTAGATAACAGATTGGACATGGCTGAAGCTGAAGAAAGGATTAAAAATGATGACTATTGAAGATGTTCACAACCCAATTTGACCTTCACCTTTTATTTTACTTATGTAATGTACTTGTAATTTTCTTTAAGTCTTAATAAAATCATGAGGTATGTTTGTTTAGATCTGTTATGAGTAAGAAGAAGCTGTTAACTCACTTACCTTAACTTAGTTAGATCTAGCAATATTTATGTTTAAATAGGGGGAGATTGTTGGGAATCTAAACTTGTTAGGTTCCCTAATCATAGATTTAAACATAATTAAGCTGTTAGATAGTCCCTTGCCTGTGCCTAGGAGGCAGGCAAGTATCGCAAGACTTACAGAGATCCAAGTCTCTGTGAGAAACCTCAGAGGAGTCCATGTCAGAGACATTGTCAAGGAAGTCAAAGATTACTTGAAGACATACTCATTGGCAGTGATGGATAACAGCCAAGATGTATCAGGGACTCTGAGGGGTTGAGAGTTAACAGGGGTGGCAATACCCTGTTAACACTCAGCACACTTTGGACATGCCATTTGTGTGTTCGAGACTATGAAGAAAAAGGAAACTGTTTTGACAACTGTTTCCTTAAAGCATAATGGAAGACTACCAAGAATAGAAGAACATCATGTGACTGATGTGGGAACTTGTGAAAGCTTGTGTAGTCACCATCAAGTACTGTTTAGGTCAATCTCGTAACACTATAAATATGATGTGTATCCATGCATTAATGTTCAACACTTTGAGTATATTCATAACATTATTGCATAGAACTTATAGAATCAAACAGCTACGACTGTATTCATAAGTTAGTTTATAGTTGTTCAAAGTGTGCACAACACATTGTCATCAAACGGTGTTATCCATAACACTTGTAATTCTTTATTATACAATAGTAAGATTACGTTTGAAAAGTAATACCTTGTGTTGATTAGTTAAGATTAGGGTTTCTAGCGTTGATTAGGGACTTTCACTTTTCATGTGTTGAGCTTATGTTTGGATTACCGATGTTTGATTCCGGTATTTTCTTTTATGGCCAGTTAATGTTTTAGGACATTTACCTTATGCTTTGATGACACGCCATAAATACACGTAACGGTCCACTTATCCAAGTGAGGTGTTACAATTGTGGTTTGTGCTCTACATCTATCACATTGAAGTTGATCCCTCCACCTAGACTTATTATTTATTTGAGGTCACCCCTCTAACTACATGACGAGGTCACCCCTTTATGTATTCATGCACGTTGATACATGTTATGACCTATATGAGATCTTTGGCATTTAAATTACATTGCATGAATAAACATAAGACTTTTCAGTTATAAACCAGTTTATAAAACATGTTCCAGGTTTTCCAGGACTTACACATATTCCATTGCATTTCATGTCTTTTAATTATGTTTCAATTATTCTTATCATGTCATATATCCGTTCACTGAGCGTATTTCTCAACCGTATTTTCTTTCCATGACCCAAACAGCAGGTACCCAAGGACAAACTTGAGCATTGAGAGTACGTGCATAGGATGGAAGCTACCTTAAACTTCTTTTCCTTTTGCATCTCATATAAGTATGCTTGCTTGGACACTTGTTGTAACACCCCATTTTGACGAATGAAATATGGACAGGATAATTATGGTGTGTCATCAAAGCATGCAAGGTAAATGTCTTACACACATTTATTGACCATAAAGACAAATACCGAAATCAAACATCGGAAAGTCTAACATAAGCTCACACACATGAATATAAGTATTGAAAAGAAAGGACTAAACAATTTCCAAAGAAATGAAGTAATGTAATGTATGAAAATGCATAAAGTAATGAAGGCTAGATAGCTTCCATCCATATGCACATACTCTCTCAAGGTCCTAAGTGTGTCCCTGAGTACGTCTGTTTGGGAACATGAAAAGAAAACGGCTTGGCATAACGCCCAGTGAACGGATATATGCCATAATATGAAAGACACAAGAATAAACAAGACTAATAGAAGTGGAAATGTATAAGTCTTGGAAAACCTGGTACAAGTTTATGAAACTGGTTTTATAGTTTGAAAAGCCTTATGTTTATATATGAAAACTGTATTATAATTAGCCAAGATCCCATATAGGTCATGAGGTATCAACATGCATGAATACTTAGAGAGGTGACCTCATCATGCAAATTAGAGGGTTTGCCTTGAACTATACTGGTCTGGGTAGGAGGGATCAACTCCTTATGAAAGATGCAAGGCACACACCACATTCATCATGTAAATCCTTTAAAAACATGTAACTAGGATTCACCCATATCCCCACATGATAATATAAATAAATGGACAAAACTGTAAAGGGATGCCACGAGCAATCACTCTGCCGTGGGGAAGCCATAACACTGGTGCCTCCAGTGTTATGGTTATGGTACCTCCATAACCAGGTGGAACTAGCATGCATGTATATGGCTTAGGCATTTAAAACTAAATATAAGCTATCAAAACATATAAAACAAATACTTGGGGGAAACAGTTGGCTGCAAACAGGGAATCCTAATAACGAAAGGAATGTCCATACTGAAGGATGGAATATCCGTACCTTATGTCCAGTGAACGATGAAAGATAAAAAAATGCAAAGTCCAACGCCGACTTCACTAGTGCTACATAAATAAAAGACATGTGTGAGTTGTCTTGATTACTGAGTGTGTTACTGATTTTGTGTGTTCTTATCATGTTTTATATGTTCTTGTCATGTTTTACTATTTTAAATGTTATACTGTATTATTCATATTTTAAATGTATTATGCTAATGTAACTAATGTATTCTTGTATTGTTATACTTATAGTGTAATAATAAGTAACTTTCTAAGAATAGAAAGTTTCAAAAAATAGAAAGTTTCCAAAAATATTAAGTTTCTAAAAATAGAAAGTTTCCAAAAATAGTAAGTTTCCTGAAATAGAAGTTTCCATAAATAGAAATAAGCTGGATTAATAAGTTAAAACTATAAGCTAGTGATTATTAGCTATATGTTATAAGTCATGATAAGTTATTAATAAAGTTTATTAAATAATACTATAGGTTAAAGTGATTATTAATTATTAATGAAATGCATGGTTTAATAATTAATAATATGTCAGGATAATTTTAATAAAACTTTACCTTATAATATTAATTAAATTATGTCATGTTTAATTTAATTAAGTTTAATAAAATACTTAGGTTATACATGTTTTATTAATTTAAATAAAATAACCTAAGTCATGGATTAGTTAATTAGTTACTAGTTCATGTATCTTAAGTAAAATAATTAATTAATAAAACAAAAGTCTAAATAAAAATACTTAGGTTAAAACATGTATTATTAATTTAAACAATATAACCTAAGTTCATGGTTTTACTTAAATTAAATCGTTAGTCATGTAACTTAATCTAATTAACTTTATAAAATAATTAAATAGAATTATCCCGAGCCCGAAACCCGAGACAACAAAAACCGAGCACCAACCACCACAACAGCCGCGGCTGTGGTGGCGGTCAGTGGCTGCACAGCCGCCGCTGGCAGCCATGGCTGCTGCTGCGCCGCGGCTTCCGACTGTCGGACCAAAACTACCACCGACTAAAGCCGGTGGTTCCCCATGACCTAACCTACGTAGCCACTGTCGGACCAATGTACCCGCTGTGGGTGCCTTGGTTGCTGCCGTTCGAGCCAAAGCCACACCGAGCCCCTACGGGGTATCAGTTGTGATCAAAAGGGGACACCGAGAGCTTTAAGCTCTCGGTTTGGTGCGCCGAACCACAAAACCAAACCATACACCCTTTTACCTTGACTAATTATTAACAAAAAACATGTTTTTAATTAGGTTTTTAAAGATTAAACCCACATGAACATAATTAAATTTAAAAGAAATAAAACGATGAAGGTTTATGATTATACCGTTTACGTGAATGAATAGAGGTTTGGAACACGAACACGAACACGGACACGTATGAATCAAAGATCAAAACACAACGAATCGTCCTTGTGGGGTTGATGAATGCTGCGGCTACCAAGGCAAAGAGAGGCTATGGTTTCTTATTTTTTTGTAAAAACTGTGTTATGCAAATCCCAGGGGAATATTTGTTTACTAGTTTATTTTCAAAACGGGCTGGGCCCCCTTTTCTTCTTCCTTGGCCGCGGGTACACAAGCCCAAACCACACAACCCAAATATTTTTCATGTTAAGTAATATTCGTGTACGTTCGTGTGATTTAAATTATTATACTTAATAATTATCATGTATTAATACGTACGTAGTTCTCGGTATTTAATGTTCGTGACACGTGTTATATTATATAAATGGAAAATTTTAAATAGTTCGTATATTTACGTAGTGTACTGTTCGTGGTATTTATATGCGGGTTTTGAAGGTTTATTAACATCATAACAATTATATAAAACCCTAAACGAGATCAAAGCACACATAACAGAAGCGCTTTAACAAGATCATAATAATAACACAATTATAATTAATCGGATTAGGGTTACATACCTTTACGCTAAATCAAATCCACAAGACGAAGAACGAGTCACCAATTAGGGTTTATAACGAACAACACCAAGATATAGTCTAAAGTAAGACTATATTACGATCTTGTACACACGTAATACAACGAGCTAACAGTGATTCTATCACCTGTAAACCGAGCTTCTACGCTTGTAAAGAATCTACCCAACAACCCTAGAGAGGGGCTAGGACTAGATTATAAGTAAAATTGATCAACCAAGAAAACCAACCAAAAACCCTTTGTGGGTTTACCTTACGATCGACCAAAAGAAAGAAGGGAGAGGAGAGATTTGTGTGTCTTGAATTATGAGGAGAGGGGTTGTTTATATAGGCCTAAGCTTGTAACCTAAAACAAATAAAAGTAAAGTTTTTTCCCTTCCTTTTCTCCTCCATAACCGACGGCTAGAACACCCCTTTGGGTTGTTCCGGAACCTTCCAAACTTCTTTCTTTTTATTTACTTACTATATATTTATTTAATGCTCGTTAATACTTAACTCTTAATTATTTAACGATCGTTAAAGTTATGTCTCAGTTTAATTTAATAAATACATAAATAAATATTTATTAAATAAATTAATAAATACAATAAATATATTTATTAAATAAATTAACACTTCATGTATTGAGTGCAATCCCGTAATCTCGAGTTCGATCCTATCACACGACTATTAAAAATAAGTCCATAAACTTTCAGCTCCCACTTGGACATATTTCGAATATCGTGATTACATTGACTAGCGTTTAGTTACACTTAGCAATGTCTCTAGTACAACTCGAGTAAGGTCTCCTGGATAAAACCTTTTAATGATTCATCATTATTATTATCGTTTTATCTCTAATACAACGTTAATAAGGATATGGATCTCAGTCATTCCTTTCATTAACCATTCTGTTTCTCGTTTACAGATTCAGCAAGATTACCAAAACAAATTTGGTTGTGGCCACACAAATATCTTACTAATCCCACGAGGGGCCCAGCTGTATTAAATTCCAAAACGAAATTGGAGGAAATAAATTCCATACTGATTACAAGCAAAACTTATGAATTTTGCAACACCTTTGAAAATAATCCTTATAGCTACCAGTTACGTTTAGTGTTAGATTATTCCACAAAAATGCACTAGATTCAAAACAGTTTTCTGGTATCTCGTGTCTAAGGATAACTATTTATGATTTACTTGATGACAAAGATCCACAAGGTAAAATCATATAGTTGGGATAAGTCCAATATTCAATTCATCGAATATCATCCAAAATCGATCAATATAATTTCAAGTATACTCTATCGCAATTTTGATTTGTCTTAATTTAATAATATTCCCATATTATTAATCAACAACGGACATTTAGCATAACAATTTATTCATGGATTAAAACATGTAAAATAGGATACAAAATTAAATAATAGGAATAAACGAAACTCAATCTTTATTTCATTATATAATAATGTCTTTACATCCTTTATCCAAATACTAATCACATATTTATTGCATGAAATCGCTAGCTAGTTGCAGCCCAATCGCCTTGGCATGCTTAACTACCTTTGGTCTAGGCAAAGCCTTAGTTAAATGATCAGCTACGTTATCATCTTTGTGAATTTTTGTTAATTTGATTTCACGAGCTTCAACTTGTTCTTGGACGTAGTGATGTCTACGCATAAAGTGTCTGGCGCCTTTCATGACTCCAGAATCACTGGCGAATATAATTGCAGCAGAATTGTCGCAATATATATCAATAGGTTCTTTTATTGAGGGCATCACTCCAAGATCTCCAATAAACTTCCTAATCCAAACAACTTCTATTGCAGCTTCTGAAGCAACCATGTACTCAGACTGAGTAGCATGCATTGCAATCGTTGTCTGCTTCTTGCTCTTCCAGTCCACTGCTCCTCCATTTATCACAAAAACGTAACCCTTCTGAGACTTCGTATCGTCTTTATCACATTGCCAGGACGCATCACAGAAACCTGTCACATTCAGTTATGTGCCTGGTTTCCCTCCAAATACCAAAAACATATATTTCGTACTCCTCAAATACTTTAGAATATGCTTAACAGCAGTCCAATGGAGCTTCCCTGGATTCTGTTGGTATCTACTGACCAAGTTCTGAGCAAACGCCACATCAGGCCTTGTGCATCTCACAGCATACATAATAGATCCTACAACCGAAGCATAAGGCACCTTCTGCATGTATGCCTCCTCTTCAGGAGTTGATGCATCCATCTCATGACTTAGATTATGCTTAACTTCCATAGGTTGAAAACGTTTCTTTGAATTATACATTTATACTTCTTCAAAATCTTATCTATAAAAACATCTTGACTTAGACCAATTAACCGTCTTTTCCTATCTCGATAGATCTTAATTCCCAGAATGTATGCATCTTCTCCTAAATCCTTCATAGAAAAACATTTACCAAGATAATCCTTAACATCTTTAAGTTTGGAATGTTACTTCCCATGATTAATATGTCATCAACATATAGGACTAGAAATACTACATCACTCCCACTAGCTTTGCGATATACACATGGCTCATCACGATTCTGAATAAATCCAAACTTTTTATTTCTTCGTCAAATATTTTATTCCATTGACGTGATGCTTGCTTCAAACCATAAACAGATCTTTGAAGTTTGCACACGTGACCTGGTTTCTTAGGATCAACATACCCTTCTGGTTGCTGCATATAGATGTCGTCATCTAAGCGACCATTCAAGAAGGCAGTTTTAGCATCCATTTACCATATCTCATAGTCATAGTATGCTGCTATAGCTATGAGAATCCTAATAGCTCTTAAGTCTAATACAAGAGAAAATGTCGCCTCGTAGTCTACGCCAAAAGTTTGAGTAAAACCTTTAGCTACTAAACGAGCTTTATAGGATTGTACTTTTTCGTCCATGTCGGTTTTCTTCTTGTATATCCACTTATATGTCATACTTTAGCATTCGGTGGTGGATCTAAAAGAATCTAAACATCATTAACTTTCATGGATTTCATTTCCTCATCCATAGCAACCATCCACTTATCCTTCTTAGGATCAAGCATGACGGATTTATAATTAGCAGGTTCACCAAGATCCCCTACTTCATCATCATCCTCTATATTAAGACATATATTTCTATTTGCGTTTTTAATCCTTTTGGATCTACGCAGAGGAACTAAATCTGGTGGAATCGTCAGACTTTCTGGTTCTATAGGAATTATTTCGCTAGTGTTATCAGAAGGCAATGTATCTATATGACTCTCTTCTAGATCATAATTTCTCGCACTGAATTCTTGATTTACAAGATCACTTTCAAGGAAGTCTCCATACCTAGCAACAATCACTTTGTTCTCAGGTGGATAATAACAGTAGTAACCCATAGTTTCCTTCGGGTATCCTACAAAGATACATTTCATAAATCGTTGTTGGAGTTTGTCACCGAGTCACGTTTCACATACGCCTCGCAACCCCAGAGCTTTAAATAAGACAAGTATGGCTTCTTCCCATGCCATAGTTCGTATGGTGTCTTATCGACCTTCTTTGTGGGAACCATATTTAAAATGCGAACAACAGATTCTAGAGCATAATCCCAAAAGGATAAAGATAAAGTTGTAAGATTAAACATAGATCGCACCATATCTAATAATGTATGATTTCTCCTTTCGGATACACCATTTTGTTGTGGAGTATAGGGAGAATTAAGATGCTGAACAATTTCGTTCTCACTTAGATAATCTATAAACTCTTGACTTAAATATTCACCACCTCTACCAGAGCGAAGAGCTTTAATCTTCTTTCCTGATTGCAGTTCTACTTCTGCTTTAAACACTTTGAATGTTTCAAATAACTCATGTTTATGCTTAAGTAAATAAACATATCCATAATGGCTATAACCATCCGTAAATGTTAAAAAGTAGCTAGCATCTTTCCTTGACACATGTCTAAGTGATCCACACACATCAGTATGTATCAAACCAAGTAGATCAGTAGCCCTTTCAATATTTTTAATAAAAGGTTTCTTGGTCATCTTTCCAGAGATACAAGACTCACATTTATCAAATGATTTATAATTGATATGTTCCAAAAGACCTTCAGGTTGAAGCTTTTGTATACGAGTCTTCCCAATATGGGCAAGTCTACAATGACAAAGATAAGAAGAGTTCTTGTCAAACTTTCTCTTCTTATTCATGCTAAAAACAGAATTATTATTATACTTGGATTCATTTTCATGCATGTCTATTTCAAACACACCATTCACAAAAATTGCATTAAAATAGAAAATACCATTTTTCCAAACAGAAATTCCATTATTATCAATAGTGTGAACGAATCCATTATTCAACAAATAAGAAAAGGAAATAACACCCCTAACAATTGTAGGTGCACAATGTCAATCATTTAAAATCAGTACTAAACCCGAAGGTAAAACTAAATTAAATGTTCCTATAGCTTCAACCACTGCTTGTGCGCCATTGCCCACTTGCAGAAATTGTTCCCTAAAGGATATCTTCCTTTTCATCTTAAATCCCTGCAGCGTATTTCAAATGTTAATACCGCATCCCGTATCATATACCCAGGAATTTAATTTGTATGTCAAATTAAATAATTCAATCATAAATAAAGTACCTGAAGCTGCAGCGCTCTGCTCAGACTTCTTCTTTATTTCTCGCAATTCTTCGAGGTAAAGAGGACAATTCCTCTTCTAGTGACCACTTGCCTTACAATGGTGACAAGTCTCATCATACTAAGATTTATTCTTTTTGACAAAAGTTCTGCTTAGGTTTCGAATAAGTCGCAACTTGCTTGCCCTTATCACCCTTGCCTTTGCCTTTCTTCTTGTTCGCTTGCGGTTTTGGCTTACTCACTCTACCCTTTGTATGGTTAGTACAAAAGGAGTAGAAGTAAATGTCTTGTCCTTTAACCCCTTTTCATAGTCAATGAGCATTGCATGCAAATCATTAACTGTCTTCCCCGTGCAATGCATATTATAGTTCGAACAAAATCATTGAAGTCCTTGTTAAGGGACCTATTGATCAAGTTGATAGCCATATTATGATCATAGGCTTGTCCTAATGTAATGAGTTGTTCCATATAACCCCTCATCTCCATGTAATGGTCACTAACAGACTTTCCAGGAGCTTGCTTGCAGCTATGCAAAGCATCTACTAAGTCATAGATCTCCACAGCTTGCGGCTTTTCGAACATAGCCTTAAGCTCATCAAGCATTCACTTAGGTGAAAATAGCTCATAATTCTGTTAAAGTGGAGAAGCCATTTTTCCTAACATTAAGCCAGCCACCTCAGAGTGTTTCTTCATACTAGCAGCGTGTTTAAGCCTTTGCACATCAGATGCTCCTTCAGCAAGATCCTCCTATTAAGGAGTAGTTAAGATATCAATAATACCTGCTACTCTCAAGACAATTCTTAGTGAACAATACCAATCATTGAAGTTTGGGCCAGTAAGTTCAGGACGATCAAAGAAAGCTTTGAACACAGAACTTATAGTATTATTGTCAGGTTGAGCCATTTCTACAGAAATAAGTTCAAATATTAGTATTTTCGATAATAAAATACTTTCAAGAAAATAAAATTACCCTGGTATAAAAACCATATTATTTTCCTTGAATCCTAGAACTATATTGACATAAATCTATTATATCAGTTGATATGCTAGTAATGAATGTATTCAATATAGCGACTTATCGAAAAATTCAATTGACAAACAATTTTCAATTTCTAGATTTTTTTAAGGGATTTACATTGCCAAAAGAACGTTTTGCATTGTAAACATGTTTCATCCCTTATGATTGCCTTAAGTTTCCAGATCTCACTGAGTAACTTAATTAAGTCGTCTAATATGAGTAACGTAAAACCATCATACGAATTCTCATTCTATGAAAGTTTTCTCTCCAACACAACATCACCCAAAATTCTAATTTGATGACGTAGTAATTTCAAGTGTTCGTCAATTAGGAACATTCGACTTAAATTTTAAGGGTATAAATTTTGATGTCAAAATCAATGTATGGACAAGCAAGCATACAACTCAATAGCATAAGTTTAATAAACATTTAGTAAACTTCTTCACGAGTCTAAATTTCTACATAAATTATGTTGAGGTATTGGTTAAACCAATTATAGAATTTACCCACAACTATTCACAACGTACTTATTCTAGAACTTGGCTAGAGCACAAAGCAATAACCTTATTCATTGTGATTCGGATGTGAGATTGCGATAAATAAACCTTAATGTATATTGCAAGTAATAATCGTAGGTAATTTCAAATTGACGCACAGGCGAGCCGGGAATTTGGTTAGTGACTAATGGCATAACACCTCCTTCCTTTACCGGGTACATGACCAGCGGTGCGCTATAACCACTTTATAGTTTGTCAAAAAGAGTAGGCCGTTAAATTATTATTGCAATTCATCAATCAACGCAATTCTATTTATGAGACTGCTTTTATACATAGTCTCATCGTCCAAATAGGGCTTAAAATGCATTAAATATCATCAAAATACCCAAATATATGCTTGTGTTTGTTGCTTGTGTATTTTAGGTACGGATATTGAGAAAATGACAAAAGATCACAAGAATCAGTCAAAAACGAACACGGGAAACGAAGCCGCACGATGAACCAAGCCCTAATGAAGAATTTTCCAAAGAAAGTCCTTAAAGATTTGAAGAATTATGAAGAAGGGTCCTCCAACTTTGAAGAATTGACACTTTATACCCTTGTATCTTCATAATTACAAGTTTGGTTCCTAAAGTTTGTCAAAATTTCAAAAAGGACCCTTAACTTTGAAGAATTGGCAAATTAAGTCCCTCAACAAAACTAAATTGTCAATTTTGGTCCTCCAAGAAGTCAACAAACAAGTCAAACCTTGAAGAATGAAGAAAATGCCAAAATCAGTCCTTCAAATATCATAAATTTACATTTGAAGTCCTTGATACAAGTTAAAAAACATTTTGTGCCAAAAATGTCAACTGCCCAAACTTGTTTTCAAAGGGAAAGAAGATTATTTGCTGTTTGTTACAAAGTGAAGAAAGAAAAGGAGTTTGAGGGCCAAAACTGTCAAACACTCTAACCCTTCCCAGCCAATCATTCTCCCACGTCACACCAACCCACCACTCACAATCCACCACCTCATTCCCCCCATCCCAGTCACACCCCACTCACGATTTATTTATTAAATCTAGTCAAACCAGTCAAACCTATCCCACTAACCCAATTTTAAATAAATCTATTTTATTTAATCTGGCGCTAAACACCTAGCTTAAACCTAAAAACAGATCAAACGAGCTACTGTTTATCCAAACCCTAATCCTTAATCACTTTCACTACTTGAAATTACACCCCCAAATTGTGCAGATTTTTGATTAAAGGATAATTAAACATTTTGCCTTTCCCAAAAATCATGTCACTCTCACCCAACTCATTCCCACATGCCATGCCACCCCCTTTGTCACGTCCAAACAAAAAAGGGCCAGAGGATCAACGAACCACACCTTTGCTTCGTTTCTACGCATTATTGGGAACCCTTGGATCACTCCTACATCACTGGCACCTTCACAAACTGCCAAGATCATCACATGGACCTTCAAAAGTTCAAATTATTCAAGGGGCATTTCTGGAAAATCAAGCTTAGTTTTTAGGGTTTTCTTTCAGCATTTTAGTTCTTGTAGGCTCTATATAAAGCCATTAGGACCTTAGCAGGTTTTTTGTTCTTGCTTTTCTTTTTCCTTGGTCAAACAAGTGTAAATCCCTTTCAAGTTAATGAAATTGGTATTTGTTGTGACGAAAAAGATCAAGAGCCCTTTACTTTTCCATTTGCATCTTTAAGTTTGAAGTTGAAATCTTGTTTCAGTCTTTGTTCTTTTTTTTATTGCTCAAGTCATTTGGTTCTTAAGTTACTGTCCAAGCTTATTCAGTTGATCATAAAGAGCCTGATATTCTTGTTGAATATCAAGCTCAAAGTGAAACTTAATTAGTTTGTTGATTTAATTATTGTCAAGATTGTCAGAAAACTAAAAAAAAAAGAAAAAAAAAACAGTTTTGTAATATTACTGTTTCATTTATAAAAGCTATAAGCTATATGTTGACTTGTCAATAAGTCAATCTTATAGCCTATAGGTTCTCATACCAGGTCATTCTTGTTGTTTGTGGTTTGTTCTTGGCAGGTTCAAAACAAGATCTTAGAATATCATCATCATAATCATAATCACCTTGTTTTTCCATTGCCAAAAGTCTGCACAAGCCCGGGCTTGTTTGGAGGTGACTTTTCAGTCACTGTTGGGCCTGGATGTAGGCCCAACAAGGTAGCATCCTTCTTTCCTTATTTAGTTTTCAAGAATTTTAAATTTTGTGATTCATATGAAATTTGGTGAATTTGGATGATAATTGCTTAAGTGTTAGTTTAAGTGTTTGATTTAGCTCAAATTAGGTTTACATGCATGCTAGAAGGGTTTGAATTCAGTTTGGAAGAGTTTCATTAAGATTTGCTTTGTTAAAATTAGTTTTCAGAAGTTTAAGGGGTGTTTGGATTTGCATGTTAACTGAGATATTTAAAAGATTATTGGGTTGAAAACCTGTTTAACACACTCTTTTGGTTAATAAAAGGTGATATTGTTACTTAGCTTTCAGTTTGGAAAGATTTTAAAACAAAGTGCATGCTTAAAATTGGGAAAAATGGTCAAAATCAGTCAAGTACTTTGTCTGCCTGATTTTTGATGAATTGTGTCTCAACTTTTGATCATTGCTAGATATTAGGTCTGGTTGAGATTGAGTATAGCTTATATGTCATTTGGTAAACTTGAGTGCAAATTATGAGGGTTTGAAATTCACATTTGTGCAAGTAAATTTGGCTTATTGTTCATCAGAAACCTACTTACCTAATCAGTAACATTTTTATGAAATTTTGTGCTTGATCTTGTGATATACTTGTTGTTTTTGTGCTTTAATTGACCCCCTACACTCCAACTGAGTGTAGGGGTGCCCATTTGTCCATCAAAGATCATCACAAAATCAAGAACAAGCCCCTCTTGTTCTAATCTTCACAAGTGAAGATACGTTTTCTTTCACTTTTGTGTTCATCAGATAAAAGTACAATCTGGGCACTTGTTTTGACTTTCTAGGCCTGATCTTAGCTTAATTTGCATTAAAAGTTGGTTTAGAGTGATTTAGGGTTACTATGTTTGAGTATTTAAAGTAAAAAAAAAAGAGTTTAGCAAAAAGCTCCTTGGCCTGGACTCGAACACGGGACCTCTCGTTAGAGGACTATACGTGTTAACCAGTGACCCAAGTGCTTTTCTCTGTTATCCATCCCACCCTTTATTCATTTATTAACTCTTAATTTGTCTTAAGTTAAATTAAGCCGTAGCTTAATAAGCTTATAAAAGCTTATTGGAAAAGTTTTTTTTGCTTGATTTCATTTTTCTTGTGTTCTTATTAGGGTTTAGGATTTTTAAATTCAAAAAATTTATTTTTCACGTGCTTATTTAATTTTCTAGGATTATTTTAAGTTTTAATTTTGAAAAGTAAATTAAAAATAGGAAATAGTATTTTAAAAATCTGAAAAAATAGTTTTTAGGTTTTTAATTATATTTTTGAGGTTTACATCACTTTAAGTTTTCAAAAAGTCTTATTTTTGATTTTATAGGATTTTAGGGTTTTTAACCAACTTTAAAATTTAATATAAAATTATTTAAAAGGTTTTGGAAACTTTTGATTGCATTTTTGTCTTAGTTACATTATTCTAGATTTTTGGTATTTTTTAGAATTTTTTTATGAACTTTGAATTTTTTGAATATTTTAATATTATTTTATTATTAAAAATTGAAAGTTTGACTTTTTAAGTTTTTCCATTTTTCTTAGATTGAAGACACTTAATTAGGAGTTTTGTAACTTTCCAAATATTTTTAGGACTTTTCAATTATTTTCTAGAATTTATTTAAGTTTTAATTGATTTTAATAGTTTTTAAGTGTTTGAAAATAGTTTTATTTGGTTTTGAAATTTTAAAAAATAATTTTTAGCTTAATTAGGTTATTTTTGAGGTTTACAAACTTTAAGATCTTGTTTAGGGCTTTTTAATAATTAATTGTGATTTTTAGGGCTTTAATTAGCATTAAAAAGTCATTATCTAATTAATTAAAAGGTTTTAGCAAGTTTGGATTTTTTGTAAACTCTTAGAATATTATTGTGGATTTTTAGTAATTTTAAGGAATTTTTAGGTTAAAATTTTAATTTTTGCACTATTTACGGTTTTACGTGATCGCCTTTTTCGTCTTAGTTTAATCCGTCTTCGTAACCGTCTTTCTCTTCTAATCTCATTTCTTTCTTTCTTTCTCAATCATATAATCACAAATCAAAATCAATTCATTACACAACGCACTTGCCTCCTCGAGAACGAACTCACTTAGGGTCATTCACACATGGTTTTTCTAAATCGTCGTGCATACTTGCCCTATTTGTTGCCCTTTTCCTAAAGGGTAGCAAAAACAACTACAATCATTTTGGCGCCGCTGCCGGGGAGGTGTGTTGTGTTTTGGTTGAACAATTGTTGTTTTTATATATAGCCATAATAGTATTTGTATTAGTAGCACTCTACTAATACGTATTATCGGTTTTTCGTTTTTTGTGAATACTATTACTATAATGTATACGTAGAACAATAAATTTACAAGTACTCCAAATACGTGAGAAATCACAACCTTGACTTGGGAGGTCATTACCCAATCATTGTATTCGAATCTCAAACCAAAGAAAAAGGCAAAAATAGATAAATACTATCGTGAAGCTCGATTTTGAAAAATACAAACTATAAGGTGGGTATAAGGCGGTTGTATTTCACGACCTAAAGGAAAAAGGCTCTTAAGTGCTTCGCGCCGCCTCGTTTCCTCCGCTTGCTTGTGCGTATTTTGAGATTGAAAGCTAATCGAGGGTTTTGCTGCCCAAAGTATTACTTAAGTATCATATATATTTTCTTGGTTTCTATTGATTAAACCCTCTTGAACGTTTTGGTGTTCCACCAACGTTCTAAAGTCATCGAAGGCGTTCACTTCACGTGATCATTTTCATTCCTTGAGGCTTCTTTAATCGAGAGATTTGATTACGGAGGAGATTTGTAGACTCGTGTCTACCTAATACATTCCACAAAATCCAAAAAAAGTAAAAACAATCAAAAACCACAAAAAAAATTGAAAAAGTAAAAACACCAAAAAGAATCTTCTTTGCTCACCCTCTCGTTGTACGTGACGTTTATGCAAACTCGCTCCAAAGCAAGACGTGCTCGTAAACGAAGAAACATATCAACCACTCCTTCTAGTGAGGAGTCTCCTATTGACGAGCCCATCGTAGTGAAAGAAGCACCCATGGCTAATCGAACTATGATGGAGTTGCTTCAAGCACCTACCGAGGGTTATGGAGAAGCGATTGTGATTCTCGCTATCCTTGCGGAGAATTTTGAGGTTAAGACGGGTTTGTTGTCCATGATTCAAAACAACAAGTTTCGAGGTGACGAAAAGGACAACCCTCATAATCACATTCGCCAATTTAATCGTCACACCGCCACTTGCAAGTTTAAGGACGTCTCTAACGACTCGATTAAGATGATGCTTTTTCCGTATTCCTTAGCGGGGCCCGCAAAAATTTGGTTAGAGAAAGAGCCACCCAATTCTATATTGACGTGGAAGGATCTCGTTTCAAAATTCGTGAACCAATTTTTTCCGCCCTCTAAGACTACGCATTTGAAAAACAAGATTTCAAAGTTTTCACAAGAGTATAATGAGAGTTTTTCTACGGCTTGGAATAGGTTTAAGGAAATGTTGCACGAATGTCCTCATCATGGTTTTTCCGACTTGCATCAAATTGACACGTTTTACAATGGCTTGAACGATCATGAGCGTGATTATCTTAATGCCGCCGCGGGTGGTAATTTTTTGTGTAAAACGGTCGAGGAAGCATTGTTAATCATTGAGAATAGGTCTAAGGTCTATAGTCCTCGTAGCACGTCGAGTGTTCATAAGACTTCGTCTTTGCCTTCGCCTTCATTGTCACACACCGTTGATGCTTGCCAAATCGAGGCTAATTTGGAGAACAAGATTTTTGATAAGCTTAAGGGATTGTTATTTGAGTTTAAAGTTGGTGAACAACCCACTCCCGCTACGGCTAAAGCGGTTGAGGTTTCTTGTATGTATTGTGGTGGAGCTCACGATTATTCCAAGTGCATTACCAACGGTGGTAACACTTCGAGTGCCTTCGCGGCCGCGGGAACTTATAACCAAAACGGTCAAGTTCCCCGCACTAATCAATTGACTCCACCGGGTTTTCCACCAAATCAAAATGCTAACAATTATCGAAACAATCAAGTTGGTTACCAAAACAATCAAAGGAACAATTACAAGGGTAATAACAACTATGGGAATCAAGGAAGTAGTAGCCAATTGCAAAATCAAAACTAAAACCGTAATTTTCAAAACACAAGTCAAGGTCTTCAAAATGTTTACACTAAAGAACTTCCAATGGACTTTTTGAATTACGCCACGACAAATGATAAGATTTTGGAAAAAATTCAAGAGCAATTGGCTAGTCAAGCTAGGGACACGGCTAAAAACACCAAGGGGTTAGCTAATTTTGTGAAGGAAAATCTTAACATGAGAAATGAGTTGAAAAATGATTTTGCTAATCAAATTAGAGGTCAAAACAATAAAATTGAACAAAGTCATGCTAGGCTTGAACAAAGAATTGACCAAAAAGCCGCTAGTCAAAATGTTAAGTTTAATAGTCAAGATGCTAAGCTTAATGCCATTTTAGAAGCCGTCATGGGGAACAAAGCCTCTACTTCGGTTAGTTTGCCTAGTAACACCGTTTCAAACCCGAAGGGAGAGATGAAAGTGATTACCACACGAAGTGGTAAGGCACTTAAAGAACCGACTCCTCAACCAATTACTCCAACGGTGGAGGAAATTGAGGAAGAACCCGAGGTGGTGGTCGAAAAGGAGCATATCTCAAGCCCACAAAGTACCGCTCATGCCACACCTACGGTCGACCCTTTACCAACATTGGAACCCGAGATTCCAAAGGCTATGCCTATGCCCCAACCCACACCACCCTTGCCTTACCCATCGAGACTTAGGAAGGAGAAACGACAAGAGCGCGACAACTATCAATTTGAGCCGTTTATGAAAATGTTTCGTGAGTTACACATTAATGTGAGTTTCGCCGATGCTTTGGTCATGATGCCTCGATTTGCCGCTAACTTTAAGAGTATGTTGAACAACAAGGAGAAATTGCATCAATTGTCTAGTTGTTCGTCGGTTTATCTTAATCGCATACCTCAAAAAGTCGGTGATCCCGGTAAATTTTTGATCCCTTGTGCAATTCAAGATATGGAAGAATGCTATGCCTTGGCCGATCTTGGTGCTAGCATTAATTTGATGCCACTTGCAATCTTCAAGTCGCTCAATCTTCCTAATCTTACTCCTTCACTAATGTCTATCGAGTTGGCCGACCATTCCACGATTCGTGCATGTGGTTTGGCGGAAGACGTTTTTGTGAAAGTGGGGAAGTTCTACTATCCCGTAGAATTTATCGTCATTGATATCCCCACGGATCCTCAAGTTCCTCTTATTTTAGGTCGTTCGTTTTTAGATACGTCTATGGCTTTAATTGATGTGCATGCTAGAAAGATCACCTTACGTTTCAACGACGAGGAACTTGTTATAAACGTAACTCAAAATTCTCAACTTTCTCATGTTTATTCCGTTGCTACCATAAACCTCGTTGATATGATCGACGTGGTTTGCGAGGAATTTTCACAAGAAGTTTTAGGGTTTGGTGATGAAGAAACTAGTGGCAATCCCACTATGTTAGATCCAATTCTTGATAATTCGACACCAACCTTCACTCCTTTCGAAGGTGGTGGTTTTACGTTGGAAGAATGCAATGTTCCACATACTTGTGACGAAGACCTCGACAACGATGAGGACTTCTCGATTATCAAGGATTTTCTTAACGATTTCCCATTTCCTCCACCCGAGGAGGTTATGAGTATCGAGCCCACATCTTCACTTGAGGAACCACCTATCCTCGAGTTGAAAGATTTACCTCCTCACCTCGAATATGTCTATTTGGAGGAGGGCGACAAGTTGCCGGTTATTATTGCGAAGGAACTTTCGAATGATGAAAAAACCACACTTGTCGATGTTCTAAAGGACCACAAAGGGGCGATTGCGTGGAAGTTATCCGACATTAAGGGAATCGATCCCAAGTTTTGTACCCACAAAATCTTAATGGAGGAGGATTTCAAGCCCACAATCCAAAGTCAAAGGAGGGTGAACCCTAAAATTCACGACGTCATCAAAAAGGAGGTCCTTAAACTCCTTGACGCGGGAATGATTTACCCTATTTCCGATAGCCCTTGGGTGAGTCCTATTCATTGTTTCCTTAAAAAGGGAGGGATGACCGTTGTGCCAAACGATGCCAACAAGTTAATTCCCACTAGACTCGTGACCGGATGGAGAGTGTGCATTGACTATCGAAAGTTGAATGAAGCCACTCGAAAAGACCATTTTCCCTTGCCCTTCATGGACCAAATGTTGGAGCGTCTTGCGGGAAACGATTTCTATTGCTTTTTAGATGGTTTTTCCGGTTACTTCCAAATTCCCATCGATCCTCGTGATCAAGAAAAAACTACGTTTACGTGTCCATATGGAACGTTTGCCTATCGTAGAATGCCATTCGGACTTTGTAATGCACCGGGAACCTTTCAAAGGTGCATGATGGCTATTTTTCATGATATGATCGAGAAGACGATGGATGTTTTCATGGATGAATTTTCCGTGTTTGGTAATTTGTTCACTTCGTGTTTGTCGAACCTTGAGAGAATGTTAAAACGTTGTGAGGAAACCAACCTTGTGCTCAATTGGGAAAAGTGTCATTTTATGGTTAGGAGTGGAATCGTCTTAGGGCACAAGGTCTCGAAAGCGGGGATTGAGGTAGATCAAGCTAAGGTAGACGTCATCGCCAAATTACCTCATCCCAAAACCGTTAAGGGAGTTAGGAGTTTCCTAGGCCACGCAGGCTTTTATCGTCGATTCATCAAGGATTTTTCAAAGATTTCTCGACCCATTACACATCTTCTTGAAAAAGAGGCACGTTTTGTCTTTGACGAAGATTGTGTACGAGCCTTTGAAATCCTTAAGAGGAAACTTACCGAAACTCCCATTCTTGTTGCTCCCAATTGGAACCTCCCCTTTGAACTCATGTGTGATGCTAGTGATTACGCTATTGGGGCCGTTTTGGGGCAACGTCATGATAAGCACTTCTTGCCTATTCACTATGCTAGCAAGACGATGACCGAGGCTCAACTAAAATACACTACAACGGAAAAGGAGTTCCTTGCCGTGGTGTATGCATTTGAGAAATTTCGACCTTATCTCGTATTGACGAAATGCATAGTGTATACGGACCATTCGGCTATTAAGTATCTTATGGCAAAGCAAGATGCTAAGCCTAGATTACTTCGTTGGATTCTCCTCCTTCAAGAATTTGATGACACCATTGTTGACAAAAAAGGAGCCGAGAATCTAGCGGCCGATCATCTTTCTCGGTTGGAAGATCCTCACCAAAGTGTTTACGAGCCCAAGGAAATCATCGAAACATTTCCGCTCGAGACACTTGGTGTAGTGAATTCTAAGCTTGATTCTTCTACCCCATGGTTTGCGGATTTTGCAAATTACCATGCGGGTAACTTCATCATTAAGGGTATGACGACTCAACAAAAACGAAAATTCTTTCGTGACGTCAAGTTTTACTTTTGGAAAGACCCTTACTTGTTTCGAACTTGTGCGGATCAAATCATCCGACGTTGTGTATTTGGCACCGAAGCTTCTAACATCCTTACAGCTTGCCATGAGGGACCTACGGGTGGTCACCACGGTGCTAATCTCACGGCTAAGAAGGTGTTTAATGCCGGCTTCTTTTGGCCTACTATTTACCGAGATGCTCAAGATCTTGTGAAGTCGTGTGATGCATGCCAACGACAAGGAAAAGCCTCACAAAAAGATGAAATGCCACAAAATATCATCCAAGTGTGTGAGATCTTTGACGTTTGGGGTATAGACTTTATGGGGCCGTTCCCATCATCTCGTGGTAATAAGTACATTCTCGTTGCGGTTGACTACCTATCTAAGTGGGTGGAGGCAAAGGCCTTGCCTACCAATGATGCTCGTGTGGTAGTCAAGTTTTTGAAGCAATTATTTTCTCGGTTTGGAACCCCTCGTGCTATCATAAGCGATCGTGGAACCCATTTTTTAATGACCAATTCGAAAGAGTCTTAAGGAAATATGGGGTTACACATCGGCTTTCTACGGCTTATCACCCACAAAAACGAGTGGGCAAGTCGAGGTTTCAAACCGAGCTTTGAAGAGGATTTTGGAGAGATCCGTTGGGGAAAACCGACAATTGTGGTCAGATAAGTTGGACGATGCTTTATGGGCCTTTAGGACCGCTCATAAGACGCCCATTGGGTGCACTCCCTATAAGCTTGTGTATGGAAAGAATTGTCATTTGCCTATCGAGTTAGAACACAAGGCTTATTGGGCCCTAAAGCATTGTAATGATGATATGGAGACCGCGGGAAAACACCGGAAAATGCAATTAAATGAATTGGATGAATTGAGGGATATTGCTTATGAAAATTCATTGATTTATAAAGAAAAGACTAAAAAGTTGCATGATTCCAAAATTAAAAACCGGGTTTTTAACATTGGGGATCGAGTTTTGCTTTTTAATTCAAGATTAAAAATCTTTTCCGGTAAATTGAAATCCCGTTGGTCCGGTCCATTCACCGTGACTCAAGTGTTTCCGTATGGGACCATCGAGCTAGCTCAAGATGATGGTCCTAACTTCAAGGTGAATGGACATAGGTTGAAGCACTACTTTGGCGGGGAAGTTCCATCCTTGAACTACCTCGACCAAATCACCTTCCCCAATGATAATTAGTATTGAGGGGATCGAGTCGAGCTCATGACTCGGTAATCAAAAACGAGGAGCCTCGTGGGGGAGTCCCATGCTTATCCTATGTACATATTATCGCTTTCTAATATAGTTAACGTGTGGGGATTTGTGCCCTTCCAACCTTTGTTCCGTGGTTGTTTGTGCATTGTGGTTTTTAGATCATGATCTTCACGATTGGAGCCTCTCGTGTTCGTTTTATGGGAGCACTCGATCGTTTGCTTTGAAGACTTTCTCAATATCCATGATATATCCTTTTGATGTTCTAACCTTAGGTTTATAGCACACTTCATAAACGGCTATTAATTTATTGGTTACACCCTTTCCATGCTAGATTAGGCATTCGACTACGTCTCTAGTATGGGGGTGTTTGCACCCCTAGACTCGAAACATTGAGGACAATGTTTAACTTTAGTATGGGGGGGGTGAATAGATACTTGCCTTGCCAAACCTTCAAGCTTTCCAAAGTTTATCTTTTTGTTTATCGTTTTGTTTCAAAATAAGGTTAAAAATGGCCAAATTTTAAGATTTTTCTCATGTTTTATAAGTGTTTGAAGACACGAATGTAGATTTTCCGATGGCGAGAATAAGAGTAATTTTTGACTCGACCGTGCGTGTTCAACACTTAGCTTTGATTCCTTAACTACACATTAGGCTAAGTCTCTTAAATGAGGACGAGAAATGATAGAGTTAATTATAAGTTACTATGCTAAACGTAGAGTACTCGCATTCTTTCAAAAACTCATGTGTTCTCGTTGTTTGCTTATTCTCCCTTCACATGTAAATATTTTTTGCTTAATAAATATTGACTTAGCGGTTTAGTTAGGATTGTTGGGTTTCTAGTCTTTTCTAGTAGCTTCCGTGTAATTAAATTGGGAAGACATTAAGGTATTGCCAGCGTCACGGTTTTGAAGTATTGGCACCCGAATAATCGAAAGCTTCACCCAATAATAAGATTTAAAGTGCTCACCTAAATCTAGTAAACAATTTGAAGCCCCACAAGGCCGAAAAATCTATGCAAAATTGAAAGTGAATCAAGCCTTAATCTTCGAAGCTTTGAAGATCCAAAATTCGCCTTAGCGTGAGGATATACGTCTTTGGCTAATAAAACCACCGATGAGGCGGATAATAAAAGGCAAGGCAAGACCGAAGTCATAATAAAAGCTTCATGGCGAAGTTGAATAAAAGATGGAGGTAAAGCAAAGATAATAAGGCCCTTCCGTTAGGGGGCGTATAAAAGTCTTGGTAATAAGTCTCATGTTCAAAACCGTTATAAAACCGTGTTTATCGATTCTTCTTGTCAACTTAATTTTTTGACATCGTTGTCTATTAGGAGGGGTTATTGATTTGATGGTCTTAGTTACACCGTTAGGACTCTATTTTTAGACCTAAATCTCTATTATCGCATAAGTCAAACAATGTATCCTCGTGAAACATTCAAGACAAAATAAAATATAAGAGATACAACTTAGGAATAATGGGAGGATAAGTACGTGATTAGGGCATATGAGTAGTGTTAGCATTACTAACTTATAATGACAATTATCCCGTTGCACGCTTGGCATGGAATTAGGGTGAAAATCGAGGACGATGAAATTATTTCTAACGAAGCATTCACGTGTTCTTATTCTATGAACCTAAACGTCCCATTTTGCGATGAAAATCATACATTATGTCTAAAACGAAAGTAGTAGTAATAGTAGTAGTGTAGCTAGTTTATCATTCCAATAAAGTGAATAAAAATGAATTTTGGAGGTGCTATGATACTTTATTCTAGCATTGCGTGAGGGCACGACAATGGTTTAGTATGGGGGAGTGATGAGACTGCTTTTATACATAGTCTCATCGTCCAAATAGGGCTTAAAATGCATTAAATATCATCAAAATACCCAAATATATGCTTGTGTTTGTTGTTGGTGTATTTTAGGTACGGATATTGAGAAAATGACAAAAGATCACAAGAATCAGTAAAAAACGAACACGGGAAACGAAGCCGCACGACGAACCCAGCCCTAATGAAGAATTTTCCAATGAAAGTCCTTAAAGATTTGAAGAATTATGAAGAAGGGTCCTCCAACTTTGAAGAATTGACACTTTATACCCTTGTATCTTCATAATTACAAGTTTGGTACCTAAAGTTTGTCAAAATTACAAAAAGTACCCTTAACTTTGAAGAATTGGCAAATTTAGTCCCTCAACAAAACTAAATTGTCAATTTTGGTCCTCCAAGAAGTCAACAAACAAGTCAAACCTTGAAGAATGAAGAAAATGCCAAAATCAGTCCTTCAAATATCATAAATTTACATTTGAAGTCCTTGATACAAGTTAAAAAACATTTTGTGCCAAAAATGTCAACTGCCCAAACTTGTTTTCAAAGGGAAAGAAGATTATTTGCTGTTTGTTACAAAGTGAAGAAAGAAAAGGAGTTTGGGGGCCAAAACTGTCAAACACTCTAACCCTTCTCAGCCAATCATTCTCCCACGTCACACCAACCCACCACTCACAATCCACCACCTCATTCCCCCATCCCAGTCACACCCCACTCACGATTTATTTATTAAATCTAGTCAAACCAGTCAAACCTATCCCACTAACCCAATTTTAAATAAATCTATTTTATTTAATCTGGCGCTAAACACCTAGCTTAAACCCAAAAACAGATCAAACGAGCTACTGTTTATTCAAACCCTAATCCTTAATCACTTTCACTACTTGATATTACACCCCCAAATTGTGCAGATTTTTGATTAAAGGATAATTAAACATTTTGCCTTTCCCAAAAATCATGTCACTCTCACCCAACTCATTCCCACATGCCATGCCACCCCCTTTGTCACGTCCAAACAAAAAAGGGCCAGAGGATCAACGAACCACACCTTTGCTTCGTTTCTACGCATTATTGGGAACCCTTGGATCACTCCTACATCACTGGCACCTTTACAAACTGCCAAGATCATCTTCAAAAGTTCAAATTATTCAAGGGGCATTTCTGGAAAATCAATCTTAGTTTTTAGGGTTTTCTTTCAGCATTTTAGTTCTTGTAGGCTCTATATAAAGCCATTAGGACCTTAGCAGGTTTTTTGTTCTTGCTTTTCTTTTTCCTTGGTCAAACAAGTGTAAATCCCTTTCAAGTTAATGAAATTGGTATTTGTTGTGACGAAAAAGATCAAGAGCCCTTTACTTTTCCATTTGCATCTTTAAGTTTGAAGTTGAAATCTTGTTTCAGTCTTTGTTCTTTTTTTTAGCTCAAGTCATTTGGTTCTTAAGTTACTGTCCAAGCTTATTCAGTTGATCATAAAGAGCCTGATATTCTTGTTGAATATCAAGCTCAAAGTGAAACTTAATTAGTTTGTTGATTTAATTATTGTCAAGATTGTCAGAAAACTAAAAAAAAAGAAAAAAAAAATCAGTTTTGTAATATTACTGTTTCATTTATAAACGCTATAAGCTATAAGTTGACTTGTCAATAAGTCAATCTTATAGCCTATAGGTTCTCATACCAGGTCATTCTTGTTGTTTGTGGTTTGTTCTTGGCAGGTTCAAAACAAGATCTTAGAATATCATCATCATAATCATAATCACCTTGTTTTTCCATTGCCAAAAGTCTGCACAAGCCCGGGCTTGTTTGGAGGTGACTTTTCAGTCACTGTTGGGCCTGGATGTAGGCCCAACAAGGTAGCATCCTTGTTTCCTTATTTAGTTTTCAAGAATTTTAAATTTTGTGATTCATATGAAATTTGGTGAATTTGGATGATAATTGCTTAAGTATTAGTTTAAGTGTTTGATTTAGCTCAAATTAGGTTTACATGCATGCTAGAAGGGTTTGAATTCAGTTTGGAAGAGTTTCATTAAGATTTGCTTTGTTAAAATTAGTTTTCAGAAGTTTAAGGGGTGTTTGGATTTGCATGTTAACTGAGATATTTAAAAGATTTTTGGGTTGAAAACCTGTTTAACACACTCTTTTGGTTAATAAAAGGTGATATTGTTACTTAGCTTTCAGTTTGGAAAGATTTTAAAACAAAGTGCATGCTTAAAATTAGGAAAAAATGGTCAAAATCAGTCAAGTACTTTGTCTGCCTGATTTTTGATGAAATCGTGTCTCAACTTTTGATCATTGCTAGATATTAGGTCTGGTTGAGATTGAGTATATCTTATATGTCATTTGGTAAACTTGAGTGCAAATTATGAGGGTTTGAAATTCACATTTGTGCAAGTAAATTTGGCTTATTGTTCATCAGAAACCTACTTACCTAATCAGTAACATTTTTATGAAATTTTGTGCTTGATCTTGTGATATACTTGTTGTTTTTGTGCTTTAATTGACTCCCTACACTCCAACTGAGTGTAGGGGTGCCCATTTGTCCATCAAAGATCATCACAAAATCAAGAACAAGCCCCTCTTGTTCTAATCTTCACAAGTGAAGATACGTTTTCTTTCACTTTTGTGTTCATCAGATAAAAGTACAATCTGGGCACTTGTTTTGACTTTCTAGGCCTGATGTTAGCTTAATTTGCATTAAAAGTTGGTTTAGAGTGAAGTAGGGATACTGTGTTTGAGTATTTAAAGTAAAAAAAAAAAGAGTTTAGCAAAAAGCTCTTTGGCCTGGACTCGAACACGGGACCTCTCGTTGGAGGACTATACGTGTTAACGAGTGACCCAAGTGCTTTTCTCTGTTATCCATCCCACCCTTTATTCATTTATTAACTCTTAATTTGTCTTAAGTTAAATTAAGCCGTAGCTTAATAAGCTTATAAAAGCTTATTGGAAAAGTTTTTTTGCTTGATTTCATTTTTCTTGTGTTCTTATTAGGGTTTAGGATTTTTAAGTTCAAAAAAATTATTTTTCACATGCTTATTTAATTTTATAGGATTATTTTAAGTTTTAATTTTGAAAAGTAAATTAAAAATAGGAAATAGTATTTTAAAAATCTGAAAAATAGTTTTTAGGTTTTTAATTATATTTTTGAGGTTTACATCACTTTAAGTTTTCAAAAAGTCTTATTTTTGATTTTATAGGATTTTAGGGTTTTTAACCAACTTTAAAATTTAATATAAAATTATTTAAAAGGTTTTGGAAACTTTTGATTGCATTTTTGTATTAGTTACATTATTCTAGATTTTTGGTAATTTTTTAGAATTTTTTTATGAACTTTGAATTTTTTTGAATATTTTAATATTATTTTATTATTAAAAATTGAAAGTTTGATTTTTTAAGTTTTTCCATTTTTCTTAGATTGAAGACACTTAATTAGGAGTTTTGTAACTTTCCAAATATTTTTAGGACTTTTCAGTTATTTTCTAGAATTTATTTAAGTTTTAATTGATTTTAATAGTTTTTAAGTGTTTGAAAATAGTTTTATTTGGTTTTAAAATTTTAAAAAATACTTTTTAGCTTAATTAGGTTATTTTTGAGGTTTACAAACTTTAAGATCTTGTTTAGGGCTTTTTAATAATTAATTGTGATTTTTAGGGCTTTAATTAGCATTAAAAAGTCATTATCTAATTAATTAAAAGGTTTTAGCAAGTTTGGATTTTTTGTAAACTCTTAGAATATTATTGTGGATTTTTAGGAATTTTTAGGAATTTTTAGGTTAAAATTTTAATTTTTGCACTATTTACGGTTTTACGTGATCGCCTTTTTCGTCTTAGTTTAATCCGTCTTCGTAACCGTCTTTCTCTTCTAATCTCATTTCTTTCTTTCTTTCTCGATCATATAATCACAAATCAAAATCAATTCATTACACAACGCACTTGCCTCCTCGAGAACGAACTCACTTAGGGTCATTCACACACGATTTTCCTAAATCGTCGTGCATACTTGCCCTATTTGTTGCCCTTTTCCTAAAGGGTAGCAAAAACAACTACAATCATCTATGCAATTTAGATCTCAAAACAAATCATAACTTTAACATGATTTTGTCCATATTGGTTTTTCTAAAAAAAACCCTTGTTTACAACAACTCGTACAATTTTAATATAAACAAGTAAAAAATACTAAATCATAAACACATAATAACAATTTATATGTGAAACAAATAAATCATATAGACACATGCATACGATTTATTCAATAATCATAATATCTAGGTTTTTATATTCATATAAAAATCATCCCTAATTCAAGATTAATTGAATCAAATAATCACGTAGCACATAAAATCATATAAACATATAATTTTACAATCCATGAAAACATGCACGTTATCATGTATCCTCCCACAATTCATAACAATTAAATCTCTACGGATCGTAATCATACATGACATAACAATTAATCATGCAATTTAATCTAAATTTATCCCACATGTAATTTAGGGTTTCAAAAACAATTTACTTTTCTTTTTATAAAAATCGGTCAACAACCCTAATTTTTAGAAAACAAAACCCTAATTTTTAAGAAAACCTAATAAACATGTAGTTTTAACTCAAAACAATTATTAGTTAAAAAAACTTTAGATTTTCGATAATTATAACATGTTAAAACGGCTCTTGATGCCAATGAAGGTTTATTAACATCATAACCTTTATATAAAAACCTAAACGAGATCAAAGCACAATAGCGGAAGCCATTTAACAAGATCATAATAATAACACAATTATAATTAATCGAATTAGGGTTACATACCTTTACACTAAAACAAATCCACCAGACGAAGAACGAATCACCAATTAGGGTTTATAACGAACACCACCAAGATATAGTCTAAAGTAAGACTATATTACGATCTTGTCACACGTAATACAACGAGCTAACTGTGATTATAGCACGTGTAAACCGAGCTTCTACGCTTGTAGATAATCTACCCAACAACCCTAGAGAGGGGCTAGGACTAGATTATAAGTAAAATTGATCAACCAAGAAAACCAACCAAAAACCCTTTGTGGGTTTACATTGCGATCGACCAAAAGAAAGAAGCGAGAGGAGAGATTTGTATGTCTTGAATTATGAGGATAGGGGTTGTTTATATAGGCCTAAGCTTGTAACCTAAAACAAGTAAAAGGAAAGTTTTTCCCCTTCCTTTTCTCCTCCATAACCGACGGCTAGAACACCCCTTTGGGGTGTTCCGGAACCTTCCAAACTTCTTTCTTTTTATTTACTTACTATATATTTATTTAACGCTCGTTAATACTTAACTCTTTATTATTTAATGATCGTGAAAGTTATGTCTCGGTTTAATTTAATAAATACATATATATATATTTATTACATAAATTAATAAATACATTAAATATATTTATTAAATAAATTAACTCTTTACGTATTGAGTATAATCCCGTAATCTCGAGTTCGATCCTATCACACGACTATTAAAAATAAGTCCATAAACTTTCAGGTTTTACAACTCTTCCCCTCTAAAAAGAATAATTAATCCCCGAATTATAGATAACATAAACTGAAAGAGAAACATACCTGAATCAAAACTAGAAATAAGGGTAAGAAGTCCGGATAGACTCCTCCGTATCGCAAGTAGCTTCCCGCTTAGGATGGTGCCTCCAAAGGATTTTGACGAATGAGATGGTCTTCTTCCTCATGACTCGCTCTTGGCGATCAAGAACTTGTTCGGGTTCCTCAACGTAAGAAAGATCATCACGAATCTGCTCGAGTAGATAACGAACCATATGTAGGGGATGATAATCATACCCTCTGAGTAAGGACACATGGACAACATTATGGACATGAGATAGCTGTGGAGGTAACGCCAAACGATACGAAACCTCACCAATGCGTTCGAGGATATCAAATGGTCTGATGAATCGAGGACTGAGTTTCCCCTTGATTCCAAAACGCTTAAATCCTCATGCCGTTGATACTTTAAGAAAGACATGATCACCTACGTTGAAGTATAGATCTCTATGATGCTTGTCAGCATAGCTCTTTTGACGTGCACGAGCTTCCTGCAGTTTTGCCTTGGCGACGGCAACCTTCTCGTTGATCACCTCTATCATCTCCGGACCCTTAAGAATGCGCTCACTAACCTGATCCCAGCAGATTGGGGCGCGACATTTCCTGCCATACAACATCTAGAACGGTGCACACTTGATGCTGGTGTGCCAGCTGTTGTTGTATGCAAACTCTACTAAGCAGATATAGTCGTCCCAACTTCCTATCCATTCTAAAGCACAAGCTTGCAGCATGTCCTCTAGTGTCTGAATGGTACGCTCCGACTGTCCGTCTGTCTGAGGATGAAAAGTCGTGCTAAGCTTAAGTCTGGTGCCCTAAGCTTTCTATAGACTCTTCCAGAATCGTGATGTAAAACGAGGATCTCTGTCAGATATGATACTGGATGGAGTACCATATAGTCTCATGATCTCCTTCCGATAGGTATCTTCTAATTTGCTAACTGAATCATCCTTGCGGATTGGTAGGAAATGAGCGGATTTGGTAAGTCGATTAACAATAACCCAGATGGCGTCATGTTTCCTCTTGGTTTGCGGAAGTCCGGTGACAAAGTCCATGGAGATTTTGTCCCACTTCCACTCTGGATTGTCAAATGGTTGTAGTAACCCACTAGATCATTGATGCTCAATCTTGACGTGCTGGTAGGTAAGACATTTGGAGACAAAGGTAGCGACATCCTGCTTCATACCACTCCACCAGAACGGCTGCTTGATGTCATGGTACATCTTGGTGGAACCAGGATGAATAGAGAATAGAGAATTGTGAGTTTCAGTCAGCAAAGCCTCCCTGAGTATAGGATCGTCAGGAACACATAGTCTAGTCCCCTGCCATAAGATTCCATCGTCGTCTACCTGAAACTCCGTCTGCTGGTCGATGTTTTGAATAATCGCCCAGATTTCACCATCGTCCTTTTGAGCTTCCTTGATCCTAGAGAGTAAGTCAGGCTCAACTCTAATATTCTTCCAGTACCCATGCTGTCCACGTACCATAAACTCGATGTCCGATCGTTCCAAGTCACGAATGCTCTCTTCTTCTATCTTAATACCATTAATAATGCCCGAATTCTTGCTGAGAACATCTGCTACTACATTCGCCTTGCAAGGATGATACAAAAGATTAATGTCATAATCCTTCAGCAGTTCCAACCATTTCCTTTGCCTTATATTATGTTCACGCTGGGTGAAGATATATTTCAGGCTCTTGTGATATGTGAAGATAGCACATGATTCGCCATACAAGTAGTGCCTCCAAATCTTCAGTGCAAACACAACTACTACAAGTTCTAAGTCGTGAGTAGGATAGTTAACCTCATATGATTTCAGCTGCCATGATGCGTAAGCAATCACTTTCCCATGTTGCATGAGAACACAGCCAAGACCTTTCCCTGAAGCATCACTATAGATCTGAAATCCACCTATGCCAGATGGGAGAGTAAGAATAGGTGCATATACCAACTTCTGCTTGAGTTCTTCAAAGCTCTTCTCTCTTTCATCAGTCAAGAGGAATTTCTCCCCCTTGTGCATCATTTTGGTCAAAGGCAGTCCTAGTCGTGAGAAATTCTCCACAAGCCTACGGTAGTAACCAGCTAGACCCAGAAAGCTGCGAACCTCTGTGGCTGAAGTTGCTGTAACACCCCATTTTGGTAAATGGAATGTCACGCGTAATTATGGTGTGTCATTAAAGCATGCAAGGTAATTGTCTAAAAACATTCAATGACCATGAATGGAAATACCGGAAACAAACATCGATAGTCCAAGTATAAGTTCAACACACATGAATCTAAGTACTGAAATGGAAAAGGACAAAACAATGTCCAAAGAAATAATGTAGCAAAAGGTATGGAAAATGCATAAAGTAGTGAAGGCTAGATAGCTTCCAATCCGTATGCACATACTCTAAAAGTCTATGAGTGCCCTTGAGTACCTGTCGCTTGGGAACATGAAAGGAAAACGGCTGAGCATAACACCCAGTGAACGGATATACAAGTATAGCATGAAATGACATAAGCATAAAAGACTAATAGCAGCGAAAATGTATAAGTCCTAGATAACCTGGAACATGTTCATAAAACTAGTTTTATAGATTGAAAAGACTTATGTTTTTATATGAAAAACTGTATTAATTAGCCAATATCCCATATAGGTCATGAGGTTCCATCATGCATGAATACATGAAGGAGAGACCTCGTCATGCAATTAGAGGGGTTGCCTCTAATTAAATAGTCTTGGTAGGAGGGATAAACTCCTTGTGAAGGATGCAAGGCACACATCGCATTCACCATGAAAATTCTGTAAAACATGTAACTAGGATGCACCCATACGCCCCACATGATAATATAATATAATGGCCAAAACTGTAAAGGGACGCCACGAGCAATCACTCCGCCGTGGGGAAGTCATAACACTGATGCCTCAAGTGTTATGGTTATGATACCTCCATAACTAGGTGACACTGGTCATGCATGTATATGGCTTAGGCATTTAATCTAACATAAGTAATCAAACATATAAAACATATAATTGGGAAAACAGTTGGCTGCAAACGAGGAATCCTAATAAGGAAAGAATGTCCATAGTGAAGGACGGGAAATCCGTACCTTGTGTCCAGTGAACGAGGAAAGACAAAAGGATAAATAGTCCTACTCCGACCTCACTAATGCTACATAAGTAAGGGACATGTATAAGTTATCTGATTAGTGAGTACATTACTGGTTTTAGCATGTCTTAGCTTGTTTTATATGTTCTTGTCTTGTTTTACTGTTTTAAATGATATACTGTATTAGTCATGTATTTCATGTATTTCTGATTAAGTATTATATGGTATTCTTGTATTATTATACTTGTTGTGTAATAATAAGTACCTTTCTAAAAATAGCAGGTTTCCTAAAATAGAAAGTTTCCAAAAATAGGTTAATTTTTAAAAAATAGATTAGTTTCTAAAAATAGTAAGTTTCTAAAAATAGTAAGTTTCCTGAAAGAGAAAGTTTCCATATTTAGAAATAAGCTAGATTAATAAGCTAATAATATAATCTTAAGTTTACTGATTAAATATCATAAGTCATGTAAATAGTATAGTTTATTAATAATGTCATGATAATTAAATAAACTATAGGTTATATGATTTAATTAAATAAAGGCATGATTTAATTAAATTAAGACATATAAAATACTTAGGTTAATCATGTATTAATAATTTATTAATTATAACCTAAGTCATGATTTATTAGTTAATTATAGTCCATGTTTTAATAATTAATTAATAACTATAGTCTAAATTAAATGGTAATATACTTAGGTTATAAACATGTATTATTCACTAAAATAATATAACCTAAGTCTTGATTAAATTAAATTAATTATAGTCATGTTTTAATTAATTTATTTTTTCTTGAAAAATAATATAACTTGTAAAATGTGTAACTTATAAAAATTAATCCCGTGACCGAACCTGTGTCTTAATTTAGACTGAACCATGAACCTGACAGAACCATGAACCGGAACGAACCATCCTGACAGTGGCTAACCGGGTCTAGCCGGTTGCTACTTCCGTGGCCTGGCTAGCCACTGCTGGACCAAAACACTACTAGCTGTAGCCGGTGGTTTCCCCCTGCTCGGCCTGCGTCCCCCCTGCTTAACACAAGGCAACCACATATTGTTGCCGGTGGTGTTGCTGTTGCTGCCGAGACCCAACACAACCAAAAGGCCACCCGACGCAAGTCGAGGTCCTTTGTCTCTTACGACTGAGCAACCAAAACCACGCCGAGACCCCTTGGTCTCGGTTGCTGGTGCCATTCGAACCAAGCCGAGAGCTTTGAGCTCTCGGTTCATGTGCGTCGGCCGAACAAACCCTACCAAAAACCCCTTAATTACTTGTTTTCTTGATTGATCTACATGTTTATTATGTTTTTAATTTTCTAAATCACATGAACATAATAAATAGAAAAATAAATTAACTAGATGAAGGTTTTGATGTTTACCGAACACGTGACTGAATGAGAACTAAGAACACTAACACGAATAACCCGTAATCAACAATCAAAACAAACCAACACCTCCTTTGGTGTCTCTTGAAGCCGACGACAAGGGGAGAGAGGATGAAGGCTAGGGTTTTATTTTTTTGTGAAATGCTTGTAATATGAAAACCTGTGTTTTACTTTTTACATATTAATCAAAAGTCAAAAGGGCTTGGCCCTTTCCCTTCATCTTGCCCGCGGCTACTAAGGGCCCACAAGGGTAAACCCGAGATTTTTCGTGTTTAAATGTTTTAAGTGTATGTTTGCTAATATATTCGTGTTAGTTCGTGGTTAGATGTTCTATTATAATAATACTTGTACGTAATCAATATTTATCGTGTAATAACAAATATATACGTAGTTCACATGTTCGTGTTTTAATATTCGTGATCATATGCTCGTGATTATAATTATTATGATTAATAATTATCCTGTATTACCACGTACTTAATAATTATCGTGCACTAACACGTATGTAGTTTCTGAATTTAATATTCGTTACACGTGTTCATGACATAAAAGGAAAGTTTTAATTTGTTCATATGTTTACGTAATGTACTGTTCATGGCATTTAGATGCGGGTTTTACAGTTGGTATCGGCCATTTGGTGATAGCCTTAACCTTCGCAGGATCCATGGTTATGCCTTTAGCGAAGACAATGTGACCCAGAAACGCCACTTTGCTTAGCCAGAATTTACACTTGGAGAACTTGGCATACAGCTGCTTCTGACGAAGTATCTGCAGCACTGTACGAAGATGGTCTTCGTGTTCCTCCTTGGATTTAGAGAAAATCAGAATATCATCGATGAAGACAATAACAAACTTGTCCAGAAACTCATGGAAGACACGGTTCATCAGGTCCATGAAGACTGCCAGAGCATTTGTAAGTCCAAAAGGCATGACTACAAATTTGTAGTGTCCATAGCGTGCATAGAAAGAAGTCTTGGAGATATCATGCTCTTTCACCCGTAGTTGATGGTAGCCAGATCTTAGTTCGATTTTAGAGATATGTTTGGCGCCTTGCAGATGCTCAAACAAATTGTCTATGCATGGTAAATGACAACGGTTTCTGATGGTGATCTTATTAAGCTCTTGGTAATCGATGCATAAACGCATACTTCCATCCTTCTTCTTCATGAACAACACCGGTGTACCCCATAGAGATACACTAGGGCAGATGAAAACTCGCTCCAATAGTTCCTGCAGTTTCTCCTTTTAATCCTTAAGCTCAACGGGAGCTATGCGGTAAGATGCCTTGGAGATTGGATCAGCTCTTGGGACGAGCTCAATGCCAAACTCTACTTCACGAGCAGGTGGTATGCCTGGAAGTTCTTCAGGAAACACGTCGGGAAATTCAGACATGATAGGCTGATCCTGAATGAATGGAGATTTAACCTCAATATCATGAACAGCAGCTAAGAAACCCTCACAGCCATGTGACAGTAAGGCACGTGCCTGTAAGGCTGATATGATTTGTACAGACTTTCCTGGTATAAAACCATTGTGAATGTACTCTGACGCGTTGACATCACCGAAAATAACCCGATATGATTGGCAATCTATGGTGGCGTGGTGTTTGGATAACCAGTCCATGCCTAATATCATGTTGAACTCGCACATGTCAAATGGAAGTGCGTCAACTGAACCGATTCTATCATCAAACTCAAGGGGAAGATCTCTGTACCCATGTGTGATGCGTACAGAGTCTCTCAGGCGCATGGAAATGTTTAAGACATTTTCTAGTGGCATAGGGGATATCCTAACACGATTAGCATAATCAGTGGATATGACCAAATGAGTCGTACCCGTGTCAAACACAACACAAGCAGCTTGATCATACATAAACAAGATTCCAGTGATGGTACCTGATGACTTGGTAGCTTGGTCACACATGGTGGTGTACATGCGTCTAGTAGTCGGAGGTGTGATGTGTTGAGGAAATGTCGGTGTATTTTAATAATATACGATATAGGGCGAATTTAGAAAATTACCCTTAGGAAAAGGTAATAAGCCATAAATAAGCCAAAGAAAAATATAATTAAACACGTGAATGATCCAAGTTCGTTGTACACGAGGATCTTGTGAATTTGAGACATTTTGTTTCAATTAGGACAATCGATTTGAATTGGTTTACGGTTTTTAATCTAAAATTACTCCCTACAATTTTTTACCTAAGTGCATGAATCGTTCTCCGATATTTAATCTAAAAGAAAATTATTTAAAATTCAAACTTTTTAATATTTAAAATAAAACTATCCATTTAAAAGTCAATTTAAATTTAATCTATTTAATTAAAAATACTTTTACACTATTAAAAGTCTATTTAAACAAATTTAGAAAACTTTTTAAAATTATACACTCATTTAATTTCTTTAAAAATTAACTTTTACAAAATCTATTTTTAAACTAATTTTATTTAAAAACTAAATTAATTAGAGTCTAATTTATTTTTAAACTAATTTTTAATAACAATTTAAATTTCTAAAATTGATAAAACATATTTTATATTGTTTTTATTTATTTATTATTTTAACACTTTATAAAAGTAAATAAAATGATTTAAATATAACTAAAATTAAAACTATGTATTTAAGCAAATACAAAAGGTGACAACCTAGTTATAATACTATATTAATATAAAGAGGTGTATTTAAACCAAAACAGAGTGCTAGGTGAGGTGGTTAACACGTTTGGTACCCACCCTTGAGGTCAAGGGTTCGAGTCCCACAAGGGACATGTTTGGTTAATTCTTTTTGGACAATTAAAAATCTGAAACCAAAGTCACAGTAATGACGTTTGTGATGACTATATCGGTATGATAGATAAATGCCAGTACCCAAATATAATGTTTTTCGGTATCAGTTATGTAACAGATCAGCTCAAACTATCCACACAGAAATTTAAACAAACTAAATCTTAAAAAAATCAAATGCCACAACTAAACATGAATTCAGATACAAGTCTGATACAACAACTCAGATTAACTCTAAAATCTAGCACACATAATATAATTACCATACCTATTAAACAAAAGCTTTAAATCAGTTGAAAATATCAACTATATCACTCAAATTAACCCTAAACTCTTTTATTATCAGTTAAAAATGGTACAACCTCAAAATTTCATAGATTAGTAATGAACATCACAAAAGTAAATTCAGATCATTTAGATACTCATATCCTTTTCAACCGAAGTTTCAGTAGACTAAACACTTTATGAATAACAAATCAGCAACTCGGATTATATTAGCCATCTACAACCAAATTAATCAGAAGACTATAATCTCAGTTATAAAACCAAGTCCAAATACAATACCACAATGTCAGATTAAACAAACCCTTTTTTTAATAGTTAACTCACTTAACAGATTTAAAATTCAATTCAGATAATTAAAATCTAAAAATAAAACCCAAAACCATAATCAATATAATTCAACTATGAGAAAACTAGTACAGATTAATACTAAACAGATTTAAGGCTATAAATCTAAATCATCTAAAACATTTAAATCACATAAGTATCTAACTCGGTTTAATCTAATAAACATGAAAATTAAAAGGAAAGTGAACCTTTTTGAAGTAAACCTTTGGGAAGAAGATGCGGCGCTGAGCCGTCTTATTAAACCGAATAAACTCTACCATTTATCATACGAACCATCATCACCATTCCATCGAACAACATATATTTTTTTAATCCAACTTTCTAGTGGGGAAAGTTTATTCCCAAAATTTATTTTTATTATTTTACAAAAGCTATTAATTAGCTTAAATCAAATAACATAAACACTATCATGTCAAAATAGATTGAAGAATAAATTGCAATAATAATTTTTTAACAGTACATAAAAAACGAATGAATCCAAATAAACTTTTAGTGACACTCAAAATGATTACAATACTGGAAAAAGAAAAATACAATTTTCCTAAAACTATTTTATCATAATAACATTAAAAATAAAAAAGGGATTGATGATTACAGAATAAATGGGGGTTTTTATAGCCAAACCCCCAAGGCTTGTTGATGAAATCTGTTGAAACGAATCTTGATCCTTAGTCGTTGATCTCTTCTCTTTCTTTATACTCTTGATCTCACGGCTGATATTACACATACTAGCACACGGATTGCCAACTTGGGAATCAGGTGTGCTAGTTGTGCTTCTTTGAAGCTTAGGTGTCCTCTTTTGATTGGTGGAGTGGGCAAAATGAGGTATCTCATCCAATCAGATGCAAGAAAGGAGCCACGTCACTGGTTATTCCTCCATCTTCTAGCTCTGGTTTAATTGGAAATTAAATAAAGACGCATGTGTTATCACGCGCTTTGAATTAAAAAGCCCCAATTTACTTATCTGGATCTAGGGTTAAAAGTGAAAGGGATGTCTGGTTATTTCTTGGTGAAGTGAGAGAGAAAGGTGAACATAGATTGTAACGAAAAGAAGCTATGAGGCGTGGGTGAGTATGTAATTGGTTTTGACCGAATGTGAGATAAGTTAATAAATATAACTTTTCATTTTAACTGACCAAGTTCAATTTACCTAACAAGCCTTTAAAAAAAACCATGTACAACCCACATTTATTATTTAGTGAATTGTAGCCCAATTAATCAATTCGTCCCAAAATTAAGGTGTAATGGGCTTTGTTTAGGGCTTGGACCCAAAGATAGATAACTTGTTTGTACTAATGGGCTTTTTAGCCCATTAATCCAAATGTGGGACCCTCAAAGCCCAAATGTCCTTCATTAAGTTAAAATCCACTAAAACAAACTCGATTTTGGCTTCCTTGATCTTTTCTTCAAAACCCGTGCCGATTTTGCCCGGTTTCGTGAACTTCGATACCTACACACATTAAACAACAAAAACACATATACAAGGCAATATTCATTGGTTTTATGCATTTGTTGTTTGTTTTTAGATATAAATAATATGAGTAAAATCACTCATATCAAGGTGGCTTGGTATCCGTATGCCCAGAAGTACCCTCAATCTCACCTTTTCGGCAATCCTTCATCTGGTAGCCTGGCTGGCCATATTTAAAGCAAGTACCGCTAGCACGGCGACGCGGACCTGGGTGTCTACGGTTGCAAGATGTGCAGATGGGGTGAGTGTACCCTCCAACAGGTACCCTAGCTGGTTGGGAGCCAGCTGAGGCTGCACGGTTGAGCTGTGAACCTCGACGGTCCTGATCCCGTCCGTTGCCAGTATTCCTGGTAATAGATGCTGAAGTGTCAGAATTTATGAATCATAAAGCAACATAACATAAAATTAAATAATTTAGGAACCTGTTGTTGCTGGAGTTGTTGACGTTGTTACGTTAATTGTCATTACCGCCACGCCTATTAGAGGGAGAACGGTCCTGAGTCTGACCGTTTCCCTTAGGCTGGTATTGTTGAGTGGCCGGTTGGGACCGGTCCCTAGTCCTCTTCATGAAAGATGTAATTGTACTGAGAATGATATAAAATAGACAGTACTGAAAGGAATGAAATGATCACTGTTTAATGACTGAGATATACCTCTTATCAGATCTTTCTGCTTCTTCAAACTCACCTGCGCCACAATATTAAACGTGGCACACACCAGATTATTGGCGACAGAAGTACAAAGAGCTAGCGCAAATGGTATGCCTGCTCTTCTGCAGTCCGGGCTGCTGCACCAAGGAATCCAGCAAGTCGAAGGAACCTCTGCATAAATTTAGTGCTATTATCCCCAGCTCTCTGTCGGTTACCATGATACTCCCTCTTAAGCCGATCCTGCTCAGCTTTCAGGAAAAACTGACCCATAACCAACTCCTTAAACTGCACCCAAGTCAAGCCTATAACCCAGTCATCGCCTCTATTCGACTGATTAAGTGCCTTCCACCGTGACAGGACGTCTCCCTCGAACTTGTAACAAGCCAACCTCACCTTAAAGACATGATCACACCCTATTGAGTCGAAGATGTTCTCAATGTGAGCGATCCAACTCTCAGCCTCAGATGGTCTGTCGGTCTGCTCGAATGATTTAGGTCGCTGTTTGTTAAACCTTTCCAGCCATGTGATCAGGGTAGCTGGAGGTGGAGGAGGAGGATTCTGATTCTGGTGAGGGTGCTGATTGTGGTTGGCTTGCACCTCTAACCAAATCTCATTCCTCAGTTGAGGTAGCAGAGCTTGAAGAGCAGCTTGGACTGCTGCATTCAGTTTTTCTTGTTAACGTATGAGAACCATCTGACAGTTTTAAACAAAATATAATGAAACGATTAATCTGATTAGATAATATGATAAACATAAGAAAATGATGCATGAAACAGTTTATAAGGCATGGTTTATTAAAAAGTTTTGTATGAGCAAGGGTGAACGCCTATGGTTGGTTCACAAAACAAAATTAACATGGCGAAGGTGAACGCCTATGGGTCGGTTCACCAAAACAAAATTGACATAACGGGGGTGGACGCCTATGAGTAGGTCCACCAAAACAAAAGGATTCGAATAAAAGCACATGCGACTAAATATGGCTAGTCCTGTACCAACCATTACTTAGTCAAAATACGTGCAACAATGATACATGAAACAAATGCATGAAAACAAACTGTCAGTTCTGGAAGACCATGGTGATTACCCACTAATCACAGGTCATGTTTTTAGAGCCTACAAGTCGAAACCTTGGCTCTGATACTATAATTGTAACACCCCATTTTGACAAATGGAATATCACAGGATAATTATGGCGTGCCATCAAAGCATGCAAGGAAAATGTCTTAAAAACATTTATTGACCATAAACACAAATACCAGAATCAAACATCGGTAGTCTAACATAAGCTCACACACATGAATATAAGTACTGAAACGAAAGGACTAAACAATGTCTAAAGAAATGAAGTAATGTAATGTATGAAAATGTATAAAGTAATGAAGGCTGGATAGCTTCCATCCATATGCACATACTCTCTCAAGGTCCTAAGTGCGTCACTGAGTACATGCCGTTTGGGAACAAGAAAATAAAACGCCTGAGCATAACGCTAAGTGATCGGATATATAACATAATATGAAAGACACAAGCATAATCAAGACTAATAGTAGCGAAAATGTATAAGTCTTGGAAAACCTGGTACAAGTTTATGAAACTGGTTTTATAGTTTGAAAATCCTTATGTTTATATATGAAAACTGTATTTTAATTAGCCAAGAGCCCATATAGGTCATGAGGTATCAACGTGCATGAATACTTAGAGGGGTGACCTCATCATGCAAACTAGAGGGGTTGCCTCTAACTATACTGGTCTGGGTCAAAGGGATCAACTCCTTATGAAGGATGCAAGGCACACACCACATTCATCATGTAAATCCTATAAAAACATATAACTAGGATGCACCCATACGCCCCACATGATAATATAAATAAATGGCCAAAACTATAAAGGGACAACACGAGCAATCACTCCCCTATGGGGTAGTCATAACACTGGTGCCTCTAGTGTTATGGTTATGGTACCTCCATAACTAGGTTGAATTGGCAGGCATGTATATGGCTTAGGCATTTAAAACTAATCATAAGCTATCAAAACATATAAAACAAGTACTTGGGGAAAACAGTTGGATGCAAACGGGGAATCCTAATAAGGAAAGGAATGTCCATACCGAAGGACGGAATATTCGTACCTTATGTCCAGTGAACGATGGAAGATGAAAAAAATGCAAAGTCCTACCGACTTCACTAGTGCTACATAAATAAGAGACATGTGTGAGTTGTCTTGATTACTGAGTGTGTTACTAATTATGTTTGTTCTTATCATATTTTATATGTTCTTGTCATGTTTTACTGTTTTAAATGTTATACTGATTCATGTTCGAAATGTATTCTGATAATGTAATTCATGTATTCTTGTATTATTATACTTATAGTGTAATAATAAGTAACTTTCTAAAAATAGCAAGTTTCCAAAAATAGAAAGTTTCCAAAAATAGTAAGTTTCTAAAAATAGAAAGTTTCCTAAAAAAGTAAGTTCAAGAAATAGAAAGTTTCCATAAATAGGAATAAGCTAGATTAATAAGTTAAAACTATAAGCTAGTGATTATTAGCTATATATTATAAGTCATGATAAGTTATTAATAAAGTTTATTAAATAATACTATAGGTTAAAGTGATTATTAATTATTAATGAAATGCATGGTTTAATAATTAATAATATGTCATGATAATTTTTAATAAAACTTTAGCTTATAATATTAATTAAATTATGTCATGTTTAATTTAAATAAGTCTAATAAAATACTTAGGTTATACATGTTTTATTAGTTTAAATAAAATAACCTAAGTTATGGATTAATTAATTAATTACTAGTTCATGTATCTTAAGTAAAATAATTAATTAATTAAACAAAAGTCTAAATAAAAATACTTAGGTTAAAACATTATTAATTTAAACAATATAACCTAAGTTCATGGTTTTAATTAAATTAAATAGTTAGTCATGTAATTTAATTTAATTAAATTAATAAAATAATTAAATAGAATTTTCCCGAGCTCCAAACTCGAGACAACAAAACCCGAGCACCAACCACCACCAACACCGCGGCTGTGGTGGTGGTTAGTGGCTGCACAGCCGCCGACGATAGCCATGAATGTTGCTACGCCGCGACTTCTCACTGTCGGACCAAAACTCCCACCGGCTAAAGCTGGTGGTTCCCCCTGACCTCACCTGCGTAGCCACTGCCGGACCAAGGTACCCGCTGGGGGTGCCTTGGTTGCCGCCATTCGAGCCAACGCCACACCGAGCCCCTATGGGGGTCTCGGTTGTGATCAAAAGGTTACACCGAGAGCTTTAAGCTCTCGGTTTGGTACACCGAACCATAAAACCAAACCAAACACCCTTTTACCTTGATTAATTATTAACAAAAACATGTTTTTATTATGTTTTTAAAGATTAAACCCACATGAACATAATTAAATTTAAAAGAAATAAAAAAGATGAAGGTTTATGATTGTACCATTTACGTGAATGAATAGAGGTTTAGAACACGAACACGAACACATATGAATCAAAGATCAAAACAGAACGAATCGTCCTTGTGGGGTTGATGAATGCCGTGGCTACCAAGACAAAGGGAGGCTAGGGTTTCTTATTTTTTTATAAAAATTGTGTTATGAAAATCCTTGGGGAATATCTGTTTACTAGTTAATTTTCAAAAAGGGCTAGCCCCCTTTTTCTTCTTCCTTGGCCGCGGGTACACAAGCCCAAAACACACAACCCAAATGTTTTCATGTTAAGTAATATTCGTGTACGTTCGTGTGATTTAAATTATTATACTTAATAATTATCGTGCATTAATATGTACGTAGTTCTCGGTATTTAATGTTCATGACACGTGTTATATTATATAAATGGAAAGTTTTAAATAGTTCGTATTTTTACGTAGTGCACTGTTCATGGTATTTATATGCGGGTTTTACAACTCTTCCCCTCTAAAAAGAATAATTCGTCTCTAAATTATAGATAACATAAACTGAATGAGAAACGTACCCGAATCAAAACGGGAAATGAGGGTAAGAAGTCCGGATAGACTCCCCCGTCTCCCAAGTGGCTTCCCTCTCAGGATGGTCCCTCTATAGGAATTTGACGAATGGGATCGTCTTGTTCCTCATGACTCGCTCTTGGCGATCAAAAACTCGTTCGGGTTCCTCAACGTAAGAAAGATCCTCACGAATAATGAACCATATGTAGGGGATGATAATTTTACCCTCTAAGTAAGGACACATGGAAAACGTTGTGGACGTGAGATAGCTGCGGAGGTAGAAACCTCACCAATGCGTTCGAGGATATCAAACGGTCCGATGAATTGAGGACCGAGTTTACCCTTGATTCCAAAATGATTAACTCCTCGTGCTGGTGATACTTTAAGAAAGACATGATCACCTAAATTGAAGTATAGATCTCTACGATGCTTGTCAGCATAGCTCTTTTGACACGCATGAGCTTCCTGCAGTTTTGCCTTGGCGACGACAACCTTCTCGTTGGTCACCTCTATCATCGATTTCGCTTGGGCTTTTCCTTCATGCAAGTTTTGGATTTACATTCTAAGGCTAAAGTCAATGGTTGGTTCTTATTTCTAGGTATTTAGTTGAGTAGTTTTTGTTAGACGTAATTGGATACATATATTTGGCTTATGTATTTGTTTGGCATTGGGTTTAGTCCATTTATATCATGTGTTATGTATTTGTAATTTTATGTTTATTCGTTTATGATTTAGGGAAATAATATAACTCTACATGGTATCAGAGTTTTATGAAAGTAAAATCAATCTTCTTGTTCAACAATATAAACAGTTTGTCATCTTAGAAGATGAAACTATTGATAGTGAATTTTCTAGATTTAATATCATTAATACTAGTCTAATATCACTTGATGAAGGTTTTTATAGCAAGAACAGTGATATGAAGAGTCTTCGTGCATTGCATCCAAAGTGGAGAGGTAAGGTCACGTCGAATGAAAAATCAAAGGATCTCACTATATTATCACTTGATGAACTTGTTGGAAACTTGAAAGTTCATGAGATGATAATCTTGAAGGACTCAGAGATGGTCAAGAGTAAGATTGAAAGAAAGTCTCTAGCATTGAAGGCCAAGAATTGCATAGTGACCATGAAATCTCGTCCTCCGATAGTGAAGATGAAGAATACGCTATGGCGGTTAGAGACTTCAAGAAGTTCTTCAAGAGAAGAGGTCAATACATGATCCAACCAAGCAACGACAAGAAACCATTCTCTAAGAACCGATTTGTCAAGAATGATAAAAGTGAAAAGAAGTGTTATAGATGCGGTGATCTGGATCATCTTATTAATGAATGTCCCAAGCCACCTCGCAACAAGACTCACGCGGCGTTTGTTGGAGGATCTTGGAGTGATAGTGTCGAATAATGTAAGGAAAATACAAAATACGAAAAGTGTCTAATGGCTCATTCTTCCAAAGAGGAACATTCTAAAACTGAATACTATAGCAATGATAGTTCTTCCTTAGACGATCTAGAACTAGAAAGTCAATATGATAATCTATGAAAACTAAGTCTAAAGTTCATATAAAAGAATAAATTGCTAAAATCAAATAAGATTAAATTTAAAATGATATTAGTGAGCTAAAATGGAGAAAAATAAAGAAGTTGATTTAGGATGTCTAAGTTGTGAAAACCTTAGGCAACAAAATGAGGATCTCAAAAGCACATCCATTAAATTGGAAAAATTCGTGAAAGGTACTAATGATCTTGATGATATGCTAAGTAGACAAATTCACTATAAAGATAGACTTGGTTTAGGTTTTAACACTTATGAAGCATCTACAAGTGAAACTAAACAAGTTAAGTTTTGATAACTAGATTTTACTCAGGTTAAAATAAAATAAAATTAAGTATGTTTCTGTATGTCTCTTCGAATTGAAAAACTTTATTGTTTTATGTGTGACTCAGTTGAACTTTGGTGGAATAAAGATGTGTCGTTGTAGTTTTGAAAATAAAAGGTGCAAAATTAAAGTAAAAGTGCATTTAAAGTAAATCTAAATCTAATTAAAATAAATGGTGCAAGAACTAAAAGCAAGACGAGAATTAAAAGGCACTAAACGAAAATAACGCAAACTTAAATCTAACTAAGTCAAACTTAAAATGCAACTGAGGCTAAAACTTAAACTAAGGCAAATAAACTTAAAGTGCAAGTAAGAAAAAAGGCGGGAAAAAATAAAGCTTAAAATGAAAAGGCAGAAAACTAAGAATTCCCTATCCGGAATAAACTCCTATTCGGAATAAAAGGCAATTCGGAATATCTGTCCCTATTCGGAATGTTACCCTACTCGGAATATTTGCCTACTCGGAATAGTAGACCCTATGCGGAATAATTCTCTATTCGGAATAGCTGTCCCTATTCGGAATAAAGTCCTACTCGGAATAATGAGCCTATTCGGAAAACTTGAGCCTATTCGGAATGTCCAGTCTATTCGGAAAGAAATGCCTGTTCGGAATACTAGTCCTATGCGGAAAGTTCCCACTATTCGGAATAAGTTGTCCACTCGGAATGCTTGGCCTATTCGGAATCCTGTCACCAATTCGGAAAGTCCTCCTATTCGGAATGTACCCCTATTCGGAAAGTTCACCCTACTCGGAATATAGAATATTCCGCATAAAGCACAAACGCGAAACCCTTACTCGGAATATCTAAAATTCTGAATAAAGCACAACTGACAAACCTCTATTCGGAAAGTTTCTGGCTCGATCTGGGAATTAACAGTAACAATATGCGAAGAACAAGGAAAGCTAAAAACATACGGATCTAACAAAACTTAACCAAATCAATAAAAAGATTAAACTAAACAAATAGATAAACAAATATAAAGCATAAACAATCAATCCAAAACAATCAAACTCACAAAACTCAATTAAAATAATCAAATCCCACTTAAATAAATCAACCAAAATTAAGAACATGAACATAAACAAATCAACACAAGGTAAAGAAAGGAAGAATGAGATTAACAAGGAAAAGATAAAACTTGACAAGAATTAAAAAGGAAAACTTACTTGAATTAAATGGTAATTAAGTGCAAGACAAGGTAATTAAATTGGACAAGTAATAAAAGGTGCAAGATAATTAAAAATGGAAGAGCTAATTTGTCAAGTTAGCCAACAACCACAAATGCTTAATAATCTAAACTATTTATAGGGGAGGATTAGGAAGCTTCCTCCTCTCCTTCATTTCTTGTTAATTGCAAGATTAGGCCCCTCCTTCATTTAATCTTCATTAATTGCGTCATTAGTCCTTTTCTTCTAATCTTTCTTTTAAGTTTGGACTTTAAGGACTTGTGGCTCGGGATATCTTTTGAACTCGTCTTTACTTTCTTCAATAATATAGACTTGAGTTTCTCGGCTTTTGATAAACTTCCGTCTTTTGACTTTTTCTTCGATAAATCTTCAGAATTGGTCTTGGACTTCCGTTCTTTTTCCACTCTTGACTTCTCGACTCCGTCTTTCATCTTTTTCTTCAATAAAAGTCGTGAATGCCCGAAAATTCCCGTGTTTTCTCCACTTTTCACAATTTCGTCCTAAATTACAACAAAAACACAAACCACGCATAATTCCGACATAAAAGACATAAAATACACGTTTTGGTCCGGTTATTATTGTAATTAAGTGGTAGAAAAGATGGGTGTTTTCACACCTATCAAATCCCCTACACTTGACCATTGCAATGTCCTCATGCAATGCATTAGTTACAAAGCATGTTTACACTTTTCATCATAATCAATCCACATTGGCCTTTATTAAAGAGATAGAAAATTATAAAAAATACAAAGCAAAGAAATTAAAAGCATACCTTGGGTTTTGAAAATGTTATGAATAATCATCATCCTCAACTTTTCACTTTCTCCAAACCAAGCTTAAAAACGAGATCATTGTTATTACAAGTTAGTAAACTAACACGAACTCATGTGGGCCAATTATTCACTTAGACTCCCTTATTCCTATGGGTACCTCTTATATTTTATTATTTGTCTTGAATGATCACGAAGATGCATTGTTTGACTTATTTCGATAATTATTAAGTCTGAAAATAAAGTGCACGATTTAATCAATAGTTAGCTAAAGGACCAAATCTTTTAAAACTGCTTCTCGGGATATCAAAAAGTTCATATCTTGGCATAACTTGGTTCGCGATTTGAGACCTTTCTCGGGCCGATATTAGCGACTTCATACTTCAAATCTTGAGAGACGTTCATGAAATAATGGTCTTCTCTTCATAATTGGAATTTCTTCACTTGAAGTTTTGAGAGATTCATACTTGGACCACGACTTCTTCATTTTTCTCCAATCTTATTTTGGACTTTGATATACAACGATCCGCCTCCTTTTATGACTTGGATCTATTTATCCTCATACCTTGTTAGGGTCTTTTCGGATACACTTCTCCATGACTTTTGGGGAGTTTTGCTTTACGTCGTGTGTCTCGATCCTTCATATTGATTTTCGATAAATGATTCTTCACATCACTTTGGATCTTTAGCAACAAAACATAGCCCTCATGCCTTGTTAGGGCCTTTTCGGACTCGCCAATCTTCGCGCCCCGCTTCATAAGTTATGCCTTGGCTATGAACTCTCGTCATTACCGAGCAACTTTTAAACGATCTGGGGCTAGAAGCTAAGTAACTTTTCAAATCGTACAACCTTATTTATTAGCAGATAAATTTATTAGCAAGTGATGGGAGAATAGGCTTATAATTAACTCACATAAATTCACGAAAGACTACCGAACTTATAATTGGCTCTATCATCTCTCGTTCTCCACAGTTTAAAATCTCAAGTAATGAGACTCGTGGATACTTAGCCTATTAAATCAAAGTTTTGGGTTTTCGAGTCGCCTATAGGATCTTGCAAATTCTTAGACTCTTTCAAGTTTAGAAATCGCATCTTAATGTTCCCTTGATAAACGACTCTCTAGGATCAATTATAGGAGCTTGCGAAAAGTTCTTGTTCTTAACCCGTGAGAGTTAAGACTTTCGCGTTTTATAGCTCCCTATATAAAAGCCTAGCAAAACTTGACTTAAACATGTTAAGGATACTAGCTAGAGTAAACTCGGATTGAGTCAAAATATTCACAATGCTTGAAAATTAAAACCACTTATTCAAAGATTTATTCTAATAAGGAAAGAGAATAACTATACAAAAGGGAAAAACTAATAGGCCAAAATAGATCAAAAATTTTGAAAAATGTCGAAAAAAACTGATTTTCCGGTTAAAATGAGGACAAAAACAAGGAAAAGGCCACTTAACTTCGATAGAAGTCCCCCCTACACTTAAGATAAACATTGTCCTCAATGTTTAAGCATGTGGGAGTAAACTCCCCTACACTTAGGACATTGTGCACGTTGTTTAAATCTCGCTAAGGAAAAGACAACTAAAGAGATTCCTATTTTAGTATTGAGAAAATATAAAATAGTGAATCGAAAAGAGTTTAGGATAGAACCGGGATGAAGTAGAACACGGAATCACTGGTCGTCAAGAATCATCAAGAGTGGATCATTGAAGCTCGAATCCCTGATTAAGAAGTGAGGAGAGGAAATAGCAATCCAAGGGGTCCCCCCTACACTTATGGTAAAGAAAGCGGAAAGATAGATGCATGGGTTGCCTCCCAAGAAGCGCTTGGTTTTTGTTAACCGAGTCGTGAGCCTGACTCGACCTTGATCATCAACGGAAGTAGCATGAAAAATATCCACCAGGATCAAAGACATAGTTTTCATCCATCAATAAGCACGCGCTTAAGGCGAACAAGGCAAGCCAAAAGAGAAATGGCAGGGTTCCCTTAAGCAGTGATGGAGCACAGTAGAAGCAAGGATGAAGTGGGGCAAGCATGTCTTCAAGATTTCCAAAGATTATTCCTTTTATTTCATCAGGTGGATACTGAGGTGGCTTAAAGACTTCAATACCGGGATCGAACACCTTTTCCTTCAGGGGAAAATAGCACTCCGGCTCAGCCGAGTGTGAAGAAGATCCGCAAAGAAGCACAACCTCGTCCTCAGAAGTGGGACAAAGAGGTGTTAAATCATACGTGCAACGGATTTCGGTGTCAACCGGTTTCTTCTCCTTTGACAAAATGCTCTTCAAATCCAAAGTAGGATCAAGGCGATAATCTTCAAAGTCAAAAGGAGGAGCATCACTCTCATGAGAGAAGTATGTGTTGAGAAAGTCAGAGAAATCTTCCTCAAATGAATAGTTGTCCAAAGTAGGATCGAGTGATGGTGGAGGAGCTTCATCATGTGAAGAATCGCTCGAAAGAGTATCAGCCTCATCGAAATCATCGAAAGTGGGCAGCTCGGGATACTCAGAAGTACAATCAAAATCAACCGAATCTGAGCTAGAATCATCATCATCATAAGCATCGAAGACCGGTGGAGAATCAAAAATGGGAGAAGCGTCCAAAGTAGGGAGATAATCATCCACATTATCTTCAAAGAGTGGATTATCAGTGGAAGACGCGAATAGAGGATTGTCATAGACGGTAAAGTCATCGAGCACATTTATCATATTCACTGATTCTCGGCCTCCAAAGGATTTGCCTGTAAGCTGCCCCATTGTAAAAACTTGTGAATCTTTTCCGACTCTTAAGATTAACTCACCTTCGGCTACATCCACTAAAGCACGTCCGGATCTCAAGAATGGTCGACCAAGTATTAAAGGAATACGAGGGTCCATTTCATAATCAACTACGACAAAATCGACCGGGAAAGTAAATGCGCCAACTTTAATAAACACGTCTTCGGCTATACCGACGGGGTAAGCGAGAGTGCGATTTGCAAGTTCAAGAGTCATCTTTGTTGGAATGAGGTCGGGTAAAGATAGTGTTTTCCAAACACTCAGTGGCATAAGATTAATACTAGCCCCGAGATCGGCAAGGGCAGTAAATTCTTTAGTTTTGTTGAACACGCAAGGCAACACAAAACGACCGGGATCTCCAAGCTTTTCCGGAAGTTCTCTAAGAAGGACTGCAGAGCAGTTTTCATTTAAGCGTGTGTTGGCGAGTTCAAGCAACTTCTCCTTCTTGCTAAGCAATTCCTTGAATGCTCTAACAAATTTGGGCATGTGGACAAGTGCCTCAAGAAAGCTAATGTTGAAGTTCATTTGAGAAATCATCTTGATATAGCTAGTCACTTGAGCGTCCTCCTTGTTTAGCATTTTGTTCTTGCCCAAGCGAGAAGGATAAGGGATATTAGGTTTGGGTGTTGAGGGTGCATGTGTAGTAGGTAAAGGTTGAGATGTTGAAGGATCATTCGTGGGAACTTCATCACGTCGAGGCGGAGACGGTAATGGTGCACTAATACTAGGTGTAGGAGGAGTAGGGATACATGGTTGTGGAGGAGGTGTAGATGATGGGGGTGGGATTGGTGGTCCTACAATGGTGACTCCACTACGAGTAGTAATAGCACTCACATTAGCTCGCGGATTGGTGACGGTGTTTGAAGGTAGAGAACTCGAAGAAGAAGAAGGTTGAGCTTCGGGCAAGAAACTAGCCAACAGATTCTTCAATTCAGTTGTTTGAGTGATGAAAGATGATTGAAGATTATCACGAACCTCGGTTCGGATGTCATTACCTTGCTTCAAGATATCTCCTTTCAAATTGATTATTTGGCTCTGTAGATTCTTGATTTGCTCACCTTGAGTTCTCATAATGGTGTCAACATCGGGATTAAGGGGTGGGTGTTGTTGGGTGGGTGGTTGATAAGGATTAGAAGCACGTGGTGGGATTTGGTGGCTTCTATTGTAGTTGTTGGCGGGATTTTAGTTTTGAGGAGAAAAACCGGGTGAAAGGTAGTTGTTGGAACGGTAGCTCAGCAGATTTCTATCCCCTTGTTGTCTAGCTTGGTAATTTTCCGGTGAATAATTACCGTAAGCTGCATACACATTTTCCGGATTTCCTTGTGTCGAAGGACAATCGGTGTATGAGTGAGGACCGCCACATGTTTCACAAGGATTAGCAACCGCTTTAACTTGTTGTTGTTGTTGGTTTGAAGCGAGAAGCGTAATACTTTTGCTCATTTCAGCCATCATGCGGGTGAGTTCGGTCATCTCAGGGTTTGCTGAGGTAGAAGAAACATTGACTCTCGTGTTGTTTCTAGAAGAAGCAGAGGAATCCCAGTTCTTATGATGAGTAGTCATGTTCTCTATTAACTCTCTACACTCCTCGGGTCTCCTTTTCATGAATGTGCCACCGGCGGCTGCATTGATCGTATCACGATCTCGAAAAGTCAATCCGTTGTAGAAAGTATCGATCAAGGTGACCGGAAGCATGTTGTGGTTTGGACAACGGTCGATCAAGACATTATATCTCTCCCATGCATCAAAAAGAGATTCATCGGGATCTTGCATGAATCCGCTAATCTGATTGCGAAGGCTTGTGACCATGGATGGTGGAAAGTAGCGCGAAAGAAAGCGTTGAGTCATGTCATCCCAAGTGTGAATAGAATTCTTCGGGAGACGATCAAATCATTTCTCGGCATGATGCGATAAAGTATGCGGGAAAAGTTGTAAGCGGGGAACATCCATTGTGGCACCAGGCAACTTCATGCTTTGGGTGATTGTAATGAACTTGTCGAGGTGTTTGTTGGCATCATCATCAGGCAATCCTCTAAATGGGTTTGTTTGTACTTGCTGAATCATGTGGTGCTTCAACGAAAACTCAGGAGCGTTGATTTGCATCGGCGCAATCGGTCCTCCTCGTCCAAACATTGTTGGTTGACAAAGTTCCTCCATGGTCCGAAGATCGGGCTGTGGAAGAGCATTGTTGTTATTATTATTATTATTGAGGTGCGGTGGCATGTTGTTGTTGTTGACACCTGCCATATCTAAATCTTCTTGAGGCTCGGGCTCTTGATAATTAGAAGATCTAGTACGCATACACCTGAAAATGCAAAAGAAAACAAAACCAAACACAAAGACAATATATATACACAAGAAAGATAAAATCTTTTTGGATTTTTGAAATTTTTAATTTTTATGTATTTTTATGAATTTTTTAAATTTTTATGATTTTTTTTTGAATTTTTTTTTATGCAAGAAAAATAACGCTCACAAGTGAACGGATCCCAAAAAGCAACGTGTCTCTCACAAAAAACTGTTGATCTTTACGAAAAGAGCCGGCAGCGGCGCCATTTGATAACTAGATTTTACTCAGGTTAAAATAAAATAAAATTAAGTATGTTTCTGTATGTCTCTTCGAATTGAAAAACTTTATTGTTTTATGTGTGACTCAGTTGAACTTTGGTGGAATAAAGATGTGTCGTTGTAGTTTTGAAAATAAAAGGTGCAAAACAATTAAAGTAAAAGTGCAATTAAAGTAAATCTAAATCTAATTAAAATAAATGGTGCAAGAATTAAAAGCAAGACGAGAATTAAAAGGCACTAAACGAAAATAACGCAAACTTAAATCTAACTAAGGCAAACTTAAAACGCAACTGAGGCTAAAACTTAAACAAAGGCAAATAAACTTAAAGTGCAAGTAAGGAAAAAGGCGGGAAAAAATAAAGCTTAAAATGAAAAGGCAGAAAACTAAGAATTCCCTATCCGGAATAAACTCCTATTCGGAATAAAAGGCAATTCGGAATATCTGTCCCTATTCGGAATGTTACCCTACTCGGAATATTTGCCTACTCGGAATAGTAGACCCTATGCGGAATAATTCTCTATTCGGAATAGCTGTCCCTATTCGGAATAAAGTCCTACTCGGAATAATGAGCCTATTCGGAAAACTTGAGCCTATTCGGAATGTCCAGTCTATTCAGAAAGAAATGCCTGTTCGGAATACTAGTCCTATGCGGAAAGTTCCCACTATTCGGAATAAGTTGTCCACTCGGAATGCTTGGCCTATTCGGAATCCTGTCACCAATTCGGAAAGTCCTCCTATTCGGAATGTACCCCTATTCGGAAAGTTCACCCTACTCGGAATATAGAATATTCCGCATAAAGCACAAACGCGAAACCCTTACTCGGAATATCTAAAATTCCGAATAAAGCACAACTGACAAACCTCTATTCGGAAAGTTTCTGGCTCGATCTGGGAATTAACAGTAACAATATGCGAAGAACAAGGAAAGCTAAAAACATACGGATCTAACAAAACTTAACCAAATCAATAAAAAGATTAAACTAAACAAATAGATAAACAAATATAAAGCATAAACAATCAATCCAAAATAATCAAACTCACAAAACTCAATTAAAATAATCAAATCCCACTTAAATAAATCAACCAAAATTAAGAACATGAACATAAACAAATCAACACAAGGTAAAGAAAGGAAGAATGAGATTAACAAGGAAAAGATAAAACTTGACAAGAATTAAAAAGGAAAACTTACTTGAATTAAATGGTAATTAAGTGCAAGACAAGGTAATTAAATTGGACAAGTAATAAAAGGTGCAAGATAATTAAAAATGGAAGAGCTAATTTGTCAAGTTAGCCAACAACCACAAATGCTTAATAATCTAAACTATTTATAGGGGAGGATTAGGAAGCTTCCTCCTCTCCTTCATTTCTTGTTAATTGCAAGATTAGGCCCTTCCTTCATTTAATCTTCATTAATTGCGTCATTAGTCCTTTTCTTCTAATCTTTCTTTTAAGTTTGGACTTTAAGGACTTGTGGCTCGGGATATCTTTTGAACTCGTCTTTACTTTCTTCAATAATATAGACTTGAGTTTCTCGGCTTTTGATAAACTTCCGTCTTTTGACTTTTTCTTCGATAAATCTTCAGAATTGGTCTTGGACTTCCGTTCTTTTTCCACTCTTGACTTCTCGACTCCGTCTTTCATCTTTTTCTTCAATAAAAGTCGTGAATGCCCGAAAATTCCCGTGTTTTCTCCACTTTTCACAATTTCGTCCTAAATTACAACAAAAACACAAACCACGCATAATTCCGACATAAAAGACATAAAATACATGTTTTGGTCCGGTTATTATTGTAATTAAGTGGTAGAAAAGATGGGTGTTTTCACACCTATCAAGTTTTCAAAAAAAGTGTCTACTAATCGCGGATCAAGATTATACTCCGTGGTTCCTTATAATTATGGAACCACATGGAGAGATAATGAACCGCGAAAAGAAGGTCTAAAAATGGAGAAAATAATTTTTTTTGAAAATGTTTTTTTTGAAAGAAGGGCCAAAACATGTTGTCATTGATAAAGCTAAAGTGCCTATTATTGATGAAAAAGAGTTTGGCAAATAATATACACCTTTAAGTAAATCTTTGATGGGAATGAAAAAATGTAATGAGGAAATCATCTACTCCTCTGAGAGTAAGAAATGATTCAAGTCCTAGAAGTAGAGTACGCGCACCTAAAAACAATGATCATTCTAAGTCACGTCAAAGGAGTAAAACACCTACACCTAAAACAACAATCATTATAGAACTAGGTCTAAGACACCTTAGAAAATCAATGGACACCAAGATACTTTGGTTAATTGGAACAACTTTCAAAAACAATGTTTTTCTCCGTGGGGTATGTGTCCTTCATTCATTCATCCCAACCAAATGCAAGGGATGTTTGGAACTAACAACTTTGGACCCATGAGATATTAGGGACCAAACGTTTGATTTTGTGTGTTGTTACCTAGATATGCTTTAGGATTGATTTAGAGCCCGACAAGTGGATTAAAGATAATGGTTGTTCTAAACACATGACGGAAAATCGAAGTCTATTATATAATTACAAAGTATACAATGGAAGTAACGTCACGTTTGCTAGTAAACTATGTGGTAACATCATTGGAAAAGGTATAGTTTCTCCTGAATCCATGACCATTTAATATGTTGAGAATTTAGATAACTTAGGTTTAATTTACTTAGTAGAGGTCAAATTTGTGATAATAAGTGTAAGGTCATCTTTTCCGAACATGATAACGAAATCGTAAAAGATGGAAAGATCATTGGAAAAGGTGTTAGAAAGAATGGGCTTTATGTCATGAAGTTTAGTAGGAATTCTAAAGACAACATATGTCTTGCTAACTTAGATGAAAGTTCTACTCTTTGGCATAGGAGATTAGGTCACACAAATATGCGTTTAATTCAATATTTGGTCTCTAGGGCGTGGTAAGACATCTCCTCAAGATCAAGTTTGATAGTCACCTGACCCCTGGTTCTGGAAGGCATATGAGTCTGAACGCTATGTTGAATGTGTGACCGACACTAGGTAGGTACCTGTGCAGGTGAGGCGTCGGTCGGTCCTTGCAAAATTGGGAAGCAATTTTACACTAGTCACAAAGCCAAGAATTTGGTTTCGACCTCTGGATGCATAGAGATCCTACATATGGATCTCTTTGGACCTTTGGACATACGAAGTTATGGAGGAAACTTTTATACCTCAGTAATAGTTAATGGCTACTTCTAGATTCACTTGGAGTAAACTTTTTGGCTAATAAGAATGAGGCTTTCGATCATTGCAAAATATTTAGTCGGAAGATCCAAAATCTACTACGATGTCCAACTGTGTATATTAGGACAGATCATGGTCAAGAACTTGATAATGAAGTGCACTTTTGTGCCTTTGTGAAGCTCATGGTAGTACCCATAACTTATTGGCTCCTCGCACTCCACAATCAAATGGGGTAGTCTAAAGGAAGGATAGGACTCTCCAAGAGATGAGTAGGACCATGTTAAACGAGCAGTATTTGCCTCAAAAGTTTTGGTGAGATGTCGTGGACACATCGACCTATATTCTCAACTGAATTCTTATTGACCTTTTCTAGGAGAAACCTGCTATGAGATTCTTAAAGGTGAAAAACCCTCATTATAATACTTTAAGGTGTTTGGAGGCAAGTGCTTCATTCTCAACACCAACGATTACCTTACTAAGTTTGACCCAAAGTTATACGAAGGTATATTTCTAGGGTATTCTCAATCTAGTAAAGCCTATATTGTCCTTTATAGAACCTCAGGTGTAATAGAAGAATCACTCAACGTGACATTCGATGAAACTCCTCCTTCATCTAAGACACCACCTTTGGTAGTAGATGAATTAGATGAATTAGACATTATCAAAGCCAAAGAGGTTAGAAAACTAGGAGATGAAGACCTTAATGTTGAAAAATTAGTAAACATTAAGGAATCTAAGGATGATGCCCTAGATAATATCATAGGCGACCTTAATCAAAGGACCATTAGATATCAAGCCCAAAGTCAAAGTAACTTATTTTGATTCATCACTTTGATCGAACCTAAGAATGTTAAAGAAGCTTTGATGGACGAGAGTAGGTCATCGTCATGCAAGAAGAATTAAATCAGTTCATTCCTAATGACGTTTGGGAACTTGTTCCTTCACCTAGAAATACCACCATCATAGGAACCAAATGGGTCTATAGAAATAAACTAGATGAGAATAGTGTAGTTGTAGCTCAAGGTTATAATCAACAAGAAGGAATTGATTATGACGAGACGTATTCACCCGTAGCAAGGTTAGAGTCCATTAGGATCGTTTTAGCATATGCTTGTGCATTAGACTTTAAGCTTTAACAAATAGATGTAAAGAGTGCATTTCTTAACCGTTTGATGAATGCGTAGGTATATGTGGCTCAACCTCTGGGCTTCATTGATTTTGAGAAAGCGGACCATGTTTGCAAGCTTAATAAAGCTCTTTATGGTCTTAAACAAGCACCCAAAGCTTGGTATGATAGACTTACAGCGTTTCTTGTAAAATAGGATTATACCATGGGAATTGTAGACAATACTCTCTTTACAAAGAAGAAATGATCTCACCTTATCGTCGTTTAAATCTATGTTGTCGACGACATTATATTCGGTTTAACTTGTCAAAGTATGTGTGATGACTTTGCCAAAATCATGCATGAAGAGTTCGAAATGAGCATGATGGGCGAACTTAACTTCTTCTTAGGACTCCAAATTTAACAAATGGACAATGGTATTTAATAAGTGTGAAAACACTTATGCTTTTACCACTTAATGATAATAAAAACAAGACCAAAACGTGTATTTAATGTCGTAAAAGGAGGAATTATGCGTGGTTTGTGTTTTTAGTGTGTTTTAGGACCAAAAGATGAAAAAGGAAGAAAACACAGGCTTTCACGGGCTTTTATCGAAGAAAAAGACCAAAGACGAAGTCAAAAGATCAAGAGTGTAAAAAGAACGGAAGTCAAAGGCCTATTCTAAAGATTTATCGAAGTAAAAGTATAAAGACGGAAGTTTAACGAAGTCGAAGAACCAAATCTAATAAAAGAAGAAAATTAGAAGACGAGTTCATTTTATATCGACAAATCCCGAGACAACGTCGAGAAAGACGAAGAAAGACGAGAAGACAAAGTGAAAGAAGAAAGCATCAACAACCTTCCCCTCCTCTTATAAATACCCTCCTAGGACGGGTTAGTTAGATTAATTAGAATTTAGGTAGATTAGAGTAGGAGTAGGTGTAGATTAATTACCTTCTTTCTCTAGATTTATTTCATGTTCTTAATTTTTCATCTTTAATCTTGTTATCTTTTGAATCTTTCATCATCATCTTATTTCAAGCTTTTTATAATCATTCTCATTCTACCTTTCTTGTTTTTAAATATTTTTTTTATTTGGTTAATCATGTAGTTTTTTTAATCTTTATGCTTATTTGATTATTGATGTGCTTATTCCATTGTTCTTATTGTTTTTCTTGTGTTTGATGTTTTAGCTTATTATGCTTAATGCTTATTGTGTGTTTGTTTTATTTTTTAATTAAGTGGTTTTATAGATTTATCTTTTAAAAGTTGATTTTTCATTTTTGATTTTTAGTGTTTTAAAGTTTTTGATTTGTGGCTTATTTAGTTTTTCTAAAAATCAATTTGGTTAAGTTTTTGGTTAAGTGCTTATTTGATTTTAGCTTATTTTTGTTTTTCCCGGATTAAGAAACCCTCTTTTTCCGACTTAGGTTCAGTTTTCATCATTCCGGATTAGCATTTTATCAATTATTCCGGATTACTTTCTATTTGTCCCATTCCGGATTGCTTGAGAGATATGGATTCCGGATAGGGTCAAGCATTGGCATTCTGAATGCATTGGAATTTAGTGATTCCGAATATGTAATGATCTAGGATTCCGGATTGTCTATAGTTACTCATTCCGGATTGCATTCAAGATTTGTTATTCCGAATTAAACCTAGAACCTATATTCCGGATTGCATCTAAACTCTAGATTCCGGATTTTGTTTAGTATCTTCATTCTGAATTGCTTCTTGTTTTTACATTCCGGATTAGATTGAGTGTAGGGATTCCGGATTGGGTTTAGATCACTCATTCCGGATTGTGTTAGGATTGGGGATTCCGGATTAGTCCTAAAACACAGATTCCGGATTACAAGTTTTCCTTTATTCCGACTTATGTTTTTATTTGATTTCCAAATTCTTTTCAAACTTTATTTTTCCCGCCATTTTTACTTAGCTTTATTTTAAATTGTCTTATTTAGTTTTATTTTCAAATCCACTTTTAATCAAGTTTTAAATTTACTTAATTTCTTTTAAACTTTGTCATTTATTTTACACTTTTCAAGTTTTTATCTTTAAATAGAAATGGATAACCACATTTTCTTTTATTCACCAAAAACAATTGAGTCACACTTTCAACCGTGATTAATTCGATTAGACCAATCTCAAAGAACTAAAATCTCAATATTAAAATGGCGCCGCTGCCGGATCTTTTCATGAAGATTAACGGTTTTTTGTAAGAGACGTGTTGGATTTTGGATTCCGTTCACTTTTGAACGTTATTTTTCGTGTTTAAATTTTTCAAAAATCCATAAAAATAAAATATTTAAAAAATTTTCAAAAAATTTCAAAAAATCAAAAATTTCAAAAATCCAAAAACATTTAAAAGATCATAAAAATCATTTCTTTTTCAAAAGTTTTGCACCAAAAATATTCCTCTTACTTCTCTATTGTGTTTAATGGACTCGTTTGTTGATTGTGTATGGTGTGGAAGACCATCTTCTGGTAGTCAATCCTGTCAATGGTGTTCATGCGAACGGTGTGGAATGGATATCCCTAATTACGAATTTGGACATTGTTCATTTTGCAATTCGATCAATTCATACTTCACCTCTACTGACACTATCTCACCCTCTTCAACCAATGACAATCCTTATCCGCAATATGCACCGTGTTTTTCTCAATACCCGTGTTGCAACAATTGTGGGGGCCCTCATGATACTTCTTATTGTCAACCGATGAATTATTATGAACCAACTCCATGCTATAATTCCGGTTTTCATAATTTTGAGCCCCCACAATACACCCTCGATCATCAACCTTCTTTGCATCCGAATGACATAACACAAGCACTTCTTTTGAAACTTCATGACGGTGTAATTCGACTAAAAGAAACATGGGAGGAGGAACAACAACAACAACAAGAGCAAGTATCTAATCTTAGTGATTATACTCCTCCTCTTGTGCGTCCCTTTTATTATGATGATGACGAGGAGAGTACTATTTGATCTTATTGATCAACATCCTTCGTCTAGTGCAATCGTACTTCCTTCTCTTGTCTTGTCGGCTATGGAGCCCGAGAATTCACCCATCATAAGAGCTGAGGATATCTTCACAACTCCTGCAAAGGAATCAAACGAATTCATAAATTCTAGTGCCGATAACCTTGTCCTGACCCAAGTAAATCTGAGGTGACATCCGACAGTGACGCTGAGTGTGATATGCTTTCTTGTGATGATGTCCCTCCCACTGACACTTTAGGAGATGATTCTTTGGCTTTCTCTAATCCTCTTTTTGATCTTGATGATGATTTTACTTCTAGTGATGACGAGTCACTATCCGATGAAGACATTCTGAAGGAAAATTTCAATATTTATTCGAACCCTTTATTTGATTTTGATGACGCCTACATCTCTAGTGAGGCGAATCCTCTCTTTGAAGAAGGGATTAAGGACATTGATAGCCCTGACTCTCTTGTTATTGATGAGCATACTTTGTTAGCCATGCCACCTCCTATCGCGGAGGTGGAGAGATTTGACTCTACTAGAATGTGAAAGGTATTTGTTCTTATATTTCTCATACTATGTTGCCACAACATTTCACACTGGGAAATGAGGATGAGTGCTTTGACCCGGGAGGTGAAATTGACCATTTTATGATTGATACTTTTACGGCTTTGCCGCTTAGTAACCATCAACTGTATTGGGGGGATAACAATTTGCTTCCTTTACCCACCCCACCTCCCGTGGATCATGATTTCACATACTTTTCATATGTTGAGAGGACTTTTCTACCCTTCAAGACTTATCCTCCTGCCTCTCATTAATTATGTTCCTCCGGGACCGAGGACAAGACTTTTGATCCCGGTATTACATTAGAGGCTTCCCCATGGACCATTTAATTCGGGGTCGAGTCAGACTCGTGAATCGGTTAAAAAAAACAAGCGCTTCTCGGGAGGCAACCCGCTAATCTATCCTTTTCATCTGTTTTTCATCCTAAGTGTAGGGGGGAGCCCCGTAGGTGTTTGTTGTTTTCTTTCTTATGATGTGCAAGGATTGGCGCTTTCAAAGATTCACTTTTGATAACTTTTGACGACCCGTGATTCCGTGTACCCGTCTTCCTGGTTCTATCTAATATGAAAATTTTGTGTGTCTCTTGTTGAATTTTGTTGAGTGTTGTTCGTACTCGATTTAATTCGAATTGATCACAGTTTAGGGTGGACTTATCGTTTTTGGTAACTAAAAGAGGGAGCTTTTGTTTATTTATTTTAAACTAAAATGAGTTAAGACAAATGACAAATATAAAGAGATTAAACAAATTTAAGACTTAACAAAAAGTAAAGTTAAAAATAAAATAAGACAAGACAATATAAAATTAAACTTGACAAAAATGGCGGGAAAGAAATAAACTTTGAAAAATAAATATGTAAAATAAACCAAGACTGCGGTCACATCGCAACAAGCGATCGCAACAAGCGATCGCAACAAGCGATCGCAGCACACGATCGCAGCAACCTATCGCACCCTGGATCGCAACGAACGATCGCGACTCGAGATCGTAGTTGGATCGCAGTATGTGATCGCAACAATCGATCGCAGCCCAGGATCGCAACAACTGACGATCGCAACCAACGATCGCAATGAGTGATCGTAGTCGAGATCGTAGCTCGAGTTCGAAACGAGTGATCACAGTATTTGATCGCAAGTAGAAACCCTAAGGCTTATGCGATCACAATACTCGATCGGAAGCTTAAAAACCCTTAGAACTTTACGATGGGATGTAAAAGGGAAATAAGCAAAAACCAAATAAGCACTTTTCTAATAAGCACTTACCAAAACTTAACCAAATCAAATTTTAAAAAGAACTAAATAAGCCACGAATGAAAAACTTTCAAAACACTAAATAAGCAAGATTTATAAAATCAACTTCAAAAAGGTTAAACTTTTAAAAACACTTAAATGAAAATAAGCTAAACATGAAATAAGCAAAAAGCACAAAAAGGTAAGACCATCAATCACATGAAAATGATAAGAACAACAAGAAAAACTCTTTAATCAAATAAACATCAAGATGGAACGAACTACATACTTGAGCCGAATCAAACTCAAGATTAAAACAAGAAAGGTAGAATAAGATAGATTATGAAAAGCTTTGAATTAAAATTAAGATTCAACACAAATGAAAAAGGAAGATTAAGGATCTTACATGATAAACTTGAAGAAAGAAGAAAAATATTTTTAGACAATATGAAAAACTTGAAAAACAATAAAATGTAGAACTAAACTTAATTAGCTAACACCTCAAAAATGAGAATGTGGTCTTCTATTTATAGGAGAGGAGAGTTGGTAGGTGGTTGTGCTTCCTTCTTTCTTTCTTTTGTCTTCTCGACTTTTTAAATAACTCGTCTTTCTCGACTTTGTCTCGGGATTAGTCGAATGATAAAATGAACTCGTCTTCTATTTTTCTTCTGTTAGTAGACTTGGTTCTTCGTTTTCGTCAAACTTCCATCTTTAGACTTTCTCTTTGATAAATCTCCAGAATAGGCCTTTGACTTCCGTTCTTCTTGCACTTTTGATCTTTTGACTTCGTCTTTTGTCTTTTTTTATTCAATAAAAGCCCGTGAAAGCCCGTGTTTTCTTCCTTTTTCATTTTTTTGTCCTAAAACACAATAAAAACACAAACCACGCATAATTCCGACTTTTACGACATAAAATACACGTTTTGGTCTTGTTATTATTATAAATAAGTGGCAAAAGGATAAGTGTTTTCACACTTATTAAATCCCCTACACTTGACCATTGCAATGCCCTCATGTAATGCATAATTTCAAAGCATAGTTTAACATTTTACATCATAATTAACCCACCTTGGCCTTTATTAAATACTAGACACTAAGGAAAATAAAAAGATAGAAAATTACAAAATGCTTGAAGGAAGAACAAGTAAAGAGATCAAATACTTACATTAGGGCTTTGTTTGTCATGAATGTTTTATCACCCTCAAGTTTCACGTTCCCCATACTAAGCTTAAAAACGAGATCATTGTTATTATAAGTTAGTAAAGCTAACACTCACTCATGTGGCTCAATTATTCGCTTAGACTCCCTTATTCCTAGGTGTATCTCTTATATTTTATTGTTGTCTTGAATGATCACGAGGATGCATTGTTGACTTATTTCGATAGTTTATTAAGGCCGGAAATAAAGTAGGACGATTTAATCAATAGTTAGCTAAAGGAGAAAATCTTTTAAAACTGCTTCTCGAAACCTCATAAAGTTCATATCTTGGCATAACTCGCTTCACAATTTGAGACCTTTCTCGGATCGATATTTAGCATTGACTTCATTCTTCAAATCTTGAGAGATGATCTTGAAATAATGGTCTTCTCTTCATAATAGGAATTTCTTCACTTGGAGTTTTTGAGAGATTCTTCATACTTGGACCACGACTTCTTCATTTTTCTCCAATCTTTATTTGGGATTTTGATATACAACGATCCGCCTCCTTTTAGGACTTGGATCTATTTATCCTCATACCTTGCTAGGGTCTTTTCGGATAGACTTCTCCATGATAAGGGGAGTATTTGCTTTTCGTCGTGTGTCTTGATCCTTCATATTGATTTTTGATAAATGATTCATCACTTTGGATCTTTAGCAACAAAATGTAGCCCTCATGCCTTGTTAGGGCCTTTTCGGACTCGCCAACCTTCGCATCCCGCTTCAATAAGTTATGCCTTGGCTATGAACTCTAATTAATCTCGAGCAACTTTTAAACGATCTTGTTCTAGAAGCTAAGTAACTTTTCGAATCGTACAACCTTACTTATTGCAATTATATTTATTAACAAGCGATGGGAGAAAAAGCTCATAATTAACTCACATAAATTAATGAAAGAATACCAAACTTATAATTGACTCTATCATCTCTCGTTCTCCATAATTTAAAATCTCAATGAATGAGACTCGTGGATACTTAGCGTATTAAAACAATGTTTTGGGTTTTCAAGTCATCTATAGGATCTTGCATCTTTTATATAGACTTTAAAGTTCCCTTGATAAACGGATTTCTAGGATCAATTATAGGAACTTGCGAAAAGTTCTTGTTCTTAACCCGTTTGAGTTAAGACTTTCGCGTTTTAAAGTTCCCTATATAAAATCTAACAAAACTTGATTTAAACACGTTAAGGATACTAGCTAGAGTAAACTTGAATAAGTAAACTCGGGTTGAGTCAAAAGATTCATGACGGGCCTAATACATCAAAAACATCTAAACTTGTTAAAACCATTTTATTTATTTATTTTGACTTTATTCTTGAAATGGAATATATACATATGATGCGATGACAAAAGGAAAGAACAAGAAAGAAAAGTACTATTAGGCCAAAATAGATCAAAAATTTTGAAAAACGTCGAAAAATTAATTTTTCGGTTAAAATGAGGACAAATTCATGGAAAAGCCCACTTAACTTTGATAGAAGTCCCCCTACACTTGATATAAACATTCTCCTCAATGTTTAAGCATATGGGAGTAAGCTCCCCTACACTTAGGACATTGTGCACTTTGTTTAAATCTTGCTAAGGAAGAGACGAGTATAGTGATTTCAATGTCAACATATAAGATATGAAATATTGAATCACAAAAGTGTTTAGGATAGAACCAAAAGATGGGTACACGGGATCACGAGGCATCAAAAGTCATCAAAAGTCAATCTTTGTAAGCACCAATCCCTGTACATCATAAGAAACAAGGCAACAAACACCTATGTGGCTCCCCTACACTTATTATGAAAACGGGTAAAAGGATAGATCATCGGGTTGCCTCCCGAGAAGCGTTTGTTTTTGTTAACCGAGTCACGAGCCTGACTCAACCCAGAACTAATTCAAGGGAAACGTGGCGAGGGATGGAATCATTTCGTGAGAGATGTCCTCACCAAAGTACAACTTAACACGTTGGCCATTCAGTTTAAAGTTTGGCCCATTTGGTTGCGATAACTCAATGGTGCCCTATGGGAAGATTTTGGCAACGGTGAATGGACCGAACCAACGACTCTTAAGCTTTCCTGAAAGGATTTTCAACCGAGAGTTAAAGAGTAAAACGTTATCACCTATGTGAAACTCTCGGTTCTTAATCTTGGAATCATGAATGAGCTTGGTTTTCTCCTTGTAGATCAATGAATTCTCGTAAGCCTCATTCCTTAGTTCATTAAGTTCATTGAGTTGGATTTTCCTAAGATCACCGGCTTGGTTTATGTCAAAATTAGCCCATTTCAAGGCGCAATAAGCCTTATGCTCCAACTCAATGGGGAGGTGGCAAGCCTTTCCGTACACAGGGCGATATGGAGTGCAACCAATAGGTGTCTTATATGCGGTACATAAAGCCCACAAAGCATCATCTAACTTATCGGCCCATGAGGCACGATGCTCTCCCACGGTACGCTCTAAGATTCGCTTAAGTCCACAGTTAGAGATCTCGGCTTGACCATTAGTTTGTGGATGAGACGCGGTGGAAAGTCGGTGATTGACACCATACTTAGCCATGACTCGAGCAAATTGATCATTGCAAAAATGAGTCCCGCGATCACTAATGACAGTACGAGGAACACCGAATTGAGCAAACAATTGTTTCAGAAAGTTCACAACCACCCTCGCATCGTTCGTAGGTAAAGCCTTTGCTTCAACCCATTTGGATACGTAGTTAATAAGACTGCTTTTATACATAGTCTCATCGTCCAAATCGGGCTTAAAATGCATAAAATATCATTAAAACTACCAAATATATGCTCGTGTTTGTTGCTTGTGTATTTTAGGTACGGATATTGAGGAAAAGACAAAAAGATCACAAGAATCATTCAAAAACGAACACGGGAAACGAAGCCGCACAATGAACCGGGCCCAAATCTGGAATTTCCAAAAATGACCTTGAAGATTTGAAGATTGTCAACATTGGTCCCTCATTTTTGAAGACTTGGCAATTTATACCCTTGCAAAACTCATAAAATGCATTGAGGTCCCTAAATTATCAAGATATTACAAGAGAAGTCCTTGGAGAATGAAGAATGTGCATGAATAGTCCTTATTTAAAGTTTGGAATTACATTGGGCCAAAATCAGCAAGTTGTCCAAACTTATTATAAAAGGAATTGGAAGTTTTGGCTATTATTTACAACATGAAGAGGACAAGAAACTTGGGGGACTTAAACTGCCAGACCATCAAACTCCTCCCATCCAATCATTCTAACACATCACCCCATTCCACCAGTCACCATCCTACACCTCATCACCCCCACCCACGTCAGAATCCACCACCAGGTTTATTTTATTAAACCTATTATTAAATCTTCCCTCCATAAACACCCATTTAAATATAACCCACCCACTAAACAGATTAAAACTTGTTCTTAATCCCCCTAAACCAACATAAACCCTAATCCTAAATTGATACTAAACCAAAGGGTTTTTTGTTAATACCTTCCAGATCCTTAATTTAACCCAACCTCACCCCATCCCACACAAAAACCGTGACCAAGACACACCCATGTGTTTTGTAGGCCCCTCCCCTGCGCCGTTCCTTTCCCTCAAAACCCTAAAACCGACAAGACCAATGGTTGGATGTTACTCCTTGGCCCCCAAGAACATTTTAAACGTCCAAGATCATAACAAGCTAGCTGGCAACAGTACAAGATCACATGATGCACTTTGACGAATTTCAAACCTCAAGACCAAGGGCATTTAGGGGAAATCAGCAACTAGGGTTTTGCACATTGTATTATTTTAATCAGTATTCTAGAATAGTCCAAGTAGTAGTATATAATGAGACGTTTTGCGTCCATTATATTTTGTTCCAGATTTTTCTCAAAAATTGTAATTCCTTTTTGATTTAATGAAAGTTGGTACTTTTTATAAAAAAGTGTAATTCCTTTTCTTGTTAAAAGTTGGTGTTTTTTGTGAGTAAAAATCTGAGTTCCATTTTAAAATTTATTCAAACATTTTGTGTTTGAAGTTTTCAGAAAAAGTTTCTGAAAATTGATTTCTTTTGGTGAAATCTTGTTTCATGGTTGAATTTCAGGACTGTAAGTATTTGGTTGAAATGTTTTGAAAGAAAAACATTTGAGAAAAGTTTTTGAAAGGGTTTGAAAGGTTTGAAAAATCAGAAAGTTGGAATATTGTGCTTGTCTATTGTGATCTTAGCAGGTTTGATTCATTGCTTGTTGTCCAAGTGTACTGCACAGACCCGGGTCTGTTGGAGAAGGCATAGCAGCCTTGGTGGGACCTGGATGTGGGTCCCACAAGGTAACTTCCTAGTTCCTTGTTCTAGTTTTGTTTAAGTAAATGATTTTTCTGATTTTGTGATTTGGTGAATTTTGACTGGAAGTTGTTCATTTGTTGTTTTAAGTGTTTGATTTCACTGATTAGTTGGTTGTTTGCATGATATAAGTTGTTTAAATCAGTTTGGTTGGATTCTATAAGCTTTTGATTTGATAAATTTTGATTTTAGTATTTTAAGAGGGTGTTTGGATTTGCATGATAACTGAACCCCTTGGGGGATTCTTGTGTTAAAACCAATCTAGATACACTTCTTAGGTGGTTGATATGATATATGTGTTCTAAGTTTTCAGTTTGGTGAAGAAACAAGAAAGTTTGCATGATAAAAATGGCCTAAACTAGCTAAATCAGTAACTGCTTTTCTTTGTGCTTGATTTCATGTAAATTTGACCACCAAATCTTGCTAGTTGTTAGATTATAGGTTATTTGAGGATTGTGTACTGGTTATATGCTATGTTGTGAGCTTATGTGCAAGTTATGAGCATCTAAATTCCATTTTTGTGCAAGTAATATAGCCTATTGTTCATCAGTCAAACATTTGGCTTAATCAGAAACTTTGTGGGCTTATTTGTGAAGAAATTTGTGAAGTGTTTGTGAGTTTTTTGTGTTTACTCAGACTCCCCACAACCCAATTGGTGTGGGGGTGCCTTGTGGTCCAAAGAAAACCAAGCATAAGGGCTTTCCTAAGCCCTAAGGTCTCCTGACCAGCAAAATACACTAGCAGTGGGAACAATCTTCCCACTGGTAGCACAATAGTTACCCCTGCTACACAACAAGATAAAGTCTGTCACATGTCACTTTCAGGTTTTGAACATTTTTGTCTTTAGTGAGTGATTTTAGGAGTTAAGGCTTGAAACTTGTTTTATTATTTTTCTTATTTAATTTTTGATTTTTCTGATTAAATAGAATTTTTATTACTGTTCATTTGCTATTTTTCACAATTATTAGCTATTTTTAATTAACTTTTAAGTTTCTGTTTTTGTCTTTTAGTGCCTAAAATTGGTATTTTTCACTTTTAACAATTTTCCTAGACTTAGAATAATATTTTAAGGTTTTTGGTATAAAAATATTCTACTGTTCATCTTTTTATTTATTTTTTAGAATTAATTTAAGTTAATTAGGGTTTTAAATTAAACTGTTTTTGTCTTTTAGTGAAAAATTTTATATTGTTCAAAGTTTTTCAATTTTCTACTGTTCATTAGAGTAAATTAGGATTTTTAAAATTGGTAGATTAACTTTGGCATTATTTAATTATTTTTTATAATTATTTTAGTTTTAAAATAGTTTTTAGTGATTAAAAAATAGAAAAATAGTTTTTTAAAATTAGAAAAAATACTTTTTAGTTTTTAGATAATATAAGTAAGTTATCAGTTCAATAAAATCATATTTTGGACATTATGATTAATTATATTTAACTTTAGGGCTTTAATTAGCATTTAAAATTGAATATTTAATTAATAAAAGGTTTTAAAATATTTTTATTGGATTTTTATTCTTATTTATATTATTTTAGACTTATTTTAGCTTTTAATTAATTTTTAGGAATCAAAATTTTTTAATTTTGTAGTTTTTTACGGTTTTACGTGAACGTCCTTTCGTCTTAGCTCGATCCGTCTTCGTAACCGTCATTTCTTTCTTATTTCTATTTTCTTTTCATAACAATAAAATCATCATTAATCAATTCATTACACAACACACGTGCCTCCTCGAGAACGAACTCACTTAGGGTCATTTACACACGGTTTTCCTAAATCGTCGTGCTTGCCCTATATTATTGCCTCGTTTTCCTAAACGAGTGTGATTTTACAACTATCATTTTTGGCGCCGCTGCCGGGGATGCGTGTTGTGTTTTGATTGAAAAATTGTTGTTTTTTATATAGCCATAATTAGTATTTGTATTAGTAGCACTCTACTAATACGTATTATCGTTTTTCGGTTTTTGTGTGAATACTATTACTATATTGTATACGTAGAACAATAAATTCACAAGTACTCCAAATACGTGAGAAATCACAACCTTGACTTGGTAGGTCATTACCCAATCATTGTATTCGAATCTCAAACCAAAGAAAAAGGCAAAAATAGATAAATACTTTCGTGAAGCTCGATTTTGAAAAATACAAACTATAAGGTGGGTATAAGGCGGTTGTATTTCACGACCTAAAGGAAAAAGGCTCTTAAGTGCTTCGCGCCGCCTCGTTTCCTCCGCTTGCTTGTGCGTATTTGATTTTGAGAGCTAATCGAGGGTTTTGCCGCCCAAACTATTATTACATATCATATATATTTTCTTGGTTTCTATTGATTAAACCCTCTTGAACAATTTGGTGTTCCACCATCGTTCTAAAGTCATCGAAGGCGTTCACTTCACGTGATCGTTTTCATTCCTTGAGGCTTCTTTAATCGAGAGATTTGATTAAGGAGGAGATTTGTAGATTTGTGTCTACTTAATACATTCAACAATTTCCAGAAAAGTTAATACCATCAAAAACCACAAAAAAATTGAAAAATACAAAACACCAAAAAGAATCTTCTTTGCTCGTCTCCTCGTTGTACGTGACGTTTATGCTAACTCGTAATCAAGCAAAACGTGCACGTAGACGAAAGAAAAAAACTCTCACTCCAACTCATTCTAGTGAGGAGTCTCCTATTGACGAACCCATTGTACGAGAAGCACCAACCATGGCAAATCGAACTATGATGGTGTTACTTCAAGCACCCACCGAGGGTTATGGAGAAGCTATTGTGATTCCCGCAATCCTTGCGGAGAATTTTGAGGTGAAAACGGGTTTGTTGTCGATGATCCAAAACAACAAATTCCGTGGTGATGAGAAGGACAATCCCCACAACCATATCTGCCAATTCAATCGTCTTACCGCCACGTGCAAATTCAAGGATGTCTCGAATGACTCGATTAAGATGATGCTTTTTCCGTATTCCTTAGCGGGGCCCGCTAAAATTTGGTTAGAGAAAGAGCCACCCAATTCTATATTGACATAGAAGGATCTCGTTTCGAAATTTGTGAACCAATTTTTTCCGCCCTCTAAGACTACGCATTTGAAAAACGAGATTTCTAAATTTTCACAAGAATCGAATGAAAGTTTTTCAACGACTTGGAATAGGTTTAAGGAGATGTTACATGAATGTCCTCATCACGGTTTTTCTGACTTGCACCAAATTGACACGTTTTACAATGGACTTAATGATCATGAAAGAGATTATCTAAATGCCGCCGCGGGTGGTAATTTTTTGTGTAAAACGGCCGAGGAAGCTTTGGTCATAATTGAGAATAGGTCTAAGGTTTATAGCCCTCGTAACACACCGAGTGTTGCCAAATTGGGCTCGTCATCGTCTCGTAGCATTAATGCTTTACATGATGAGGCAAATGAAGAAAATCGATTTTTTGATAGATTTGCTAGCCTTATGTCCCATTGGAAAGCTCAAGAAGCTTCGAATTCCGCTTCGGTTAAAGCGGTTTCTAAGAGTTGTTTGTCGTGTGGTGGAGCTCATGATCTTTCTGAGTGCGTTACCACGGATGGTAACACTTCGAGTGCTTATATAGCCACGGGAACTTATAACCAAAACGGCCAAGGTTCCCGCCAAAATCAAGCTCCACCAAATCAAAATGTTAATAACTATCGAAACAACAATCAAGGTGGAAATTACCAAGGAAATCAAAGGAATTACAACAAGGGTAATTATCAAAGTGGAAATGGGCAAATTTCTAATCAAAACCAAAACCGTGATTTTCAAACTTCTACTCAAGGTTTTCAAAACGATCACACCAAAAATCTTCAAGGAGAATTTTTGAATTATGCTAAGGCTAATGATGCTAAGTTTGATAATATGCAACGTGAAATGGTTAGCTTAAGATCCGAGTTGAAAAACGAGCTTAAAAACGAACTTGCTAATGAACTTAAAACTCATGCAAATAAAATGGAAGGAAATGTTCAACGACTCCAACAAAATCAACAAAAAATGGAGCAAGGTCAACATGAGATTAAGCAAGAGTTGTTAAAAGCGGATGCTAGGCAATCTAAATTTGAAGACCGAATGGGAAAAATGTTTGAAGCTATCATGTGTAAGCCCTCTTCTTCGGGTGGTCTTCCTAGTGATACCATCGTGAACCCGAAAGGAGAATTGAAGATTGTTACTACTCGTAGTGGTAAAACTTTCAAAGAACCCATTTCTCGTCCAAGTACTTCTATGGAGAAGGAAAAAGAGAAAGAACCCGAGGTGGTGGTAGAAAAGGAGCACATTACAAGCCCACGAAGTACCGCTCAAACCACACCTACGGTTGAACCTATACCAATCATGGAACCCGAGATTCCAAGGCCGATGCCTATGCCTATGCCCCAACCCACACCACCCTTACCTTACCCTTCAAGACGAGACAAGGAAAAGGCACAAGAACGAAATAATTATCAATTTTAACTCTTTATGAAAATGTTTCGTGACTTGCATTTTAATATAAGTTTTGCCGACGCCTTAGTCATGATGCCTCGATTTGCCGCGAAATTCAAAAGTATGTTGAATAACAAAGAGAAATTGCAAAAATCGTCTAGTTGTTCTTCGGTTTTTCTAAGCCGCATACCTCAAAAAGTCGGTGATCCCGGCAAGTTTTTAATCCCATGTGCTATACAAGACATGGAAGAATGCTACGCCTTGGTCGATCTTGGTGCTAGTATTAATTTGATGCCTCTTGAGATTTTTAAATCGCTCAATCTTCCCAATCTCACTCCTTCAAGAATGTCAATCGAGATGGCCGATCATTCTACGATTCTAGCTTGTGGAGTTGCCGAGGACGTCTTTGTGAAAGTTGGAAAGTTCTACCATCCCGTAGACTTTATTGTTGTTGACATTCCTATCGATCCTAAAGTTCCGTTAATTTTAGGTCGATCGTTTTTGGATACCTCGAGAGCACTTATCGATGTGCACTAGGAAAATCACTCTTCGTTTCAATGAGGAAGAACTCATCATTAATGCAACTCAAAACTCCACACTTTCTCATGTGTATTCTATCACGTCTTTGTACAATGTCAATCCCATCAAAAACATTTGCAAAAAGATTTCAAAAAGAGTTTTAGGAGTTGTTGATAAAAATGAAGTTCCGTCCCCTCCGCCGGTGGAGGTTAAGAGTATTAAGCCTACGATTCCAATCTCGAGTGATTCTTCGGATGATGAATGTGTTGATCCCGATGGGGGAGTTTTCTTTGTCGACAAACGTTTTGAGAACTTACCACCACCTTTGCCAAAACGCTTTTCAAATGTGAGAATTTTTAGTGTGACTAACATTGCTTTAGAAACACCAAATATTTTTGACATAATTAAATCGGGTTTTCACAAGGAGAGTTTAAAAGATGAAAAAGGAAAAGATTTTGAATTGAGTTTAAAAGATTTTTCTACAATTATAACTCCGTCATCACCACGTGTATTGAGTACTACAAGCTCGTCTTCTCCTTTTGACGATGCTTTGTGTGGACTTAGTGTGGGGGAATCCCCTTATGTTTCCTTCCCTTTCTCCACCGAGGACGAGATATTTGATCCTGGAATTGCTTATAAAGGGAAATCTCGGTCTTCCACCGATGCAATAAATGGAAAATCTTTCTATTTGATTGGTGCGAGTCTACCTCGAGTAGCTCATGGTTTTTATGACTTACCCATTGTCCCACCCTTCTATTTCTTCTCATCTATTTTCTTGAAACTCTTTGAGTTTTTGTTGGCACACGATGAAGTGGCGTTGATTTGTTTTTCCAATGAAAACGAGAACGCCATCTTTGATCCCGGTATTTTGCATCATCAAAGGACTTAGTCCTTAATACCGGTTGTTTTTCGGCCTTGTTTATCATGTAAGCCCCACCAAAAATTGACCATACCATGATTATCCCTAATTGATCACATTTATAGGGATTCGAGTCGAGCTTTTGACTCGGTTATCAAAAACAAGGTGCCTCGTGGGGGAGACCCATGCTTATCTATGTACATATTATTGCTTTCTAATTAGTTTAATGTGAGGGGATTTGTGCCCTTCCAAACTTTGTTCCGTGGTTGTTTGTGCATTGTGGTTTTTAGATCATGATCTTCACGATTGGAGCCTCTCGTGTTCGTTTTATGGGAGCACTCGATCATTAGCTTTGAAGACTTTCTCAATATCCAAATGATATATCCTTTGATGTTCTAACCTTAGGTTTTTAGCACACTTCATAAACGGCTATTAATTTATTGGTTACACCCTTTCCATGCTAGATTAGGCATTCGACTACGTCTCTAGTATGGGGTGTTTGCACCCCTAGACTCGAAACATTGAGGACAATGTTTAACTTTAGTATGGGGGGGGGGTGAATAAATACTTGCCTTGCCAAACCTTTACGCTTTCCAAAGTTTATCTTTTTGTTTATCGTTTTTGCTGCAAAATAAGGCTAAAAATGGCCAAATTTTAAAATTTTTTCTCATGTTTTATAAGTGTTTGAAGACACGAATGTAGGTTTTCTGATGGCGAGAATAAGAGTAATTTTTGACTCGACCGTGCGTGTTGAGCACTTAGCTTTGATTCCTTAACTACACATTAGGCTAAGTCTCTTAAATGAGGAAATGATAGAGTTAATTATAAGTTACTATGCTAAACGTAGAGTACTCGTATTCTTTCAAAAACTCATGTGTTCTCGTTGTTTGCTTATTCTCCCTTCGCATGTAAATATTTTTTGCTTAATAAATATTGACTTAGCGGTTTAGTTAGGATTGTTGGGTTTATAGTCTTTTCTAGAAGCTTCCGTGTAATTAAATTTGGGAAGACATTAAGGTATCGCCAGCGTCACGGTTTTGAAGTATTGGCACCCTAATAATCAAAAGCTTCACCTAATAATAAGATTTCAAGTGCTCACCTAAATTAAGCAAAAATTTGAAGCTCACAAGGCCGAAAAATCTATGCCCAAATTGAAAGTGAATCAAGCCTTAATCTTCGAAGCTTTAAAGATCCAAAATTCGCTTTAGCGTGAGGATATACGTCTTTGGCTAATAAAACCACCAATGAGGCGGATAATAAAAGGCAAGGCAAGACCGAAGTCATAATAAAAGCTTCATGGTGAAGTTGAATAAAAGATGGAGGTAAACCAAAGATAATAAGGCCCTTCCGTTAGGGGGCGTATAAAAGTCTTGGTAATAAGTCTCATGTTCAAAACCGTTATAAAACCGTGTTTATCGATTCTTCTTGTCAACTTAATTTTTTAACATCGTTGTCTATTAGGAGGGGTTATTGATTTGATGGTCTTAGTTACACCGTTAGGACTCTATTTTTAGACCTAAATCTCTATTATCGCATAAGTCAACAATGTATCCTCGTGAAACATTCAAGACAAAATAAAATATAAGAGATACAACTTAGGAATAATGGGAGGATAAGTACGTGATTAGGGCATATGAGTAGTGTTAGCATTACTAACTTATAATGACAATGATCTCGTTACACGCTTAGCATGGAATTGGGGTGAAAATCGAGGAGGATGAAATTATTTCTAACGAAGCATTCACGTGTTCTTATTCTATGAACCTAAACGTCCCATTTTGCGATGAAAATCATACATTATGTCTAAAACGCAAATAGTAGTAATAGTAGTAGTGTAGCTAGTTTATCATTTAATAAAGGAATATAATGAATTTTGTAGGTGCTACGATACTTTATTCTAGCATTGCGTGAGGGCACGGCAATGTTTTAGTATGGGGGAGTGATGAGACTGCTTTTATACATAGTCTCATCGTCCAAATCGGGCTTAAAATGCATAAAATATCATTAAAACTACCAAATATATGTTCGTGTTTGTTGCTTGTGTATTTTAGGTACGGATATTGTGGAAAAGACAAAAAGATCACAAGAATCATTCAAAAACGAACACGGGAAATGAAGCCGCACAATGAACCGGGCCCAAATCTGGAATTTCCAAAAATGACCTTGAAGATTTGAAGATTGTCAACATTGGTCCCTCATTTTTGAAGACTTGGCAATTTATACCCTTGCAAAACTCATAAAATGCATTGAGGTCCCTAAATTATCAAGATATTACAAGAGAAGTCCTTGGAGAATGAAGAATGTGCATGAATAGTCCTTATTTAAAGTTTGGAATTACATTGGGCCAAAATCAACAAGTTGTCCAAACTTATTATAAAAGGAATTGGAAGTTTTGGCTATTATTTACAACATGAAGAGGACAAGAAACATGGGGGACTTAAAATGCCAGACCATCAAACTCCTCCCATCCAATCATTCTAACACATCACCCCATTCCACCAGTCATCATCCTACACCTCATCACCCCCACCCACGTCAGAATCTACCACCAGGTTTATTTTATCAAACCTATTATTAAATCTTCCCTTCATAAACACCCATTTAAATATAACCCACCCACTAAACAGATTAAAACTTGTTCTTAATCCCCCTAAACCAACATAAACCCTAATCCTAAATTGATACTAAACCAAAGGGTTTTTTGTTAATACCTTCCAGATCCTTAATTTAACCCAACCTCACCCCATCCCACACCAAAACCGTGACCAAGACACACCCATGTGTCTTGTAGGCCCCTCCCCTGCCCCGTCCCTTTCCCTCAAAACCCTAAAACCGACAAGACCAATGGTTGGATGTTACTCCTTGGCCCCCAAGAACATTTTAAACGTCCAAGATCATAACAAGCTAGCTGGCAACAGTACAAGATCACATGATGCACTTTGACGAATTTCAAACCTCAAGACCAAGGGAATTTAGGGGAAATCAGCAACTAGGGTTTTGCACATTGTATTATTTTAATCAGTATTCTAGAATAGTCCAAGTAGTAGTATATAATGAGACGTTTTGTGTCCATTATATTTTGTTCCAGATTTTTCTCAAAAATTGTAATTCCTTTTTGATTTAATAAAAGTTGGTAATTTTTATAAAAAAGTGTAATTCCTTTTCTTGTTAAAAGTTGATGTTTTTTGTGAGTAAAAATCTGAGTTCCATTTTAAAATTTATTCAAACATTTTGTGTTTGAAGTTTTCAGAAAAAGTTTCTGAAAATTGATTTCTTTTGGTGAAATCTTGTTTCATGGTTGAATTTCAGGACTGTAAGTATTTGGTTGAAATGTTTTGAAAGAAAAATATTTGAGAAAAGTTTTTGAAAGGGTTTGAAAGGTTTGAAAAATCAGAAAGTTGGAATATTGTGCTTGTCTATTGTGATCTTAGCAGGTTTGATTCATTTCTTGTTGTCCAAGTGTACTACACAGACCCGGGTCTGTTGGAGAAGGCATAGCAGCCTTGGTGGGACCTGGATGTGGGTCCCACAAGGTAACTTCCTAGTTCCTTGTTCTAGTTTTGTTTAAGTAAATGATTTTTCTGATTTTGTGATTTGGTGAATTTTGACTGCAAGTTGTTCATTTGTTGTTTTAAGTGTTTGATTTCACTGATTAGTTGGTTGTTTGCATGATATAAGTTGTTTAAATCAGTTTGGTTGGATTCTATAAGCTTTTGATTTGATAAATTTTGATTTTAGTATTTTAAGAGGGTGTTTGGATTTGCATGATAACTGAACCCCTTGGGGGATTCTTGTGTTAAAACCAGTCTAGATACACTTCTTAGGTTGTTGATATGATATATGTGTTCTAAGTTTTTAGTTTGGTGAAGAAACAAGCAAGTTTGCATGATAAAAATGGCCTAAACTAGCGAAATCAGTAACTGCTTTTCTTTGTGCTTGATTTCATGTAAATTTGACCACCAAATCTTGCTAGTTGTTAGATTATAGGTTATTTGAGGATTGTGTACTGGTTATATGCTATGTTGTGAGCTTATGTGCAAGTTATGAGCATCTAAATTCCATTTTTGTGCAAGTAATATAGCCTATTGTTCATCAATCAAACATTTGGCTTAATCAAACGCTTTGTGGGCTTATTTGTGAAGAATTTTTTGAAGTGTTTGTGAGCTTTTTGTGTTTACTCAGACTCCCCACAACCCAATTGGTGTGGGGGTGCCTTGTGGTCCAAAGAAAACCAAGCATAATGGCTTTCCTAAGCCCTAAGGTCTCCTGACCAGCAAAATACACTAGCAGTGGGAACAATCTTCCCACTGGTAGCACAATAGTTACCCCTGCTACACAACAAGACAAAGTCTGTCACATGTCACTTTCAGGTTTTGAACTTTTTTGTCTTTAGTGAGTGATTTTAGGAGTTAAGGCTTGAAACTTGTTTTATTATTTTTCTTATTTAATTTTCGATTTTTCTGATAAAATAGAATTTTTATTACTGTTCATTTGCTATTTTTCACAATTATTAGCTATTTTTAATTAACTTTTAAGTTTCTGTTTTTGTCTTTTAGTGCCTAAAATTGGTATTTTTCACTTTTAATAATTTTCCTAGACTTAGAATAATATTTTAAGGTTTTTGGTATAAAAATATTCTACTGTTCATCTTTTTATTTATTTTTTAGAATTAATTTAAGTTAATTAGGGTTTTAAATTAAACTGTTTTTGTCTTTTAGTGAAAAATTTTATATTTTTCAAACTTTTTCAATTTTCTACTGTTCATTAGAGTAAATTAGGATTTTTAATATTGGTAGATTAATTTTGGCATTATTTTATTATTTTTTATAATTATTTTAGTTAAAATAGTTTTTAGTGATTAAAAAATAGAAAAATAGTTTTTTAAAATTAGAAAAAATACTTTTTAGTTTTTAGATAATATAAGTAAGTTATCAGTTCAATAAAATCATATTTTGGACATTTTTATTAATTATATTTAATTTTAGGGATTTAATTAGCATTTAAAATTGAATATTTAATTAATAAAAGGTTTTAAAATATTTTTATTTGATTTTTATTCTTATTTATATTATTTTAGACTTATTTTAGCTTTTAATTAATTTTTAGGAATCAAAATTTTTAATTTTGTAGTTTTTTACGGTTTTACGTGAACGTCCTTTCGTCTTAGCTCGATCCGTCTTCGTAACCGTCATTTCTTTCTTATTTCTACTTTCTTTTCATAACAATAAAATCATCATTAATCAATTCATTACACAACACACGTGCCTCCTCGGGAACGAACTCACTTAGGGTCATTTACACACGGTTTTCCTAAATCGTCGTGCTTGCCCTATATTATTGCCTCGTTTTCCTAAACGAGTGTGATTTTACAACTATCAGTAGTCAACGGCTACGAGGATGTACTTGTTCCCTTTAGATGATGGAAGTGGCCCCATAAGGTCGATGCCCCATACGTCAAAGATTTCACACTCTTGGATGAAATTTTGAGGCATCTCATATTTATGTGTGATCTTGCCTTGTCTTTGGCAAGCATCACAATGCTTAACCATTTCATGAGCGTCATGATAAATGGTGGGCCAATAAAATCCGGAGTCGAAAACTTTCTTCGCGGTATAGTTAGGACCAAAGTGACCACCGATGGGTCCTTTGTGGCAAGCTTCTAGGATTAGTAAAGCTGTTGGCCCATCAACACACCTACGAATGACAAGATCCGCACATTGCTTGAAAAGGTAAGCGTCGTCCCAATAATAGTGTTTAAGATCCTTAAAGAATTTTTTCTTTTGTTGGGACGTTAACCCTTCCAGAAGAACACCACCCGCTAAATAGTTTGCAATGTCCGCACACCATGGGGTATCGTCAAGATTGGAGTTAATAGACATTAAGGCCTCATGGGGAAAGTACTCATTAATATCTTGATTAGGGATTTCCCCTTGATAAGGATCCTCGAGTATACTAAGATGATCCACAGCTAGGTTTTCTGCTCCCTTTTTATCATGAATTTCAATTTTAAATTCTTGGAGGAGCAAAACCCAATGAAGGAGTCTCGGTTTAGCATCTTTCTTGGTCAACAAGTATTTTAAGGCGGAATGATCGGTGTAACGATGGTGGTGGAAAGCACAAGATAGGGGCGGAATTTCTCAAAAGCATACACTACGGCTAAAAGCTCTTTTTCGATAGTGGTATAATGCAATTGGGCCCTCGTCATTGTCTTGCTAGCATAATAGATTGGTTGTAAATGTTTGTTAACTCGTTGACCTAAAACCGCTCCTACCGCGAAATCACTAGCATCGCACATGAGCTCAAAAGGTAACTCCCAATTTGGAGAGACTAAGACCGGTTCCTTATTTAATTTACCTTTAAGAAGTTCGAAAGAATCGAGACATTCTTGAGAAAAGATGAAAGGATCATCCTTTTCTAAGAGGTGAGTCATTGGTCGGGCTATCTTAGAGAAATCTTGGATGAAACATCGATAAAATCCCACATGACCTAAAAAGCTTCTAACTCCTTTGACGATGGTAGGTGGAGGTAACTTAGCAATGACGCCAACTTTAGCACGGTCGACTTCGATACCGGCTTTGGAAATTTTGTGACCTAGAACAATACCTTCTTTTACCATGAAATGGCATTTTTCCCAATTAAGAACGAGACGAGTGTCTTCACACCGTTTAAGCATACGTTCTAAATTGGCAAGGCAAGATGGGAAAGAATCACCATAGACCGAGAAATCTTCCATAAAGACTTCCATATTTTCTTCAACCATGTCATGGAATATAGCCATCATACACCTTTGGAAAGTCCCAGGAGTATTGCATAATCCGAAAGGCATTCTTTTGTAACCAAATGTTCCATAAGGATAAGTGAATGTGGTTTTCTCTTGGTCTTTTGGATCGATAGGAATTTGAAAATACCCGGAGAAACCGTCTAAGAAGCAATAGTAGTCATTACCCGCTAAATGCTCGAGCATTTGATCCATGAAAGGAAGAGGAAAATGATCCTTACGAGTGGCATCATTGAGCTTGTGATAGTCTATGCAAAATCGCCAACCCGTGACAAGTCGAATAGGAATCAACTCGTTGTTTTCATTGGGAACAACGGTTATTCTGCCTTTCTTAGGCACACAATGGACGAGACTAACCCATGGCGAATCCGAAATAGGGTAAATTATTCCGGCATCTAGAAGTTTGATAACTGATAGGTGTGTAAACACCCCTCCCTTTACCACTTATTTCTTACTAAAACAAGACCAAAAAGCGTGTTTAATATCATTTGTTTGGAATTATGCGTGGTTTTTGTGTTTATTGTGTTTTCAGAGCCAACCGGATGAATATTGAAGAAAACGTGGGATTGCACGGGTTTTATCAAGGAAAAAGACTAAAGACGAAGTCTATTGTCCAAGAGAAGCAAAAGATTTGAAGTCAATGGGCCTATTTGAAGATTTATCGAAGAAAAGGACCAAAGATGGAAGATTTACATATGTCGAAGAAACTCAAGTCTATTTAACAAAGAAATTAAAAGACGAGTTGAATTTAATCGTCGACAAATCCCGAATCAGAATCGAAAACGTCAACTTTTCTGAAAAGACGAGAAGACAAGAAGAAAGGGAGAAAGCCCACTCACCAACCAACCACTCAGCCTATATAAAGGGATCACCCTCACAAAATTTGGCATCTAGTTTTTAGTTCAGTTTCATTTCTCCTAGTTCGTAGGAAACCATCTCCCTTAAGGAGTGGTTTTCATCTCTTTGATTTCTTCTTTTAATCTTGTAAGTTTGATCCTTTCCTTTTGTTTACTGAATCTTAATCATCAATACAAGTGTTCACTTAATCTTTTCATTCCTCTTGTTCATCATCATCTTTTATTCAAAGTTCTTAAGTTTTTATTTAGTTCAAGTTTGATCTTAAAAAGTTGTTGAATTTGTGTTTTTATGATTGGGATTTGTTCCTTGTAGTTAGTAGATGATTTGTGGTTAATTTGGTAAAACCTTTTTGCTTAATTGGTTCGATTTGTGATCAAATCGTATTCCCCGGTTCTTGAAGTTTCTGCTACTGTTCTTTATTCCCAGCAACTTTCCGAATAGTCCATTTGCTCTTTCCCTTACTCGGAATGTTTAGTTATTCCGGATAGTCCATTTGTCTTGACCCTTATTCAGAACATTTTCATTATTCCGGATAGACTGCTTGATTTCTCCCTTATTCGGAACTTTCTTATTATTCCGCATAGTCTCTTTCTTTTTCCCCTATTCGGAATATTTCTATATTCCGAGTAGTACTTTTTACTTTCCTTTATTCGGAATATTTTATATATTCCGAGTATAATCTTTATTCCGAATAGGAAATATTATTCCGCATAGTCTCTTTTATTCAGCATAGGATTTTTATTCCGAATGGCCCATCATTCCGAGTATACCTTTTATTCCGCATGGTGATAGTTTATTCCGAGTAAGCACAAGTGTTCCGCATAAGCCTACATTCCGAATAGCCAGTATTCCGCATAGCCATTTATTCAGCATGGTAGTTTATTCCGAATAGAGTATTTTCAGTAAGGATCTTTTATTAGTTTCGTTATTAACCTGTTTAACTTTAATTCTAATTTTGTGTTAATTCGTTAACTGTTTCTGTTCTAATACTTATTTATTGCATCTTTATTAGAATATAAAACCAAAACCCCTTTTTGCCACCAAGAACAATCATTTCCACTTAGAGTTGTGATCAATTCGAGGAGATACCGAGAACGAACTTTCAACATAAGAAAATCTCTTGTATCAAATGGCGCCGCTGCCGGCTCTTCTCGTTAAGATCAACAGTTTTTTGTGAGAACTTGGATTTTGGGATCCGTTCCCCGTGAACGTTACTTTTTCGCAAAAATTTTCAAAAATCATAAAAAATATAAAATTTTCAAAAATCCTAAAAATTAAAAAACATACAAACCAAAAAAAATTTTGCTTTGTTTTTTCCTTGTTAGTTATTTTGCAGGTGCATGCGTACACGCTCCACGTTTTATCCCGAGCCCGAGACTCTCGATAACTTAAACATGGCCGTTGTACAAAACAACAACAAGATACCACCTCAAAACAATCATAATAACAATAACAACCCACCTTTCAACAACATGAATAATAACAACAACAATGAGCCTCTACCGGATAATCGCCCGATGATTGAACTGCTGCAAGCCCATGTAGATGGCAACACTGATCCAATTGTTATACCCGCGATTGCAGCCAACAATTTCGAGCTCAAATCCGGCTTTATCCAGATGGTCTCTGCTCAACCATTCTTGGGGCGTACCATTGATGATCCACATGACCACATCAAGAGATTCTTGCAACTCACCAATACGGTCAAATTCAATGGTGTTCCACAAGAGGTAATCCGTTTACAACTTTTTCCCTTTTCTTTAGAGGGACAAGACCGGCATTGGCTTGCTAAGGAACCGCCACAAAGTATTATTTCGTGGACGGATTTGGAGACCAAATTTATCAATTACTTTTTCCCACCCTCTCGTACTACCGCTTTGCGGAATGAAATTATCAATTTTGAACAAAAGTACGATGAGTCGTTTAGTGAATCTTGGGATCGTTTCAAAGACCTTTTGAGAAAATGCCCACAACATGGTTTTACCAAAGTGCATCAAATTAATACCTTTTATAATGGTTTACACATGAATGACCAAGATTCACTAAACAGTGCCTCGGGGGGTAATCTTTTGGCTAAGACTTCCAATGCTGCTTGGGATATCATTGAGAATAAGTCTCGTGTGCAAACCAAGAGTGTTCGGACCAATGTTGCTAGTGCTAGTACTAGTGACAACGATAAGCGACTTGACAAAATCACTACGCTTCTTGAATCGCTTGCTACCCAAACCGCCAGCAACACCACCAACATCAACGCTAGAAACGCTAAAGACGCTCAAGTCAATGCTGTTAGCCAACCATGTGAGATATGCGGTGGTCCTCACTCTTACACCACTTGTACCGCCACCCAAGACTACCCTTCTGAAAACGTGAATGCAGCTTATGGCACCTATCCTCAACCCGCTTATCAAGCCCGTCCTCAAGGTGACCGCAACCTGCTTAGCTACCGCTCAACCAACTATCTCTCACCACCTGGTTTTCCTCCAAATAACCCAAACCAACAACAAAACCTCAATCGCCCTCCTCAACAACAACAACAACCTCGTACACCATACATACCACCTCACAAACAGCAACAACCACCTCAACGAAACAACCAAATATACCAGCAACCTGCTTATCAACCACCCGCATACAATGCTCCTCCCAACCAACCCACCTCTTTACACCAAGAAGTGGAAACCTACATGAGGACTAACGATGTGATCGTGGGAAATCTTCAGCGGGAAGTGCTCAACTTGAAAGCAGACCTGGTCAAACAAGGGAACGATCTGAGAGCTGATATGAAAAACACGTTGGATAGTCAAACGAATGACTTAAAGAACATGATGGCTAGTTTCTTCCAAGGTAATCAACCCTCTTCTTCGGGTACTCTTCCGAGTAACACCGTTGCGAATCCAAGAGGGGAGATGAAAGCAATCACTACTCGCAGTGGCAAAGGTACCAAGGAACCCGAGCTTCCTATACCTCCACCGGTGATTGTGACTAAGGAGAATGAGTCACCTGCTCCTATTCCTCATCCTTCTACTTCCCTAATTTCTCCACCTCTTACTTCTACCCCTCCTCCACCCAAGGATGTGAGTGATCCTTCGATCCCAAAGCCTTCCTCTTCTTCCGATATACCTTATCCATCTAGGTTGAGGAAAGAGAAGCTCAAAAGCAAGGATGATATTCAAGTTTTGAACTTTGTTAAAATGTTCAAACAATTGAATTTCAACATCTCCTTCGCTGAGGCTCTCGCTCAATGCCAAAGTATGCGAAAATGTTCAAAGATCTTCTTAGCGACAAGGAGAAGCTTCTTGATATTGCTAACACCCAACTTAATGAGAATTGCTCTGAAGTGCTCTTAAGGAAATTGCCAACCAAGCTTGGTGATCCGGGTCGTTTCTTAATCCCTTGCAATTTCCCGGGAGTAGAGAATTGCATGGCCCTAGCCGATCTAGGTGCCAGTATTAATCTAATGCCTCTAAGCGTTTGGAAGCAATTATCTCTCCCTGAGCTAGTCCCCACCAAAATGACTTTGGAATTAGCTAACCGTACGATTGCTTATCCAGTGTGGATACCCGAAGACGTCTTTGTAGGAGTCGACAAATTCACTTTTCCTGCCGATTTCGTCGTCGTCGACTACGAGATGGACCCTCGTGTGCCATTGATCGTTGGTCGTCCATTCCTGAGGACCGGTCGCACTCTCATCGATGTTGAAGCCGGTGAGCTTATCATGAGAGTGGGTGACGATAAAATCGTCTTCAACATGGGAAAGTTGTCTAAACAACCTTATTCATACGAGAGTGTTAATTGTATTGACGTTCTGGATGAGGCTTGTGTAGAACACTTTAATGATGCTTGTAAAAATATTCCTACCTCCCTTCCCAATGTTGAAACCGTTTCCTCTATTGATTCATCACTATCTCTATTTGGAGAAAGTGATTTGTTTTGGAACGATCTTGAAGCCACCATGGGAGATGTGCACTTAGCTAATGATGATTCTCCCACCGATGGGGATGAAGACATGCATTTCTTTGAAAACCTTCTCAACAAAGACAATCCTTCTCCACCGTCTCCCACGGTTATTGCTATCGATGCTCCGACTTTGAAAACGCCTCCCATCGAAAATCCTCCGGATTTAGAACTTAAGGAGTTGCCGCCTCATCTCGAGTACGTGTTCCTTGAAGAAGAGAAGAAGTCGCCCGTCATCATTGCTAAGGACTTGAAAGAAGAAGAGAAATCTCGCCTCATCACCGTGCTTAAAGATCATAAGAAGGCAATTGCTTGGAAATTTCTGATATTCGCGGAATTGATCCTCACTTCTGCACACACAAAATTCTCCTGGAGGACGACTTTAAGCCCACAATTCAAAGCTAACGAAGGGTGAATCCAAAAATTTATGAAGTCATCAAAACAGAGGTTATCAAACTTCTTGATGCGGGTATGATTTACCCTATTTCGGATTCACCATGGGTTAGTCCAGTCCATTGTGTGCCTAAGAAAGGCGGCATTACCGTTGTGCCCAATGCAAACAACGAGTTGATTCCTACCCGTCTCGTTACTGGGTGGAGAGTTTGTATAGACTACCGCAAACTCAATGATGTTACGAGAAAGGATCATTTCCCTCTACCTTTTATGGACCAAATGCTTGAACGTTTAGCGGGTAATGAATATTACTGCTTTCTTGATGGTTTCTCGGGTTATTTCCAAATACCCATCGATCCCCAAGATCAAGAGAAGACAACATTCACTTGTCCCTATGGCACATTTGCTTACAAAAGAATGCCTTTTGGCTTATGCAATGCCCCCGAGACTTTCCAAAGGTGCATGTTAGCTATCTTCCATGACATGGTTGAACAAACCATGGAAGTGTTCATGGATGATTTCTCGGTCTTCGGGGATTCCTTCTCTTCTTGCCTTGCTAATTTGGAACGTATGCTTAAGCGGTGCGAAGACACTCGCCTTGTTCTGAATTGGGAAAAATGCCATTTCATGGTAAAAGAAGGCATCGTGCTAGGACACAAGATCTCCAAAGCCGGTCTCGAATTAGACCGTGCTAAAGTCGATGTTATCGCTAAGTTGCCTCCACCTTCAACCGTGAAGGGTGAGAAGTTTCCTGGGTCATGCGGGCTTCTACCGTCGATTCATCAAAGATTTTTCTCAAATAGCTCGCCCGATGACCCACCTCTTGGAAAAAGATACTCCTTTTATCTTTTCCAAAGAGTGTCGTGAAGCCTTCAACTCGCTTAAGGATAAGCTAACTAAGGCACCCGTCTTGGTTACCCCTAATTGGGAGCTTCCCTTTGAGTTGATGTGCGATGCTAGTGATTTTTCTATTGGAGCGGTTCTAGGACAAAGAGTGAAAAAACACTTCCAACCAATCCATTACGCTAGCAAGACAATGACGGGGGCTCAATTGCATTACACGACCACCGAAAAAGAGCTTTTAGCTGTTGTCTATGCCTTTGAAAAGTTCCGCCCCTATCTTGTCCTTTCCACCACAATCGTTTACACCGATCATTCCGCGTTGAAGTACTTGTTGACAAAGCAAGATTCCAAACCAAGACTTCTTCGCTGGGTTTTGCTACTCCAAGAATTTAAAATCGAAATTCGCGATAAAAAAGGAGCTGAAAACCTAGCCGCGGATCATCTTAGTAGACTTGAGGATCCTTACCAGGGGGATCATCCGAACAACAAAATCAATGATTCTTTCCCCCTGGAGACCTTAATGTCTATCAACTCGACTTCTGATGAAACCCCGTGGTTTGCAGACATTGCAAACTACTTGGCGGGTGGAATTCTCGTTGACGGGTTAACATCCCAGCCAAAGAAAAAGTTCTTCAAAGACATCAAGACTTACTTTTGGGATGACCCGTATCTTTTCAAAGAATGTGCCGACTTGATTATTCGCCGATGTGTTGATGGACCGGCAGCTTTGGAAATCCTTGATGCTTGCCACAAAGGACCCACCGGTGGTCACTTTGGTCCCAACTACACCGCCAAAAAAGTGTTTGACTCGGGATTTTATTGGCCCACCATCTATCGTGATGCTCACGAGATGGTTAAACGATGTGATGCTTGCCAAATACAAGGCAAGATCACACATAAAGATGAGATGCCTCAAAATTTCATACAAGAATGTGAAATCTTTGATGTTTGGGGTATCGACTTTATGGGGCCATTCCCTTCCTCTAAAGGAAACAAATACATCCTTGTAGCCGTTGACTACGTTTCAAAGTGGGTTGAAGCCAAAGCTTTCCCTACTAATGATGCAAGGGTAGTTTGTAACTTTTTGAAATCGTTGTTCGCTAGATTCGGCGTTCCTCGTGCTATTATCAGTGACCGCGGGACTCATTTTTGCAACGATCAATTTGCAAGAGTCATGGCTAAGTATGGTGTCAATCACCGTCTTTCCACCGCCTATCATCCCCAAACCAATGGGCAAGCCGAGATATCCAACCGTGGATTGAAGCAAATTTTGGAGCGTACTGTGGGAGAGCATCGTGCCGCGTGGGCCGATAAGTTAGATGATGCTCTGTGGGCTTTCCGTACTGCTTATAAGACCCCAATCGGTTTTACACCGTATCGTCTTGTGTACGGGGAAGCGTGCCACCTTCCCATCGAGCTGGAACATAAGGCGCACTAGGCCTTGAAATAGGCTAACCTCGACATCAACAAAGCCGGTGATCATCGCAAGATTCAACTCAACAAGCTCAACGAACTGAGGAATGAAGCTTATGAAAACTCACTGATCTACAAGGAGAAGACGAAGATCCTTCATGACGCAAAAATAAAGAACCGAGAGTTCCACGTTGGTGATCAAGTCTTACTTTTTAACTCTCGGTTGAAGATCTTCTCTGGCAAGTTGAAGAGCCGCTGGTCTGGTCCATTCACCGTCGCCAAAGTCTTTCCATATGGGACCATTGAGCTTTCTCAGCCAAATGGGCCAAATTTTAAGGTGAATGGCCAACGAGTGAAGTTGTACTTTGGTGAGGACATCTCTCACGAGATGATTCCATCCCTCACCACGTTCCCCATGAACTAATTTTGGGTCGAGTCAGGCTCGTGACTCGGTTATCAAAAACAAGCGCTCCTCGGGAGGCAACCCGAGTATCTATCCTTTTTCGTTTAACCTCCTAAGTGTAGGGGGACCTCTATAGGTGTTTGTGTTTGTATGGTGCTGTGATTACAGGGATGAATGCACTTTTGGAACCTTTGAAGAAACCGTGTTCCCGTGTTATCCAAAATCCGGTTCTATCTCTCAACTATCGTGATTCAATTTTCATCATACTCACATTTCAAATTGATCACGTTAGTCGTCTCTTCCTTAACTTGAGTTAACCAACGTGCACAATGTCATAAGTGTAGGGGAGACTTTTCCCAGATGCTTAAACATTGAGGACAATGTTTATCTTAAGTGTAGGGGGACTTCTATCGAAGTTTTAAGTGGACTTTTCCATGAAAATGCCTTCATTTAACCGGAAAATCATCTTTTTCAACATTTTTCAAATTTTTAATTAACTTTAGCCATTTTGTCGTATTTTTTTAATTTTTATCGTTGCTTTCATATGTATATATCCCTTAATAAAGTGGTGTAGCTAGTTTTGAAATCTTTGACATATTAGGCCCGTTGCGATTATTTTGACTCAACCCGAATAGACTTATCCAAGTTTATTCTAGCTAGTATCCTTAACCATGTAGACCTTAATTGGTTTATTAGGCTAAGCATCCACGAGTCTCATTACTTGAGATTTTAAATTATGGAGAACGAGAAATGATAGAGTCAATTATAAGTCGGTATTCTTGCACAACCTCACTTGGTGTAATTATTTGCCTATTCTCCCATCACTTGCTAATAATTTATCTGCAATAAGTAAGGTCGTACGATTTGAAAGGTTATTTAGCTTCTAGCCCAAGATCGTTTAAAAGTTGCTCGGTAATGATAAGAGTTCATAGCCAAGGCATAACTTATGAAGCGGGGCGCGAAGATTGGCGAGTCCGAAAAGGCCCTAACAAGGCATGAGGATTCCATTTTATTGCTGAAGATCCAAAGTGATGTGAAAAGCATTATTCCCAAAATCAATATGAAGGATCAAGACTCACGACGAAAAGCAATCAACTCCCATAAAGATCATGGAGAAGTCTATCCGAAAAGACCCTAACAAGGTATGAGGATAAATAGATCCAAGTCCGAAAAGGAGGCGGATCGTTGTATCTCAAAATCCCAATTAGAGATTGAAGAATAATCATGAAGTCATGGTCAACAAAGTTGGAGTACCCCTCAAAAGTCTCCAAGTGAAGAAACTCTATTACGATGAGAAGACCATTATCTCAAGAACGTCTCTCAAGATATGAAGTATTAAGTACATGCCAAATATCGGCCCGAGAAAGGTCTCAAATCGTGAACCGAGTTATGCCAAGATATGAACTTTTTGATATCCCGAGAAGCAGTTTTAAGAGATTTTGTCCTTTAGCTAACTATTGATCAAATCGTCCTACTTTGCTTTCAGCCTAAATAAACTATCGAAATAAGTCCAAAAATGCATCTTCAAGGTCATTCTAAGACAAAAATAAAATATAAGAGATACACCTAGGAATAAGGGAGTTTAAGCATGAAGGTCTACGAGATTAATGGCCTATTCTATATCATTGGATTTGATGGATTTGGATGGTTGATTGATTGATAAATAAAGAAGAAGATGAAGAAATGAGATGAGGGATTAGAGAGAGAAAGGAGAGAAGGGAGAAAGTTAGAGAGAGAAAGTAAAATGGAAAAATGATTAAGTGTAAATGACAATCAACAACCCCTCCTAACATGCTAGGAGGGGATATATATAGCCCACCCTACATGTGGGCTATATGGACTATACATAAAGTAAATAGATCACGAGCCCGTTACATAATTATCGTTGGAGCGACCGATCCTTCATAAATACGTAAAAACGTATTTCTAACAATCTCCCCTTAAGGGAGGTCGCTCCAAGAAACAAAGTTCTAAATAGTCTATAACTCGTGATCTATGCTAACTAAGATCTGACCGAGACTTTATTGGGAAAAACGTATTTCCAACAATCTCCCCCTAAGGGAGGTCACATCTTTTTACAAAATCTTAAACCTAGCATCTATGCTTGAGTCTTCGATCTTGTTCTTGTGAATATGCTTGATGTGATCTTTGACTTTAGTCTTGAGCATGTTTCCTTGCCTTGACCTTGTGCATTCTTCACTTGTGATATTTGCCTCTTCGTGACTTCATGTTCCACATACTTATACTTTTAAATTCTTGAAAGCTTCAGAGTTTGATACAGCGGAAGACTTGACCTTCAGGCTTTCTTGAATTTGTTGAAGTACTATTTGTATGTAGTATAAGCATGTGGTGACGACTTCTTCTGGATTGTACACCGCAATGCCACCTTCTTGTTACGCTGCATAAGACAGTTAGCAACAAAACAATATACACAGATGAAATAGCCTTGAACATTTCATTCTAATTCGGTAGCATTTTACCTCCGGTCGGTGAAGACCGTTGGACGATATTAAATATCGTACTTGTGGCAGGTAGTTTCAATAAAGAACCTCCTTGACAAGATTTCACGGGTAAACCCGTTCTCTTTACTCGACCGTCCAAAGCAGACTGCGAACGTAAAGAGTGAATCATTTGGATAATATTATCCGCATGATTTGAAGCCGTCAATTCATGTTCCTGGAACAAGTGAAGTTCAATTAAGAACCGCACCATCGTTGCTTTCCAGTTGTCACTAGCTTGATTCATATAGAATCTTGCAAGTTACCTACCAAGTGCTGTTTGATGTTAACACTAGAAGGATTTCCACTCGTCACTGTGATCAATAAAGAGTCACTCTGAGTGTTCTGGCAAGATCATATGATAATGCGTAGAGGCCTGGAACGTGTTTAAATTCATTTAAGAATTAAACCACTGTTGCTTTCCAGTTATCACAAGTTTGATTCATAAAGAATCGCACAAGTCACCTACCATGAGCTTTTTGATATTCGCTCAAGAAGGATTTCCATCTTCATTGTAAATACTTTCGTATTACTCGGATGTTCAGGCAAGATCATGAAGATTTTGCGTAGGACTCTTAAGATCTTTCTTACTTTTCACAGTGTGTGAATAAGCAAGGAAATATGAAAGTGTGTCCTAATGAGATATTTGATGATCTCAAATGGCTCTAGACTCGATCGTGCATTTTGGATTTTAGTGATCGGAGGCTGGAGAGGAGTGCCACCTTTTCAATACCAATTTATTCGGAGTGAATAAATCAATAGATAACGTGTTGATCTCCGTGTGATTAAAACAAATACCTTTTGAGAGATATTTGAGTTAGCTGGGAAGGGTTGTGCATTGCATCACTGGGTCCATGATGTCTTTCTTCAATATCGAGAATCATTAACAAAAATGATCTCAATAGCATATGTATTGACCCGGTTTCTGCCTAAAGTTGTAAGGAGGGCTTCTTTCTTTACACCCTTTATCTTTACAATTCTTTTTCATTCTTCAACCCCTTCAATGCTTACCAATACGTCATCGCTAGCACCTTGTTGTGATTGTTCCAGTGCTAACTTAAGTACTTGGTCGGCATTCAGCTACGTTCACAATCTTTCTCCATCTTTCCTAAGGACTACTATTTCTAGCTATGGAATGTCCTTGGGAAGATTCCTCCGGTTCTAGAGAAATCATTGGACTTTAACCTATCCTACCATCCTTATGTCACCACAATCTTCACCGTCGTGAATAGAGATGTTTTGGGTAAGTGTATGTCACCATGACATCCATTTTGAAGTGGAAATCCATTTTGCTCCCCCTTAACATATGCCACGATATCCGAAAACATTTTGCACATGTCGGGATGAGCTATCACGTTAAGTCAAACCATTTATGATAGATCATATCCCATATTAAATCACATTTTCTCCCCCATATTAAAAATATTAACCCAATCGATGTTTTTAATATCAATTGATTTAATAGCATTTTAAGAAAATTTGGGAAGAAAAATGCAAGTCCAATTATCTTCATGAATTACACAAGCTCCCCCTCAAATTAATGAGGGTGTGCTGAAACGTAAATTAAATACCTTTTAAACACAAGTGTAAGGTATTTATTACGTGCAAAGATCATATATGATAATGAATTCACAAGATTAGCAATTTACGAGGTTGGACCTGAATGATGGAGAACATCATATGAAAGATTCACATGGTTCTTGTTCACGAATGCTGGTCACCTCGTCTCGTCCCCGAGAAAATTAATTCCCGTTGTTGAGTCAAAGCTTTCCGGTAAAATGCTTGACTTGATTATGAAAAGCGGGTTGCTATCTGAAATAATAGCAAACCATATGGAGCATGTTTTAAATCTTTTAAACTTCTGCTCGAACTTTATTTACAACCCCGTGTCATTATTGAATGACATTTCTAGGTTCGTAAATATTATCGATTCCAGAAGACATGCTCGTTTTATCAAAACATTTTTGAACACACAATTTTGAAAGATTTAGAAAAACCTTTTGAGAAATTCTCGAAAAATTGTGTTCAAAGTTTTGAAAACCAATTACTTGAGCTTAAGATGTTGAATATCTTAAAAGCGAGCTCAAGTCCGAGAAGTTGTGAACTTCCCGTTGTTAAGGATAAGTTACCATCGGCGATAAACTTTCCTTTTATCTGAAGGACGAGTCCTAAGCTGAAATTTACTTAGAAGTTGTTTTTCATGAGCTTGAAAACTTTGACTGTTTTAACGGAAAGCTCATGACCGAGAAAGATTAATTTCTCGTTACGAGGAAAAGTTCTCTTATTTAAAAGATACACTTTCCTTTCTGAGCTTAAAACTTCGAATGTTTTAATACAAGCTCATGACCGAGAAAGGTGAATTTCTCGTTAAGAGGATAAGTTATCATAAAAGATAATCTTTCCTTTATTTTAAGTTCGAGTTACAGTCTGACATTTAACTGTAAGTCATTGTGCATGAGCTTAAAAACCTCGAATGTTTTTAATTTTAGCTCATGCCCGAGAAAACTTAATTTCTCGTTGTTAGGATAAGTTTATCATCGGCGATAAACTTTCCTTTCTTTGATGCACGGGTTGCCATCTGATATTTAATGATAAACCATTTACACGAGCTTAAAACCTTTGAATGGTTTTAGGGTAAGCTCGTGTCCAAGAAAAATTAATTTCTTGTTAAGAGGGTAAGTTATCGTTGCATAGATAAACTTCCCTGTCTCTGAAGTCCGGGTCGTCGTCTGTCATTTAACGAGGAGCCAATGTGCATGAGCTTAAAAACTTGGAATGTTTTAATATAAGCTCATGCCCGAGAAAAATTAATTTCTCGTTGTTAGGATAAGTTTACCATCGGCGATAAACTTTCCTTTCTTTGAAGATCGAGTTATAGTCTGTGATGTGACTATAAGTCCTTGTGCATGAGTTTAAAAAACGTGGAATGTTTTTAACATAAGCTCATGCCCGAGAAAAATGAATTTCTCGTTTTTAGGATAAGTCATCATCGGGATGAACTTTCCTGTCTTTGGAGATCGAGTTACAGTCTGTTATGTGACTGTAAGTCCTTGTGCATGACTTTAACCATGAATCCCCTGAGATACTAGTTTCTCTGATATCTGCTTCTTCAGCAACCAAACTCTGAGAGTGTCCTTAGTTGAACGGTATACAATGATTGGACCGCTTCGTTCTTTTGGAACATCAACTTTGGTACCTGCATTCTCATTAGGAGTTTGTATACTTTTGCATGGGTTAGAGATATCTATTTGTGAAGCACGTGGGGGTTCACAGTTGGCTTTACTTGTGTCAGAGGTGGCCTGAGGGGATGATTCACTTGTCTTAGTTGGCAAACGTTTCCTTTTATAGAAAACCTTAAGTTCAGGCTTAAGTGATGTATCATCCTTTGCAATTTCCTCCCTAGTAGTCTTCGTAGAATCAGAGACTATCCTAGTTAAAGGGCACTCGTTTCCTACAAGAGTGAAAGATCTACCAGTGGGGCGCCACATTTTACCAACGGGTTTGATTTTAGCAACCCACTGGGATTTTAGTCTAGCACGGGAGTTCACCTCATTAAGCAATTTTTTGATACAGGAATCATGATTTGCCGTAAAGACACATTTTCTACATGTTTTACAAGTAGCATATTTAATGTCCGAGTAATTCCTAGATGATTGATTGATGCTCCTAGGAGACGTCATCTAGAAGGCATCTGACTAGGTTGGACATTGCTATCTCTTACATGTGTCTTTTGAATAGCTTCCCTTTGACCAAAATCATGGCGCACATCAGTTGAACTAGTTCTAGACGTGGTCTTGGAATTTTTAGGGAAACTAGAGGCAATCATATGATTTGGTCTTGCTAAAGCTGGAGTGATCACATAGGCCCTAGTTGCTGGAGTGTCTGGTCTAGAAAGATGAACCAAATCAACTTGGGAGGCAAACCGTGGTCTCGAGGATTGTGGTCGCTCGGATCTAAATGCAGTAGGTTGTCTGACAATCGGTTGTCTGACGAACTGATTTGTAGGCGGTTTCCCCAAGATTGATGGTTTTTCAAGCTTAGTGTCCACACTAGTTCCTCTATTTTTCCTTAACTCGTTTTTCAACGCAGCTATAGCAAATACCTTTTCCTGTACCTGGGCCTTTAAAGTCTCATTCTCTTTGAGCACGTTATCTTGGGATGCCAACTTAGATTCAAGCAGTTGAATTTGTTTCAAAAGATTATCCTTTTCAGCTTTAGAATCTAGAACAGTTTGATCCAATTTTCTTTCAAGAACAACGTTTGACTTTTCAAGTTTTTCAAAGTATGTTTCAAATTTGTCCGTTTTCTTAGAAAATTCAAGTTTGGCATCCTCAAGATCTTTTGATTGCCGAGCTACGATTGTTTCGAGCTCTTTAATGTTGGAATCAGAAGCAGTCAATGAAGCAGTTATAGGATAATTATCATGATGTTTAGCATTCTGAACAATCTCTCCCCCATTATGATTTACATCGGATGAATCAGAAGTGGTATTGCTATCACTCGTTTCCATCCCATGTTTGTCATAATTAGGTTCAGAATTCTCAATATGCGGCATATCATCAGCATATACATCATAAACAACATTACATTGTACCATGTTTGCAGGCTCTGCGTCATAAATGGGTAAGGTGTCATCAAGAGAAATCTCGTGAACATTCCCTGACGTTCCACTGGCATCATGTTGTCCTCCTGATTCTGTGCTATTGGCATCGTTAGGCTCCAAGTTTTCAACCGTATGACCAGTTTTCTCTTGCATCGAAGAGTCTTGCACTCCATTATCATACCCTTGCTGAAGTCGAGATCTTTCATAAATCGAAGACGAGACCGAGGTCATGAGTTTCAATATTGTATCACGAAAAACTCGAAGCTCGGTATGTGTATCTCGAAGAAATGATTGGCAAAGCATCGAACTTTTAGACTTGATGATAGTAAATTGGAGGAAAGGCGTGAGTTGTGTCACAAGAGCCTTATAAGCAATTGCCGATGCAGAGTGATTAAAGGTTTCATTGTTGAGTTGCTCTGCTAGTTGGGTCAAGATGGTAAATATTGATTCGATGAATATATGACGATCTTGACCAAACATTGTCACAAATTCGCTCCCTCCTTGAAGCCGTGAAAGAGTAACTAGATGATATTGAAGCATTTGAAATGAATTTATACCACTTTCTCTAGCTTTGTCGTGCATTCGATGCAAGTCTCCCTCTTTAAGTGTCGAATTTAACGAGTCCATTGAAAATCGAGGAAATTCGATTTGGCTCAAGAGATGTTGTCGGCTCAAACGATTATGAATTAAACCCGATCAAAAATCCGTAGTCGCTAAAAATAAAACCCGTCACGTTGACTCGTCAGTTTTGACTTCAAATCCGGCCAGAAAATAAACTTAACTAACTAAAAAAAATTAATTTTAAAAAATATAAATATAAAAAAATTAGTTTAACTTTTAACTTAACTAAGAAAATAAAATACAAAAATAAAAGATAATAAAAACGTCTTTTTACTTTTAAAAAAAAACTTATACTTAACTAAAATAAAACGTAATGTTTTACTTTTAAAAAAAACGTGTACCAAAAAATGTTTTACTCGGCTCAAAAAATGTTTTACTAAGAAAATATACTTAACTAAAATAAAATAAGGAAATAAAAGGAAATAAATAAAAAAATAAAATAAGCAAATCTGATACGTATATCGTTTCCTCCGCCCAATATTTAAGCAAATCTGATACGTATTTTGTGGCCAACAAATCACAACACGTGGCAGTCAAACAACGAAAACGTGTTTGAAATCAATACTTCTTGTAAACTCCGTCCCATTAATATAATAAATCTCCACTCTCAACTAAATATAAAACACAAAAGTCAAACGTCTTTCTTCAATAACACCTATCACATAAACTCGTTTATCTCTCTCTCTCCTCACAACATCCTTATTTCCTCCCTCTCTGCTCAACCGAATCCCAGACCCAGATCAAAATTTCATTAGAACCTTTAAACCCATCATCCAAAACGAAAACACCCTTGTTTTCAACGATCAAAGCAATTTTCTGGCTTCAAGATCTTTGTATAAAGATCTCAGGTAGGTATTTTTAATTTTTTGTTTTGATATGTTGAGTCCTTCTATCTTCTGTAGTGTCGTTCTTGCGAGAGAGGGGATGGGAGTCGAGATTGGTTGTTGGATTAGAGTGTGTCGAGTGTGAGGGAGTCGAGTGTATGGGTGTGCGTTTGAAAAAAATGGGTGAGTTTGAAGCTGGGTTGTTTGTTTAGACGAGAGGGTGTGATGTTGTCGAGGGTGAGGGTGAGGGAGTCGAGTTGGTGTCGTTGAGTCAGTTGGGTTTAGTCAAATCTGTGGGTGTGGTGTTTGATTGAGGATCTAGTTTGAGTCACGTTGATAGGTTGGGTTTGTTTTGTGTCTGAGTCGAAAGGTGGTGAGACGAGGGTGTTTTTGGTGAAGTGTTGTTTGTGTCGAGGGTCTGATGTGAATGTCTGGGTGAGGTGTCGAGGTGTCGATTGGTGATGGTGTTGTGTTTGTGTCAAGTCAAGATTTTGTGAAGAGGTGTTGTTAAGTCTGTAAATAGTCGGAAGGGTCGAGAGTTGAGAGGGTGGGTAAATGAGTCGTGGGTTTGGGTAAATCGAGAGTGTGATGTGGGTTTGAGTCCAAAATTAGACTGTTATGTTTGAAATGTCTTCATTCGGAACTTTTCATTCGTGCGGAAGAGTTCCGAATCGGAAGTTTTTCAAAAATTGATTCGAAAGTTTTTCAAAAATTGATTCGGAAGTTTTTTCAAAAAAATTGATTTGGAAGTTTTTCATTCATGCGGAACTTTCGTTCATACGGAACATTTCCTTCACCCGGAACTTGTTTCTTCACCCGGAACTTTTTGTCTTCACCCGGAACTTTTTGGGTTTGATTCGGAACTTTTGGTTCACTCGAAAAAAGTCTTCACCCGGAACTGGACAATAACAGACTGACTGACTGAAACTCGAGACCCAAAAACCTTGAAAACGAGATAATGAAGGACAGTAGGACTGGTATTGGACAAAAACTGAGACCCAATAGATTAAAAAATAAAGAAAAATACGGATTATATATAAAAAAAATAAAGACAACTGGACAGCCTTGAAACCCAGATATAATAAAAAAATTATATATAAAAACTGGTATTTAAAAAATTTAAAATGATTATAAAAAAAAACTGATTATAAACTGATATAACAATGTAACTGATAATTGATAGACTAAAATTGATAATAAAAAAAATTAAAGTGATCACAAAATTAAAAGTTCAATTTAAGAAATTCAAACAAAAAGCCAATCAAAATAGAAGGATTTAATAAAAAAAATACAAAATTAAAAAGAGAAAAACACAAACTTTTATAAAAAACACCAACTTTTTATAAAAACACAAACTTTTGAAGATTTGATAAAGAAATTTTTGATTTTTATATAAAAATTTGTGATTTTTTATCTAAAAAGTAAGTAAATTTGAAGATTTGATATGATTTAACACATAAAAACACAAACTTTTTATAAAAAATACAAACTTTTTAAAATTTAAGCATGATTAAATCAAAACCCACCAAAATCAAAAAGAAAATAAAAGCTAGAATAAACCAATCAAACCTTGGCTCTTGATACCAATTGAAGGTCTACGAGATTAATGGCCTATTCTATATCATTGGATTTGATGGATTTGGATGGTTGATTGATTGATAAATAAAGAAGAAGATGAAGAAATGAGATGAGGGATTAGAGAGAGAAAGGAGAGAAGGGAGAAAGTTAGAGAGAGAAAGTAAAATGGAAAAATGATTAAGTGTAAATGACAATCAACAACCCCTCCTAACATGCTAGGAGGGGATATATATAGCCCACCCTACATGTGGGCTATATGGACTATACATAAAGTAAATAGATCACGAGCCCGTTACATAATTATCGTTGGAGTGACCGATCCTTCATAAATACGTAAAAACGTATTTCTAACAAAGCATTTAATTAAGCCATGTGTGTAAGTGTTTGATATTCTAACTTATAATAACAATGACCTCGTTTCTAAGCTTAGTTTGGGAACGTGAAACTTGAGGGTGATAAATCTTCGCAGCCCCAAAGCCCTAATGTAAGTCCTTGATCTCTATGCAAGTTATTTCCATCCTTTTGTTTACTTTAAAGTTTTAATTTCTCTTAGTAATTTAATTTTTGTTTAGTAGTATGTTAATAAGGAAAGGTTGATTGATTATGAGGAAAATGTAAATTTGCTTTATCACTAAGCATTGCATGAGGGCATGGCAATGGTTAAGTGTAGGGGATTTGATGGTGTGTAAACACCCCTCCCTTTACCACTTATTTCTTACTAAAACAAGACCAAAAAGCGTGTTTAATATCATTTGTTTGGAATTATGCGTGGTTTTTGTGTTTATTGTGTTTTCAGAGCCAACCGGATGAATATTGAAGAAAACGTGGGATTGCACGGGTTTTATCAAGGAAAAAGACTAAAGACGAAGTCTATTGTCCAAGAGAAGCAAAAGATTTGAAGTCAATGGGCCTATTTGAAGATTTATCGAAGAAAAGGACCAAAGATGGAAGATTTACATATGTCGAAGAAACTCAAGTCTATTTAACGAAGAAATTAAAAGACAAGTTGAATTTAATCGTCGACAAATCCCGAATCAGAATCGAAAACGTCAACTTTTCTGAAAAGATGAGAAGACAAGAAGAAAGGGAGAAAGCCCACTCACCAACCAACCACTCAGCCTATATAAAGGGATCACCCTCACAAAATTTGGCTTCTAGTTTTTAGTTTCAGTTTCATTTCTCCTAGTTCGTAGGAAACCATCTCCCTTAAGGAGTGGTTTTCATCTCTTTGATTTCTTCTTTTAATCTTGTAAGTTTGATCCTTTCCTTTTGTTTACTGAATCTTAATCATCAATACAAGTGTTCATTTAATCTTTTCATTCCTCTTGTTCATCATCATCTTTTATTCAAAGTTCTTAAGTTTTTATTTAGTTCAAGTTTGATCTTAAAAAGTTGTTGAATTTGTGTTTTTATGATTGGGATTTGTTCCTTGTAGTTAGTAGATGATTTGTGGTTAATTTGGTAAAACCTTTTTGCTTAATTTGTTCGATTTGTGATCAAATCGTATTCCCCTGTTCTTGAAGTTTCTGCTACTGTTCTTTATTCCCAGCAACTTTCTGAATAGTCCATTTGCTCTTTCCCTTACTCGGAATGTTTAGTTATTCCGGTTAGTCCATTTGTCTTGACCCTTATTCGGAACATTTTCATTATTCCGGATAGACTGCTTGATTTCTCCCTTATTCGGAACTTTCTTATTATTCCGCATAGTCTCTTTCTTTTTCCCCTATCCGGAATATTTCTATATTCCGAGTAGTACTTTTTACTTTCCTTTATTTGGAATATTTTATATATTCCGAGTATAATCTTTATTCCGAATAGGAAATATTATTCCGCATAGTCTCTTTTATTTAGCATAGGATTTTTATTCCGAATGGCCCATTATTCTGAGTATACCTTTTATTCCGCATGGTGATAGTTTATTCCGAGTAAGCACAAGTGTTCCGCATAAGCCTACATTCTGAATAGCCAGTATTCCGCATAGCCATTTATTCAGCATGGTAGTTTATTCCGAATAGAGTATTTTCAGTAAGGATCTTTTATTAGTTTCGTTATTTAACTGTTTAACTTTAATTCTAATTTTGTGTTAATTCGTTAACTGTTTCTGTTCTAATACTTATTTATTGCATCTTTATTAGAATAGAAAACTAAAACCCCTTTTGCCACCAAGAACAATCATTTCCACTTAGAGCTGTGATCAATTCGAGGAGATACCGAGAACGAACTTTCAACATAAGAAAATCTCTTGTATCAATAACTTCTTTCTTGATGACGTCATGAATTTTTGGATTAACCCTTCTTTGGCTTTGGATTGCGGGTTTAAAGTCATCTTCCATGAGAATTTTATGAGTGCAAAAGTTAGGATCAATTCCGCGGATGTCGGAAATTTTCCAAGCAATTGCTTTCTTATGAGTTTTGAGCACATCGATAAGTCGAGATTTTTCATCCTCTTTTAAGTCCTTTGTAATGATGAGGGGTAACTTCTTGTTGTCTTCTAGGAAAACGTATTCAAGATGAGACAGTAAATCCTTAAGCTCTAAATCCGGAGGATTTTCAATGGAAGGCTTAGTGAAATTCAGATTATCGTTTATAACTTCCTTAGGAGAAGGTGGAGAAATATGGTCATCATTGAGAAGTTTCTCAATGGTACGAATGTCTTCTTCCCAATCGGTGGGAGAATCGTCATATTTTAAGTCCACATCCCCTAAAGTTGTTTCAAATTCTTTCAAAAGAAAGTCACTTTCTCCAAAAGGAATCAATGATGGAGCAATAGAGGCAATGGTCTCAACAATGGGTAGAGAAGAAAAACCACTTTTACAAGCGTCTTTGTAATGTTCTTCACAAGCCTCATCAAGTACGTCAATGAAACTAACGTTCTCGTGTTCATAAGGTTGCTTAGAAAGTTTACCCATGTTAAAGACGATTTTGTCGTCACCAACTCTCATGATTAATTCGCCCGCGGCTACATCAATAAGAGTGCGACCGGTCCTCAAGAATGGACGTCCAACGATTAATGGAACACGGGGATCCATCTCGTAGTCAACGACAAAAAAATACGCCGAAAAGGTGAATTTGTCGACACCGACGAAGACATCTTCGGCTATCCCCACCGGATAAGCAACCGTACGGTTAGCTAACTCCAATGTCATTCGTGTGGGGACTAGCTCGGGTAGAGATAATTGTTTCCAAAAGCTTAATGGCATTAAGTTGATACTAGCACCTAGATCGGCTAGGGCCATACAATTCTCTACCCCGGGAAAGTTGCAAGGAAGGAGAAAGCGACCTGTATCACCAAGTTTTGTAGGTAATTTCCGTAAAAGAACCGCGGAGCAATTCTCATTAAGTTGGGTTTGAGCAATATCAAGAAGTTTTTCCTTATCACTTAGAAGATCTTTGAACATTTTAGCCTATTTAGGCATGTGAACGAGCGCCTCGGCAAAGGAGATGTTGAAATTCAATTGTTTAAACATTTTAAGAAAGTTTGAAACTTTAATATCATCCTTGTTCTTCAACTTCTCTTTCCTCAACCTTGAAGAATAAGGTATGTCGGGTTGAGATGAAGGCTTTGGAATAGATTGGTCACTCACATCCTTTGGTGGTAGAGGGGTGGGGTTGGAAGGTGAAGGAATTTGTGAAGGTTGCTCGTTATCCTTTTTCACAATCACCAGAGTAGGTTTAGGAATCTCGGGTTCCTTATAGCCTTTTCCACTGCGGGTAGTGATTGCTTTCATCTCCCCTCCTTGATTTGCAATGGTGTTACTTGGAAGAGAACCCGAAGTAGAGGGTTGATTACTTTGGAAAAAACTAGCCATCATATCCCTTAAGTCATTTGTTTGATTGCTTAAAGAGTTTCACGTGTCATTCCTAAGCTCGGCTCGAAGATTATTCCCTAGTTTAGCCATGTCACCTTTCAAGTTAATAATTTGGCTCTGAAGATTCTTCACCAGCACGTCATTAGTCCTCATGTAAGTTTCCACCTCGTGATTATATGCCGTGGGTTGGTTAAATGGTGGAGCTTGGTAAGCGGGTGGTTGATAGGTAGGTGGTTGGTAAACTTGATTATTTCCTTGAGGTGGATATGGATTTCTTTTGGTTTGATATTGATTTGGAGCTCGAGGTTGACTTTGATTGTTACGATTGAGGTTGTTTTGGTTTTGAGGAGGAAAACCGGACGGTGAAAGAAAATTGTTTGAACGATATCTTAGCAGATTCCGGTCACCTTGAGGAGGTGCTTGATAGCCTACCGTGGAAAAGTTACCGTTAGCCGCATACACGTTTTCCGGATTGTCATGAGTCAAAGGACAATCGGTGTATGAATGAGGACCGCCGCAAGTCTCATAAGAAAGTGCTACAACTTTAACTTGTTGAAATTGGTTCGTAGCCATGGTTAAGAAATTTTTGTTCATCTCGGCTAGTTGGCGGGTGAGTTGGGTGAGTTTGGTTATCTCGGGGTTTGATGAAGTAGAAGAAACATTTACCCTCGGGTTATTTCTTGTGGATGTGTGTGATAATCCGTCAATTTATGGTTGATATTTTATTCTCAAATATTAATTAAAAACATTATTTTAATGTTATATTATGAACTCACTCATTTATGGGAAGAAATTTGGATTTACGTCTTGAAGTAGCATCGACTACGTCTAAAACGGAGGATTCTACGTTACGTGCTTACGTTTACATACACCGTTTTTGATGACAGTCCGACATTTCAGGAAATAAATTTATTAGTGAATATTATTTTGGAATTTAAATTTGTGTTGGTTCATAAACTCACAAATTTACGAGAAGAGATTTGGACTTACGTTCATAATTTAACGTCCTTTAAGACTAAACCGGAAACCTTAGGATTACGTATTTATGTTTTTGAACTCCGTTTTTGATGAGACAATTTTTATTAGATTCGTTTTGTGCCGTTGATTCATAATTTATAAAAATGTTTCGTAAAACGACTCGAGGGCACGCAAATCGAGGAAACTAGAATCGAGGAGTATCCGTAAATTAGTGGGATGAGACAAGTTTACACTTGCCTCACCCCACTCATGGGATGGCTAAATAAGCTCCACCAACACCCATGAGGTGTCAACTTGTAGTTACAAGTTGCTATACTTGTCTTGTAAGCTTTGATAAACAAGCTACCAACACAAAACCACTTCACCTAAACCATCTAACTCATTTTACATACAACAACACATAAAAATCTCTCTCTCTACACCATTTTCGTCCATCATGCTCCCAAAACACCCCATTTGATCAAAATTTAACCATAATATCTTGTGTTATTCACACATATGATGGAAACCTTTTGAAGACTTGTTGATTGGAGGTGATTTTAACAACTAGCAAGGAGTTTCTATGGAGATCAAGGACTGATTTTTGGAGAAGTCTACAAATATTTGGTGATCCTAGAAGTGGTGTTGGTATCTCATAAGATTGGTTACCCAAAACCAAGCCTTGTCCATCATCAATCCCATCTTTTCATCACTTTGGTGGTATAGAGATTGTTCTTCCTATCCTTTTTGTTATTTTGAATACGTAATCTTGTATTTTCTTTATTTATGTATATGTATATGATGATGAATGATGATAAAAATATTGTGTGGGGATCATGTGTTGATAAACATGGGTAAAAAGATAGAAAACCACATGTAAAATGGTTAAAATCTTGCTTAATATGATGGCTGTATAAAAACAGTAAGTAACCAAATGATAAACTGATAAAATGGCAAAGTGGAATCAATATACAGTAAGTATTAGATGTCATACACATGTGAGAGTTGGCCATGCAATGGAATCATCAAAATGAGTGAGATATGATCAAAACAAAATTAGTATACCAATCTGAATAGTCTGTTTTGTAGGGACTGTTAAGAATATTTAGACATGGATTGAGCAGTAGCTATAGCTAACTTATTTGTAGCTGATAATATGAAGTTTATGTCATCCAAAAATGAGCTTCTATCTCCTTATAGAACTCAAGATATGATAAAAATGATGAAACTGAAACTAAAAATCAGATTTTGTGAAATTAAAGTTTAATAGTATTATATAAGCACTCAAAGTAATATAGTATAAAATGTGAAATTAAAACCCACTAACTTATATATTTCATTTATATAAATATTTATAAGGATAAATAAATGGAATTTTATAAAAATGGTAGTTTGACAAGTTTTATAAGTTATAAAAACTATAAACATGATTTTTACGTCTTTTCGGCTAATACCGTAAAATTAACGTTTTTCGTCAATTAAAACTTAGACGATCGGACCCGTCTAATGTAAACTTTTTAAAGTTCATATACTTATATATAAGTACTTAATACAAGTAAAAACCGATAAAACCCGAACTAAATAACATATGGACATTAACGGGCTAAGTTAGCATTATTGGACTAATAATCCAACTAAATGGGTAAACACTTATAAATTTACTTATTGGGCTTAACCCACTTGGGCCCAACATGAAAAGTGTAATACTGATAATAAAAGTGTAAAATGGACTAATATAAAGTATTGGGCTTGTAATAGGCTTATTGAGCCTAAAACATGTAAATAAGTAAAACTAGTAAAACTAGTATAAAAATGTTACCAACACATAAACACTATAATGAATGAGTAAAAAATGTACAATCCCACTTGATCATCATCATATTTATAAAATCATCATATGTATACATAATTGTTATTTTTATAAAGTCATTGGACAAGAGTCTAAGACAAGTATTATTTGTCTAGGTTTCCGTGATTGAAGCACGTACCGTACATCCGAATTGCTGATAACCCGCTTTCCCACATCAACGTGAGTTCATAGCCTCGCACTCTTTTAAATGTTTTTATGAAATGTTTTATAAACCCGCGAGGTAGATAACATGTTAGTTTTGATAAAATAGGACACCATTTGTCCCGATTGTTTGTTTATTGATTTGGACCCGAATGATTGTATGACCCGATGTATGATTATATGACCTGATAGATGAAACGAAATGGATTATTAAAGTTAGGTTATGTCATTAAAAGTCCCATTAGCATGAATTGTGAACTACCGGGATTTGGTAGACGCTTATGCATATAATAGTACTATTTGGGGACGATCACCCCAGTTTGCGCCTTGACGGTTGATCCACGTCGTGCCACATTGATTGGTAAGCGAATTTATGTATGAGAAGATTTACATAGCGTGATTTTTGTGACGACACGCTAATTTAGATGGGCAAATTGAGTTTCGGGTTAGCTACCCGTTGTTTGTTGTAGTAAGGTAACAATGTCATGCGGCTTATAATAATCCAAATAACGAAATACTGCTATACGTACGGAATTACGATATACTGCTTTACTAGCAATACGGGGTCTTAGTATTGATATTATGTTCGTGTTTTGGTTTCACATAACCATATTCATATAACGGTTTTTATTTAACTTTATACAACGTTATAAAACGTATTGTATGATGTTTTTACGACTTCGGTTCGTATAATGATTTTGAAGGCAAAAGCCTATATTATGATTTTTATAAGGGTTTGTATAAAATGACTTTGGCTATTTATGGTCTATTATAATGATTTGTACAAAATGATTTTCGGTAATAATTATATACCAATGATATATTGATGGTTTTATTAAACTCTATGAATTCACTCGGCGTTTTTGCTGACCTTTTCTTTTAACATGTTTTGTCTCAGGTACTTGAAGGTAATTCTCGGGAAGACAACAAGAACTTATGGCCCGCGCTTAAATAACAATTTCCATTCAAATCTTTTGTAAAATTGTATGAAATGACTATGACTTGGGACCTATGTAAATTTGATATTTATGAATGGAAATGCTTTATTATTAAACGACGCGATTTTTAAGCGATGTCTATGATGTGAGTAATGTGCTATCCCGTAACACCAACGAGTCTTCCGCTGTATTGAATTGTGTAAATTTGGGGGTGTTACAGTTTGGTACCAGAGCTCTAGTTATAGAGAACGAAAGATTTTTAAAACCAAGGTTTTGAATAAAACATTTCAAAATCTTTTAACTATAAACATTTTTCTAAAAATGTCTAAAAATCTTTTGACTATAACGGTGCCGAAGAATTCTCGAGTTACCGACAAGGCCAGACTGAGAAATGTTATTTTAATATATATATATAACTTGGATTATATATATATATATATATATATATATATATATATATATATATATATATATATATATATATATATATATATATATATATATGATGTAATTTGATTACATGATTGTTTGATGATTATTTCATACGTATACGAGATATTTATACGACGTAGATTGTCACAAGGAACCCTAACTCCCCAAGCAAATCAATCGAAGCTATTCCCGTAGGAATTCTTGCTATTCTAGATCTAAACCAAGTTTCGGATATTTATGATCCCAACAAAATAGTTGATATTCGTAGAAATGTTGATATTAGTTGATTATGATGTTGAAGAAGACTTGGCGAGGTTAAATCTGATATCGATGCCATGACGATCTTTCCTTATAGAGTAGGAGTTTGACAAAACCTTACCACCTAGAAAGGTGTCATCTGATTCGGTGTCACCCAATTCTTAAAAATTTGAAATCGAGAAGGTAAATGTTGCACTTGAGGCTGTCACTGGAACCATTACCCAAAAGCCTCATGCCACTAGTATCTTTCCGAGAAGTTTAAGTGAATGTGTGAGTCATTTCATACTAGTGAGTCGTTTGATAATTGTTGTTGTAAGAGATATAGGATTGGAAATTAAGTGTTGTTCATATCGAACTTTTATTGCCCTTTCAAGGTCTAAGAATAAGGTTAAAAGTATTGGTAAATAAGGTAGGATGTTGCATTGAGTATAAGTTAATTGAAACTTGAATGAAATAAAACTTAACCTGTATGGAATATAAGATTGTTAAGAGGAAGTCATTAAGTTCTATGATTGAATTGTAAGGTTTTAAATGATTATTGATTCGTGTTAAGGGTTGTTCCTAGACCATTGTCCAATGATGAGGATGCCCAGTGTCCAAAGAAATAAATTGAAGAAATCTTCTTCTAAATAGGGACCGATGGATCTTCCGAGACAGGTAGAACACCTAATGACTCTTGTAGATTAGTATTCATTGTGGTATCTTTTAAAAATCCCTAACTTAACTGAGACATCAGTTGGTAGGATGAGTTCTTGGAATTGTATGACATAGTGACACGTAATGTGTTACGGTACAATTTTGACTTGTTTGTGATTAATGAAAAGACTACCTCTGATTGCTAAATCCTATATGTTTCGGTGTTATCTATCTTTATTGCTTCATCCTCATGTTCGCATTAGTGATGCAACCATTGAACAAGTACTCATCTCGATTTGAGTTACTTTGTGAATTATTCTTTTTGAGTGCCATCGAGGTCATGAACCTCATGATTAATTGGCTAAGCTCATTTCCTATCATATTGTAGTTAGTTCTTGGTGAACAACTTTTCATCACTCTTTTGCAGATCACTCATTGTTTTTATAAGATAAAAAAGTATCCCTTGATAAAAATTGAATTTTCATCACTGTACGGACTATTTAAAGTGAGATTTATAAGTAATCGTTATCGAAATAAAGTTGTTTATGAAACATCTTGGAAAACTTAATTGTTTCCATGACAAAGAACAAATCTGTAAATTCATTTTGAATTAAGCATGAATATATATTTTAAACGTGATGACAAAGTTTTGACGAACTGAGTATTGCATCGTTAATCTTGAAATTGTATATAGTTGTGCGCCTACATACAATTTGGAAGTAACCATGCAAGGCTGATTAGTAGTCACCATGAAATTGTTAATAAACACTAAATTTTATTTGAAGATTGTGAAAGATTAAATTTTATGAGATCTGCAAAAAGTACAAAATAGGGACATATTGTTAGGGATACCTACATATGTGCCCGTACCATTTATTTTCTGAGCCGAATTTACACATCTGTGGAAATTGTCTTATTTGACAATTGACAACTCTTTCTTGTCCAATTCTTCCGTGGTGAGATTCTTAGGAAAAGTATTTGATTACCGAATGTTGATACCCGACTGGATGTATCGACGTTCCTATCATTTCTTTTGATTTGATTCCATTTGAATGACCTGGGTAACGATCCGAGGAGCTTTCAAATGCGTACTCAAATTATGAAAACATGGGATATACTCATATTCGTTAATGTTTTCGTATGTATCTGATTTGAAATTCTCTCGCGTAGATTATGCGTTCACCTTACTCTTTTAAGGTTAGTTATGTCTCCAGATATCCTTGAATTGTGAAGGATTATGAGTTATTATTAGTCTTTTGAGAATTTCACATCTTATCAACGGCAATGAAACTAGAAAGTTGATAATGCCAGTAGAATGGATTGATTAATTATGACATGACGACATTGTCTTAATTGATGGGAACTCGAGTAGAATTCCCCTAAAAGATAAGATGTTGATTATCAAAATTGATCTAAATAATTCTTGATGGATGACCATATCCTGCATTTAAACTTGAAATTATACCGTGAATGGTTGTGAACTAGTCATAGATCTTGTAATCTAGAAAGAACCTAATATGAATTTTTTAAAAGATGTTTCTGTTATCTGAAACTTTAGGAGGTATTTGCTGGTGAACTACCTAGACTTTCGCCATTAAAGCAAGTTGAATTTGGTATTGATTATATTCCCGACGCTACCCCCGTGGTGTGTGCACTGTACTTCATCACCATCTGAATCGAAAGTGTTACCGTACAACTGAGAGAGTTGTCGGAGAAAGCTTTTATTCTACCAAGCTCGTCATTATGAAGAGCTATGGTGTTATCATTTCTTATGTTTACTGATTACCGCGAACTAAGTAAATTGACGATCGAAATCGATATCCACTACCCAAGATGATAGAATTGTTCGATCATTTACAAGGTTCTAGCGTATATTCAAGAATTTGATCCACGACATGGTTATCATCAATTTCGCATCCGCGAAAAAGATTATCTATTCCAATCACTACATTCAAAACTCGTAATGAACATTATGAGTTTCATGTTATGTTGTTTGGATGGACTAATGCACATGTAGCATTCATAAATTTAGTAAATTACGTGTGTAGGCTGTAATTTGATAAATTCATGCTTGTGATCATTAAGAACCATCTGTTTGTTTATAAGAATAAGTATGAGTTAATAATTATTTATAGACTGCCCTAAATCGGCCGAACAACAAAAACCTGTACCTTGAATATATAACATGTGATTTAAGACTTAATACTTTACATTATTTGACCGTGTGATTAAAAGATAATGAAATCTATATTGACTCTTCAAAAATTTGAGCCATTTAAGACTTTGGGTTACCAAAAAGAAAGTGCAATTATGTTTTGACAAATGTTTTATCAAAAAGAACTTTTGAGGGGTTATTCCCTTATACCCAGAACATTTAACTAAACTCCTATTTAGGGGTAAATGTTTGCGTAGAACTCAAAGACAACCTAAGAGGGATTGAGGAAACCATTTAAACCATAACTTGAAACTTGAAACGATAATTTTTGCTTTACAACTAAGAAAATTGTGACCAAAGTATAAACAAAGATTTTTCGAACATTTACGAATCTTATTATATATTTTCGATAAATCAACAAAAATCTTGTAAATTAAATTCAAATTTATTTGAACATTTCTATATAATTGGTCGAACTAAGAAATTCAAAATTTTTACGTTTACATTTCATAAAAATTAAATATTTATTATTTAATTACTTGAAATATTTATTGACGCTTTAAACGTCAGATTGAGCAAAACTGATAAAAATAATAGTTGAGACGAGACTAAAACTTAGAAAATATGAAGCAAGAATTTTTAAATAAATACGTTCATGATAATTATTTCACCAGGGAAAGTGAATGTAGATACTGACACATTATATAGAAAAGATAAAGAACCAATTAGGATGTGTTCCTTAATAATGACTGTGCAAAATAAATTGCCGAGCAATTTAAAAATAGTTGATGCTTGTAAAAAGGATAATATAGATAATAAAAGGGGTTCGCGGCTAATGTGAACCATTAGAATTGAGAGCCGATGGCGTTAAATGTTTTAAAGGCCGCTTGTAGTTGCTGAAATATGGAGGATTTCGAGATTTAGTTATGTTGGAATCTCAAAGGTTAAGTATTCTATTCATGCCATTTTTGATTTAATGTATCTTTAGCTGAAGAAGTTGTACTGATGGCAAATTATGAAGGCAGACATCGCCTCGTACATTAGTAAACGTCTAACTATTGCAAATGTCATCATCTGAATTTGATTCGATTTGGGTCATCGTCGACAGACTGACCAAATCTGCTAATATCATTCCTGTTAATGATAGATTCTCGATGAAGGAATTGACTCTTTGTGTTTAAAAGAGTTGTGTGAACATAGTGTGCCGTATCAATCATCTCTATCAAGATCCTCGCTTCGCATCGAATTTCTAGATATTTGGTCAGAAGTCATTGGGAACGAACCTTGATGAGAGTACTGTTTACCACCCCAAATCGAAGGGAAGAGGTAAAGTAACGATACAAAACACTAGAAGTCTTGTTTTATGTTTGAATGATTGACCTTTGGTAATGAACCGTGTAATCATTTCCTTTGGAGAGATTGTCATTGATAATTATCGTATTAGGATCGAGATCGAATCTTGTTAGGATCTAAATATAAGAGCATCTGTAAGCAGGAGTTGGGATGAAGACATCCGACATACACCCAATGTGAGTTGGACATATCTTTTAGGTTTAAGGTTGCCTATGATGACAAACCTAACCTTACAAAATACCCGACCCGTGAAACCTGAAATGATTGTTGAAATTAGGATCTGATTATTGACGGCCAGTAGTGGGCAGGAGTTTATGTGAATATGAAATGTAGATCTTGAAGTGCAGGATGGGTAGCGAAGTTATGCCAAAAATTTTCACCTTGGAAAAATGAACTGATGATCGGAAAGATAATGGGAAATAAGTCCCCGTTGTATGGGACCATTGAGATAATATAAAGAGTAGATTTGAAGGGCATATAAGCTGGATCTACTCTATGACTTCAAGGGCTGCGTGAATTATGTTTCGTATATCTAACTTGATGAAATGTCTATCAGGTGAAAATCTGATTACTTCTTGATGACGTATAGATCGGCGAAAAGTTGCATTCATCAAAAACCCGTAAACATCATGGATAGAGAAAGTAAGTCAACATTAAGCCTGATCTTATTCCTGTAGTTATGTTTGATGAAACTCGCGTATTGTAATGCATTAAACTTGTGAGGAAAGACCGAATGTGAAGGAAATACCCACATGGCTTTAACACTATAAGAAGCAAGTAGTAAGATAAAATGATCTTTGAGGACAAAGATCCTGTTTAGGGGTAAATGCTGTGACAATCCGTCAATTTATAGTTGATATTTTATTCTCAAATATTATTTAAAAACATTATTTTAATGTTATATTATGAACTCACTCATTTATGGGAAGAAATTTGGATTTACGTCTTGAAGTGGCATCGACTACGTTTAAACCGGAGGATTCTACGTTACGTGCTTACGTTTACATACACCGTTTTTGGTGACAGTCCGACATTTCAGGAAATAAATTTATTCGTGAATATTATGTTGGAATTTAAATTTGTGTTGGTTCATAAACTCAAAAATTTACGAGAAGAGATTTGGACTTACGTTCATAAGTTAACGTCCTTTACGACTAAACCGGAAACCTTAGGATTACGTATTTATGTTTTTGAACTCCGTTTTTGATGAGACAATTTTTATTAGATTCGTTTTGTGCCGTTGATTCATAATTTATAAAAATGTTTTTCGTAAAACGAATTGAGGGCACGCAAATCGAGGAAACTAGAATCGAGGAGTATACGTAAATTAGTGGGATGAGAAAAGTTTACACTTGCCTCACCCCACTCATGGGATGGCTAAATAAGCTCCACCAACACCTATGAGGTGTCAACTTGTAGTTACAAGTTGCTACACTTGTCTTGTAAGCTTTGATAAACAAGCTACCAACACAAAACCACTTCACCTAAACCATCTAACTCATTTTTACATGCAACAACACATAAAACTCTCTCTCTCTACACCATTTTCGTCCATCATGCTCCCCAAACACCCCATTTGATCAAAATTTAACCATAATATCTTGTGTTATTCACACATATGATGGAAACCTTTTGAAGACTTATTGATTGGAGGTGATTTAAACAACTAGCAAGGAGTTTCTATGGAGATCAAGGACTGATTTTTGGAGAAGTCTACAAATATTTGGTGATCCTAGAAGTGGTGTTGATATTTCATAAGATTGGTTACCCAAAATCAAGCCTTGTTCATCATCAATCTCATCTTTTCATCACTTTGGTGGTATAGAGATTGTTCTTCCTATCCTTTTTGTTATTTTGAATATGTAATCTTGTATTTTCTTTATTTATGTATATGTATATGATGATGAATGATGATAAAAATATTGTGTGGGGATCATGTGTTGCTAAACATGGGTAAAAAGATAGAAAACCACATGTAAAATGGTTAAAATCTTGCTTAATATGATGGCTGTATAAAAACAGTAAGTAACCAAATGATAAACTGGTAAAATGGCAAAGTAGAATCAATATACAGTAAGTATTAGATGTCATACACATGTGAGAGTTGGCCGTGCAATAGAATCATCAAAATGAGTGAGATATGATCAAAACAAAATTAGTATACCAATCTGAATAGTCTGTTTTGTAGGGACTGTTAAGGATATTTAGACATGGATTGAGCAGTAGCTATAGCTAACTTATTTGTAGCACATAATATGAAGTTTATGTCATCCAAAAATGAGCTTCTATCTCCTTATAGAACTCAAGATATGATAAAAATGATGAAAGTGAAACTAAAAATTAGATTTTGTGAAATTAAAGTTTAATAGTATTATATAAGCACTCAAAGTAATATAGTATAAAATGTGAAATTAAAACTCACTAACTTATATATTTCATTTATATAAATATTTATAAGGATAAATAAATGGACATTTTATAAAAATGGTAGTTTGGCAAGTTTTATAAGTTATAAAAACTATAAACATGATTTTTACGTCTTTTCGGCTAATACCGTAAAATTAACGTTTTTCGTCAATTAAAACATAGACGATCGGACCCGTCTAATGTAAACTTTTTAAAATTCATATACTGATATATAAGTACTTAATACAAGTAAAAACCGATAAAACCCGAACTAAATAACTATGGACATTAACGGGCTAAGTTAGCATTATTGGACTAATAATCCAACTAAATGGGCTAAACACTTATAAATTTACTTGGGCTTAACCCACTTGGGCCCAACATGAAAAGTGTAATACTGATAATAGAAGTGTAAAATGGACTAATATAAAGTATTGGGCTTGTAATAGGCTTATTGGGCCTAAAACATGTAAATAAGTAAAACTAGTAAAACTAGTATAAAAATGTTACCAACACATAAACACTATAATGAATGAGTAAAAAATGTACAATCCCACTTGATCATCATCATATTTATAAAATCATCATATGTATACATAATTGTTATTTTTATAAAGTCATTGGACAAGAGTCTAAGACAAGTATTATTTGTCTAGGTTTCCGTGATTGAAGCACGTACCGTACATCCGAATTGCTGATAACCCGCTTTCCCACATCAACGTGAGTTCATAGCCTCGCACTGTTTTAAATGTTTTTATGAAATGTTTTATAAACCCGCGAGGTAGATAACATGTTAGTTTTGATAAAATAGGACACCATTTGTCCCGATTGTTTGTTTATTGATTTGGACCCGAATGATTGTATGACCCGATGTATGATTATATGACCTGATAGATGAAACGAAATTGATTATTAAAGTTAGGTTATGTCACTAAACGTCCCATTAGCATGAATTGTGAACTACCGGGATTTGGTAGACGCTTATGCATATAATAGTACTATTTGGGGACGATCACCCCAGTTCGCGCCTTGACGGTTGATCCCCGTCGTGCCACATTGATTGGTAAGCGAATTTATGTATGAGAAGATTTACATAGCGTAATTTTTGTGACGACACGCTAATTTATATGGGCAAATTGAGTTTCGGGTTACCTACCCGTTGTTTGTTGTAGTAAGGTAACAATGTCATGCGGCTTATAATAATCCAAATAACGAAATACTGCTATACGCACGGAATTACGATATATTGATTTACTAGCAATACGGGGTCTTATTATTGATATTATGTTCGTGTTTTGGTTTCACATAACCATATTCATATAACGGTATTTAACTTTATACAACGTATTGTATGATGTTTTTACGACTTCGGTTCGTATAATGATTTTGAAGGCAAAAGCCTATATTATGATTTTTTATAAGGATTTGTATAAAATGACTTTGGCTATTTTATGGCCTATTATAATGATTTATACAAAATGATTTTCGGTAATAATTATTTAACGATGATATATTAATGGTTTTATTAAACTCTATGAATTCACTCGGCGTTTTCGCTGACCTTTTCTTTTAACATGTTTTGTCTCAGGTACTTGAAGGTAATTCTCGGGAAGACAACAAGAATTCATGGCCCGCGCTTAAATAACAATTTCCATTCAAATCTTTTTTAAAATTGTATGAAATGACTATGACTTGGGACCTATATAAATTTGATATTTATGAATGGAAATGCTTTATTATTAAACGACGCGATTTTTAAGCGTTATCTATGATGTGAGTAATGTCCTATCCCGTAACACCAACGAGTCTTCCGCTGTATTAAATTGTGTAAATTTGGGGGTGTTACAATGCGGATGAATCTCAATTTTTGTGATGAGTGGTCATGTTCTCGATTAACTCTCTACACTCCTCGGGTCTTCTTTTCATAAATGTACCACTAGCGGCGGCATTAATCGTATCACGATCACGAAAAGTTAAACCGTTGTAGAAAGTATCAATTAGAGTGACGGGGAGCATATCATGTTTAGGACAACGATCGATCAAGACATTATAACGTTCCCAAGCATCAAAAGAGACTCATCGGGTTCTTGAGTGAAACCACTGATTTGATTCCTAAGACTAGTTACCATGGATGGTGGAAAATATATTGACAAAAAACTTTGAGTCATCTCGTCCCATCTATGAATTGAGTTTTTAGGAAGAGGATCAAACCATTTTTTGGCATGGTGGGAAAAAGTGTGTGGAAAAAGATGAAGGCGGAGAAAATCCATGGTAATTAATAAGTGTGTAAACACTTATCCTTTTGCCACTAAAATCAAGGAAAAACAAGACCTAATCATGTGTTTTATATCATAAATGTCAGAATTACGCGTGGTTTTGTGTTCTTGTGTTCAAATAGGTACAAATGATCAAAAGGAAAGAAAGCACGGGATTTCACGGTCAAATGTCAAAGAAAAATCCAAAAAATGACGAAGACAAAGTCAAAATATCAAAAGTGTGCCGAAGATCACGAAGACCGACAAAGTCAACTTAAAATTGAAGAAATAATCAAGGAAGTCGATTTCTAGATCGTTTTTAGCAGAATTAATCCTTCATGGATTTTAACGGGCTTGTGGGTCCCACTTGTGATTAATGGACCGAAAAGCCCATTATGGCCCAATATCAAGAACAAAGTAAAAAGATTTTAGTGTGGGACGGATCAAGGAGAAAAGGAATTAAAAGTTTGGGCCAAAAGCCCACTTGGCTAAGTAAAGGAAACGAATGGAGTGAACAGTGGGCCAAGCCCATTTCTAAAACAAAAGGGTAGAATGTTAAGTTTTGATAGTCAAAAATTTCTATGGTCAACTCCTATTATCACTTCACGTTTAATAAACATTCAATCCCCCATACGTGTCCCTACCACACGTTTTTCCCCAATCCTCACCTCACTTTTATTAAAATAGAACGCAAAGTTTATTTCCCACTCTTCACTTATTGTTGGTTAACACAAAACAAGATACAACCCCAGTCAAACTCCTACACCAAACGTCACATATTTATTATCCCACCCCCACACGTGTACTTCACTTCCCTAAAATCCAAAATAATAAACCGTATATTTTTTTACCCCACCCCCATTCATTCTTACGTTACAAACAATGTGAAAACACCACCCACTTCTTCTCTCCCATTTTTTAGCAGTCACCCCATATTTTGTTTTACCAAAAACCCTAAAAATCCTACACCAAAATTGTACTATTAAAATTGGGGCTTTTACCCTCAGTGATTAATTCACACAAATCCATTAGGATCCCCCCAAGAATCGGAGAGTGTGGTCCTCTACTCCAGTCCCACGTGGCTCTTTCCTTCATTTTTATTGGTGGAAACAACACAACAAACACATACTGGCAATCCGTGATTCATGAAAGAATCTCGTCCGTTTGATCAGAAGTAAAAGAGAGAGAAGAAAAGAAGAGCGGTCAAGATCTTATTTCGTGGGCACCAAGGAAAACCAAGAAGGTTTTGAGGGTTTTCTCCTATAAAAAACCCCATTTTTCACATGTAAAAGATAGCTTTTCTTTAATTTTTCAGTTTTTTAATTAATTTAGGAGTAGGTTAATTTAGTTTTAATTTTTGCAAATTAGATTTTAGTTAAATTGTAATTTTAAGATTTCAAGTATTTGTAATTTTTGAGTATTAATGAAGCGTTTATTTTAATTTATCTTCGTCTCATTTAAATTCTGTCAAGTCTCAATTAATCTTTAATATGTCCTTGATTTTATTAAACTGATCGCATTTATTTATTATCATAAAAAAAATATAAAAAAAGAAAGCGGAATCAAATCTTCCCCCACTGGGAAGATTAAAGAGGATACTGTTGATGGTTCGAAGAATTGTTCGAAGCTTAGTGTTGATGTTTTCGGTTTGATTCGAAGAAGGTGTTTGTTCGATCCGGTTCATAAGATGGCTCACCGCCAATCTTCGTCGCAACGGAATCATCAACAGGTTTTTCAAGTCTCTTTTTATTCTTCTTGTTTAAGTTTAGGTTAAATTTTATAATATCTGCTTAAGTTAAGTTTATGGTTAACTGTCAATTTTAGTCTACTTATTTGATAATACTTTTGGTTGGTTTTCTGCTTTTGTTTGGTTAATTTAGTTTATGATTGACTCTGCCTAGTTTTTATTTGTTTGATATTGTTTAGATAATTTCTGTTTAAATTTCGAATATGCTTGAGATCTGCTCATTAGCTTATGTGTTTATAGCTTATAGTTTGGTTTAGCTTTTGGTTTCAATTTATTAGACGGTTTATTTTGCCTGCGTTTTTGATATATCTGATATAGCTTATCTGAGTTTTGGTATATTATGTTTAAAGTTTTGATTTTGATTTGGATTTGCTTAGTTTGGTTCGGTTAACGTTACTGTTATGATTTGCTGCTTGATTGAGCTTATATTCTGTTTGATTAAGTTCTGTTTGGGTTTAGAGCTATGTAGATTTGCTTATCGATTGTTTATTTTTATTTGTGTTAGCTTATTATTAGCTTATTTGCCTATTTTGCTTATTTAGATAGTTTTAATTGCTTTTTGCTCGTCTTCTAGTTTATTTTTCTTATCCTTTAGCTTATATAGTATTTTTTTTAACTGCTTATTTGGCTAGTCTTCTTGTTTGCTTATTTTATATTGCTGTTTGGCTTATTTTTGTGTTTCTATATTTGCTTATACTGCTGTTTGATTTACAATCTTTCCAAAAATAAAATAAATAAAATAGCTAAAAATTTACTTTTGTGTCACTGTTGGGTATTGAACCGTGACCACTCGTTTAGAGACCAACACCCCAACCAACTAATCTAGCAAGTCTTTTATGTTCTATTTTGCTTTAGTTATTTAATATAGATTGGTTCAATTAGTGCAGTTTATTTTAATTAGTTTTAAATACAAGTTTTAGATTAATTATGTTTATATAAAGTTTATTTGTTTAATCAGTTAGTTTAAATTTTTAAATTCAGTTCTTATAAAAAAATAAAAAGATAAAAAAATATTTTGATTTTTAATTACTTTTAAATTTAGTTTAAATTTTATTAGTTTTAAAATTAGTTTTATTAAGTTTTCATTTAAAGTTTTTTTTAAAAGTCATTTAAAAGTTTTTCATTAGATTTAATTCAATTTTTATTTTTTTATAAAATAAGTTTTAATTGTGTTTAAGTTTTTAAAATAGTTTTATTAGTTTAAATTAGATTTTTAAAAATTAGCTTTTAAATTTACTTTTATTTACAAATAGATTAGATTAAAAAGATTTTCATTTAAAGTAATTAGTTTAAAATAGATGGAATAGCTTTTATTTTAAATAGTTTTAAATTAGTTTAAAAGTTACAAAAAATACTTTTCACCAAAAACAAAGTTAAGTCGAATCGTTAATTGGAAATCAATTCGAGTCGAGTCGAGGAAAAACGAACATAAATATAAAACCCTAGGAAAATCCTTTTATCAGTAACACCGGGCAATTTCATGCTTTGAGTGACGGTTATGAATTTATCGAGGTGTTTGTTGGCATCATCATCCGATAATCCGCGAAATGGGCAAGCATTTTGAACTTGTTGGATCATGTGGTGCTTCAACGAAAATTCAGGAGCCGTGATTTGTGTAACACCCCCACAATTGCTATGCGCAGCGGAACTACAACAATGGGTGCTACACAGTATTCATTGCACACAAGATATATCAAACGACGCTAAAAAGACGTCACTTAAAACTTGAATTTAAAATTGTTAGATGATACATGTCCACGGTTTTTCCAACCCCAATTTGGTACAACAGAGTTTAGCGTTTTCGGTCCCCATGAATCTCAACCCAAGAATTTCAGTTTTACAACAACATAACATTAAACTTAAAAATTGTTTAAGTAGAAAAGGAGGGAAAAACAAGTGGACTCCAAGCCATACACACAACGTCCATCCCATGCATGCTCTATCCTACACCTCAGCGGTTACCTGAAACACATGCCAAAATTTTGTTCAACGAAAACGTTGAGTGGAATTCATAGGTTTTTCAATCAATTTGAACGTATATAAAGTAAAAACCATTCGTGATCATTTATAGTCTTGTCGATCAAACAAACTATAATCAGGATACTGACAATTGTGTTTAAGCACATGACACTAATCCGTTAACTCAATCACCCGCGTAATAAATACCGGCGTGATTCAGATGAAACCAGTGCCCCTTCTAAAGGCATCAGTTGCAATTATACCTTATTTCTCATACAAAATAATCTACCGCAGAACTTACTAAAAGTACAGCTTCTCGGCTAGCATTGGGTCGTTAACCCCGTAGTACTACAAATTGCATAAGCGGCTATTTCCCCCTACTCGAGGGCAGGACAATAGTTAATAGTTCATGATTTTAGGGACTTTTGCAACTTTGGTACTCAACACAATTTCTAAGGCAACTTGCGGGTCTAACAATCATTCATGATATACGTTCCTTTTAAAAACTAGCATGCATTTCCCTCGCGGGTAAAACAATTTGAAATAAATATAAGCGAGGCTATAAATTCACACCTTATATCTTAAGTAGTCGGTAGTTCGAGGGATGATAACTGACGACGAAACGGATGCCCGGTTAAATCAACACCTATCACAAATAACGCGTAATGAGTAATCTCATTTTAAATACTTACGGTACTGTATAAAATACATATATACTAGTCACTTAGGACAAGTATAACTCACGCCAAAAACAAAATAACAAGTATCACTCATTTTATACCATTCGTTCTCATTACTTACGTTGTCCATTTTTACTCGTTCTCGCCGGTACTTGACTAAAGTACGGGCTGTTTTACCTTATTTAACCACACTTATAAAATTTGACAAAATTCTCAAAAATCCTATAAGACCTGTAGATGACCTGTTTTTAAGCCCAATAAAAGTTTTTACTTTTACGACCCGTTACGCAACTCTTTTCCAAAACTACATTTTACGGGCTGAAATTGCACTTCGACCAATTTTGACCTCTTTGACCTATATGAAAAGTACCTTTGACTTCTTTGACTCCTAAGTCAACTTATAGACTCATTTGTACAGGTTAGGGACCAAATTTTGACCCTTGACCATTTACCAATTCATACTTGTGACCCTCGGGATTTGACTAAAACTTTACATAAATCCGGATTATGAAAGTCCTCGTCTCCCGGTACTCGATCTTTAAAACCTCATAACTTTTAGCTCGTTTTGAGTCACGGGCTCTACCTTATACCAAATTAAAGACAAGAAGACCCTCTATAACTACATTTTGTTTTCAAGACCTGGAAGAAAAATCATTTTTATGAAATGGACCTAAAGTTTCTGCCTAAAAATGACCATACCAAAAACACACTTAGACTCGATTCCAAACCTTCTAACCATCTCTAGGCAACATCCTAAGCCTCCCTAAACATATCCAAACACCAATAATCAGTCCTACCCCTATTGATCAACCAATCTCAAAATCAAAAATCAAAGAAATCAAACATGCAATCACCTAAACCTATGTATAACATCACTAAACACATAACCAAACACTAGGATAAGCTCAAAATTTAACAACCACCATGGCTCCCCAAACACCCCTTGTGCCGTGGGGTTTGGGTGACCCAATCACCACAACCAAATTGATTTTGGTGGGTTTTCTTGGTGTTTATGCTTCCATTACTCATAAATTAAACATGCATTACAACATTTAGCCACAAAAACGAATTTGGATCATCATAAAAATTTTTGGAAAATTTATGTTAGTGCATGTGGGATTTGAGCACATAGAAATGTAGGGAATGACCAAATTAGATGTGGTCTAACCTTAATTTTTATGAAAATCAAGTGAAAAAAGTTTTTGATGGATTTTCTTGGTGGGTTGGGGTTAGCCGTCGGCTAGAGAGAGCAAAGAGAGGGAGTGTTTGATTTTGTTTTGTGAAAATTTTCTATGTGTTTGTGTTTGTGTCACTTTTGGCCTTTTTGGTGGATTGGGAGGGACCTATTTGCAATATTTGGTTTCTTTTGGCCTTAAGTTGAAAACGTCCTCAAAACTTTGCGGGTTCGACTCATTTGTCAATTTTGAAAATTTTACGGGAGTCGGAAATCATCCCGAACGCTCCAAAATATTTTTGGGATACTTTAAATGTACTCGAAAGGCTATAAAACTCACCCGACTCAACTTAACACGAACCGTAAATAAAATTCTCGAAAAATCACATTATCGATAAATCGTCAATAATTATATAAAATTGGGCATCCCTCGGGATCGTAATCGTCATCGTCCTTCTTAAAACGTCAAACGTAAAAATTATAACCTCGAACATCGGCTTTAACCAAAATACTTATAAATATAGAAATTAAAATTTATTAAAAATTTCAAAAATTAGCGTAATTTAGGGTAACGTTAATGACCTCGATTCTAGGGTGTCACATCCACCCCTCCTTAAAGAGAGCGACGTCCCGCCGCTCGCCTCTTCTTGTACTCACATTTCGTTCTACTGGAACAGATGAGGGTACCTTTCCTTGAAAAAGTCCTCACGTTCCCAGGTGTATTCCGGTCCACGCTTAGAATTCCATCGGACCTTCACAATAGGAATCCTACTACGCTTCAACCGCTTGACCTCCCGGTCCATAATTTCCACAGGTTCTTCCACAAAGTGCATTTTGTCGTCTAGTCGAATCTCGTCCAAAGGAATCACCAATTCCTTGTCCGCCAAACTCTTCTTCAGGTTCGATACGTGAAACGTGTCGTGAATAGCACTAAGCTCGGTCGGCAATTCTAACTTGTACGCTACTGGTCCAATTCGTTCAACGATCTTAAACGGTCCAATATACCTCGGACTCAACTTTCCTTTCTTCCCAAAACGAATTACACCCTTCCACGGCGATACCTTGAGCATAACCATATCTCCAACTTCAAACTCCAACGGTTTCATTCGGTTATCGGCATAACTCTTCTGTCGGCTTCTCGCAGCAAGTAGTCGGTTCTTGATTTGCACGATCTTCTCTGTCGTTTCTAAAACCATTTCGGGTCCAGTCAATTGACTTTCCCCTACTTCACTCCAACACACAGGCGATCTACACTTCCTTCCATACAATGCTTCGAACGGTGCTGCCTTGATACTCGCATGATAACTATTGTTATATGAAAATTCCACTAGAGGCAAGTGGCGTTCCCAACTTCCTCCAAAATCAATTACGCATGCTCGGAGCATGTCCTCCATCGTTTGAATAGTTCGTTCACTCTGGCCGTCAGTTTCCGGGTGATAAGCCGTGCTTAAACTCAATTCAGTGCCCATCGCACGTTGAAGCGATTTCCAAAATTCCGACGTAAACCTACTGTCGCGATCCGAAATGATCGATAACGGCACTCCATGTCTACAGACGATCTCCTTCACGTACACGCTGGCGAGTTTTTCCATGCTATCCGTCTTCTTCATAGGTAAGAAATGAGCAGATTTTGTCAACCTATCCACAATTACCCATATCATATCACATCCACTAGGAGTTCTAGGTAACCCCGTCACGAAATCCATTGCGATTTTCTCCCATTTCCATTCTGGGATCTCTGGTTGTACCAACAATCCAGATGGTTTCTTATGTTCTGCCTGAACCTTTGCGCAAGTCAAACACTTACTAACGTAACGAGCAATATCTGCCTTCATATTCGGCCACCAATAAACTTTCTTCAGGTCGTGGTACATTTTGTCCGATCCAGGATGTATCGAATACTTCGACTTATGCGACTCATTCATAACCAATTCTCGAACTCCAGGCTTTCCTTCCTCAGATGAACACAGTGGTAACCAAATCCGATTCTCAAAATATCTCAGTCCGTCAGACCTAATCACGAAAAGAGGTTTCAACATTCGTCCCAAGTTTTCGGCTTCAACATTCCCTTTCATTAATCCTCTCTCCTGAGCCTTCAGTATGGTTTCGGTTAAGTCAACGCTCTCACTCATCACTAAAGCTCTGACCCTCAAAGGTTTCTCCCGTTCCTTCCTACTCGGTGCATCTGCTACAACATTCGCCTTGCCAGGGTGGTAGCGAATTTCGCAGTCATAATCACTTAGTAGTTCAACCCATCGTCTTTGTCGCATATTCAACTCCTTTTGATCTAAAATGTGCTGCAAACTCTTGTGGTCAGTGAATACAACACACTTTGTCCCATACAGATAGTGTCTCCACAACTTTAAAGCAAAAACTACCGCTCCTAATTCCAAATCGTGCGTCGTGTAGTTCTCCTCATTCTTCCTTAGTTGCCTCGACGCGTAAGCTATCACCCTTTCACGTTGCATTAATACCGCTCCATAACCCTTACGAGACGCATCACAATACACTACGAAGTCTTCGGTTCCTTCAGGCAATGACAAAATCGGTGCGGAACATAACTTATCCTTGAGCGTTTCGAAAGCAAGTCCTTCCTCAATTCCCCATTCATACACCCTATTCTTTTCGGTAAGCCTCGTCAATGGTTTTGCAATCAACGAAAATCCTTCAATAAACCTTCGATAATACCCAGCTAAACCAAGAAATTGTCGAACTTCAGTCGGCGTCGTCGGTGCTGACCATTCCCTGATCGCTTCGATCTTAGCAGGATCTACACGAACTCCCTCACTATCGATCACATGTCCTAGAAACTGCACTGATTCCAACCAAAACTCACACTTAGAGAATTTTGCATACAACTTCTCCTTCCTTAACAACTCCAAAATCTTTCTTAGGTGCTTCTCGTGCTCCTCCTTACTCTTAGAGTAAATAAGTATATCGTCGATGAAAACAATAACAAACTTATCTAGATACGGCTTGCACACGCGATTCATAAGATCCATGAATACAGCAGGTGCGTTCGTCAACCCAAACGGCATCACTCGAAATTCAAAGTGTCCATACCGCGTACGAAAGGCAGTTACAGGAATATCCTCCTCTCTTACACGCAGTTGATGATACCCTGATCTTAAATCGATCTTTGAGTATACACTGGAACCTTGCAATTGATCGAATAAATCATCAATCCTCGGCAATGGGTACCGATTCTTAACCGTCAGCTTATTGAGTTCCCTATAGTCGATACACATCCGAAACGAACCATCTTTCTTCTTTACGAACAACACTGGCGCTCCCCAAGGTGATGAGCTCGGCCTAATAAATCCTTTGTCCATCAACTCCTTCAGTTGGTCTGCTAACTCCTTTAACTCAGATGTTGCTAAGCGATAAGGTGCACGTGCAACTGGCGCAGCTCCTGGCACTAAATCAATTCGAAACTCGACCTCACGGGTAGGCGGTAAACCTGGCAACTCGTCTGGAAAAACGTCCGGATACTCGCAAATAACTGGTACCTCTTCAATCCTCGCCCCTAAATCACCATCGCTCGAAACTTGTGCCAAAAACACATCGCATCCGCTCTCTACGTACTTCATCATTTTCAAACACGAAATCACCTTCAAACGAGAAGTGCATTCGTCTCCCTTTACCGTCAAAACCCTATTCCTCAACGGAATCTGAACCAATCTCTCGCCACAGACGATCATAGCACTGTGCGCCATTAGCCAATCCATTCCCACAATCACGTCAAACGATCCTAGCTCTATAGGCATCAAGTCGATTTTAAAAGCGTAATTTCCTAACTTCAAGGTACACCCTTTCAGTATAGAATTCGTACTAACAATTTTTCCATCGGCTAACTCAACATTATAACTAGTCGCTAATAACACCGGTTCTCTATCAATATGACGACTAAATCTAACGTCTACAAAACTCTTGTCGGAGCCAGAATCAAACAAAATACTAGCATAACAAGCGTCTAGCAAAAACGTACCGGTAACCACATTGGGACCCTGTGGTTTATCAGCCGTTCCCACTTGATACACAGCAGCCGCATTATTACCTCCCCGCCTGTTTCCTGCCTTCGGGCAATTCGCTTGCACACGACCCCTTTCTCCACAACCATAACATCCCCTCATCCTGATAGCATTAGCCCCAGTGGCTACTCCTCCCGTTCGACAACCAGATGTCCTATGACCTGCCTTTCCACACTTGCCGCATGCAGGCGGGCAATTTCCAACATGATACAAATTGCACTTACCACAATGGGGATTCACTTTCACACCTCTAGGGTTCGTCACTGCCCTCATCCCTTCATTCCTTCTCTGATTAAACTGCTGATTACGGTTCGGCCCATGGTTGTTTCGATTTCCACCTCGGTTCTGGCCTTGGGATTGATTGCTTTGTGCCGCTTCCCATTTCCTCTTGTTGCCCTCAGCAATGTAGTTCTGCTTGTCCTGAAGCTTGACGTCCATCAAAGCGTGAGCCATTTGAACCGCTTCATCAAACGTTCCAGGTTTTGACGAAGTTGTTTCACCTTTGATATTGCTAGATAAACCCTTAATATACTGCTTCATCTTCTTGGCATCATTGGCAAAAATATCTGGACACAAAAGGCTTAATTCATTGAATCTCCTGGTGTAAGCAGCTATATCGTTGTTCTTCAAGGTCAAGTGCCTCAATTCATCCTCCAATTGCCCCAATTCCTCCTCTGGGCAAAACTTCTTAGTCAACAAAGCTTTTGTCGCATTCCACGTCCTTGCATTCGCTACAGCCAATCCAACCGTAGCTACCTGGGTATTCCACCAACTTAACGCATCATCAAGAAACGTAGCAGCTGCAAACTTCACTTTATCCGCTTCTGCACAACCACTGATTTCGAACGTACTTTCAACCTTTTCCAACCATCGTCTAAGTTCTAAAGCTCCACCCGTTCCACGAAACTGCGTGGGACCGCACTTCATAAAGCTAGAATAGGTACACACTCTCGGGGCTTGCTGTCTCTCCGCGTTCCTTCCTTGGTCCTGATTTCTCCCGGCTCGGTCCGCTTCCAACGCATTTGCTATAGCTTCCTGAATCATGGTGTTAACACGATCGGCAGTCAACTTTGGAGGCATGGTGTTATCGAATATCTCTTTCTGCAAGACAAGAAAAATAGAAAAACAATGTAAGTATACATATCAAGTTTCCCAGACATAATATACATACAACGACACATCACTACGGAGTTACTAATATTCATCAATTCACACCACAAAAGATCAAATTTAAGACATATCACAGATCATGAAAGTTAACATAGATTGTATTGATAATTAACCAAAATCGTGACAAGTATTGCCACTACAATCGTTCACCATAAAACTTCAAGTACTTGAGTTTCTCGTCATAATACCATCATACAAAGGTCTAAAATAGTTCTATTACAATGATCAAAGAAAATACAAAACAAGTAACTAGGCATGTGGTGATCCACACGGCCTCTTGGATGGCGGCTCGTCGTCGTCTTCCTCGGTTTCCTCATCACTATCGTCCTCATCCACATCATCCACTTTTCTCTTTCCTTTCTCATTCGGCCCACATTCCGTTTCATTTTTCGTCCCTGATGTGGATCCACACTCAATCGCTACCTGACTTCCCACCGTAATACAAGCACCTCCAGTAGGCGGCTGAATCATGAAGTCGTTCGCCTCCATCTCCAAATCGTCCACGAATCTCCAATCCGGGGGCAATGACGCTCTAACCCGATGCTCCCAACTCCGCATCCTCGACAACCTCATTTGATCCTCCCTAACACGGTCAAGACTAGCACTTAAATTTGCAACCATTGATCTTACACTGTTGATGTCACTTTTGTTTACATTCCCATCATACTCAATTCTTGCCGTCCTTTCCAACAGTCTTTGGTGTTCCCTTTCAGTCTTATCAAACTTCTTAATTACCCTAGTCTCGACTACAAACCGCTCATACATCAACCTTTCCATCCTCCCCAACCGACCTGCGGGATCCCAGTAGTGTCTCGGTCTCGGAAAGTAGACCCTTGCAATATTCTCATGAATCGATGGCGACTTGGATGATTTGCTGGACTCTCCACTGCTCCCATTACTTACTCTAACCAATCCTGGCACTGTTCTCAAATAATCCTTACAATTGTCCATCGGGCGATTAAAGGGTTGCTGCTCATAACGACCGGTCGGTGGTACCTCATAACCCTTCGGCGAATTCGGAGATTGAAACAAATCGGGTTCGGTCTGGCCTACAGCATCCTCGGGAATGCCATCATCCATTAGCTCCTCGGGCTCTTCTTCGGAATCCTCACTCTCGTCACTACTCATGCTGAAATTATCCACCTCACTTTCGTCATTGTCGTTTTCCGGCCCTATTTCGTCTTCTGGAGCGATCCATCCATTATCATTGTCCGGCGGGTTCGGAGGAAACGGTCCCCCTTCGTGACCTATGACGTAATCGTTTCCATTATCATTAGGCGGTACCTCGGCCATTCCTGCAATAACAGCGAATTTCGGAGGGTACATAAGTAATTATACAATAGTTATAAATACATGCATGCAAATGCAATGCAAAGGTGGTACATATGCCCGAAATGTAATAATATGATGCTCATGCATGATTAATATAAAAATTACGATGTCGGATATTTCACGTAAAATTCAACGTCTACATATAGTAATTCCATACTTACGTAATAATTACCCACATATATACTTTACTCAAAAGTATACGTCAAATGCCATAAATACAACAATAAATCTTACCGGAGCCATGCAGGATAGTTGTGTGTGCTTGGACCATTTCTTACGACACCAAAAGTTATAGTTTAGGATTTTCAAAAACGACCTAGTTCTCTATAACTCGCGGCTCTGATTACCAATCGGTAACACCCCCACAATTGCTATGCGCAGCGGAACTACAACAATGGGTGCTACACAGTATTCATTGCACACAAGATATATCAAACGACGCTAAAAAGACGTCACTTAAAACTTGAATTTAAAATTGTTAGATGATACATGTCCACGGTTTTTCCAACCCCAATTTGGTACAACAGAGTTTAGCGTTTTCGGTCCCCATGAATCTCAACCCAAGAATTTCAGTTTTACAACAACATAACATTAAACTTAAAAATTGTTTAAGTAGAAAAGGAGGGAAAAACAAGTGGACTCCAAGCCATACACACAACGTCCATCCCATGCATGCTCCATCCTACACCTCAGCGGTTACCTAAAACACATGCCAAAATTTTGGTCAACGAAAACGTTGAGTGGAATTCATAGGTTTTTCAATCAATTTGAACGTATATAAAGTAAAAACCATTCGTGATCATTTATAGTCTTGTCGATCAAACAAACTATAATCAGGATACTGACAATTGTGTTTAAGCTCATGACACTAATCCGTTAACTCAATCACCCGCGTAATAAATACCGGCGTGATTCAGATGAAACCAGTGCCCCTTCTAAAGGCATCAGTTGCAATTATACCTTATTTCTCATACAAAATAATCTACCGCAGAACTTACTAAAAGTACAGCTTCTCGGCTAGCATTGGGTCGTTAACCCCGTAGTACTACAAATTGCATAAGCGGCTATTTCCCCCTACTCGAGGGCAGGACAATAGTTAATAGTTCATGATTTTAGGGACTTTTGCAACTTTGGTACTCAACACAATTTCTAAGGCAACTTGCGGGTCTAACAATCATTCATGATATACGTTCCTTTTAAAAACTAGCATGCATTTCCCTCGCGGGTAAAACAATTTGAAATAAATATAAGCGAGGCTATAAATTCACACCTTATATCTTAAGTAGTCGGTAGTTCGAGGGATGATCACTGACAACGAAACGGATGCCCGGTTAAATCAACACCTATCACAAATAACGCGTAATGAGTAATCTCATTTTAAATACTTACGGTACTGTATAAAATACATATATACTAGTCACTTAGGACAAGTATAACTCACGCCAAAAACAAAATAACAAGTATCACTCATTTTATACCATTCGTTCTCATTACTTACGTTGTCCATTTTTACTCGTTCTCGCCGGTACTTGACTAAAGTACGGGCTGTTTTACCTTATTTAACCACACTTATAAAATTTGACAAAATTCTCAAAAATCCTATAAGACCTGTAGATGACCTGTTTTTAAGCCCAATAAAAGTTTTTACTTTTACGACCCGTTACGCAACTCTTTTCCAAAACTACATTTTACGGGCTGAAATTGCACTTCGACCAATTTTGACCTCTTTGACCTATATGAAAAGTACCTTTGACTTCTTTGACTCCTAAGTCAACTTATAGACTCATTTGTACAGGTTAGGGACCAAATTTTGACCCTTGACCATTTACCAATTCATACTTGTGACCCTCGGGATTTGACTAAAACTTTACATAAATCCGGATTATGAAAGTCCTCGTCTCCCGGTACTCGATCTTTAAAACCTCATAACTTTTAGCTCGTTTTGAGTCACGGGCTCTACCTTATACCAAATTAAAGACAAGAAGACCCTCTATAACTACATTTTGTTTTCAAGACCTGGAAGAAAAATCATTTTTATGAAATGGACCTAAAGTTTCTGCCTAAAAATGACCATACCAAAAACACACTTAGACTCGATTCCAAACCTTCTAACCATCTCTAGGCAACATCCTAAGCCTCCCTAAACATATCCAAACACCAATAATCAGTCCTACCCCTATTGATCAACCAATCTCAAAATCAAAAATCAAAGAAATCAAACATGCAATCACCTAAACCTATGTATAACATCACTAAACACATAACCAAACACTAGGATAAGCTCAAAATTTAACAACCACCATGGCTCCCCAAACACCCCTTGTGCCGTGGGGTTTGGGTGACCCAATCACCACAACCAAATTGATTTTGGTGGGTTTTCTTGGTGTTTATGCTTCCATTACTCATAAATTAAACATGCATTAAAACATTTAGCCACAAAAACGAATTTGGATCATCATAAAAATTTTTGGAAAATTTATGTTAGTGCATGTGGGATTTGAGCACATAGAAATGTAGGGAATGACCAAATTAGATGTGGTCTAACCTTAATTTTTATGAAAATCAAGTGAAAAAAGTTTTTGATGGATTTTCTTGGTGGGTTGGGGTTAGCCGTCGGCTAGAGAGAGCAAAGAGAGGGAGTGTTTGATTTTGTTTTGTGAAAATTTTCTATGTGTTTGTGTTTGTGTCACTTTTGGCCTTTTTGGTGGATTGGGAGGGACCTATTTGCAATATTTGGTTTCTTTTGGCCTTAAGTTGAAAACGTCCTCAAAACTTTGCGGGTTCGACTCATTTGTCAATTTTGAAAATTTTACGGGAGTCGGAAATCATCCCGAACGCTCCAAAATATTTTTGGGATACTTTAAATGTACTCGAAAGGCTATAAAACTCACCCGACTCAACTTAACACGAACCGTAAATAAAATTCTCGAAAAATCACATTATCGATAAATCGTCAATAATTATATAAAATTGGGCATCCCTCGGGATCGTAATCGTCATCGTCCTTCTTAAAACGTCAAACGTAAAAATTATAACCTCGAACATCGGCTTTAACCAAAATACTTATAAATATAGAAATTAAAATTTATTAAAAATTTCAAAAATTAGCGTAATTTAGGGTAACGTTAATGACCTCGATTCTAGGGTGTCACAATTTGCATCGGCGCAATCGGTCCTCCACGTCCATTCATTGTCGGTTGGCATAACTCCTCCATCGTACGAAGGTCGGGTTGAGGGTGATGGTTGTTATTATTCACACCGGGGTGTGGTGGATTGTTATTATTATGCACACCGGCCATATCTAGGTCTCTACGAGTCTCGGGCTCAAGATTAGACGAAGATCGAGTATGCATACACTAAAAATGCAATACAATATTTTTGACTTTTTATCTTTTTTTTTTGAATTTTTTAAAATTTTATATTTTTGGGATTTTTTAAAATTTTATATGGTATGAAAATAACGTTCCCAAGAGAACGGATACCAAAATCCAATTTTTCTCACAAAAAAACGTTAATCTTTACGAAAAGAGCCGGCAGCGGCGCCATTTTAATATGACAATTTGGTATGTCTCTCGTTGAATTTTGTTGAGTGTTGTTGGTACTCGATTCAATTCGAATTGATCACGGTTTAGGGTGGACTTATCGTTTTTGGTAACTAAAAGAGGGAGCTTTTGTTTATCTATTTTAAACTAAAATGAGTTAAGACAAATGACAAATATAAAGAGATTAAACAAATTTAAGACTTAACAAAAAGTAAAGTTAAAAATAAAATAAGACCAGACAATATAAAATTAAACTTGACAAAAATGGCAGGAAAGAAATAAACTTTGAAAAATAACTAAGTAAAATAAACCAAGACTGCGGTCAGATCGCAACACGCGATCGCAACAAGAGATCGAAACACACGATCGCAGCAACCTATCACACCCTGGATCGCAACGAACGATCGCGACTCGAGATCGTAGTTGGATCGCAGTCTGTGATCGCAACAACCGATCGCAGCCCACGATCGCAACGACTAACAATCGCAACCGATGATCGCAATGAGTGATCGTAGTCGAGATCGCAGCTCGAGATCGCAACGAGTGATCACAATATTTGATCGCAAGTAGAAACCCTAAGGCTTATGCGATCACAATACTCGTTTGGAAGCTTAAAAACCCTTAGAACTTTACGATGGGATGTAAAAGGGAAATAAGCAAAAACCAAATAAGCACTTTTCTAATAAGCACTTACCAAAACTTAACCAAATCAAATTTTAAAAAGAACTAAATAAGCCACGAATGAAAAAATTTCAAAACACTAAATAAGCAAGATTTATAAAATCAACTTTAAAAAGTTTAAACTTTTAAAAACACTTAAATGCAAATAAGCTAAACATGAAATAAGCAAAATGCACAAAAAGGTGAGACCATCAATCGCATGAAAATGATAAGAATAACAAGATAAACTCTTTAATCAAATAAACATCAAGATGGAATGAACTACATACTTGAGCCGAATCAAACTCAAGATTAAAACAAGAAAGGTAGAATAAGATAGAATATGAAAAGCTTTGAATTAAAATTAAGATTCAATGCAAATTAAAAAGGAAGATTAAGGATCTTACATGATAAACTTGAAGAAAGAAGAACAATATTTTTAGACAATATGAAAAACTTGAAAAACAATAAAATGGAGAACTAAACTTAATTAGCTAACACCTCAAAAATGAGAATGAGGTCTTTTATTTATAGGTGAGGAGAGTTGGTAGGTGGTTGTGCTTCCTTCTTTCTTTCTTTTGTCTTCTCGACTTTTTAAATAACTCGTCTTTCTCGACTTTGTCACGGGATTAGTCGAATGATAAAACGAACTCGTCTTCTAATTTTCTTCTTTTAGTAGACTTGTTTCTTCGTTTTCATTAAACTTCCGTCTTCAGAATTTTTCTTCAATAAATCTCCAGAATAGGCCTTTGACTTCCGTTCTTCTTGCACTTTTGATCTTTTGACTTCGTCTTTTGTCTTTCTTTTTTCTTCGATAAAAGCCCGTGAAAGACCGTGTTTTCTTCCTTTTTCATATTTTTGTCCTAAAACACAATAAAAACACAAACCATGCATAATTCCGACTTTTAAAACATAAAATAAACGTTTTGGTCTTGTTATTATTATAAATAAGTGGTAAAAGGATAAGTGTTATCACACTTATAACTATCCTAAACTCTTTTGATTCACTATTTTATATTTTTCAATATTAAAATAGGAATCACTTTAGTTGTCTCTTCCTTAGCAAGATTTAAACAACGTGCACAATGTCCTAAGTGTAGGGGAGTTTACTTCCACATGCTTAAACATTGAGGACAATGTTTATATTAAGTGTAGGGGGACTTCTATCGAAGTTAAATGGGCTTTTCCATGAATATGTCCTCATTTTAACCGGAAATTAATTTTCCAACATTTTTCAATTTTTTTAATCTATTTTGGCCTATTATTATTTTCTTTTGTTCTTGTTATTTTCTTTAATAAAATAGTTTTAATGAGTTTAGATATCTTTGATATATTAGGCCCGTCATGAATCTTTTGACTCAACCCGAGTTTATTTATTTGAGTTTACTCTAGCCAGTATCCTTAACGTGTTTAAATCAAGTTTTGCTAGACTTTTATATAGAGAACTTTAAAACGCGAAAGTCTTAACTCATACGGGTTAAGAACAAGAACTTTTCGCAAGTTCCTATAATTGATCCTAGAAATTCGTTTATCAAGGGAACTTTAAAATGCAAATTCTAAACTTGAAAAAGTCTAAGAAGTTGCAAGATCCTATAGATGACTTGAAAACCCAAAACTTTGATTTAATAGGCTAAGTATCCACGAGTCTCATATCGATCCGAAAAAGGTCTCAAATTGTGAAACGAGTTATGCCAAGATATGAACTTTATGAGGTTCGAGAAACAGTTTTAAAAGATTTTGTCCTTTAGCTAAGTATTGATTAAATCGTCCTACTTTATTTTCGGCCTAAATAAACTATAAGTAAAAAATGCATCCTCATGATCATTCAAGATAAAAATAAAATATAAGAGATACACCTGGGAATAAGGGAGTCTAAGTGAATAATTGAGGCACATAAGTAAGTGTTAGCTTTACTAACTTATAATAACAATGATCTAGTTTTTAAGCTTGGTATGGGGAAAGTGAAACTCGAGGGTGATAAACATTCATGACACCAAATCCCTAATGCAAGTCTTAGATTTCTTTACTTGTTCGTCCTTTAAATATTTTGTAATTTTCTATCTTTTTAGTTTCCTTAGTGTCTAGCATTTAATAAAGGCCAAGGTGAGTTAATTATGATAGAAAATGTAAATCTTGCTTTGTAACTAATGCTTTGCATGAGGGATTAAAATGGTCAAGTGTAGGGGATTTAGTAAGTGTGAAAACACTTATCCTTTTATCACTTAATTATAATAAAAACAAGACCAAAACATGTATTTAATGTTGTAAAAGGCGGATTATGCGTGGTTTGTGTTTTTATTTTGGTTTAGGACCAAAGATGAAAAAGGAAGAAAACACGGGCTTTCACGGGCTTTTATCGAAGAAAAAGACAAAAGACGAAGTCAAAAGATCAAGAGTGCAAAAAGAACGGAAGTCAAAGGCCTATTCTGAAGATTTATCGAAGAAAAAGTCTAAAGACGGAAGTTTAACGGAGTCGAAGAACCAAATTTAATAAAAGAAGAAAATTAGAAGACGATTTCATTTTATATCGACAAATCCCGAGACAACGTCGAGAAAGATGAAGAAATTAAAAGACGAGAAGACAAAGTGAAAGAAGAAAGCAACAACAACCTTCCCCTCCTCCTATAAATACCCTCCTAATCCTTCATTAGGAGGGGTTAGTTAGATTAATTCGAATTTAGGTAGATTATAGTAGGAGTAGGAGTAGATTAATTACTATCTCCCTCTAGATTTATTTCATGTTCTTAAGCTTTCATCTTTAATCTTGTAATCTTTTGAATCTTTAATCTTCATCTTATTTCAAGCTTTTTATAATCATTCTCATTCTACCTTTCTTGTTTCTAAATCTTTTGTTTTGATTTGGTTAATCATGTAGTTTGATTAATCTTTATGCTTATTTGATTATAGATGTGCTTATTCCATTTTTCTTATTGTTTTTCTTTTGTTTGATGTTTTAGCTTATTATGCTTATTGCTTATTGTGTGTTTGTTTTATTTTTCAATTAAGTGGTTTTATAAATTTATCTTTTAAAAGTTGATTTTTCATTTTTGATTTTTAGTGTTTTTAAAGTTTTTGATTTGTGGCTTATTTAGTTTTTCTAAAAATTAATTTGGTTAAGTTTTTGGTTAAGTGCTTATTTGATTTTAGCTTATTTTTGTTTTTCCCGGATTAAGAACCCCTCTTTTTCTGACTTAGGTTCAGTTTTCATCATTCCGGATTAGTATTGTATCAATTATTCTGGATTACTTTCTATTTGTCCCATTCCGGATTGCTTGAGAGATATGGATTCCGGATAGGGTCAAGCATTGGCATTCCGAATTGCATTGGAATTTAGTGATTCCGGATTAGTAATGATCTAGGATTCCGGATTGTCTATAGTTACTCATTCCTGATTGCTTTCAAGATTTGTTATTCCGAATTAAACATAGAACCTATATTCCGGATTGCATCTAAACTTTGGATTCCGGATTGTGTTTAGTATCTTCATTCTGAATTGCTTCCTGTTTTTACATTCCGGATTAGATTGAGTGTAGGGATTCTGGATTGAGTTTAGATCACTCATTCCGGATTGTGTTAGGATTGGGGATTCTAGATTAGTCTTAAAACACGGATTCCGGATTACTAGTTTTCCTTTATTCCGACTTATGTTTTTATTTGATTTCCAAATTCTTTTCAAACTTTATTTTTCCCGCCATTTTTACTTACCTTTATTTTAAATTGTCTTGTTTAGTTTTATTTTCAAATCTACTTTTAATCAAGTTTTAAATTTACTTAATTTCTTTTAAACTTTGTCATTTATTTTACACTTTTTAAGTTTTTATTTTTAAATAGAAATGGATAACCACCTTTCTTTTATTCACCAAAAACAATTGAGTCACACTTTCAACCGTGATCAATTCGATTAGACCAATCTCAAAGAACTAAAATCTCAATATTAGTATTTTCTTGAGTCAATCTAAGTACGTTAAACAAATGCTTAAGAAATTTGGATTAGAGGTGTAAAACCCGCTTTAAATTGCCTAAGATCATTAAATGCATGAAAAGATGGTCAAATTAAAGCTTCACGAATAATTAATATACGACACGTATCACGAGCATTTAATATAAATATTACGTATATTAATTAATTACTACAAGTATTACGTATGCAATTATTAATTATTAACTCACAATAAGTATTTACGTATAATACGTATAAACGTAGCAAGAATAAAACACGACATTTAAACACGAACATACACGTGACTTATTTAAAAAAAAAACAAATATATATAAGGGGGTGTTTGCCGGCGGCTTTAAGAAGAAGGAGAGGGCTTTATGGCCCAGACCATTTACCAATGTAAACCAAATAACAAATTCATCTCCTGGGAAATCATAATTTCACTTTACAGAATAAAATAAAACCCTAAAACCTCTATCTTTTCTTCTCTTTGGCCGCGACATCTCAAGAACACAAGGGGAAGGATCTTTGCTTTTTTATCTTAAATAAATACGAGTTCATGTTTGTGATTCAATCATTAGACTATTCACGCATTCGGTATCTCGATTACCTTAATCGCTTTTTTTATTTTCTTATGTTCATGATCATTAAAAAACCAATTAGAAAATATGTAATTAAAAAGGATTAAACATAGGTAAATGGGTTTTTGTTTGGTTTGTTGTCGTTGGCATGCAAACCGAGATCTAATATGGTCTCGATGGTAGGTTTTGGTAAACAGCCGAACCCCATAAGGGGTCAGCATGTGGTGTTCCTTGTCAGTCGTAACCCCAATACCCCCAAACGAGGGTTGTTGGTTGAATAACAGTGGAAACCAAGAGCTTTATGCTCTGGGTGGGTAGTCTGTACGCAGCAGGGGAAACCCGACTTCAGCCGGTGGGAACATAGGTCACGGCAAGGGTAGTTTTGGCACAGGAGTGGCACCGACTACAGCCGGTGGCTGCTTTGGGTTCACGGGGGCAAGGCCACAGCTGAGGGGCTATGGTGTTTCTTGGTTGTTTTCGTTCGACCGAGACACGGGTGTCTCGGTAGGCTCATGGTTGGGGCTCGGGTAGAACCGAACACACCAAAGGTGTATTTGGCTAACACTTTTGGATAAATACTTTACGTTATTTTATTTATTTAGTTTTGTTAAATAACACATGGTTTAATTTAATTAATTAAATAGCAAGGCTTATGTTATAATTTATTTAAATAATTATCAGGATATAATACATGGCCATTTTATTTAAATAAACTATATGTTATAATAATGATTAGAAATAATTATTCATGGTATAAGTACATGTGCATTTAATTAATTAATTTAATAACTTAGCTTAATAAATTAATTACATTTTTTTAACCAATGTTTAATTAAATTAATAACATGCTTTAATTTAATTATACAATAATCATTTAAGGTAAAGTTTAATTAATATAATCATGTACTTTTATTAATTAATAATTACTTATAATATCATGTATTATATTATTAATTAATAATTATACGTTTAGACTAAGTATTTATTATTATTAAACGTTACTATATATTATTATATTTAATAATCATGACTTATAATATATCCTTATTAAACTAGAACTTATATCACATACTTATTTAATGAGCTTATTACTAATTATGGAAACATGCTAAATATGAAAACTTTCTATTTTTGAATACTTGCTATTTTTGAAAACTTTCTATTTTTGGAAACTTGCTATTTATGGAAATGTACTATTTTTAGAAAGTTACTTATTATGATACAATAAGTACATTAACACATAAAAACATGTAATACACTAATCAGAACACATGAAACATTAAGAAAACACATGATTAAACATGAAACAGTAAAACAAGTCAAGAACACTTAAAATAAGTTAAGAACAAGTAAAACAAGTCAGAACAAGTAAAAGTAAACTAATAACCATTAAGTATAAGTTAAATAAACAACTTATTCATGCCCCTTTTATTATGTAGCTATGGTGAAGTCAGAGTAATTCATCTGCATTCGTTTTCATCCTCATTACTGGACACAAGGTACGGATATTATGTCCTTCCGTAAGGACACTCTCTTTCTATATTTAGGATTCCCCGTTTGCAGCCATTTGGTTTCCCCAGTAGTTTACAGTAAACTTCTCAGTAGTTAATATGGTTAATATTTTAGATTGCCTGAGCTATAAACAAGCATGCAAGTTTCACCTAGTTATGGAGGTACCATAACCATAACACTTGAGGCACCGATGTTATGACTCTTCCACGTTGAGAGTGATTGGTCATGGAGTCCCTTTTAGTTATTGGCCATTTACATTATTATCATGTGGGGCGAATGGCTGCATCCTAGTACATGTTTTACAGATTACACGGTGATTGTGGTGTGTGCTCTACATCTATCACATTAGGCTGATCCCTCCACCCAGAAAATTATAATTAGAGGGAACCCTTCTAAATGCATGACGAGGTCACCCCTCTATGTATTCATGCACTTTGATACCTTCATGACCTATATGGGCTCTTGGGCATTTAAAATACAATTTTACAAATTAAACGTAAGTCTTTCTAGTATAAACATAAACATCATACTTTTCAGTATAATTCAGTTTCAAAACAACTTCCAAGTTTTCCAGGACTTGGACATTTTTCGCTGATTTTCATATCTTTTGCTTATGTTTCTTTATTCATTTTTATGTCATATATCCATTCACTGAGCGTATTTCTTAGCCGTATATTTTCCTTTCCATGACCCAAATGGCAGGTACCCAAGAACAGACTTGAACATGGATAAGATGTGCATAGGATGGGAGCTACCTTATATTTCTTTCCCTTTTGCACTTCATTTACTTTATGTTTGTTTGAGTTTATGTTTGGGAACCGATGTTTGATTCCGATTTTTCTTATTGTCATTTATGTTTTAGGACATTTACATTGTAGGCTTTGATGACACGTCATAATTATCATGTAACGGTCCACTTATCAAAGTGGGGTGTTACAATTATGGTAACAGAGCCCAAGGTTTCGACCTATTGGCTCTAAAACGTGACCTGTGGCTAGTGGGTAGTCACCGGGATCTTCCTAAACTGACAGTTGATTTTTCTATTTATTCATTTATTTCATGTATCATTGTTCTCTGTTAAGTTTTGACTAAGTAATGGTTGGTACAGGACTTGCCATATTTAGTCGCATGTGCTTTCTTTGAATTTTGTTTTATGGGCTGACCCATAGGTGTGCACCCTTGCTCATGTCAATCTCTGTTGGTTATGCTTTTATGTTCTTTATGACAACTATGTTTTCATCATCTCTTGTGGATTATGTTTTCATGCTGATTATGTTTTCATGCCTCCTTATGTTGATTAAGTCTCGTCATGTTGATTAGGCTTTTATGCTAGACATTGATGGATTTCATTTCATCTTGCTTTCGTGACAGTCATGGTTTGTTTTCATTAATCATGCTCTCATACTAATCATCGTTGAAATTTCGTTAATCATAATTTTGTGTTTTCTTTATGCAACCAGAATTATGTCTACGCCGGAATGGCTAGGCTATCATGTTGCTCGCTTTAGTTCGATTTTCTAACCACTAATCATTTATTTCCTTAAAAAGCATGTCACATGATTGACACCCATATCGATCATCTCATGTCCATTCCATATGTCCTCCATGTACCATATTCCATGTATACTCCATGTACCATATTCCATGTGTACTCCATGTACCGTATTCCACGTGTACTCCATGTACCGTATCCCATGTGTATTTTACTTACAATACTCCACAAGTACGCTAGGAGATTCTCAATCATCTCAGGCGTATTCCACCTGCTGATATTCTACAAGATGATGATGCCGCTCATAACTTGGAGATGTTACAAAATGCTGATGCTGCTCATAATTTGGAGGCCCTACAAGATGCTGATACTGCTCGCAACCTGGAGATCCTACAAGAAGAAGACAAAGGCGTCAGATCAAAGCGATCGAACGAGAAAGATGCTTTACCACCAGATGATTTCCATCATAATCCACGTCCTTACCTTTTAGTTAAATGACACACGTCATTCAGTTGTCTTTTCAGTCATATGAGTGGGAATCGGTACCATCCGGCCACTCAACTGAATAGTTACATGAGTCACAGTCATGAGAATGACCGTCATGGAACTGACAGACAAGACGATAGTAACCACTACTGTGACAGCAACAATAACAACATAAACTTTCGTAAAGGACGTAACTAGAAGTACTAAGGCCAGAAGTCCAACTGATCCGCCAATCCTTGCATTATGACCAAAATTTTCAACTTTATTCATTTTCACATCTAAGAACACATGTCAAGACATCCGTCAAGACATCCGTCAAGAAACACGTCCCACGTACATTTTCTGAGTACACATGTCAAGACATCCATCAAGACGCATGCCTCACATATGTTTTGAGGACACATGTCAAGACGTCATTCAATACACATGTCTCACGTATACTTTCTCAAGACACATGTCAAGATACCAGTCAAGACACATGTCACACATATATTTCTCAAAACATGAGTCAAAACACATGACTTACGTGTAACTTCTGAACTAGACCCTAGTAATTCAGGGTACCCTCCAAGGGGTATCCCCATCCTATTGTGCCATGTATTAATCAGGCCACTAAAATTTCAGTACCATCTGTGGCGTATTGTTCATGTTTGGACACGCAGTGTTTGTTCTGTGTGAGACGGGCGAAACACATTTAGTGACATCTGCTACGTCTACCTCATATAGTGATATGACACCTTCATTTCTCGATCACATATTATGTAACACACTCAAATTTCGTATCAGAACAGCGGAAGGGTCAATAGAGTGTTACGGGTTAGCACAATAACTCAAATCATAGACAACGCATAAAAAGGGTTGTACAAAGCCAAACATACATTCATTCGAATAAAAGTTTAAAGTTTACACAAGGTCCCTAGTTTTTACAGTCATGAAGTTACAAAACATATTTCGAATGAATACTATTAATAAGTGGGCCATCAGAATCGATCTCCGTCTAAGTTACCTTCAAGCACCTGAGATAAAACATGCAAAAAATAAATCAACGAATGTCGAGTAAATTCATAGAGTTTAGTAAAAATCGTTATATAAGAACAGTTATGAAAAGCAGAACACAAGCATAATATCAGTAATAAGACCCCATATTGCTAGTCAGACAATATATTATAATTCAAATCATATATCATACACTATTTCTGAGACCGCGGCCTCAGTATTACCATTATCGGTATTATTATCTGATTATTATAAGCCGCATGACATTGTTACCTTTCTATAATATACAACGGGTTGCGAACCCGAAAAATATTTTCCCATTTAAATCAGCATGCCGTCACAAAAATCACGCTATATAAACCATCTCTTACATAAATTCGCTTGCCAATGAATGTGACACGACGGGGATCAACCGTCAAGACGCGAACTGGGTTGATCATCCCCAAATAGTACTATCATATGCATAAGCGTCTACCAACTCCCGGTAGTTTACAATTCATGCTAATAGGACTTATAGTGACATAACCTAACTAATAATAATCCATTTCCTTCGTTCATTGGGTCATCTAGTCAATCGGGTCCATATCAATAAGCATACAATCGGGACCACTTGGGTTATATTTTTATTAAAACTAGCATGTTATCTCCCTCGCGGGTTTATAAAACCTTTCATAAAACATTTAAAAGAGTGCGAGGCTATGAACTCATGTTGGTTTGGAAAGGCAGGTTATCGGCAACTAAAGTGTATGGCGCGCGTCGCGATCACAGAATACCTAAACAAATAATACTCGATCTTAGACTATGTCGAATAATATTTATAAAAAGTTGTTATGTATATGTAATCCAGTCAAAAACGTGATGATCAAGTGGGATTTTATCACTTTACACAACATTATTAGTTTTTAAGCATCTAGTTAACTTAATTCAACTACACAAATTTTGTCCCATTTATATGTTATGGCCCAATCGGCCGAATAGGAGTCCAATATGTTCTATTAGTTCATTGATCCATTTAGGACTAGGCCTCTACTCATATGTTGGGCCCAAGTGGGTTGAGCTCATGAGCAAGTCCGATAGTGCTAAACCAAACTAGTTAGGCCTAGTGGTCCAAGGCTAAATTGGTCCATTACGGGTCCATAAGTTACATAGCTCGGGTTTGTCGGTTTTTGCTTGTTAAATGTGTTTCTATATAAGTAGGTGTTCTATAGAAATATTACATTAGATGGGTCCGACCATCTAAGTTTTATTTGGCGAAATCGTCATCCTTTCGGTTTTAGCCGAAAAGACGTAAAAGTCATATATATAGTTTGTAGTTAGAAAACTATTTCAGTTTTATTTTAATAAAATGTGATATTTATTTATTCTAGTATATAAACATATTTTTATAATAGTTATAATAAAATATTTACCTTTTTCATATTTACTTATATATAATTTTACCCTGTATTACCATTTTATGTACAAAGGTCTTATATGAAATCTGATCTAAAAACTCATGTTCACCATTTTTAGCAAATATTGAGTTCTATAATGACTTAGAACCCCAAATGTTTGCTGTAGAAACTACATAATATGCTCTACAATTTACTCTTCTATGGCTCCTTCTCAAACAAAACCTAAATATGACTTTTAATCCGTCCAAGACAGACCAGTCAGATTTGCACATCAAAAGTATTTTGGCCATATCTTGCTCATTTTTAACATTCCATTGTGTGGCCAATTAACCACTTGTTTAAAAATAATTTATCTATCATTTTATCAAATCATTTAATCAATTTAATCAACTAAAAATGTTGAAACTTACTGTTTTTCACAGCCTACTTATCTAGTTATGTTTTTATCATCTTTTACTTGTAGATTTAGCCTCATTAACTTATTCTAATGACACAAAATCCCCATACAACACTTTGATCACCATTCATAACTATCATACATATATATTTGAAAGTAAATAGACAATTACTTTTACAAAAATAAGAAGATGATAGAAAGAAACAAATTTTATACCAACAAAATGATGGAAAATGACACCCAAGTCTTGATCTTTAACCCAAAGTCTTTACCCTTTTAAATCAACTTTTTGTGATCTTCAAATGTATAAGCTTTTCTTTAGAAATCAGCCCCAAAACTCCATAGAAACCTTATTTCACAACTTGAAATCACCTCAAATCATCCTTCTTTTATGTAGGTCTCATTATATCTTGAATGTAACTTAGGTTTTAGGTTGAAATTTTATGAAAATGATGGTGTGGTGGTGATGGTGGACGGATACAAGAGGGAGTGGAGGAGAGTTTGATGTAAATTTTTGGTTAACACATGCAAGAATGAGTTGTGTGTGAGAAGTTTTGAGTTTATGTATCTTGATAAGTCATGAGACAAGTGTCTCATGGTTATGTTAGAAATTTGACACCAAAGAGGCAAGCCCTCTTGGTGAATCCGCCCCTATTAGGGGTGGGACAAGTGTTATACTTGTCTCATCCTTAATATTTTACGGGTACTCCTCGATTCTAGTTTCCTCGATTTACGTGCCCTCGGGTCGATTTACGAAAAACATTTTTATAGAATATGAAACTACGGCACAAAACGACTCTAATAAAATTTGTCTCATCAAAAACGGAGCACAAAAGTGTAAATACGTAAACCTAGGGTTTTCGGTTTAAACGTACAAGAGGTTAAATTATGCACATAAACCCTAATTTCTTCCCGTAATTATATGATTTCATGAACCAACACAAAATAAAATTTCAAAATAATACGAGGATAAATTTACTATCTGAAAATGTCAGACTGTCACAACATTTCCTCCTAAAAAGGGATCTACGCCCTCGTAAATCCATTTTATTTCGATGCCCATTTCTTATTAAAGTCGAAGAGGTGTGGGTATTTCTTCCACATTTCATCCTCTCGCTCCCAAGTAAATTCTGGCCCATGCTTTGAATTCCACCGAACCTTAACAATAGGTATTCGACTTTGCTTAAGTTGCTTTACTTCACGATCCATAACCTCTACGGGTTCTTCTATTAAATGCAAATTCTCATCAATTCTGACCTCATCCAACGAAATTATCTCATCACCCTTAGCTAAACACCTCTCCAGATTAGATACATGGAATGTATTGTGGTCACCATGAAGTTCTTAAGGTAACTCTAATTTATAAGCCACTGGACCAATTCTAGATAAAATCTTGAATGGTCCGATATAGCGGGGATTCAATTTTCCACGCTTTCCAAATCTTATGACGCCTTTCCACGAAGACACTTTCAACATTACATGGTCCCCCACTTTGAACTCCATCGGTTTCCACCACACATTCGCGTAACTTTTCTGTCTACTTCGAGCTGTCAACAACCGTTTCTTAATCTGAACTATCATTTTCGTAGTCTCCCGAATCAATTCCGGTCCGGTGAGCTGGGTATCTCCAACTTCACTCCAACATACAGGAGATCTACACTTTATATCATATAAAGCTTCGAACGGTGCAGCCTTAATACTAGCATGATAGCTGTTATTATATGAAAATTCTGCCAATGGCAAATGTTTATCCCAATCTTTACCAAAATCAATCACACATGCCCTTAACATATCCTCCAGTGTCTGTATCGTCCTTTCACTCTGCCCATCAGTTTGGGGGTGATAAGTAGTGCTCATATCAAGATTCGTTCCCAAAGATCTTTGGAGGGATCTCCAAAAATTTGATGTAAATCGAGGGTTTCGATCAGAAATAATCGATACATGCACTCCATGCTTACATACAACCTCCTTAAGGTAAAGACAAGTCAGCTTCTCCAGTGAGAACTACTCTTTAATAGGAATGAAATAAGCCGATTTGGTCAGTCTGTCGACAATGAACCAGATCGAGTTATTTCCAAAAGATGTTATAGGGAGCTTAGTGATGAAATCCATCGTGATTCGTTCCCACTTCCATTCTGGAATTTCGGGTTGTTGAAGTAGTCCTGATGGCTTTTGATGTTCAGCTTTGACTTTTGCACATGTCAAACATTGACGAACATACATTGCAATATCGGCTTTCATATTCGGCCACCAGTATAACTTCTTAAGGTCAAGATACATTTCGTCAGAACCAGGATGAATGGAATATTTAGATTTATGGGATTAGAACATAATTAAGTCTCTTAAACCTCCATACTTAGGTAAGCACATACGACCTCTTAAGCATTTCACTCCGTCTACTCTAACCTCTAAAGGATCTCCTCCACCTCGAAACCCTTCATTATCAAAAGTTTCTTTCTTGCAAGCTTCTATTTGTGCATTTCTGACTTGACCAGGAGAATTATTGTACACAGTCATGACTAGAGAACGCATCCTGATCGGTTCTCTATCCTTTCTACTTAATGCATCAGCAACAACATTGGCTTTTCCTGGGTGATACTTTATCTCACAATAATAATCACTTAACAATTCAATCCATCTACGTTGCCTCATGTTTAGTTCTTTTTTGTCGAGGATATACTGTACGCTTTTATGATTGGTGAATACCGTACATTTGGTGCCATACAAATAATGTCTCCACAACCTAAGAGCAAAGACTACAACTCCTAGCTCTAGATCATGAGTAGTATAATTTTCCTCACTTTTCCTTAACTGCCTTGAAGCATAAGCTATCACCTTCTCTCGCTGCATTAAGACAGCTCCAAACCTCTAAGATACGCATCACAAAATACCACAAAATCTTCGCTACCTTTGGGTAATGATAAAATAGGTGCACTACATAATTTTTGCTTTAATACCTGAAAAGCTTCATCTTTTTCACTTCCCCATACAAAAGGTTTATTCTTCTGAGTAAGCTTGGTCAGGGGTTTAGCTATTAAAGAAAATTTTTTAATGAATCGTCTATAATAGCCAACCAATCCTAAGAACTGTCGCACCTCCGTTGGCGTTGTCAGTGCATAGCAACTCTTAATGGCTTCAATCTTTACCGGATCAACATGAATTCCATCTTTGTCAATCACATGACCAAGAAATTGAACAGAGTCCAACCAAAAATCACATTTCGAAAACTCTACGTAAAACTTTTCTTCCTTCAACATATTCAAGATAGTCCTTAAGTGTTCCCCATGCTCTTCTTTATTCTTGGAATAGATTAGAATGTCGTCAATGAACACGATCACAAATTTATCCAAATAGGGTTTGCAAACTCGTTCATTAGATCCATGAATACCGCCGGTTCATTAGTTAACCCAAATGATATTACTTGAAATTCGTAGTGTCGATAACGAGTTCTATATGTAGTGATAGGAATTTCTTCTTCACAGACGCGAAGTTGATGATATCCAGATCGCAGATCAATCTTAGAATATACACTAAAGCCTTGTAGTTGATCAAATAGATTATCAATCCTTGGTAAAGGATATCGATTTTTAATCGTCAACTTGTTTAGCTCACGGTAATCGATGCACATATGGAAAGATCCATCTTTATTTTTAACGAACAAGACCGGAGCTCCCAAGGGTGACGAGCTTCGTCGAATAAAACCCTTATCAGACAACTCCTTGAGTTGTTCGAATAATTCTTTCATTTCAGATGGTTTTAGTCGGTAAGGCGCACGCGCCACCAGTGCAGCACCAGGAACAAGATCGATCCGAAACTCAACTTGCCTTATCGGCGGAAGTCCGGGTAAATCATTGGGAAATACCTCAGGAAAATCACAGATAATAGGAACGTCTTCTAGTCGTTTCTCCTTAGACTTATTCCCGATTACTTGAGCTAAGAATAGCTCGAAACCGTTCCTGATGTACTTTTGGACCTTAATAAATGAAACGACTTTCAGACGAGATTCACCTCGATTACCATCAATTACCAACATCTTATTCTTAAGGGTAATTTTAACTTTCGTTTCTTCACGTAAAATTGCAGCATTATTCTAGGATAACCAATCCATCCCAATGATAATGTCAAAGCTACCTAGTTCGATTAACATTAAATCAGTCGGGAAGGTATGGTTCAATAGATTTAGAGATCACCGTTGCAATAACTTATTAGTTCTTACCAATTTAACATCAGCCAATTCTACTTCGTAAATGGTATATATCTCAACAGGTTCAATGTCAATAAGGGCACTAAATTTGGTATATACAAAGCTCCTATCAACACCCGAATCAAATAGAGCAACAACATAATGATTGTTGAGTAAAAACGTACCAGTAACGACATTTAGATCCTTCTTAACATCAACCATCCCAAGTTGATAAGCACCACCCTGGTTGTTTCTTCCTTGACCATTCTTCTTCAACTTTGGGCAATCTGGCTTCTTATGGCCCTCTTCTCCACAATTGTAGCAAATGATTCCCTTCTACTTTTCCACTTTGTGACCTAGCTTTCCACAATTTCTGCATTTCCAACAATCAACAACATGCCTCTTATTACCATACTTTGGACACTTTTCATCATTACGGGTGCGTTGTTGGTCAGAGCATTTGCATTTCCCCTTCTTTGATTTTGACGACGACTGAAATTTTGCCTATTGTTACCTCGACCTCCACGATCGCCTTCACCCTTTCTCTTCTCACCAACATGCGCTTCATCCTCCTTATCCTGAATGATTTGTCTAATGAGCTGATAAGCCATTCGTACCGCTTCATCAATGGTCAATGGCTTTGACGATGTCACATCCCCTCGGATATTTTTGGTCAACCCTTTAATGTATTTCTCAATTCTTATTTCGTCAGGTTCAACCAACCGAGGACACAACAAAGCCAGCTCATGGAATCAATTAGTGTATCCATCAATGTCCACTCCTTTCATTTTCAAATGAGTCAATTCTTGTTCGAACCTTATAATCACACTACGAGGACAAAACTCTCGAGTCATCCACTTTTTAATTTCAGACCATGGAGTAGCATTAGCGGCATCAATGCTCATAAAAGCAATCCTCCCATTCCACCAAGTCAATGCACGACATCTAAGAGTAGCCATAGCAAAAGTCACCTTATCTTCCTCCTTACACTTACTGATGCAAAACACAGACTCCATCATTTCAATCCATTTACTTAATCCTACCGCACCTTCAGTTCCATTAAAAGGGAGTGGGTCACATTTCATGAATGTCACATAAGTACAACCACCGACTTCGGCTGCATTAAGTCCAGGTCCTCCAACATTTCTTCCACCGTTCATACCATTATCATTCACACCATTTCCATTCACACCATTAAGATTCACACCATTAACATTCACATTATTACCGCCAGCTCGACTACCACCAGCTCCACTACCACCAGCTCTACTACCGCCAGCTCCACTACCGCCAGCTCCACTACCGCCAGCTCCACTACCGCCAGCTCCACTACCGCTAGCTCCACTACTGCCAGCTCCACTACCGCCGGCTCCACTACCGCCAGCTCCAATTCTAGCATTTGCCATAAACTTAGCCATAGATGCGGCAACTTGTTCCGCAATGATCTTGCGCATTTCTACCTCAGTCATGGTTTTCTTGGGCGGCATGATTCTATTATCACAAAATTCAAAGTATGATAAGCATTCACTCAATGATGGATCTAAATAAAAGGATCAAATTGATAATCAAGGAAGAAAAATATAAATAAGGCACGACATGCAATTTAAGACAAAAGATACATATTTCATTAGATCATAAACGACTACATCATCTTAGTTCACTTTCCACGTCATAATCCTAGCACTATACAAGCCCAAAAGTTATGCTAGATCTACTAAGCGACATACCGGTTTAGTTAAGGTTTTACAAAAGATATTAAGGATACTACTAAGGATAAACTAGTCTATTTAGAACTGTTAGAGGGTCCATCATCCTTTTTCATTGGTATCTTTCTCGGACGACCACAAGACTCATCATAATCAGTTGGGCGCCTAGGAACCACTCCTGTCTCAACCATCTCAGCATAAAACCTACTGTTCCAACCAACAGACACATGTAACTCTCTTTCCACCTTCTCGTGCATTACACGAGCTACATTCAACTGAATCTCCATCGAGTTCACCTTTTTCTTCAGCTCCGCATATTCCCCACTCTCCAACACAGACAATCTCCTAAACACTTCATTCGAACTACGCTCCACATCACTCAAACCCAAATCAAGCAACTCTCACTCTTTCTCACCAATCTTTGTCTTCGACTCTAATAAAGCAACATGAGTCTGACAAACACCTAAACCAATCTCTGTCATACTACCTTAGACTCGGGAAGCATCTAAATCACGTCTCAAATCCCAAGGTGTAAGTCCATCAACATGTGTCACCTATCGAACCCTCGACGACTCTCCCATCACATGTACACTCTTCTAAAAGTCATCCATATCAATCGGTCTTTGGGTAGTAGTCCCATTAGTGCCATCAGGTGCATCATCATCCTCATCATTCTCTGACTCAGACTCGGACGATTCATCACTAGGTAAGTCAGAATTAGAAACAGACCACTCAACTAGAGGGGGTAAAAGCTCACCATCCTCTATATCATAAGGAAAAATATGCTCTGCCTCATCATCATCAATCCCATCACCTATATCTACCTCCTCCTCGACATCCTCATCGTCATCCTCATTACCTACAACATCTATATCAGCCTCTTCATCTTCCTCGACACCAACATTATCATCCTCTACTATATCAACATGTAGGACAATTTGATCTCCTAGTCCTATTTGGGGCTCAGGATCCTCGAATGGTTCCTCCTCTTCTTCCTCCATATCTTCTTCTACATTATAATCCACTAAGTCTAGGTAAGGGTTATCATCTAGGTTAGGTTCAGGAATAGCGGGATTCTCTACGGGAATGTTAGGGTCTTCCATGACAAATCTGCATTATATAATATACCTCGTATTAGCGTAAGATTAATTATTAAATACTTATGTACTGAAATCACGACATATATAAATTAGATTATATATCCAAAAATATATCTTCTCAATAAGGCTTGTTGGTAACATCGGAGATCTTCGGCACCGTTATAGTCAAAAGATTTTTAAACATTTTACTCAAAATATTTATTTTAAAAATATTTATAGTTAAAAGATTTTTGAAATGTTTTATTCAAAACCTTGGTTTTAAAAATCTTTCGTTCTCTATAACGAGAGCTCTGGTACCAAACTGTAACACTCTCAAATTTCGTATCGGAACAGCGGAAGAGTCAATAGAGTGTTACGGGTTAGCACAATAACTCAAATCACAGACAACACATAAAAAAGGTTGTACAAAGCCAAACATACATTCATTCGAATAAAAGTTTAGAGTTTACACAAGGTCCACAGTTTTTAAAGTCATAAAGTTACAAAACATATTTCGGATGAATATTATTAATAAGTGGGCCATCAGAGTCGATCTCCGTCCAAGTTACCTTCAAGCACCTGAGATAAAACATGCGAAAAATAAATCAGCGAATGCCGAGTGAATTCATAGAGTTTAGTAAAAAACTGTTATAAGAACAGATATGAAAAGCAGAACACAAGCATAATATCGGTAATAAGAGCCCATATTGCTAGTCAGGCAATATATTATAATTCAAATCATATATCATACACTATTCCTAAGACCGCAGCCTCAGTATTACCATTATCGGTATTATTATCGGATTATTATAAGCCGCATGACATTGTTACCTTTCTATAATATACAACGGTTCGCGAACCCGACAAATATTTGCCCATTTAAATCAGCGTGTCGTCACAAAAATCACGCTATATAAACCCTCTCATACATAAATTCGCTTCCCAATCAATGTGACACGACGGGGATCAACCGTCAAGACGCGAACTGGAGTGATCTTCCCCAAATAGTACTATTAGATGCATAAGCGTCTACAAACTCCTGGTAGTTCACAATTAATGCTAATGGGACTTATAGTGGCATAACCTAACTAATAATAATCCATTTCAATCGTTCACTGGGTCATCTAGTCAATCGGGTCCATATCAATAAGCATACAATCGGGACCACTTGTGTTCTATTTTTATTAAAACTAGCATGTTATCTCCTTCGCGGGTTTATAAAACATTTCATAAAACATTTAAAAGAGTGCGAGGCTATGAACTCACGTTAGTTTGGAAAGGCGGGTTATCGGCAACTAAAGTGTATGGCGCGCATCGCGATCACGGGATATCTAAACAAATAATACTCGATCTTCGACTATGTCGAATAATATTTATAAAAAGTTGTTATGTATATGCAATCAAGTCATAAACATGATGATCAAGTGGGATTTTGTGACAATCCGTCAATTTGAGGTCGTTATTTTATTCTCAAGTATTATTTTAAAATCATTATTTTATTGTTAATTTATGAACTCACTCACCATTGGGAAGAAATTGAGGTTTACGTCTTAAAGTAGCATCGACTACGTCTAAACCGGAGAACTCTACGTTACGTGCTTACATTTACATATACCGTTTTTGTGACAAGTCCGACATTTCAGGAAATAAATTTATTCTAGAATATTATTTTGGAATTTTAATTTGTGTTGGTTCATAAACTTACAAATTTACGAGAAGAAATTAGGACTTACGTGCTTAATTTAGCGTCTTTTACGATTACACCGGAAACCCTAGGTTTACGTATTTACGCTTTTGAATTCCGTTTGTGATGAGACAATTGTTATTACAATCTTTTTGTGCCGTAGATTCATAATTCATAAAAACATTTTTGGCAAAACAACCCGAGGGTACGTAAATCGAGGAAACTAGAATCGAGGAGTACCCGTAAATTAATGGGGATGAGACATGTTTACACTTGCCACCCCCATACATGTGGCGGCAAGACTAGTAGCCACACCACCCTTTGGTGGCAAGCTAACACAAGCTTAAAGGACACATGTACTTACACATTACCTAAACCACCAAAGCCTTAAAACACCTAACACCAAACCATTTCTCTCATTTGATACATGCAAACCACTCCAAAATCTCTCTCTCCCTTCTCTTGTTGCCGTCCATACTCCATCACTAAACACCACCATTTGATCAAATTTCTACCATAAATCTTGTGTTTAACGTGCATAAGATGAAGACCCTTTGAAGACTTGGTGATTTAAGGTGATCCTAACAACTAAAAAGAAGTTTTCCTTGGAGTCTAGGGCTGATTTTTCTCAAGGTTTTGCATATACTTGGTGATCTTGAAGGTGGTCTTGGTATATCATAAGATTGGTTATCAAAAACCAAGTCTTGTTCTCAACCTTTTCATCACTTTGGTGGTATAGAGATTGTTTCTTCCTATCATCTTGTTATTTTGTAAATGTAATCATGTATTTTATTGAATAATGTATATGTATATGATGATGAATGATGATCAAAGTATTATGTGGGGATTTTGTGTTAATATTTGGTTAAAAAGGCTAAAATCAACAAGTAAAGATGTTAAAAATCATGGTTAGATTCATAGGCTGTATAAAACAGTAAGTATCAACATGATAACTTGGTAAAATAGCTTGTAATATTGAATATACAGTTAGATATATGATTTTTACATATGTGGTGAGTTGGCCTGATAGTTGTATTTTTACTACCTTTTAGGAAAAGAGCGTAAAAGTGGCAAGTATTAACAAGTGATTTAGGAAAACCACAAGTAAATGACCCAAAGTGGGGATAGTTCTCAAGGAGGCTTGAGTATTGTGTTAAGAATTGATTAACTTTGTGATTATAATTTATGAGAAAAGAAAAAGAGAACGGATTAGAAAAGAATGACGGTTACGATAAAGAATTAAACTAAGACGAAGTCGTGCACGTAAAACCGTAAAAAGTGACAAAATTTAAAAATTAACCTAAAAATTCCTAGAAAATTGCAATAAATCCTAAAAAATGTAATTAGTGTTTACAAAAAATCAAAAATCACTCAAACCTTTTATTTAATTAAATATTAATTTTTTATTGCTAATTAAAGCCCAAAAAATCAATTTAATTAACAAAAAGCCCGAAATGAGATTTTTTAACTTGTAAACCTCTAAAATGACTTCACTAAATTAAAAACTATTTTTGAAAATTTTAAAATTAATTATAACTATTTAAAAATGATTAAAAACTAATAAAACTTAAAATAATTCTAAAATTAATCTAATGACAATAAAATTAATCTAAAAATTCAAAAGTTCCTAATTTAATGTATTTGATCTAGGAAAAATGAAAAACTTGCAAAAATCTAAATTTTAATTTTTAATAATAAAATATTAAATAAATATCCAAAATTTATAAAAAATTCTAAAAAGTTGCAAACTAGTTTTTTTTAACCTAATAAACACTGAAATGAACTTGACATTACCTAAATACCCCTATTGGGCCTTAAATGGGCTAAATGACAAAATAGATCCTTAATGGGCTGAAATTAGGCCCAATAAGAAAAAGTCAACCAAATAAGCCCAAAACTTCCTATCTGACTCAAAATTTGATTTTAAGCACAAAACTCAGAAGGACCAAAAGTTGAAAATATGCTTATCACAGCTTAATAAGTCAACAAATTATTCTTAATGGGCTTTTGAGCCCATTAAGCCATAAGTTAATGCAATAAGCTCTAATTTGACACACAAGCTTATTTTGAGTTACCAAAGAAATCTGTGAAAAGAAATTTTGAAAAAGCCCAAGAAATAAGCCTGAAATAAGCAAAAGCTCTCTTAACAAAACGACAAAATAGTCGTTTTTGAGTTCTAGGCTACCTCAAGTGCTGATTCAACTTGCAAAAGGTTTTAAATGACTTAATTAAGCAAAATAATCAAAAAGTTTTCCAATAAGCACACTGAATAAGCTAGAATAACCAAATAAGCACTTATGTAAAAGTCAAACTGTTTGGTTTTCTAGTCAAACTTAAAAGTCAAACCATAATAAGCTCCAGTTCAAATCAATGGGTCAAATCAGGAAGATCTATCACAAAAAATAAGTTGTTGCAAGTCTGGATAAGCCAAAATGGCTTATGAATAAGCTGTTTGATAAATTACACTAGCAATGGCTAGCAACAGGGGAAAGGAGTTCCCTCTGCTTGACTTTCTTGACTTTTTGTCTTATGTGAATTTTTGTTGGATTCACGTTAAGCAAAGGCACCCAAGTGATCAGTGAATCACAAGGAGTCAATAACAACAATAAAAACACAAATTCACCAAGCCAATTAGTACAGTTTAATCAAAAGATCCACAGACATGCACTAGATATGAACAATAAGCAGTTTTCAACCAATAAGCACTTTTAGCAAGAATAAGCCAGCCAAACTTCACCAAATGCATACAAAAGCTATAAATAATTCAAATGAACATAAATAAACAGGTTTCATGCAATGATTCAAAGTTTAGATCAAGATTCAAGCACTTAAATGTTACTGATGAACAAGAACAAGCAGTTTGCACACTTTGTTGATATACTTGACCACAAGACCAGATTCAAACCCTCAAACCTTCTTAACAGGTTATAATAACTATGATTAATCACTTGTTATCCCTAAGCATGCATAAAAACAAAGTGTTACCAAAGTCTTAGGTCAAAACAAGCAGATTTCCAATTTTTATAGCACAATCAAGATTTTGATGTTAAAAAGCCAAGAACTTGCAGCAATTAGCATACAACCAAGTATATATCAGATACCAAAACAAATAAACAACAACCCATAACTCAATAACAATTTGCAAGCTTAAATAGGTTAACCCAAACACCCCTTAACTTTTTCTTCAATCCAAGATTAACAAAGAAAGTGTGTGATTCAGTTTATCCCAAGCCCAATCTAACACAATAACATCATCATCATGCAGTATCAAGCAATTTTAAGCCACAAAATCAAAAAGAACAACAGCAGAACATAAATTAACAAAAATCAAGTATTTTATTAGATTTTTGAGAAAAGGACTCAAACCTCATGAATGTACATCCACACTCACGAATTTTTGAGCTTATGTGCCTAGCAAAAAAAGGCACAAGCTTCCACAACAAATCTGCTAAGATTCAACAAGGTTAGAGCACAAATATATAAAATAGAAAGATGAAAAATGCTTGATTAATGCAACCTTGTTCCCACTCCTTGATTATCCCCAAACCACAAGCTTACAACACCTTGATAATCTTCTTATCCGGGTGCTATAATCACTTGCAATCCAAAAATTCCAAGGGTTTGAACCTAGAACTTAGCAAAATATCAAGATTTGGAAAATTATGCAATTTCTTGCACAATGGTTAAAAACAGGTTTTGAAACTTCAAAATCACAAACATGAAACATAATCAAGCAAGTAATAAGTTGGCACTTGGAAAACGTCACACAATTTCAAACACTTTTCATTAATCTTGAACAAGGATTTACAGAAATGTTGACCAAAGGAAAACAAGAGCGAAAGCTAAATGTTGCAACTCCTATGCCTTATATAGGCTACATGAAAGAACTAGAAAGCATAAAAACGTAAACCCTAATGCTGGTGAAGTCCCAAAATTTCCCCTTGTGAGGTTTGAAAACTTGGAATCATGTGATGTTTCTTTGGCAGTTTGTGGACTTGTGAGCTGTTGGAATTTGATCAATGGCTCACAATGAGCTTAAGTTTGAAGCTAGAATATTGGGTGTTGGATGTTGGTCTATTTTGGCATCTTCTTCAAAAACGAGTGTGGAAGGTTCAACATGTGAGCTTGGAGATGATGAGGTGGCAAAGTTAAGGTGTGGGTTATGATTATGGCCACCTTAATCTTAAATCTTGATAGTTTGGGGGATTAATTTTGGCTTAATCAAAAATCCCTAATCTTTATTCTTGAGTGAATAGTGCATGTTTAGATCCAGGTTAATATTTAAAAATTTGTTAGGCGCTTGTTTAATAAACTAATCATGATTAGTTATTAAACGGTTTATGGTGGAGTGTGACTTGGCAAAATGGTGAGAGGTGATTGGATGAGAGGGTGAGTGGGGTGAGGTGGCAGTAGGAGATTGGTTAAGGTAAGTTTGTATGTCTGCCAAGTTTAGTCCCTTGGCATTCATTCTTCTTTCATTTTGGTTAAAACATGTAACAATGCCCCAAAAGGTTTCCAAAAGGTATTTCAAGGGTACTTCTTGTAATTTCATGATATTTGAAGGGGTGTTTTGGCATTTTCTTCATTCTTGATGGTCTTGACTTGTATGATTGACTTCTTGGAGGATTAATATTGACAAGTCTTCATTTTTGAGGGACCATTCTTGCCAATTCTTCAAAGTAGAGGACCCTTTTTGTAAATTTGACAAACTTTAAGGACCAAACTTGTAATTATGAATAAACAAGGGTTTAAAGTGTCAATTATTCAATATTGGAGGACCCTTCTTGTACAATCTTCATTTCTTCAAGGGTTATTCTTGGAAAATCACTGATAGGTGTGAAAACACCCATCCTTTTACCACTTATTTCTAGCTAAAACGAGACCAAAACACGTATTTAAATATCATTTGTTTGGAATTATGCGTGGTTTTTGTGTTTATTGTGTTTTTAGAGTCAACCGGATGAATATTGAAGAAAACATGGGATTACACGGGTTTTATCGAAGAAAAAGACTCAAGACGAAGTCTATTGTCCAAGAGATGCAAAAGTTTGAAGTCATTGTGCCTATTTGAAGATTTATCGAAGAAAATGGCCAAGGATGGAAGATTCATATATGTTGAAGAACTCGAGTCTATTAAACAAAAGATTATAAGACGAGTTGGAATTATTCACCGACACTTCTCAAAATCCAAAGTCGGAAACGTTTATTTAGAGAAACGTAAAGACTAAAGAAGAAATAAGAAGAGAAGCCCATGAACAAATCCCATTCACAAGCCCACAAGCAAACGCCTATAAATAGGACTTCTCCTCACATTTTTGGAGGCTAGTTAGTTTTTAGTCATTTTCTCTTATTCGTAGCTTGTAGGTTCTAGAGAGAGAAAGATTAACTTTCTCTCACTAGAAAACTTTCATCTTCCTTTCTTGTTTTTAATCAAAACATACTTTTTAAGCTTAATCTTGTTTTCATCTTCATCTTTTTCAAGTTTCTTGTTATTCGAAATCTTGTTTTCTTCATCTTTTCGTCTTTAATTTCTTCACACGGCATAAAAAGTTTATACCTTTTGTGTTTTGTGATTCGTGTGTTAAATATTGACAAGGGGTATCATTTGCTTATTAGGTGTCTAGATTATTTCATTTTTAATCTTCTCAAAAGTTTAATCTTTCAAAAGTTACTTTACAAAATTTGTGTATTTGGTGTTTTGGAAATTTTTCCATTTGTAGCTCATTTTGTTTCCCTTGATATTGATCTTGTTAGTTTGGATAAGTGCTTATTGTGGATGCTTATTGAAATTTCAGCTTATCCCATTTTCGGATTGATTTTGTATCCCATCGCAATATTAGGGTTTATACACATTCCGACGGATTTCCTGTTTTGATCGCAATAACCCTTAAGGGTTTTACTTTGCGATCGGTTGACATTTTCCCCTTATTTCGATCTGGATTGCGATCGCTTATTGCGATCGCATATTCCGACGGGATTTAAGGTTACCTTAAGTCGAAACGCTGCCAAAATTTTTTTTACTATATTCCGATAAAACAACATTGCGATAGAGGTGCTTGGATTTCATACATTCCGATCGGATACATTCCGATCTAGAACTTTCCGATAAGACAACATTGCGACAGAATGGACTTTGGTATTCCGATGACCATTAAGATGAATTATTCCGATGGATTGGTTTTAACAACATTCCGATGGTTTTAAATTTAGTACATTCCGATAGAATTCAGTTTTGCATTTCAATTATCTAAGTTTTATAGTTTACAAAGTTTTAAGTTTTAAGTTCAATCTTGCCTCGCTTAGTTTTCATATTAATTACTCTACGACTCTTTACCTTTTAGTAGAATAGAAAACCAAACCCCCTATTTGTCACCAAGAACAACTATTCCACCTTGAGCTGTGATCAGTTTGAGAAGATTCCGAGAGACTTAATCTGAACCCCAATGAAAACTCGAGTATCAAATGGCGCCGCTGCCGGCTCTTCTCGTTAAGATTAACAGTTTTTGTGAGAACTTGGATTTTGGGATCCGTTCATCGTGAACGTTACTTTTTCATAAAAACTTTCAAAAACCCAAAAAAAATATAAAATTTTCAAAAATCCTAAAAAGTGAAAAACATAAAAAAAAAAAAGACAAAAATATTTCTTGTTTGCTTTGTTAGTTCTTTTGCAGGTGCATGCGTACACGATCAACGTCTTATCAAGAGCCCGAGCCTCTCGAAGACTTAGACATGGCCGGTGTACACAACAACAACAATAACCCACCTCAAAACAACAACAATAACAATCCACCTCTCAACAACAATAATAACAACAATAATGAACCTCTACCGGACAATCACCCGATGATTGAACTGTTACAAGCACATGTGGAGGGCAAGAATGATCCAATTGTCATACCTGCGATTGCAGCCAACAACTTTGAGCTCAAATTCGGCTTTATTTAGATGGTCTCTGCTCAACCATTCTTGGGGCGTACCATTGATGAGCCATATGACCACATCAAGAGATTCCTACAACTCACGAATACGGTCAAATTCAATGGAGTTCCACAAGAGGTAATCCGTTTACAACTTTTTCCTTTCTCCTTAGAGGGACAAGCCCGACATTGGCTTGCAAAGGAACCGCCACAAAGTATTCTGACGTGGACGGATTTGGAGACCAAGTTTATAAACTACTTTTTCCCACCCTCTCGTACTACCGCTTTGCGGAATGAAATCATTAATTTTGAACAAAAGTACGATGAGTCTTTTAGTGAATCCTGGGACCGTTTTAAAGACCTTTTAAGAAAGTGCCCACAACATGGTTTTACCAAAGTGCACCAAATTAATACTTTTTATAATGGTTTAAGCATGAATGACCAAGATTCACTAAATAGTGCCTCGGGGGGTAATATTTTGGTTAAGAATTCTAATGCCGCTTGGGACATCATTGAAAATAAGTCTCGTGTGCAAACCAAGAGTGTTCGGACCAATGCCGCTAGTGCTAGTACTAGTGACAACGACAAGCGACTTGACAAAATTACTACGCTTCTTGAATCGCTTGTTACCCACACCGCTAACAACACCAACAACATCAACGCTAAAAACGCTCAAGACGCTCAAGTCAATGCTGTTAGCCAACTATGTGAAATATGCGGGGTCCTCACTCTTACACCACTTGTACCGCCACCCAAGACTACCCTTCTGAGAATGTTAATGCAGCATACGGTACCTATCCTCCGGCCGCTTATCAAGCTCGTCCTCAAGGAGACCGCAACTTGCTTAGCTACCGCTCAAACAACTTTCTCTCACCGCCCGGTTTTCCCCTACCCAATCCAAACCAACAACAAAACCTCAATCGTCCTCCTCAACAAAAACCTCGTGCACCATACCAACCACCTCACAAACAACCATATCCACCTCAAAGAAACAACCAAGTTTACCAACAATCTGCTTATCAAACACCCGCCTACAATGCTCCTCCCAACCAACCCACCGCATTACACGAAGATATTGGAACCTATATGAGGACCAATGATGTGATCGTGGACAATCTCCAGCGGGAAGTGCTCAACTTGAAAGCAGACATGGTGAAACAAGGGAACGATCTTCGAGCTGATATGAGAAACACTTTGGCAAATCAAACGAATGACTTAAGGAACATGATGGCTAGTTTCTTCCAAGGTAATCAATCCTCTTCTTCGAGTACTCTTCCGAGTAACACCATTGCGAATCCAAGAGGGGAGATGAAAGCAATCACCACTCGCAGTGGCAAAGGTACCAAGGAACCCAAGCTTCCTATACCTCCACCGGTGATTGTGACTAAGGAAAACGAGTCACCTGGTCCTCTTCCTCAATCTTCTACTTCACCAATTCCTCCACCTCTTACTTCTACCCCTCCTCCACACAAGGATGTGAGTGATCCTTCGATCCCAAAGACTTCCTCTTCTTCCGATATACCTTATCCATCAAGGTTGAGGAAAGAGAAGCTCAAAAGCAAGGATGATATTCAAGTTTCGAACTTTCTCAAAATGTTTAAACAATTGAATTTCAACATCTCCTTCGCTGAGGCTCTCGCTCACATGCCTAAGTACGCGAAAATGTTCAAAGATCTTCTTAGCGACAAGGAGAAGCTTCTTGATATTGCTAACACCCAACTTAATGAGAATTGCCCTATAGTGCTCTTAAGAAAATAGCCAACCAAGCTTGGTGATCCGGGTCGTTTCTTAATCCCTTGCAACTTCCCGGGAGTAGAGAATTGCATGGCCCTAGCCGATCTAGGTGCCAGTATTAATTTAATGCCTCTAACGTTTGGAAGCAATTATCTCTCCCTGAGCTAGTCCCCACCAAAATGACTTTGGAATTAGCTAACCGTACGGTTGCTTATCCAGTTGGGATAGCCGAAGACGTCTTTGTAGGAGTGGACAAATTCACTTTTCCTGCCGATTTCGTTGTCGTTGACTACGATATGGACCCTCGTGTGCCATTAATCGTGGGACGTCCATTCCTGAGGACCGGTCGTACTCTCATCGATGTTGAAGCAGGTGAGCTTATCATGAGAGTGGGTGACGATAAAATCGTTTTCAACATGGGAAAGCTTTCTAAACAGCCTTATTCATACGAGAGTGTTAATTGTATTGACGTTCTTGATGAGGCTTGTGAAGAACACTTAAAAGATGCTTGTAAAAGTATTCCTACCTCTCTTCCCAATGTTGAGACCGTTTCCTCTATTGATTCATCACTATCTCTATATAGAGAAAGTGATTTCCTTTGGAAAGATTTGGAAGCCACCATGGGAGATGTGAACTTAGAACATGACGATTCTCCCACCGATTGGGATGAAGACATTCGTCTCATTGAGAACCTTCTCAAAGAGGACCATATTTCTCTACCATCTCCCAAGGCTATTGCTATTGATGAACTGTGACAATCCGTCAATTTATGGTTGATATTTTATTCTCAAATATTATTTGAAAATATTATTTTAATGTTATATTATGAACTCACTTATTTTTAGGAAGAAATTTGGATTTACGTCTTGGAGTAGCATCGACTACGTCTAAACCGGAGGATTCAACGTTACGTGCTCACGTTTAAATACACCGTTTTTGGTGACAGTCCGACATTTCAGGAAATAAATTTATCCGTGAATATTATTTTGAGATTTTAAATTTGTGTTGGTTCATAAACTCACAAATTTACGAGAAGAGATTAGGACTTACGATTTTATTTTAACGTCCTTTACGACTAAACCGGAAACCTTAGGATTACGTATTTACGTTTTCGAACTCCGTTTTTGATGAAACAATTTTTATTAGATTCGTTTTGTGTCGTTGATTCATAATTTATAAAAAAGTTTTTCGTTAAACGACCCGAGGGCACGCAAATCGAGGAAAATAGAATCTAGGAGTACCCGTAATTAAATGGGGATGAGACAAGTGGGACACTTGCCCCACCCCCACAAACCCACGGCTACACTAGACACCACATCACAAGATGTGGCAAACATATAGCTTAAAACTTACACATGTAAGTTAAGCTTACAAAGTAAGCTTTCACTACACCAAAACTAGCACCTCAAACCACTCTTCTCATTTACAACATGCAAACCACACAACTCTCTTCCCTCTCTCTCTAGAAATTCGTCCACTCTCTCCCCCTAAACACCTATTTTGATCAAAATTAACCATGAAATCATATCTTATCTCTACATATGATGAAGCTCTTTTGAAATCCTATTGATTGGTGGTGATTATAACATCCAAGGAGGAGTTTCTATGGAGTCTTGGGGCTGATTTTCCACAAGGTTTTCATGAAGAATGGTGGTCTTGAAGATGGTCTTGGTTATTCAAAAGTTTCTCCATCAAAATCCATGTTTTGATCACAACCTACATCATCATGGTGGTATAAAGAATGTTCTCCCCATCCTCTTGTCATTTTGATTATGTAATCTTGTATTTCTTTTACTTATGTATATGTATATGATGATGAATGATGATTAAAAATGTTATTTGGGGATTTGGTGTTGATAGATTGGATAAACATGGGTAAAAAGATGGACAAACTACATGTAAAATGGGTAAATCTTGTTTAAATGGTAGGCTGTATAAAAATAGTAACTAACCACATGTTAGATTGATAAAATGATGAAGTAGAATCCATTTACAGTAAGTATAATATATCATACACATGTGAGAGTTGGCCATGCAATGGAATCATTAGGATGAGTGAGATATGATCAAAACAAGTTTAATGTACAAATCTGAGTTCACTGTTTTGGACGATTTTTAGCAAATACTTAGAGGCTGATTTAACAGTAGCTATAGAAGAGTTAAATGGAGCACATATCATGTAGTTTATGTCATAAAAATTTGAGCTTCTATCTCCATATAGAACTCTAGATATGGCAGTTTTGGTGAACATGAAAGTAAAAATCAGATTTTGAAGAATTAAAGTATAATAGTATTATATAAGCACTCAAATAAAAATAGTATAAAATGTGAATTAAAACCCACTAAATTATATAATACATTTATATAAATATGTATAAGGATAAATAAATGGACATTTTATAAAAATGGTAGTTTGATAAGTTTTATAAGTAATAAAACTATAAACATGATTTTTACGACTTTTTCGGCTATTACCGTAAAATTAACGTTTTTGCTAAATAAAACTTAGACGGTTGGACCCGTCTAATGTAAACTTTATAAAACTCATATACTGATATATAAACATATATAACAAGTAAAAACCGATAAAACCCGAACTATATAACATACGGACATTAACGGGCTAAGTTAACGTTATTGGACTAATAATACAACAAAATGGACTAAAACACTTATAAACTTACTTATTGGGCTTAACCCATTTGGGCCCAACATGTAAAGTATAATACTGATATTAAAAGCATAATTGGGCTAATGAAAAGTATTGGGCTTGTAATAGGCTTATTGGGCCTAAAACATGTAAATAAGTAAAACTAGTATAAAAATGTTACCAACAAATAAACACTATAATGAATGAGTAAATGAGAATGTATAAACCCACTTGATCATCATCATATATAGTTAATCATCATATGTATACATAGCCATTATTTTGATGAAGTCATTGGACAAAAGTCAAAGACGAGTATTATTTGTATAGGTTTCCGTGATTGAAGCACGTACCGTACATCCGAATTGCCGATAAACCGCCTTCCCACATCAAACGTGAGTTCATAGCCTCGCATTCTTTTAAATGTTTTTATGAAATGTTTTATAAACCCGCGAGGGAGATAACATGTTAGTTTTTATGAAATAGGACACTAGTTGTCCCGATTGTCTGTTTATTGATTTGGACCCGAATGATTGTATGACCTGATGAATGATTAAATGACCCGATAGATGAAATGAAATGGATTATTAAAGTTAGGTTATGTCACTAAAAGTCACATTAGCATGAATTGTGAACTACCGGGATTTGGTAGACGCTTATGCATACAATATTACTATTTGGGGACGATCACCCCAGTTCGCGCCTTGATGGTTGATCCCCGTCGTGCCACATTGATTGGTAAGCGAATTTATGTATGAGAAGATTTACATAGCGTGACCTTTGTGACGACACGCTAATTTAGATGGGCAAATGAGTTTCGGGCTAGCTACCCATTGTTTGGTTTAGTAAGGTAACAATGTCATGCGGCTTATAATAATCCAATTAACGAAATACTGCTATACGCACCGAATTACAATATATTGCCTGACTAGCAATACGGGGTCATATTATTGATATTATGTTTGTGTTTTGGTTTTCATGACTATATTCATATAACGGTTTTTATTTCATCTATACAACGTTATAAAACGTATTGTATGATGTTTTTACGACATTGGCTCGTATAATGATTTTTAAGGCAAATGCCTATATTATGATTTTCCATAAGGATTTGTATAAAAATGACTTTGGCTATTTTATGGCCTATTATAATGATTTGTACGAAATGATTTTTGGTAATAATTTTATACCAAAGTTATATTGATGGAATTTATTAAACTCTATGAATTCACTCGGCGTTATCACTGACCTTTTCTTTAACATGTTTTATCTCAGGTACTTGAAGGTAATTCTCGGGAAGACAACAAGAATTCATGGCCCGCACTTAAATATTAATTTCCATTCAAATGCTTTGTAAAACCTGTATAAAATACAATGACTTGGGACCTATGTAATTTTGATATTTATGAATGGAAATGCTTCTATTAATAAACGACGCGATTTTTAATCGTTGTCTATGATGTGAGTAATGTGTTATCCCGTAACACCAACTAGTCTTCCGCTGTATTGAGTTGTATAAATTTGGGGGTGTTACAGTTTGGTACCAGAGCTCTCGCTATAGAGAACGAAAGATTTTTAAAACCAAGGTTTTGAATAAAACATTTCAAAATCTTTTAACTATAAACATTTTTCTAAAATGTCTAAAAATCTTTTGACAATAACGGTGCCGAAGAATTCCCGAGTTACCGACAAGGCCAGACTGAGAAGTGTTATTTTAATATATATATAACTTGGATTATATATATATATGATGTAATTTTATTACATGATTGTTTGATGATTATTTTGATATTTATACGAGGTATTTATACGGCGTAGATTGTCACAAGGAACCTTAAATCCCCTAGTAAATTAATCGAAGCTATTCTCGTAGGAATTCTAGCTATCCTAGATCTAAACCAAGTTGTGGATGTTTATAATCCCAACAAAATGGTTGATATTCGTAGAAATGTTGATATTAGTTGATTGTGATATTAAAGAAGAATTGGCGAGATTAAATATGATATCGATGTCATGACAATCTTTCCTTATAGAGTGCAGTTTGACAAAACGTTACCACCTAGAAAGATGTCATCTGATTCGTTGTCAACCAATTCTTAAAATGAAATCGAAAGGGTGAATGTTGCACTTGAGGCTGTCATTGGAACCATTACCCAAAAGCCTCATGCCACTAGTACCTTTCCGAGAAGTCTAGTTGAATGTGTGACTCATTTTATACTAGTGACTCATTTGATAACTATTGTTGTAAGAGCTTTAGGATTGGAAATTAAGTGTTGATCATATCGAGCTTTTATTGCCCTTTTAAGGTTTAAAAATAAAGTTGAAAGTATTGGAGAATGAAGTAAAATTTAACTTTCATGGAATATGAAATTGTTAAGAGGAAGTCGTTAAGTTCTGTGATTGAATTATAAGGTTTTAATTGATTTTTGGTTCGTGTTAAGGGTTGTTCCTAGGCCATTGTCCACTAATGAGGATGCCCAGTGTCAAGGAAATAAAATGAAGAAATCTTCTTCTAAATAGGGACCGATGGATCTTCCGGGACAGGTGGAACCCCCATGACTCTTGTAGATTAGTATTCATTGTGGTATCTTTTAAAAATCCCTATCTTAACTGAGACATCAGTTGGTAGGATGAGTTCTGAGAATTGTATGACATAGTGACACGTAATGTGTTACGGTACAATTTGACTTGTTTGTGATTAATGAAAAAGACTACCTTTGATTGCTAAATCCTACATGTATCGATGATATCTATCTTTTCTTGCTTCTTCCTAATGCTCGCATTAGTGATACAACCATTGAACAAGTACTCATCTCGATTTGAGTTACGTTGTGGATTATTCTTTTTGAGTGCCATCGAGATCATGCACCTCATGATTATTTGGCTAAAGCTCATTTCCTATCATATTATAGTTAGTGCTTGGTAAACAACTTTCCATCACTCTTTTGCAGATTACTCATTGTTTTTATAAGATAAAACAGTATCATTTGAGAAAATTGAATTTTCATCACTATAAGGATTATTCAAAGTGAGATTTATAAGTGATTGTTATCGAAATGAAGTTGTTTATAAAACACCTTGGAAAACTTAATTCTTTTCATAACAAGGAAAATCTTTGTAAATTTATTTTGATTCTTATTTAAGAATTAAGCATGTAAATGTTTTTATTATAAACATGATGATAAAGTTTTGATGAACTGAGTATTGCATCGTTAATCTTGAAATTGTATATAGTTGCGCGCCTACATAAAATTTGGAAGTGACCATGCAAGGCTGATTAGTAGTCACCATAAAACTAATGAATAAACACTACATTTTCTTTGAAGATTGGGAAAGATTAAATTTTATGAGATCTGCAAGAAGTGAAAAATAGGGACATAATGTTAGGGACACCTACATATGTGCCTGTAGCATCCATTCTTCTGAGTCGAATTTAATCTTCTGTGGAAATTGTCTTATTTGACAATTGACAATTATTTCTTGTCCAATTCTCCCGTAGTGAGATTCTTAGGAAAAGTATCTGATTATCGAGTGTTGATACCTGACTGGATGTATCGACGTTCCTATCATTTCTTTTGATTTGGTTTCATTTGAATGACCTGGGTAACGATCCGAGGAGCTTTCGAATGCGTACTCAATTCATGAAAACACGGGATATATTCATATTCTTTAATGTTTTCGTCTTTATCTGAATTGAAATTCTCTCGCGTAAATTATGCGTTGACATTACTCTTTTGATGATAGTTGTGTCTCCATATATCCTTGAATTTGTGAAGGATCATGAGTTATTATTAGTCTTTTGAGAAGTTCACATCTTGTCAACGGCAATGAAACTGGAAAGTTGATAGTGCCAGTAGAATGGATTGATTGATTATGACATGACGACATTGTCTTAATTGATGGGAACTCGAGTAGAAATCCCCTAAAAGATAAGATGTTGATTATCAAAAGTGATCTAAATAATTCTTGATGGATGACCATATCCTGCATTTAGACTTAAAATTATACCGTGAATGGTTGTGAATTAGTCATAGATTTTGTAATCTAGAAATTACCTAATATGAATGTATTATAAGAGGTTTCCGTTATCTGAAACTTTAGGAGGTATTTGCTGGTAAATTACCTAGACTTTCGCCATTAAGGCAAGCTGAAATTGGTATTGATTATATTCCCAGTGCTGCACCTGTGGCTTGCGCACTGTACGTCAGCACCATCTGGATTAAAAGTATTACCGTACAATTGAGAGAGTTGTCGGAGAAAGATTTTATTCTACCAAGCTCGTCATCATGAAGAGCTATGGTGTTATTATTTCTTATATTTATAGATTACTGTGAACTAAGTAAATTGACAATCGAAAACGATATCCATGACTCGAAATGGAAGATTTGTTCGATCATTTACAAGGTTCTAGTGTATGTTTTAAAAATTTGATCCTCGGCATGGTTATCATCAACTTCGCATCTGCGAAAAAGATTATCTATTCCAATCTCTACATCCAGAACTTGTAATGAACATTATGAGTTTCATGTTATGTCGTTTGGATTGACCAATGCACATGTAACATCCATAAATTTGGTGAATCACGTGTGTAGGCTGTAATTTGATAAATTCATGCTTGTGATCATTAAGGACCATCTGTTTGTTTATAAGAATAAGAATGAGTTAATAATTATTTATAGATTGCCCTGAGTCGGCCGAGTAGTGAAAACTTGTACCTTGAATATTTAACATGTGATGAAAGACTTAATCCTTTACATTATTTGACCGTATGATTAATAGAAAATGGAAATATGTTTTGACAAATGTATTAACAAAGGATTTTTAAGGGATTATTCTCTTATACACAAATCATTTAATAGGGGTAAATGTTTGTGTATACCTCAAGACAACCTAAGAGGGATTGAGGAAACCATTAAACTTTGACTTAAAATTTGAAACGACACTTTTTGCTTTTCAACTAAGAAAATTTTGACCAAAATATAAACAAAGAATTTTTCGAACATTGACGAATCTTATTAATTATTTTAAATAAATCAACAAAAATCTTGTTAATTAAATTCAAATTTATTTTTGAACATTTTATATAATTGGTCGAATTAAGAAATTTAAATTTTTTACGTTTACGTTTCATAAAAATTTAATATTTATTATTTAATTACTTGTAATAATTATCGACGCTTTAAACGTCGGATTGAGCGAAACTAATAAAGATAATAGTTGAGACGAAACTAAGACTTAGAAAATATGAAGGAAGGTGAACGTAATTACTGACACATTATGTAGAAAAGGATAAAGAATCAATTAGGATGCGTTCCTTAATAATGAAGGTGCAAAAATAAATTGCCGAACAATATAAAAATAGCTTATACTTATAAAAAGGATAATATAGAAAAAAAGGGGGTTCGCGGCTAATGTGAACCATTAGAACTGAGAAGCCAATGGCGTAAATATTTTAAAAGGCCGTTTATGGTTGCCTAGATATGAAGGATTGTGAGATGTAATTATATTGGAAATCTTGTAAGTATAAGTATTCTATTTATGTCATTTCTGACTAAAAATATCTTTGTCTGAAGAAGTTGTACTAATGGCAAATTATGAAGGCAGACATCGCCTTATACATTAGTAAACGTCTAGCTATCGCAAAGGTCGTCATCTGAATTTGATTCGATTTGGGTCATCGTCGACAGACTAACCAAATCTACTAATATCATTCTCGTTAATGATAAACTCTTGATGAAGAAATTGACTCTTTTATATTTAAAGGAGTTATGTAAACATAGTGTACCTGTATCGATCATATCTATCAAGATCCTCGCTTCGCATCGAATTTCTAGAGATTTGCTCAGAAGTCATTGAGAACGAATCTTGATGAGAGTACTGTGTACCACCCCAATCGAAGGGACGAGGTAAAGTAACGATACAAAATACTAGAAGTCTTGTTTTATGTTTGAATGATTGACCTTTGGTAATGAACCATATAATCGGTTTCCTTTGTAGAGATTATCATTGATAATCATCGTATTAGGATCGAGATTGAATCTTGTTAGGATCTAAATATTAGAGCATCTGTAAGTAGGAGTTGGGAGGAAGACACCCGACATACACCCATTGTAAGTTGGACATGTCTTTTATGTTTAAGGTTTCTTATGATGGCGAACCTAACCTTACAAAATACCCGACCCGCGAGACCTGAAATGATTGTTGAAATTAGGATCTGATTATTGACTGCCGGTAGTGGGCAGGAGGTTATGTGAATTTGAAATGTAGATCTTGAAGTGCCAGATGGGTAGCGAAGTTATGCTAAAAATTTTAACCATGGAAAAATGAATTGATGATCTGAAAGATCATGGGATATAAGTCCCCGTTGTATGGGACCATTGAGATGATATAAAAGTTGGTTTGAAAGGCATATAAGCTGGATCTACCCTAGGACTTCAAGAGCTGCGTGAATTATGATTCGTATATCGAACTTGATGAAATGTCTATCAAGTGAAAATCTGATTGTTCCTTAGTAAAGTTTAGATCGGCGAAAAGTTGCATTCATCAAAAACCCGTGAACATCATGGATAGAGAAAGTAAGTCAACATTAAGCCTGATCTTGTTCCCGTAGTTATGTTTGATGAAAGTCGCGTATTGTAATAAATTTCACTTGTGAGAAAAGACCGAATGTGGAGGAAATACCCACATGGCTTTAACTCTATAAGAAGCGAGTAGTAAGGTAAGATGATCTTTGAGGACAAAGATCCTGTTTAGGGGTAAACGCTGTGACAATCCGTCAATTTATGGTTGATATTTTATTCTCAAATATTATTTGAAATATTATTTTAATGTTATATTATGAACTCACTTATTTTTGGGAAGAAATTTGGATTTACGTCTTGGAGTAGCATCGACTACGTCTAAACCGAAGGATTCAAGTTACGTGCTCACGTTTAAATACACCGTTTTTGGTGACAGCCCGACATTTCAGGAAATAAATTTATCCGTAAATATTATTTTGAGATTTTAAATTTGTGTTGGTTCATAAACTCACAAATTTACGAGAAGAGATTAGGACTTACGATTTTATTTTAACGTCCTTTACGACTAAACCGGAAACCTTAGGATTACGTATTTACGTTTTCGAACTCCGTTTTTGACGAGACAATTTTTATTGATTCATAATTTATAAAAACGTTTTTCGTAAAACGACCCGAGGGCACGCAAATCGAGGAAACTAGAATCGAGGAGTACCCGTAATTAAATGGGTATGAGACAAGTGGGACACTTGCCCCACCCCCACAAACCCACGGCTATACTAGACACCACATCACAAGATGTGGCAAACATATAGCTTAAAACTTACACATGTAAGTTAAGCTTACAAAGTAAGCTTTCACTACACTAAAACTAGCACCTCAAACCACTCTTCTCATTTACAACATGCAAACCACGCAACTCTCTTCCCTCTCTCTCTAGAAATTCATCCACTATCTCCCCCTAAACACCCATTTTGATCAAAATTAACCATGAAATCATATCTTATCTCTACATATGATGAAGCTCTTTTGAAATCCTATTGATTGGTGGTGATTATAACATCCAAGGAGGAGTTTCTATAGAGTCTTGGGGCTGATTTTCCACAAGGTGTTCATGAAGAATGGTGGTCTTGAAGATGGTCTTGAAGATGGTCTTGGTTATTCACAAGTTTCTCCATCAAAATCCATGTTTTGATCACAACCTACATCATCATGGTGGTATAAAGAATGTTCTCTCCATCCTCTTGTCATTTTGATTATGTAATCTTGTATTTCTTTTACTTATGTATATGTATATGATGATGAATGATGATTAAAAATGTTATGTGGGGATTTAGTGTTGATAGATAGGATAAACATGGGTAAAAAGATGGACAAACTACATGTAAAATGGGTAAATCTTGTTTAAATGGTAGGCTGTATAAAAACAGTAACTAACCACATGTTAGACTGATAAAATGATGAAGTAGAATCCATTTACAGTAAGTATAAGATATCATACACATGTGAGAGTTGGCCATGCAATGGAATCATTAGGATGAGTGAGATATGATCAAAACAAGTTTAAAGTACAAATCTGAGTTCACTGTTTTGGACGATTTTTAGAAAATACTTAGAGGCTGATTCAACAGTAGCTATAGAAGAGTTAAATGGAACACATATCATGTAGTTTATTTCATAAAAATTTGAGCTTCTATCTCCATATATAACTCTAGATATGGCAGTTTTGGTGAACATGAAAGTAAAAATCAGATTTTGAAGAATTAAAGTATAATAGTATTATATAAGCACTCAAATAAAAATAGTATAAAATGTGAATTAAAACCCACTAACTTATATAATACATTTATATAAATATGTATAAGGATAAATAAATAGACATTTTATAAAAATGGTAGTTTGATAAGTTTTATAAGTAATAAAACTATAAACATGATTTTTACGACTTTTTCGGCTATTACCGTAAAATTAACGTTTTTGCTAAATAAAACTTAGACGGTTGGACCCGTCTAATGTAAACTTTATAAAACTCATATACTGATATATAAACATATATAACAAGTAAAAACCGATAAAATCCGAACTATATAACATACGGACATTAACGAGCTAAGTTAACGTTATTGGACTAATAATACAACAAAATGGACTAAAACACTTATAAACTTACTTATTGGGCTTAAACCATTTGGGCCCAACATGTAAAGTATAATACTGATATTAAAAGCATAATTGGGCTAATGAAAATTATTGGGCTTGTAATAGGCTTATTAGGCCTAAAACATGTAAATAAGTAAAACTAGTATAAAAATGTTACCAACAAATAAACACTATAATGAATGAGTAAATGAGAATGTATAAACCCACTTGATCATCATCATATATAGTTAATAATCATATGTATACATAGCCATTATTTTGATGAAGTCATTGGACAAAAGTCTAAGACGAGTATTATTTGTATAGGTTTCCGTGATTGAAGCACGTACCGTACATCCGAATTGCCGATAAACCGCCTTCCCACATCAAACGTGAGTTCATAGCCTCGCATTCTTTTAAATGTTTTTATGAAATGTTTTATAAACCCGCGAGGTAGATAACATGTTAGTTTTTATGAAATAGGACACTAGTTGTCCCGATTGTCTGTTTATTAATTTGGACCCGAATGATTGTATGACCTGATGAATGATTAAATGACCCGATAGATGAAATGAAATGGATTATTAAAGTTAGGTTATGTCACTAAAAGTCCCATTAGCATGAATTGTGAAATACCGGGATTTGGTAGACGCTTATGCATATAATAGTACTATTTGGGGACGATCACCCTAGTTCGCGCCTTGACGGTTGATCCCCGACGTGCCACATTGATTGGTAAGCGAATTTATGTATGAGAAGATTTACATAGCGTGACCTTTGTGACGACACGCTAATTTAGATGGGCAAATGAGTTTCGGGCTAGCTACCCGTTGTTTGGTTTAGTAAGGTAACAATGTCATGCGGCTTATAATAATCCAATTAACGAAATACTGCTATACGCACCGAATTACAATATATTGCCTGACTAGCAATACGGGGTCATATTATTGATATTATGTTTGTGTTTTGGTTTTCATGACCATATTCATATAACGGTTTTTATTTCATCTATACAACGTTATAAAACGTATTGTATGATGTTTTTACGACATTGGCTCGTATAATGATTTTTAAGGCAAATGCCTATATTATGATTTTCGATAAGGATTTGTATAAAAATGACTTTGGCTATTTTATGGCCTATTACAATGATTTGTACGAAATTATTTTTGGTAATAATTTTATACCAAAGTTATATTGATGGAACTTATTAAACTCTATGAATTCACTCGGCGTTATCACTGTCCTTTTCTTTTAACATGTTTTATCTCATGTAATTGAAGGTAATTCTCGGGAAGACAACAAGAATTCATGGCCCGCACTTAAATATTAATTTCCATTCAAATGCTTTGTAAAACCTGTATAAAATACAATGACTTGGGACCTATGTAATTTTGATATTTATGAATGGAAATGCTTTTATTAATAAACAACGCGATTTTTAAGCGTTGTCTATGATGTGAGTAATGCGCTATCCCGTAACACCAACTAGTCTTCCGCTGTATTGAGTTGTATAAATTTGGGGGTGTTACATGAACCGAATTTGAATACGCCTCCCATCGAAAATCCTCCGGATTTAGAACTTAAGGAGTTGCCGCCCCATCTCGAGTACGTGTTCCTTGAAGAAAAGAATAAGTCGCCCGTCATCATTGCTAAGGACTTGAAAGAAGAAGAGAAATCTCGCCTCATCGCCGTGCTTAAAGATCATAAGAAGGAAATTGCTTGGAAAATTTCGGATATCCGCGGAATTGATCCGAACTTTTGTACTCACAAGATTCTCATGGAAGATGACTTTAAACCCGCAATCCAGAGCCAAAGAAGGGTTAATCCTCGCATTCATGACGTCATCAAACAAGAGGTTATCAAACTTCTTGATGCCGGCTTGATTTCCCTATTTCGGATTCGCCATGGGTAAGTCCCGTCCATTGTGTGCCCAAGAAGGGCGGAATAACCGTTGTTCCCAATGAACACAACGAGTTGATTCCCACTCGTCTCGTTACTGGGTTGAGAGTTTGTATCGACTATCGCAAACTCAATGATGCCACGAGAAAAGATCATTTTCCTCTTCCTTTCATGGATCAAATGCTCGAGCGTCTAGCTGGTAATGACTATTACTACTTTTTAGACGGTTTCTCTGGGTATTTTCAAATTCCCATCGATCCCAAAGACCAAGAGAAGACCACATTCACTTGTCCCTACGGAACATTTTCTTACAAACGCATGCCTTTTGGTTTATGCAATGCTCCTGGGACGTTCCAAAGGTGTATGATGGCTATCTTCCATGACATGGTTGAAGAAACTATGGAAGTATTCATGGATGATTTCTCGGTTTATGGCGATTCTTTCTCTCCTTGCCTTGCCAATTTAGAACGTATGCTTAAGCGGTGTGAAGACACTCGCCTTGTTCTTAATTGGGAAAAATGCCATTTCATGGTAAAAGAGGGCATCGTGCTAGGACACAAAATCTCCAAAGCCGGTCTTGAAGTGGACCGTGCTAAAGTCGATGTTATTGCTAAATTGCCTCCACCTTCAACCGTGAAGGGTGTGAGAAGTTTCCTTAGTCATGCGGGCTTCTACCGTCAATTCATCAAAGCTTTTTCTAAAATCGCTCGCCCGATGACCCACCTCTTGGAAAAAGATACTCCTTTTATCTTTTCCAAAGAGTGTATCAAAGCCTTCAACCTTCTTAAGGATAAGCTAACTAAGGCACCGGTCTTGGTTACCCCTAATTGGGAGCTTCCCTTTGAGTTGATGTGCGATGCTAGCGACTTTGCTATTGGAGAGGTTTTGGGCCAAAGAGTGAACAAACACTTCCAACCGATCCATTACGCTAGCAAGACAATGACTAGGGCTCAATTGCATTATTACGACAACCAAAAAAGAGCTTTTAGCTGTTGTCTATGCTTTTGAAAATTTCGCCCCTATCTTGTCCTTTCCACCACAATCGTGTATACGGACCATTCCGCGTTGAAGTACTTGTTGACTAAGCAAGATTCCAAACCAAGACTTCTTCGCTGGGTTTTGCTACTCCAAGAATTTAAAATCGAAATTCATGATAAGAAGGGAGCTGAAAACCTAGCCGCGGATCATCTCAGTATACTTGAGGATCCTTATCAAGGGGATCGTCCGAACAAAGAGATCAATGACTCTTTTCCCATGGAGACCTTAATGTCTATCAACTGGACTTCTGATGAAACCCCGTGGTTTGCGGACAATGCAAACTACTTGGCGGGTGGAATTCTCGTCGACGGGTTAACATACCAACAAAAGAAGAAGTTCTTCAAAGACATTAAGACTTACTTTTGGGATGACCCGTATCTATTCAAACAATGTGCCGATTTGATTATTCGCCGATGTGTTGATGGACCGGCAGCTTTAGAAATCCTTGACGCTTGCCACAAAGGACCCACCGGTGGTCACTTTGGTCCCAACTACACCGCCAAAAAAGTGTTTGACTCGGTATTTTATTGGCCCACCATCTATCGTGACGCTCAAGAGATGGTTAAACGTTGTGATGCTTGCCAAAAACAAGGCAAGATCACACATAAAGATGAGATGCCTCAAAATTTCATACAAGAATGTGAAATCTTTGATGTTTGGGGTATCGACTTTATGGGGCCATTCCCTTCATCTAAAGGGAACAAATACATCCTTGTAGCCGTTGACTACGTTTCTAAATGGGTTGAAGCCAAAGCTTTACCCACTAATGACGCAAGGGTGGTTTGTAACTTTTTGAAATCGCTGTTCGCTAGATTCGGTGTGCCTCGTGCCATTATTAGTGATCGCGGGACTCATTTTTGCAATGACCAATTCGCAAGAGTCATGGCTAAGTATGCTATAAATCATCGTCTTTCCACCACCTACAAACTAATGGCCAGGCTGAAATCTCTAACCGAGGATTAAAGCGAATTCTTGAAAGAGCCGTGGGAGAGCATCGTGCCTCATGGGCTGATAAACTTGATGATGCTCTGTGGGCTTTTCGTACCGCATACAAGACTCCAATTGGTTGTACGCCATATCGTCTCGTGTACGGGAAAGCATGTCACCTCCCCAATGAGTAGGAGCACAAGGCTTACGGGGCCTTGAATTGGGCTAATTTCTATATCAAAAAAGCCGGTGACCTACGCAAGATCCAACTCAATGAGCTGAATGAACTCTAGAATGAGGCTTATGAAAATTCTTTGATCTATAAGGAAAATACTAAGCTCATTCACGACTCTAAGATTAAAAACCGAGAGTTCCAAGTTGGAGACAAAGTTTTGCTCTTTAACTCTCAGTTGAAAATCTTTTCGGGCAAGCTGAAATCTCGTTGGTCCGGCCCATTCACCATTGCCCAAATTTTTCCATATGGTACTCTCGAGCTCGCTCAACCTAATGGACCTAATTTTAAGGTGAATGGCCAACGAGTGAAGTTGTACTTTGGTGAGGACATCTCTCAGGAGATGATTCCATCCCTCACCACGTTCCCCATGAACTAATTTTGGGTCGAGTCAAGCTCGTGACTCGGTTATCAAAACAAGCGCTCCTCGGGAGGCAGCCCGAGTATCTATCCTTTTCCGTTTTAACCTCCTAAGTGTAGGGGGACCTCTATAGGTGTTTGTGTTTGTGTGATGATGTGATTACAGGGATAAATGCACTTTTGGAACCTTTGAAGAACCGTGCTCCCGTGTTATCCGAAATCTGGTTCTATCTCTCAACTATCGTGATTCAATTTTCTTCATACTCACATTTGAAATTGATCACGTTAGTCGTCTCTTCCTTAACTTGATTTAACCAACGTGCACAATGTCATAAGTGTAGGGGAGACTTTTCCCACATGCTTAAACATTGAGGACAATGTTTATCTTAAGTGTAGGGGGGACTTCTATCGAAGTTTTAAGTGGACTTTTCCATGAAAATGCCTTCATTTAACCGGATAATCATCTTTTTTTTTCAACATTTTTCAAATTTTTTATTAGCTTTGGCCATGTAGTCGTAATTTTTAAATTTTTATCGTTGCTTTCATATGTATATATCCCGCAATAAAGTCAAAAATATTAATAAAGTGGTGTAGCTAGTTTTGAAATCTTTGACATATTAGGCATGTTGCGATTATTTTGACTCAACCCGAATAGACTTATTCAAGTTTATTCTAGCTAGTATCCTTAACCATGTATACCTTAATTGGTTTATTAGGCTAAGCATCCACGAGTCTCATTACTTGAGATTTTAAATTGTGGAGAATGAGAAATGATAGAGTCAATTATAAGTCGGTATTCTTGCACAAGCACACTTGGTGTAATTATCTGCATATTCTTCCATCACTTGCTAATAATTTATCTGCAATATGTAAGGTCGTACGATTTGAAAAGTTACTTAGCTTCTATCCCAAGATCGTTTAAAAGTTGCTCGGTAATGATAAGAGTTCATAGCCAAGGCATAACTTATGAAGCGGGGCGCGAAGATTGGCGAGTCCGAAAAGGCCCTAACAAGGCATGAGGATTCAATCTTATTGCTAAGATCCAAGGTGATGTGAAAAGCATTATTCCCAAAATCAATATGAAGGATCAAGACTCACGACGAAAAGCAATCAACTCCCATAAGGATCATGGAGAAGTCTCTCCGAAAAGACCCTAACAAGGTATGAGGATAAATAGATCCAAGTCCGAAAAGGAGGCGGATCGTTGTATCTCAAAATCCCAATTAGAGATTGAAGAAATAATCATGAAGTCGTGGTCAACAAAGTTGGAGTACCCCTCAAAAGTCTCCAAGTGAAGAATCTCAATTAATGAAGAGAAGACCATTATCTCAAGAACGTCTCTCGAAGATATGAAGTATGAAGTACATGCCAAATATCGGCCTGAGAAAGGTCTCAAATCGTGAACCGAGTTATGCCAAGATATGAACTTTTTGATATCGCGAGAAGCAGTTTTAAGAGATTTTGTCCTTTAGCTAACTATTGATCAAATCATCCTACTTTGCTTTCAGCCTAAATAAACTATCGAAATAAGTCCAAAAATGCATCTTCATGATTATTCAAAGACAATATTAAAATATAAGAGATACACCTAGGAATAAGGGAGTTTAAGCATATAATTAAGCCATGTGTGTAAGTGTTTGTTTTGCTAACTTATAATAACAATGATCTCGTTTTTAAGATTAGTTTGGGGAACGTGAAACTTGAGGGTGATAAATCTTCGCAGCACCAAAGCCCTAATGTAAGTCCTTGATCTCTTTGAAAGTTATTTCCATATAGCTATCTTCAAGTGAAAATGGTTTTCTATCCTTTTGTTTACTTTAAAGATTTTAATTCCTCTTAGTACTTTAATTTTTGTTTAGTGGTATTTTAATAAGGCCAAGGTTGATTGATTATGAGAAAAGTGTAAATTTGCTTTATCACTAAGCATTGCATGAGGGCATGGCAATGGTTAAATGTAGGGGATTTGATAGGTGTGAAAACACCCATCCTTTTACCACTTATTTCTGGCTAAAACGAGACCAAAACACGTATTTAAATATCATTTGTTTGGAATTATGCGTGGTTTTTGTGTTTATTGTGTTTTCAGAGTCAACCAGATGAATATTAAAGAAAAAATGGGATTGCACGGGTTTTATCGAAGAAAAAGACTCAAGACGAAGTCTATTGTCCAAGAGATGCAAAAGATTTGAAGTCATTGTGCCTATTTGAAGATTTATCGGAGAAAATGGCCAAAGATGGAAGATTCATATATGTCGAAGAACTCGAGTCTATTAAACAAAAGAATATAAGACGAGTTGTAATTATTCACCGACACTTCTCAAAATCCAAAGTCGGAAACGTTTATTTAGAGAAACGTAAATACTAAAGAAGAAAGAAGAAGAGAAGCCCATGAACAAAGCCCATTCACAAGCCCACAAGCAAACGCCTATAAATAGGACTTCTCCTCACAATTTTGGAGGCTAGTTAGTTTTTAGTCATTTTCTCTCATTCGTAGCTTGTAGGTTCTAGAGAGAGAAAGCTTAACTTTCTCTCACTAAACTTTCATCTTCCTTTCTTGTTTTTCATCAAAACTTACTTTTTAAGCTTAATCTTGTTTTCATCTTCATCTTTTTCAAGTTTCTTGTTATTCGTAATCTTGTTTTCTTCATCTTTTCGTCTTTAATTTCTTCACACGACATAAAAAGTTTATACCTTTTGTGTTTTGTGATTCGTGTGTTAAAGATTGACAAGGGGTATCATTTGCTTACTAGGTGTCTAGCTTATTTCATTTTTAATCTTCTCAAAAGTTACTTTACAAAATTTGTGTATTTGGTGTTTTGGAAATTTTTCCATTCGTAGCTCATTTTGTTTCCCTTGATATTGATCTTGTTAGTTTTGGATAAGTGCTTATTGTGGATGCTTATTGAAATTTCAGCTTATCACCATTTTCGGATTGATTTTGTATCCCATCGCAATATTAGGGATTATACACATTCCGACGGATTTTCTGTTTTGATCGCAATAACCCTTAAGGGTTTTACTTTGCGATCGGTTGACATTTTCCCCTTATTCCGATCTGGATTGCGATCGCTTATTGTGATCGCATATTCCGACGGGATTTAAGGTTACCTTAAGTCGAAACGCTGCCAAAATTTTGTTTACTATATTCCGATAAAACAACATTGCGATAGAGGTGTTTGGATTTCATACATTCCGATCGGATACATTCAGATCTAGAACTTTCCGATAAGACAACATTGCGACAGAATGGACTTTGGTATTCCGAAGACCATTAAGATGAATTATTCCGATGGCTTGGTTTTAACAACATTCCGATGGTTTTAAATTTAGTACATTCCGATAGAATTCAGTTTTGCATTTCAATTATCTAAGTTTTATAGTTTACAAAGTTTTATGTTTTAAGTTCAATCTTGCCTCGCTTAGTTTTCATATTAATTACTCTACGACTCTTTACCTTTTAGTAGAATAGAAAACCAAACCCCATATTTGTCACCAAGAACAACTATTCCACCTTGAGCTGTGATCAATTCGAGAAGATTCCGAGAGACTTAATCTGAACCCCAATGAAAACTCGAGTATTAATCACCATTTGGGCTTGGTTCATTGTGCGGCTTCGTTTTCCGTGTTCGTTTTTGCTTGTTTCTTGTGAAATTTTGTCATTTTCTCAATATTCGTACCTAAGATACACATGTAACAAACACAAACTTATATTTGGCATTTTTCATGATATTTAATGCATTTTAAGCCCGTTTTGGACGATGAGACTATGTATAAAAGCAGTCTCATCACTCCCCCATACTAAACCATTGCCGTACCCTCACGCAATGCTAGAATAAAGTATCGTAGAACCTCCAAAATTCATTTTTATGCACTTTTATTGAATGATAAACTAGCTACACTACTACTATTGCTACTACTTGCGTTTTAGACATAATGTATGATTTTCATTGTAAAATGGGACGTTTAGGTTCATAGAAAAAGAACACGTGAATGCTTTGTTAGAAATAATTTCGTCGTCCTCGATTTTCACCCTAATTCCATGCTAAGCATGCAACGAGATCATTGTCGTTATAAGTTAGTAATGCTAACACTACTCATATGCCCTAATCACGTACTTATCCTCCCATTTTCCTAAGTTGTATCTCTTATATTTTATTCTTGTCTTGAATGTTTACGAGGATACATTTTTTACTTATGCGATGATAGAGATTTAGGTCTAAAAATAGATTCATAACGATGTAACCAAGACCATCGAATTAATAACCCCCCAATAGACAACGATGTCAAAAAATTAAGTCAACAAGAAGGATCGATAAACACGGTTTTATAACGGTTTTGAACATGAAGACTTATTACCAAGACTTTTATACGCCCCCTAACGGATGGGCCTTAATATCATAGGTTTACCTACATCTTTTATTCAACTTCACCATGAAGATTTTATTATGACCTCGGTCTTGCCTTGCCTTTTATTTAACCTCGCTATGAGGTGTTTATTATGGCCAAAGACGTATATCCTCACGCTAAAAGCGAATTTTGGATCTTTAAAGCTTCAAAGATGAAAGCTTGATTCACTTTCAATTTCACATAGATTTTTCGGCCTTGTGAGCTTCAAATTGATTGCTTGATTTAGGTGAGCACTTGAAATCTTATTATTAGGTGAAGCTTTCGATTATTCGGGTTGCCAATACTTCAAAACCGTGACGCTAGAGATACCTTAATGTCTTCCCAATTTAATTACATGGAAGCTACTAGAAAAGAATAGAAACCAACAATCAAGACTAAGCCGCTAAGCCAATACTTATTAAGCAAAATATATTTACAAGCGAAGGGAGAATAAGCAAAGAACGAGAACACATGAGTTTTTGAAAGAATACAAGTACTCTACGTTTAGCATAGTAACTTATAATTAACTCTATCATTTCTCGTCCTCATTGAAGAGACTTAGCGTAATATAAAGCTAAGGAATCGAAGCTAAGTGCTTAACACGCACGGTCGAGTCAAAAATTACTCTTATTCTCGCCATCGGAAAATCTACATTCGTGTCTTGAAACACTTATAAAAGCATGAATTTTTTTAAAAAAATTTGGCCATTTTTAGCCTTATTTTGCAACAAAACGATAAATAAAAAGATAAACTTTGGAAAGCATGAAGGTTTGGCAAGGAAAGTATCTATTCACCCCCCCATACTAAAGTTAAACATTGTCCTCAATGTTTTGAGTCTAGGGTTGAAAACCCCTATACTAAAGACGTAGTCGAATGCTTAATCTAGCATGGAAAGGGTGTAACCATTAAATTTAAATCCGTTTATGAAGTGTGCTATAAACCTAAGGTTATAACATCAAAGAATATATCATGGATATTGAGAAATTATTCTAAGCAAACGATCGAGTGCTCCCATAAAACGAACACGAGAGGCTCCAATCGTGAAGATCATGATCATCTAAAAACCACATATTACAAACAACCACGGAACAAAGGTTGGAAGGGCACAAATCTCCTCACGTAAGCTACATTAGAAAGCGATAATATGTACATGGGATAAGCATGGGACTCCCCCACGAGGCACCTCGTTTTTGATTACCGAGTCATGAGCTTGACTCGATCCCCTCAATACTAATTATCATTGGGGAAGGTGACTTGGTCGAGGTAGTTCAAGGATGAAACTTCCCCGCCAAAGTAGTGCTTCAACCTATGTCCATTCACCTTGAAATTGGGGCCATCATTTTGAGCTAGCTCGATAGTCCCATAAGGAAAAACTTGGGTAACGGTGAATGGACCGGACCAACGGGATTTCAACTTGCCAAAAAATATTTTCAAACGTGAGTTAAAAAGCAACACTTGATCTCAATGTTAAAAACCCGGTTTTTAATTTTTGAGTCATGAAACTTTTTAGTTTTTTCCTTGTAAATTAATGAATTTTCATAAGCAATGTCTCTCAATTAATCCAATTCATTCCATTGCAATTTCCGGTGTTTTCCCGCGGTCTCAATATCATCATTACAATGCTTAAGGGCCCAATAAGCTTTGTGTTCAAGTTCAAATGGCAAGTGACAATTCTTCCCATACACAAGCTTATAAGGAGTGCACCCGATGGGCGTCTTGTGAGCGGTCCGAAAGGCCCATAAAGCATCGTCCAACTTATCTGACCAAGATTGTCGGTTCTCTCTAATCGATCTCTCTAAGATCCTATTCAACGCTCGGTTTGAAACCTCGACTTGCCCACTCGTTTGTGGGTGATAAGTCGTAGAAAGCCGATGTGTAACCCCATATTTCTTTAGGACCCTTTCGAATTGGTCGTTACAAAAATGGGTTCCACGATCGGTTATGATCGCACGAGGGGTTCCAAACCGAGAAAACAATCTTTTCAAAAACTTGACTACCACACGAGCATCGTTCGTGGGCAAAGCCTTAGCTTCCACCCACTTATATAGGTAGTCAACGGCGACAAGGATGTACTTATTACCACGAGATGATGGGAATGGCCCCATAAAATCAATTCCCTAAACGTCAAAGATCTCACACACTTGTATGATATTTTGTGGAATTTCATCGTTTTGTGAGGCTTTTCCTTGTCGTTGGCATGAGTCACACGACTTTACAAGTGCATGTGCATCTCGATAAATAGTAGGCCAAAAGAAACCGGCATCAAAGACCTTCTTAGCCGTGAGATTAGCACCGTGGTGACCATCTGTGGGTCCCTCGTGACAAGCTTTAAGGATGTTTGAAGCTTCGGTACCAAAGACACAACGTCGAATGATTTGATCCGCTCAAGTCCGAAATAGATAAGGGTCGTTCCAAAAATAGAACTTGACGTCACGAAAAATTTTTGTTTTTGTTGAGTCGTCATACCCTTAATGATGAAGTTCCCCGCATGGTAATTTGCGATGTTCGCAAACCATGGGGTAGATGAATCAAGTTTAGAATTCACTACACCAAGTGTCTCGAGAGGAAATGTTTCGGTGATTTCCTTTGGTTCGTAAACACTTTGGTGAGGATCTTCTAAACGAGAAAGATGATCGGCCGCTGGATTCTCGGCTCCTTTTTTGTCAAGGATTTTGACATCAAATTCTTGTAGGAGGAGAATCCAACGAAGTAATCTTGGCTTTGCATCTTGTTTAGTCATGATATACTTGATAGCCGAATGATTCGTATACACTATGCATCGAGTCAAGACGAGATAAGGTCGGAATTTCTCAAAAGCATACACCACAGCAAGGAATTCCTTTTCCGTTGTAATGTACTTAAGTTGAGCCTCAGTCATCATCTTGCTAGCATAGTGAAATTGGGATTTTGCTAGTTGAAAAAGTTCGTTTCTCGGAATCTCCTCGAATTGATCTCTGGTTAATTGTGCGACTCAGTTGTTCTTGGTGAAAACAATATTTTTGGTTTTGGTAAAATAAATGTACAAGACTTTAAAATAAATGACAGGTAATTAAAACTAAAACTAGTTAAAACGTAAACGGTGCAATATTTAAAACTTTAAAAGTAAACGACGATAAATTAAATGACGTGAAATTAAAACTTAACGAAAAGTAAACAGACAATTAACTAAAAATGTAAAACGAAATTAAAATAGACTAAAAATAAAACGAGAAAAATTGACACTTTAATTAAAACAAAATATTAAAACAAAACAACAACAACCAATCGAATGCACCCGATCGGGATCCAATCGGAATCCGATCGGAATGTACACCATCGGAAAGTTACTGATCGGAATGTGCAAAAGAGTCCAGATCGGAATATATTCCGATCGGTTGATCGGAATGTAGACAACTCCACCCGTCGGAATCATTTTAATAACTCGCAATCGGAATACACTAAAAGAGCTGGCCAAATCGGAATATTATGAAACGAATCCAATCGGAATATAGAACAGAAAATCATATGATCGGAATGAGTAAAAACATGCTAGATCGGAATATTGAAAACCCTTTTCCGATCTAGTGATCGGAATGAGGGGGTTGGAGCTGGTCGGAATAATGCGATCGGAAAGGGGTTTAGACCCATTCCGATTTATATGGAATCCGAGATAAGCAAGTAATAAGATATGGTAATAAGCTCACACCAAAACTAAAATGAAACGATAATGAAACGGAACCAATAAGCACTAATAAAAACTTTTCCAAACTTAAAATAAACAAACTTTTAAATCAAACCATAAAAAGATGAACTTTTTAAGCACGAAAACATTAATGAACAACACGGATCATATGTAATCCGCACCAAAAGTAAACTAGAATCAAGAAAGGAAGATGAGAGATTAAACAAGAAAAGTAAAGATTCAAGAACAATAAATGAAAACTTACTTGAAAATTAAATGATTAAAGGTGCATAACAAGTAATTAAAGTGAAAAAAATGAAATAACAAGTATGAAAATGGTGGAAGTGCTGGTTTGTCAAACCACCCAACAACTTAAAAAATGAAACTAGCCTAATCTATATATAGGGGTGATTAGGGAGGAGCTTAGGAAGCTTCCTCCCTCTTTTCTCTTTTCCTTAATTGCACACTTAAGTCCCTTTCTTCTTTATCTTTTGTTAATCTTGGACTTAATGACTTTGTCTCGGGATTTCTTTGAACTCGCCTCGACATTTCTTCATAAATAAGACTTGAGTTCTTCGGCTTGTAGTAAACTTCCGTCTTTTGACTTTTTCCTCGATAAATCTTCAGAATTGGTCTTGGACTTCCGTTCTTTTTGCACTCTTGATCTTTCGACTTCGTCTTTTGTCTTTTTCTTTGATAAAAGCCCGTGAAATCCCGTGTTTTCTCCACTTTTCACCTTTTCATCCTAAATCACAACAAAAACACAAACCATGCATAATTCCGACATAAATGACATAAAATACACGTTTTGGCTCGGTTATTATTGTAATTAAGTGGTAAAAAGGATGGGTGTTCTCACACCAACGAAATCCCCTACACTTGACCATTGCAATGTCCTCATGCAATGCATTAGTTACAAAGCATGTTTACATTTTTCATCAAAATCAATCCACCTTGGCCTTTATTAAAGAGATAGAAGACTATAAACATTCAAAGTAAAGAAATCAAAAACATACCTTGGGTTTTGGAAATGTTGTGAATGATCATCATCCTCAAGTTTTCACTTTCTCCAAACCAAGCTTAGAAACGAGATCATTGTTATTATAAGTTAGCAAACTAACACGAACTCATGTGGGCCAATTATTCAGTTAGACTCCCTTATTCCTAGGTGAATCTCTTATATTTTATTGTTTTCTTGAATGATCACAAGGTTGCATTTTTGACTTATTTCGATAGTTATTTAGTCCGAAAATAAAGTGAACGATTTAATCAATAGTTAGCTAAAGGACAAAATCTTTTAAAACTGCTTCTCGGGACCTCATAAAGTTCATATCTTGGCATAACTCGCTTCGCGATTTGAGACCTTTCTCGGACCGATATTTGGCAGCGACTTCATACTTCAAACCTTGAGAGACGTTCATGAAATTATGGTCTTCTCTTCATAATGGAATTTCTTCACTTGAAGTTTTGAGAGATTCATACTTGGACCACGACTTCTTCATTTTTCTCCAATCTTTATTTTGGACTTTGATATACAACGATCCGCCTCCTTTTATGACTTGGATCTATTTATCCTCATACCTTGCTAGGGTCTTTTCGGATACACTTCTCCATGACTTTTGGGGAGTTTTTGCGTTTCGTCGTGTGTCTCGATCCTTCATATTGATCTTTGATAAATGATTCTTCACATCACTTTTGATCTTTAGCAACAAAATGTAGCCCTCATGTCTTGTTAGGACCTTTTTGGACTCGCCAATATTCGCATCCCGCTTCAATAAGTTATGCCTTGGCTATGAACTCTAATCCGTACCGAGCAACTTTTAAACGATCTTGGGCTAGAAGCTAAGTAACTTTTCAAATCGTACAACCTTATTTATTGCAGATAAACTTATTAACAAGCGATGGGAGAATAGGCTTATAATAAACTCACATAAATTCACGAAAGGATACCAAACTTATAGTTGACTCTATCATCTCTCGTTCTCCACAAATTAAAATTTCAAGGAATGGGACTCGTGGATGCTTAGCCTATTAAATCAAAGCTTTGGGTTTTCGAGTCATCTATAGGATCTTGCAAACTCTTAGACTTCTTTCAAGTTTTAGAATTCGCATTTTAAAGCTCCCTTGATAAACGACTCTCTAGGATCAATTATAGGAACTTGCGAAAAGTTCTTGTTCTTAACCCGTGAGAGTTAAGACTTTCGCGTTTTATAGCTCCCTATATAAAAGCCTAGCAAAACTTGACTTAAACACGTTAAGGATACTAGCTAAAGTAAACTTAGACAAGTAAACTCGGGTTGAGTCAAAAGATTCACAACGTTTGAAAATTAAAACCACTTTATTAAAATTTATTCTAGATAAGGAAAGAAAATAACTATATAAAGGGAAAAACTAATAGGCCAAAATAGATCAAAAATTTTGAAAAATGTCGAAAAATTGATTTTTCGGTTAAAATGAGGACAAATACAAGGAAAATGCCAGTTAACTTCGATAGAAGTCCCCCCTACACTTAAGATAAACATTGTCCTCAATGTTTAAGCATGTGGAAGTAAACTCCCCTACACTTAGGACATTGTGCACGTTGTTTAAATCTCGCTAAGGAAGAGACAACTAAAGAGATTCCTATTTTAATATTGAGAAATATAAAATAGTGAATCGAAGAGAGTTTAGGATAGAACCGGGAAGAAGGGAACACGGAATCACGGTTCGTCAAAAGTCATCAAGAGTGTGTCTTTGAAGCTCTAATCCCTGCACATGATAAGAAAGAAAGCAAGAAACACCACGGGGCTCCCCCTACACTTATGGTGAAAATAGATAGATAATTGGGTTGCCTCCCAAAAAGGGCTTGTTTATATTAACCGAGTCACGAGCCTGACTCGTCCCCGAATTAAATGGTCCATGGGGAAGCCTCGAATGTAATACCGGGATCAAAGACCTTGTCCTCGTTCCCTGTTGACATCAAGAAAGGAGAGGCGGGGGGATAAGTCATGTATGGGAGAAAGGTTCTTTCAACATACGTTAAGTATGTGAAATCAAGATCCACGGGAGGTGGGTGGGTAAAGTAAGCACATTGTCCTCCCCCAAAAATGGATGCTGAGCAAGCGGCAAAGCCGTATTGTTATCACTCATCCTCCGTAATAGTGGCTAAAGGGAGGATGAAAGGTGATCGGGAGGGGGACTTGGGTCAATACTTTCAAGTAGCAAATTATCAAAAATAATATCCCCCTCCATGTCATCGTCATCATTACCTGGTGGTATGGAGTGAATGTCGATTTCTTCCAGCAATGGGTCATTATCTTCAACGGGAGGAATAGATGGAGGCAAAGACTCAGAAAGAGGAGGAGAAGTCAACTCTTCGATTTGAGCAATAAGAAGGTGCACTTTCCATAATCTATCGCGAAGAAGCACGTCTTCCACCTCATCCACAAGATCAAGTTCATCGGTGAACTTCTCGTAAGCCGGAGAGAATAAATCGTCATCGCCCGCATCTCCCGGTGGAGATTGAGAAATTTCAAAAGTGAAATTCTCATAGCGGGGAGAAGAATCATCATCATTTGGATCGACCGCTTGTGTGAAAGCAACGTCGTCCTGAAGCTCCATAGCAGGTAAGTCAAAAACCTCATCATCCAATAATTTGTCGAGACCAACATCACTAAGATCATTCAACGAATCTTCATCCTTAGGCACGTTAGGGATATCGAGAGAAGGGATGACAATAGCACTAGGGCATTGCGCAGTAAAATCATTCCAAGAAATAGTAGGCTCATCGTCATCATCATCATAATAGTATGGATACACCGGAGGAGGAGTATAAGTCTCGATATTCGATATTTGCTCTTGTCGTTGATCCTCTTGACATTTTTCGATGATGTTGTTGAAAGCTTCTTGAAGTTGTTGACCTTGCTTAGCAAGAGTGGCCCATTGTTCATGGGAGCTCAAATGTTCGAAGGAGGGTTGATGATCGATGATGTGTTGTGGGGGTTCAAAACGTTGAAAACCTGAATTATAGCATTGGTGTGGCTCATAGTAGTTCATCGGTTGAGAAGAATTAGAACACGAGTTTGGTTCATAATAATCCATTGGTGAAGAAAACTGAGGACACGGATTTTGCTCCTAATAATTCATTGGTTGACAATAATAGGTATCGTGAGGACCCCCACAGTTGTTGCAAAATGGTTGAGGAGAAAGACCTGGTGCCTCTTGTGGATAGCTATTATCATAGTCATAATTATACCCTGGTTCTTGCCCGTGACCATACGGGTATTGAACCGGGCACGAAACATGCCAATGAGAATCGCTTCCACAATAGATGTGTTAGCCCTATATTTTATATAGTCGAACAAGAATGTAATAGGTCATCTTAGTCATTAGTGGTCTTGTATTGTAATAGGTTAGTCGGGTTAACCGGGCTTGGACTTTAAGCTAATATTGTCTAAGTTAGGGGCGTAAGCCCAAAACAAAGCCAAGCCCGGCCCAAGATGAAGCCCACAAAGGCCTTAGAGCCGTGGGGTATATAACCCTCTTTCACATGTGAAAGAGGGTGTTGGTTACCATTTTATTTCTCTCTCTAAAAGTGTTTAACCTTCCAAATTCTCTCTTGTTTCTCTCTCTACTTTCTTCTCTTTCTCTCTCTAAATATCTCTTCTAAATCTTGTGTTATGGATTGAATGGGAACAACATTTGGTATCAGAGCCTATAGTGGATAGGTGATTGAAGATTCGTGTGTGGTGTTCTTGAATTTTCGTGGCCTTTTTGATCTACATCTCACGTCCAAAACTTCTTTTTTGTGTTTTTTATGGTCTTTTCTTGATACAAATCATCTACATACTAGTATTAGTGATTTGGGTATCTTGGTTTTGGCTAAAACACAAATCTTTTGGATCAAAAGTTGTGAAATTTCTTCTTGTTCTTCATTCCGAAATTTAAGCTGAATCTCCATCGGAAAGTACAAGTGTAACGTGGGCTTCCATCGTAATAACCATCACCATCAGAAAGGGTTTTGGTTCTACATTGCGATACGTGGGTTTTATTACTTATTCCGATCTGGACATTCCGATCGTACTTTGCGATCTGGATTCCGACGGGTATAAAGAAGTATTTTAAGTCGTTACTCTGCTTGAATTTTGACAGCCACATTGCGATCTGAGTTTTCCGATAGGCTTTGCGATCTGAGTATTCCGATAGGCTTTGTGATCTGAGTATTTCGATAGGCTTTCCGATCTGGACATTACGATCTGGACATTTCGATCTGAGCATTGCGATCTGAGCATTGCGATTGAGCATTCCGATTGAGCATTCCGATCTGGACATTCCGATCTGGACATTCCGATAAGTATTCCGATAGACATTCCGATGGGTATTTTGTTTGAGTAATTTTTAGACTTAGCCACTATCTAGACTAGTTTCGGAACGTAGTTTACACGAAGATTAAAAAAAAAATAAAAAAAAAAAAAAAAAAAAAAAAAAAAAAAAAAGAGTTAAAATTTTTAGGTCAAGTAAATTCAAATTTTTTCCCTACTAGTTTTTGGCTATTTCTAACTCAAATTCAAAATTTGGCGATACAAAATTTTTCGGCTTACCGTTTTGTCAGACTGAGAAATTTATTGTCGGGCTGAGAAAAGAATTTTTGAATTATTCGGAATTTCAATTTTAACCACACATCATCACAACAAATACACTAAGATCTGCAATTCATCCACAAGTATTCACCATGTCTAACAACAACATCAACATTGCAACTGCTAATCAAATTCGTTTGGAACAAGGTGGCAACGGTAACCCACCTGTGCTCACTGCCGCTTGCTACGTTCAATGGAGATCTCGCTTTCTCAGATTTCTCGACGGAAAAGAAAACCGAACTGCTCTTCGTCACTGCCTTGAGAATCCACCTCCAGTTTTTGAATTCAAACCAATTACCACACAGGTAGAGGATGGTACTTCATCAACTATACGAGCTATGGAGGATTTTGACACATGTTCTGCTGAGAAAAAGAAACTCCTCCAAGCTGAAGCTGATGCTGTAAATTTCATACTCACTGGAATTGATAACGATATCTATTCCACAGTTGATGCATGTCCTAATGCTATGGAAATGTGGAATGCAATTCATCGATTGAAGCAAGGTGAGTCAATCAATGTTCAAGATCTCGAGACTAATCTACTTTGGGAGTTTGGAAAATTCACATCTGAAGATGGTGAATCCATTGACTCATATTACTCGAGATTCTACAAAATGATGAATGAGCTTGTCAGAAATCAGTGCACCATCTCCAATCATCATGCCAATGTTCAGTTTCTACTTCAACTCAAACCGGAATGGCAAAGGTTTGTGACTTTGGTCAAACAAAGGGAAGATATCAAGACTATATCTTACCACAAACTTTATGATATCTTGAAACAACATCAGAATGAAGTGAATGAACTAAGGGCTGAAAAGGCAGAACGGTCTGCTAATTCTATTGCTTTTATGGCTGCTACTTCAACAAAACCCGTTCCCCGTCAACAACCACCTACTCATTCCTCAAAGTCATCAAGCTCATCCACCAAACCTCTAATTGCTGCTAAACACAAAGCAAAAGCAATTGTCCCCACTCCACCTCCAAAGTATGACACCGAGTCAGATGGAGACAGTGATGATGAACAAACTTCAAGGGACAAGAAGATTGAAGAACTCATGTCTTTACTCACCACAACTTATAAGAAGATCTACAAACCTACCAACAACAACCTCAGATCATCATCCAATGCTAGATATAAGGAAGTTGATCATGCACCTAGGTATGATCGTGATGCTAGGTATGATAATCAGAGGATGCTGAATCAAGTTGGGGCTAGAGATACTGTAGGCACTCCGGTGGTGCAGAAGACTGGGATTCAATGCTTCAACTGCAAGGGATTTGGGCACATGGCTAGGGAATGTAAGAAGCCAAAACGGGTTAAGGATTCGGGATATCACAAGGAAAAGATGTTGCTGTGCAAGAAAGAAGAAGCAGGAATTCCACTCACAGCAGATGAAGTTGACTGGCGTGATGACACTGATGATGAAGCCGATGATCAAGAGTTAGAGGCACATTATGTGTACATGGCAAAGATTCAAGAAGTGATCCCAGAGACTGATGATACTTCTGGACCCATCTATGATTCTGAGCCACTTGAAAAGGTACCATCACATGATAACTATAATGTGTTTGCTAATGAATGACGGCATCCTGAGCAACCCGAAAGCATCAATGACACATATGTAATAGACACGGAGGATAGCAATATCTCTACGGATTCACAGCATATGTGTAATGATGACGGAAAAGCTGTTCAGGATACTGACTCGGATGAGGACCGTGATTTGCTTGCGTCTATTATTAATTCTTTAAAACGTGAAATTGAGGAAAACAAAGATGCTAATAAACGTTTGAAGCAAGCAAACACATCCTTAGCCGAGGAGATAGACAGGCTTAAAGAGTGTGATTATGTAAAAGAAGCTGATCGACGGGTTGCAATAGCTAATGGTTTGGTATATGAACGTAAGGTGCTCAACGAACAATATTGTTCTGATGTAACACACGAAATTCATATGTCAAAACAGAAGATATCGGAACTTGAAGAACAACTGCTGCTACATAAACTCCAAATTACTGAATTAGAGTCGGTTAACAAAGAACAAACTGAGCTTTAGAAAACTCGTGAAGAAAAGGATATTGAAAAAATTCTTGCTTTGGAAAAGAGAGTCGACACGTTAAACAACATTGTTTACAAAACGGGTCAGTCTATTCAAACTATGAATATGCTCAATAGAAATATGAAAACGAGTTTTGTCAAGCCTGAATATCTCAAGAAAGCTCAAATTACCAAGCCTGCTCTTTATGATATCGGTTGTTATGTTGATAATCTTGCTCTTATGCTTTCCCCTGACTGCGACGAAATCATTCGTCAACAAGAAGAAAGTCAATCAAACTTAAGTGATTTAATAAACCTTTCTGATTCTAACAATCATATTAAGTTTGTCCCTCAAAAAGAACTTTCAAAAGAACCAAAGATGTATAATAGTGTTCCACCACCAAGTGATGAACCACAAAAGAAAGTTTCTTTAAAAAGGAGTTTCAAAAAGCAATCAATTTTGTTAGAAAAGCGAATTTTGGATGAAAAATGTAAATGGGATGAGAAAAGCAAAAGTGTTCAGCAATTTGAGTTTATAAAACAAGGGGTTTTAAATTTGTACAAAGGTGTCGTCGACTATGAAAAAGTTTCTAGGGATACCATTTGGAATATTAAACCTAACCCACAAGTAGAAGTCGTCATTCAACAATGCATTGTTCCAACCATTGATGATCTTTCAAAAAATGTGGAAATGTTTTATAATGCTCTCACTGAGGAAATGTTAACTGATTTAAGCTATGTCAAATCTCTTGAAGATGAAGTTGATTTTCTTCAAATTAAATTAAAGACACAACAACACCAACTTTCTAACGAAATTGATCGACTTTCTAAGGAATACTTTTATGCTGACCATATGAATGCTATACTTGGTGTGTATACCGATCTTGATCAATATTGTCATGTAGCATGTCTAGTGTCAGAATCAGACGAGAAATGTCGCAATCTTGAAGTAGAGCTTTCAAAACAAATTCAGTCATATAACAAACTTTCGAAAAGCTTTTCTCAACTTGAGAAACACTCCATTTCTCTTGAACTTGCTTTACAAAAAGGTGAAAAATCTCATAATCATAAAAAGTGTCAAGAAATGTCAGCTTCTTCGTTTCGTCTACTGAATGAAAAAGATTTCGAAATAAATGATTTGAAAGCTCAGCTAAAAGAAAGGGACATTGCCATAAGTGAGTTACAGAAACTCATTGAGAAAATCAAAGGAAAGTCTGTTTTGGGTAAACCATCCGCCGTTCGTCAACCGAATGCGGTTAAATGCCCTAAAACATCTATTTTGGGACAATCCCCACAGACTTTGCCTAAGATAGGAAATGACAAGAGCACTAATTTGATAGCACCTGGAATGTATAAGATGAACACTAGGTCCACTCAAACTAGAACAACGCAGTTACCTCAGAATACTAGGAAAACTAATCAACGTGTGTCTTCTTCTACAGGAGTAAATCCCACTACTAGTGTTAGCGGACCACAGCTTAAGAGCACTAGAGTTAAAGATAGAGTCATGCCTAACAATAGTCAAGGGAAGAAGAATGAAGTAGAAGATCATCGTAGGAATTTTAAGTTTTCTAAGAATAAAACGTCTGTAACTGCATGTAATGACAGTTTAAATGCTAAGACCTCGAATGTTGAATTTGTTTGTGTTGAATGTGGCAAATGTGTTCGTACTTTCAATCATGATGCTTGTGCTCTTAATCATAATGGCGTGAATTCTAGAACTAGGAAGCCTATTCTTGTGCCCACTAGTACTAGAGAACCCACAAGAACTTTGAACCAATTCACTGATCAACCACTTAAGAAACTAAGTGCGTTAGACTCCAGTACTCTGCGTAAACAAAACAGATTAAGGAAGTTATATGAGAACATGATTAGGACATGTACACAGGGGTATTCGAGATATACTCCACCCGGATACAAATGGGTACCTAAGTTAACCACTTTAGTGATTGGGTCTAGGAATATCAGCTTGCCTGTAGACTTTGCATCTAGGCCCACTACTATTTTGGAACCCGTCTCTATCAAGGGATCCCATTTGTTAAATGCTACATTGTCTTCTAATTCTTCTGCAGCTCGTCGAACTCATCCTATTCATAATGGACTCCGGGTGCATAAAGCACATGACGGGCAATCTCAAGCTTCTCATTAACTTCGTGGAGAAGTTTCTGGGTACGGTACGGTTTGGAAATGATCAATTTGCACCGATACTCGGATATGGAGACTTGGTTCAAGGGAATATCACTATAAAACAGGTTTATTACGTCGAGGGACTGAATCACAATTTATTCTCGGTTGGTCAATTTTGTGATGCGGATTTGGAAGTGGCTTTTTGGAAATCTACTTGCTATGTTAGAGACTACGATGGGAATGACCTTCTTACAGGTTCTCGTGGTTCTGATCTCTACACAGTAACTCTTCAAGACACATCTTCAACAAATCCAATTTGCTTAATGGCTAAAGTTTCATCATCTCAAGCATGGTTATGGCATCAACGATTGTCACATCTCAACTTTGACACCATCAACTTGCTTTCGAAGAATGATATTGTGACCGGTCTTCCTAAGTTGAAATTCGTCAAAGACCATCTTTGCTCTTCTTGTGAGTTGGGGAAAGCAAAACGGAAGTCTTTCAAATCAAAGACTACCCAAGCTCAAAAGGACGATTGGAACTTCTACACATGGATTTATGTGGTCCCATGCGTGTAGAGAGTATTAACGGAAAAAAGTATATTCTAGTGATTGTTGATGATTACTCTAGATACACATGGACTTTCTTCTTAAGGTCCAAAGATGAAACACCAGAGGTTCTCAAAAACTTTCTCAAGATGATACAACGCAATCTTCAAGCTCAAGTCTTAACCGTAAGAACGGATAGGGGTACTGAATTTTTGAACAAGAACTTGCAATCTTATTTTCAAGAAGAAGGCATCGAACATCAAACGTCTATTGCTCGAACTCCTGAACAAGACGGCGTTGTCGAAAGACGGAACCGTACTTTGGTAGAGGCTGCTCGAACAATGCTTTCTGCTTCAAAATTACCGCTATTCTTCTGGGCTGAAGCAATTGCAACTACCTGTTATACTCAGAATCATTTTCTCGTCATCCCTAGACATGAAAAGACACTTTACCACATCATCAATGGCAGGAAACCTACTGTAAAATTCTTTCACGTATTTGGATATTTATGCTACATCCTTAAAGACGGTGAGAATCTCGACAAGATGAAAGAAAAATGTGATGCATGTATTTTTGTGGGGTATGCTACATTGTCGAAAGGATATCGGGTCTATAACAAGAGAACAAAGATCATTGTCGAAACAATTCATGTGAACTTGGACGAATTGCCACAAATGGTACTTGATCACAACAGCTCAAGTCCCGCACCTCAATGTCCAGCAATGGCACCTACACACAACAGTGTACGTCCCGGGCAAGAATGTCAACAAAGTACTCCTAAGCAGACTCGACGGATACGACACAAATGAATGAGTTGGTTGATTTATATGATCCAATGTTTGATGAATATTACTATGGAAACAATCAAGTTGTGTCAAATCCTTCCGCTGTCACCACTACTGATGCACCCGAACAAAGTCAAAAAGACACAATTGCATCTACTTCAGCAACCGTTGCTCAAGAGACAATTCCAGTGGATACTCAACAAACTCAAGAAACTGTCATACAACCAACATCACCAACCGTAATTGCTGAAGGAGGAAACAACAATCAAGCAGTCGATGCACAACCTGACGATGAAGAATTTATCAATCCGTTCGGTACACCGGTACACGAAGTCGAAGAGTATTCTACTCAACATGTTGATCCGTCCAACATGCATACATTCTACCAACCATATCCATCCACTCACCATTGGACACGTGATCATCCATTGGAGCAAGTCATTGGAAATCCTTCACAACCGGTTCGAACACGCAGACAACTCGAAACCGATGGCGATGTGTGTATGTATGCACTCACCGTGAGTTCAACTGTACCTACAAACATCAAACAAGCCATGACTGATCATGCGTGGATTGAATCAATGCAAGACGAAATTCATCAGTTTGAACGCCTAAATGTTTGGGAACTTGTTGACAGACCCTATGGAATGTCAATTTTATATTTCAAATGGATCTGGAAAAACAAACTGGATGAAGAACAAACCATCATCAAAAACAAATCTCGTCTTGTGGTTAAGGGATACCGTCAACAAGAACGCATAGACTACGATGAATCATTCGCCCCAGTCGCTCGTTTGGAAGCAGTCAGGATATTCCTTGCTTATGCTGCACATAAAGGCTTCACGGTTTTTCAGATGGACGTTAAAACTGCTTTTCTCAACGGTCATTTGAAGGAACAAGTGTATGTGAATCAGCCGGAAGGATTCATCGATCCTCATCATCCTGACAAAGTCTATCGTCTCAAGAAGGCTGTATATGGACTTAAACAAGCTCCAAGGGCATGGTACGAAGAACTTTTAAACTTCTTGGTGTCCAAAGGATTCTCCAAAGGTTCTATCGATCCTACTCTCTTTACTAATAAATATGGGGATGACATAATGCTGGTGCAAGTTAATGTTGACGACATTATTTTTGGTTCTACGAACCCAAAACTTTCAAAACGTTTTGAAAAATTAATGCACAACAGATTTGAAATGTCAATGATGGGGGAGCTAAAATTCTTTTTAGGCCTCCAGATTCATCAATCCCCACGTGGTATCTTCATTAACCAAGCTAAGTATGCTCAAGAGATACTTAAAAAGCATGGTATGACCTCATGGCTCGGGTTGGTACACCATTGTCGACCACATCCCTAGACGCTGACTTGTACTCATATCCCGTAGATCAAACGCGATATCGCAGTATGATTGGGTCACTTATGTACCTTACAGCCAGCAGGCCTGATATTCATCATGCCACATGCTATTGTGCACGATATCAAGCCAGACCTACTCAAAAGCACATCAAAGAGGTTAAATGGATCTTTCGGTACCTTAAGAATACCATTCACATGGGACTCTGGTATCCGAGGGAAACCGGTTTTCATCTAACGGCTTTTTCAGATTCTGATCACGCAGGTTGTCTTGATAGTCGTAAAAGCACTTCTGGTAGCATACAATTTCTAGGGGAAGACAAGCTTGTCAGCTGGTCGTCAAAGAAGCAGGATTGCACTTCGCTCTCATCAGCTGAAGCAGAATATGTGGCTCTATCCGCGTGTTGTGCTCAAGTCCTCTGGATGAGAACTCAACTCACGGATTATGGCTTCCACTTTGATAAAATACCTATGTATTGTGACTCAAAGTCGGCCATATCCATATCTTGCAATCCGGTTCAACACTCCCGCACCAAGCACATCGATGTCAGATATCACTTCATCAAGGAACAAGTGGAACGCGGCATCGTGGAATTATACTTTGTCAGAACTGAGTACCAGCTGGCAGACTTGTTTACAAAATCTCTATCGAAAGATAGGTTTGCGTATCTCGTTGGCCGTCTTGGTATGAAGTATATGACTCCAGAAGACTTGGAGGTTTTGGCAAATGAAGCTGCTTGATATTCTCTCATAATGACTTCTAGGCGCATCACAGCTTAGAACTCGGACCTCAACTAAGGAAAGTTTATCTAGGACGATATTTTATCCTTCTCAATGAGAAATTCATATTTCTCGGTCATGATCTTCTCATAAAAACATTCAAAGTTTTTAAGTTCATGAAAATGATTTCTAAGTAAATGTCAGCTTAGAACTCGAACTTCAACTTAAGGAAAGTTTATCACGGATGATAACTTATCCTTCACAACGGGAAATTTATTTTTCTCGGTCATGAGCTAGTCACAAAACAATCAAAGTTTTGAGCTCATGAAAAACGGACCCGAAAGGGGAGTGTACGTTTCAGTGCGCTTTCCCTAAGCAATAGAAGAGAAGTCTTCTATCCTGATTATTTTAAAACCGTTGAACACAATTTTTCAAGAATTTCTCAAAAGGTTTTTCTAAATCTTTCAAAATTGTGTGTTCAACACTCCCTTCCTCATAAGTGGTTTTTATATCTCAAAATTGTCATATGTTATTTTGATCAATTTTTGAGGGGGAGCGTTTTAAAATCAAGCCTTTTAATGTTGTTGGGTACATCTCTAAAATTGTCATATTTTATGTATCCAACACATTCCGAAAATGATATGAAATTGTCAAATGTAATATATTATATCGGAAAAGGCATCTCAACTCCGTACCTCAACATATTTTGTGGTGTCGTTTTTCTAAAATGTTGTCAAATTTTGTCTCAAGACACACATATATTGTTGAGGGGGAGCGTCCCGACTGAAAATGTTCAATGATTCATGCGTGCACACATGTTTCTCTCCCGTCGATTTTTCAGAAAATGTCATATTTTAATCAATTGGTATCTCTAATATTATATTTTTATATTAGAGATAGGGGGAGAAAATGTGATTAAAATATAATATATCGCAACATGTGATCTTAAAGACTCAAGTGCAACTCTTTCCTTCACATGCCAAACTATTTCGTATATCGATGCATGTGTGTAGGGGGAGCTTTTCGGAAATGTAAAACTTTCAAGTGTTAAAAGTTTTTATTTTTATCAAACACTTTGAATGGTTTTCAATGGTTTAATGGTTACGATCTATACCCAAAACAACCTACTATCCACGACGGAAAGATGGAGTCAAAAGGTGGTTTAGGATAGGAAACTAAGTCCTATGATCCAACCAGAACCGGAGGGATCTACCCAAGGACATTCCATAGCTAGAAATAGTTGTCCTTAGGAAAGATGGAGTGGAATGAAGCTGAATGCGGACCAATTACTTAAGTTAGCACTAGAACAATCACAACAAGGTGCTAATGATGACGTATTGGTAAGCATTGAAGGAGTTGAATATTCTATGCAACTTAGGTAGAAACCGGGTTAACACATCTTTTGAAGACAAGTGTCATGGACCCAGTGATGCGATGCACAACCCTTCCCCAGCCATTCGAGTTTCTCTCAAAAGAAACTTGTCTCATTGTCACGGAGATCAACACGTATCTATTGACTTTCTCACTCCGAGTCAGTTAATATTGAAAAGGTGGCAGTCTGCTCCAGCCTCCGATTACCAAAATGCACTTATTGAGTTTAGAGCCAAACGAGATCAATTTATCATCTCATTAGGACACAATCGAGTCCTACGCATTATCCTTGTGATATTGCCAGAACATCTGAGTGATACGATTCACAATGAAGATGGAAATCCTGCTTGAGCCAGCATTAAACAAGCTCATGGTAGGTAACTTGTGCGATTCTACACGAATCAAACTTGTGAGAACTGGAAAGCAACTAAGTTTCGATTCTTAATTGATTCAAACTTGATTCCAGGTTTCTTCGCAAAATCCATGTGATCTTGCCAGAACATTCAGAGTGACACTCATTAGTGTTCACAGTGACGAATGGAAATCCTTCCAGTGTCAACATCAAACAGCACTGCGGTAGGTAACTCGCAAGATTCTCTATGAATCAAGCTTGTGACAAACTGGAAAGCAACAATTGTGCGATTCTTTTAGAATCAAACTTGTTCCAGGAAATCTGAATTGACGACTCTAATCAGACGGATAATTTATCCTTATGATTCACTCTTTACGTTCGCAGTCTGCTTTGAGACGGTCGAGTAAAGAGAACTGGCTACTACCGCCGGGAAACCCTGTCAAGGAGGTTCTTAATCGCATCTACCTGATCACAGGTACGGTATTTAAATACCGTTTAACGGTCTTCACCGACCGGAGGTAAAACGCTACCGAGTTAGGGTGAAATGTTCAAAGCTATTTCATCCGTGTCTATATATGTTGCTGCATATCAAGAAGGTGGCGTAGCTGTGAAACCGATGTCGATTCAGAAGTCACAAGAGCACAAGATGGCGATAATCAAGATACCTAAGAATGTAAGAATGTAATAGGTCATCTTAGTCACAAGGAGTACAGATGAAGATCTCAAGCACTCAAATTCAAATGACAAAGGCTCAAGATAAAGATCACGAAAGCATGAAGGAACAAAGCTGTTACAAACAAGATCAAGACCAAGATACAAGACCAAAGCAGGAAGATCTCCTCTACAAGAATGTATTCTCTCAATCATCTTATGCTTGTTAAGCTTTTTAAGATGACCGATACATTGGGGGAGATTGTTAGCCCTATATTTTATATAGTCGAACAAGAATGTAATAGGTCATCTTAGTCATTAGTGGTCTTGTATTGTAATAGGTTAGTCGGGTTAACCGGGCTTGGACTTTAAGCTAATATTGTCTAAGTTAGGGGCGTAAGCCCAAAACAAAGCCAAGCCCGGCCCAAGATGAAGCCCACAAAGGCCTTAGAGCCGTGGGGTATATAACCCTCTTTCACATGTGAAAGAGGGTGTTGGTTACCATTTTATTTCTCTCTCTAAAAGTTTTTAACCTTCCAAATTCTCTCTTATTTCTCTCTCTACTTTCTTCTCTTTCTCTCTGTAAATATCTCTTCTAAATCTTGTGTTATGGATTGAATGGGAACAACAAGATACACGGGGGAACAGAAGGTGGGTCCAAAAAGGACGAATTAGTCGAGTTGCACAAAGGACAAAATCTGAATTGTGTGTTGTCGATATCGTTTCCTCACCGTTCACATGTACACCATTGACAAGAGTCGTTCCCGTACAATCGTCTCCCACACCCGACGCAATGGACATAAGAATCCATAAAGAAAAATAGATGAGCAAGAAGAATATTTTTGGTGCAAAACTTTGAAAAAGAGTTGCTTTTTATGATTTTTCCATTGTTTTTGGATTTTTGAAAATTTTTGACACAAAAAATAACGTTCACGAGTGAACGGATCCCAAAAGCCAACGCGTCTCTCACAAAAAACCGTTAATCTTCACGAAAAGAGCCGGCAGCGGCGCCATTTGAAATTATGAGATTTTGCTAGTTGAAAAAGTTCGTTTCTCGGAATCTCCTCAGTTGTTCTTGGTGAAAACAATATTTTTGGTTTTGGTAAAATAAATGTACAAGACTTTAAAATAAATGACGGGTAATTAAAACTAAAACTAGTTAAAACGTAAACGGTGCAATATTTAAAACTTTAAAAGTAAATGACGATAAATTAAATGACGTGAAATTAAAACTTAACGAAAAGTAAATTGACAATTAACTAAAAATGTAAAACGAAATTAAAATAGACTAAAAATAAAACGAGAAAAATTGACACTTTAACTAAAACAAAATATTAAAACAAAACAAAAACAACCAATCAGAATGCACCCGATCGGAATCCAATCGGAATCCGATCGGAATGTACACCATCGGAAAGTTACTGATCGGAATGTGCAAAATAGTCCAGATCGGAATATATTCCGATCGGTTGATCAGAATGTAGATAACTCCACCCGTCGGAATCATTTTAATAACTCGCAATCGGAATACACTAAAAGAGCTGGCCAAATCGGAATATTATGAAACGAATCCAATCGGAATATAGAACAGAAAATCATATGATCGGAATGAGTAAAAACATGCTAGATCGGAATATTGAAAACCCTTTTCCGATCTAGTGATCGGAATGAGGGTGTTGGAGCTGGTCGGAATAATGCGATCGGAAAGGGGTTTAGACCCTTTCCGACTTATATGGAATCCGAGATAAGCAAGTAATAAGCTATGGTAATAAGCTCACACCAAAACTAAAATGAAACAATAATGAAACGGAACCAATAAGCACTAATAACAACTTTTCCAAACTTAAAATAAACAAACTTTTAAATCAAACCATAAAAAGATGAACTTTTTAAGCACGAAAACATTAATGAACAACACGGATCATATGTAATCCGCACCAAAAGTAAACTAGAATCAAGAAAGGAAGATGAGAGATTAAACAAGAAAAGTAAAGATTCAAGAACAATAAATGAAAACTTACTTGAAAATTAAATGATTAAAGGTGCATAACAAGTAATTAAAGTGCAAAAAATGAAATAACAAGTATGAAAATGGTGGAAGTGGTGGTTTGTCAAACCACCTAACAACTTAAAAAATGAAACTAGCCTAATCTATATATAGGGGTGATTAGGGAGGAGCTTAGGAAGCTTCCTCTCTCTTTCCTCTTTTCCTTAATTGCACACTTAAGTCCCTTTCTTCTTTATCTTTTGTTAATCTTGGACTTAATGACTTTGTCTCGGGATTTCTTTGAACTCGTCTCGACATTTCTTCATAAATAAGACTTGAGTTCTTCGGCTTGTAGTAAACTTTCGTCTTTTGACTTTTTCCTCGATAAATCTTCAGAATTGGTCTTGGACTTCCGTTCTTTTTGCACTCTTGATCTTTCGACTTCGTCTTTTGTCTTTTTCTTCGATAAAAGCCCGTGAAATCCCGTGTTTTCTCCACTTTTCACCTTTTCGTCCTAAATCATAACAAAAACACAAACTACGTATAATTCCGACATAAATGACATAAAATACACGTTTTGGCTCGGTTATTATTGTAATTAAGTGGTAAAAAGGATGGGTGTTCTCACACCTATGAAATCCCCTACACTTGACCATTGCAATGTCCTCATGCAATGTCCTCATGCAATACACGTTTAGGAAAACCACAAGTAAATGACCCAAAGTGGGGATCGTTCCCAAGGAGGCTTGAGTATTGTGTTAAGAAGTGACTAACTTTGTGATTATAATTTATGAGAAAGAAAAAGAGAACGGATTAGAAAAGAATGACGGTTACGATAAAGAATTAAACTAAGACGAAGTCGTGCACGTAAAACCGTAAAAAGTGACAAAATTTAAAAAATTAACCTAAAAATTCATAGAAAATTGCAATAAATCCTAAAAAATGTAACTAGAGTTTACAAAAAATCAAAAATCACTCAAACCTTTTATTTAATTAAATATTAATTTTTTAATGCTAATTATAGCCCAAAAACTCAATTTAATTAACAAATAGCCCAAAATGAGATTTTTTAACTTGTAAACCTCTAAAACGACTTATCTAAATTAAAAACTTTTTTTGAAAATTTTAGAATTAATTAAAACTATTTAAAAATGATTAAAAACTAATAAAACTTAAAATAATTCTAGAAATTAATCTAATAACAATAAAATTAATCTAAAAATTTTAAAATTCCTAACTTAATGTATTTGAACTAGGAAAAATGAAAAACTTGCAAAAATCTAAATTTTAATTTTTAATAATAAAATAATAATAAAATATTAATAAAAATCCAAAATTTATAAAAAAATTCTAAAAAGTTGCAAACTAGTTTATTTTAACCTAATAAACATAGAAATGAACTTGAAATTACCTAAGTACCCCTATTGGGCCTTAAAATGGGCTAAATGATAAAACATATCCTTAATGGGCTGAAATTAGGCCCAATAAGAAAAGTCAACCAAATAAGCCCAAAACTTCATATCTGACTCAAAATTTGATTTTAAGCACAAAACTCTGAAGGCCCAAAAGCTGAAAATGTACTTATCACAGCTTAATAAGTCAACAACTTATTCTTAATGTGCTTTTGAGCCCATTAAGCCATAAGCTAATGTCATAATCTCTAATTTGACACACAAGCTTCTTTTGAGTAACCAAAGAGATTTGTGAAAAGAAATTTTGAAAAAGCGCAAGAAATAAGCCTGAAATAAGCAAAAGCTCTCTTTACAAAACGACAAAATAGTCGTTTTTGAGTTCCAGGCTACCTCAAGTGCTGATTCAACATGCAAAAGGTTTTAAATGGCTTAATTAAGCAAAATAATCAAAAAGTTTTCCAATAAGCACACTGAATAAGCTAGAATAAGCAAATAAGCACTTATGTAAAAGTCAAACTGTTTGGTTTTCTAGTCAAACTTAAAAGTGAAACCCTAATAAGCTCCAGTTAAAATAAGGAAGATCTATCACAAAAAATAAGTTGTTGCAAGTCTGGATAAGCCAAAATGGCTTATGAATAAGCTGTTTGATAAATTACACTAGTAGTGGCTAGCAACAGGGGAAAGGAGTTCCCACTGCTTGACTTTCTTGACTTTTTGTCTTATGTGAATTTTTGTTTGATTCAAGTTAAGCAAAGGCACCCAAGTGATAAGTGAATCACAAAGTGTCAATAAAAACAATAAAAACACAAATTCACCAAGCCAATTAGTACAGTTTAATCAAAAGATCCACAGACACGTACCAGATATGAACAATAAGCAGTTTTTAATCAATAAGCACTTTTAGCAAGAATAAGCCAGCCAAACTTCACCAAATGCATACACAAGCTATAAATAATTCAAGTGAACATAAATAAACAGGTTTCATGCAATGATTCAAAGTTTAGATCAATATTCAAGCACTTAAATGTTACTGATGAACAAGAACAAGCAGTTTACACACTTTGCTTATATACTTGACCACAAGACCATATTCAAACCCTCAAATCTCCTTAACAGGTTATAATAACTATGTTTAATCACTTGTTATCCCTAAGCATGCATACAAACTATGAAAGTCCCTAATCAATGCTAGAAACCCTAATCTTAACTAATCAACACAAGGTATTACTTTTCAAACGTAATCTTATTATTGTATAATAAAGAATTACAAGTGTTATGGATAACACCGTTTGATGACAATGTGTTGTGCACACTTTGAACAACTATAAACCCTAACTTATGAATACAGTCGCAGCTGTTTGATTCTATAAGTTCTATGCAATAATGTTATGAATATCTCAAAGTGTTGAACATTAATGCATGGATACACATCCTATTTATAGTGTTACGAGATTGACCTAAATAGTACTTGATGGTGACTACACAAGCTTTCATAAGTTCCCACATCAGTCACATGATGTTCTTCAATTCTTGGTAGTCTTCCATTATGCTTTAAGGAAACAGTTGTCAAAACAGTTTCCTTTTTCTTCATAGTCTCGAACACACAAATGGCATGTCCAAAGTGTGCTGAGTGTTAACAGGGTATTGCCACCCCTGTTAACCCTCAAACCCTCGGAGTCCCTGATACATCTTGGCTGTTATCCATCACAGCCAATGAGTATGTCTTCAAGTAATCTTGGACTTCCTTGAAAATGTCTCTGACATGGACTCCTCCGAGGTTGCTCACAGAGACTTGGATCTCTGTAAGTCTTGCGATACTTGCCTGCCTCCTAGGCACAGGCAAGGGACTATCTAACAGCCTAATTATGTTTAAATCTATGATCAGGGAATCTAACAAGTTTAGATTCCCAATAATCTCCCCCTATTTAAACATAAATATTGCTAGATCTAACTAAGTTAAGGTAAGTGTGTTAACAGCTTCTTCTTACTCATAACAGATCTAAACAAACATACCTCATGATTTTATTAATACTTAAAGAAAAATACAAGTACATTACATAAGTAAAATAAAAGGTGAAGGTAAAATTGGGCTGTGAACATCTTCAATAGTCATCATTTTTAATCCTTTCTTCAGCTTCAGCCAAGTCCAATCTGTTATCCAATTCTTCCAGCAAAGTCTTTGCAAACTTCTTGGAATACTCTGAGTTGATCTTGAGTGACTTCTTGTGACAGATTAGTTGAATTGTTGAAGCTAAGCACAGCTCATCTTCTCTTTGAAATGCATACTGGCAAGTCCTGTTCATGAATGTCATTCCTCTTTCAGGCTCTGTGTATGTCTGACCATCAACAGGGCCAACTATACCATTGGGTAGGATCAAATCCCTGTGCATGCCATCCACTTGAACATCATCTGTAACAAAAGTTTCTTTAACAAGTTGAGAAACTCTTCTTCTTTTGTTGCCAGTCTTTGGGGGTTCTTGTTCAAAAAGCTGTGGTAGGGGATCAATCTTGAGTTTGGAAGTTGTTTCTTTGATCCAGGTAAACTTGGCCTTCTTAGTCTTAAGCAGAAGAAAATTAGCCTGTCCAGTTCTTTTGGCAGCTAAGGCTTCAAGTTCGAACCATTCAGATAACCCAAGTGTCTTTAGCCTGAAGTTGTCAAACACATTCATATTTCCCTGTTGGTTATCCCTCCATAAGATCATATGTGGGGTGTTTGTGGATTTATGAATGGTGTATTTGAACTTGGTTATCTTGCCAGGTGCATATCTGTTGTTAACGCAGGCATCATAGTCAGCTTTGACTTTCCTTAGTGCCTCAGCGCGTTTTGCTTCCATTTCCCTCAACCTTTGTTTTTGCTTTTCTCTTTCAGGTGGAGTCATATTCCTTAGAGTAGCTTCATTCAATTCTTTGGCTGTCTTGAGTTCATTTAATCTTTTGAATTCCTCAGCATGTTTCTCTATTTCTTCAGGGGTTAAAGGAATCTCATTGGAAGGTGTAAAGGTTGAAAATTGGGAAAGGTCTGTGGTGGATCCTCCTGTCTCTAGCATCGCAGCTATCTTCTTGAGTTTGGTGTCTGTGTCAACCAAAACTATCTCCTTTCCTTTCTTCGAGACAGAGGACTCCACACTCATGTTTTTCAAAACATCTGCTCTTCTGATAAATGTTGTCTGAGCCTGAGTTTGTATTGCTTTGGGAAGGGAGCTAACAGTGAACTTTAGCTTCTTGGCAACTGGTTCATCATCATCCCCATGCTCGCTGGTGTTAACCAAAGCCAGGGACTTTGATGAGTCAGCTCCATCTTGATTTTGTTGCTCCCCCTGAGTGTTATCCTCATCATCAGGTATGTTGATAGGTGTGATGACTTGGAGAGGAACATGTGTAATGGTGTTGTCAGCTGATGATGAGCCTTGTTTAGCAGATGCAAGGTTAAGTGTTATTTCTTTCTCCCCTCACGTTCATCCTGGCTACGCAGACGTTTGGATGAGCATGTTTGAAAATGCCTTGCAATTTGTTCAACAGAGGCAGCCATAGCACGTTGCCTTTTCCTTTAAGCCTTGGAAATCTTCAGCAGAAGGTTGCCATTTGTATTAGTATTGGCCTGAACTCGACTGACAATGAAGTTTGCATGACGGTATTGCCTGTTGCGAACAACTTCAAATTGTCTGTGCATAGTTAGCTCATGCTCATGAAGTAAGGCAGGGACCTCTGAGTCAATGACATCCTTCATTCTTGTGGAAAGGTGACTAAGTCCCTGTGCGACACCTTTTCTTGCACCATCCTTGATGGGTTCAGTAACCGCCTCAGCCACAGCCTTTTGTATGATTCCTGGAAATGTAACAGTGAAGTTGTGCATTTCAGACTTGATCACATCCAGCTTCCTTGATAAGCGTTCAATATCAGATTGGTGATGAACAAGCTGAAGATTATGGATGTTGAGGCTTTGTTGAGCATAATCATCCCCCCTTGGTAAAAGATCAAAGTTAGTTTGGGCAGGATGATCAAACATTAGAAACTCCGCTGTTAGATCATAGGCTGGGTGATAGAAGACTGTTGTTGTTGAGGTAGCAGAGTTTGGAGTAACAACAACGTCCTTGGGAGGAGGAGTATTATTTCCAGCTGGTGTGGACACAGCTATTTCCTTGGGAGGAGAGACAGATTGCTGATCTTCCTCATCTTCTTCATCCTCCTCCTCAAACATCCCTTCAGGGATTTCATCTTCAGGCATTGACTCAAGATCAGAGACATCATCCTCTAATGATAGCATTTCTTCATCAGTATTTAGCAGAGGCTCATCGTCATTAGGTTGATCTTGAGTGATTGTATCAACCTCCTTCTCTTGTTGTACCTGGGATTCAATGACTGGCTGTACAATTTTAGCCTGCAAATTGTTATAATTAGTAACAGGGAAAAAGATAAGGAGAATGGTCGCCATTACGCTGTCCCGGAGAGGCTGAGGGTGATTACTCAGCCACTCCAAAGGATAAATCCTTGGGATTCTTTTAAGTGTGAAAGATATATGGTCAATGATCGCCATTCGCTGCCCCTAGGAAAGCTGAGTGTGATTATTCAGCCCCCCCAAAAGGTTAAAACCTTTGGGACTCTTTTGATTGTGAAACATATGTTGTTTATGGATCGCCATTCGCTGCCCCTAGGAAAGCTGAGGGTGATCATTCAGCCCCCCTGAATAGGATAAATCCTTTGGGATTCTTTTAAGGAGGGAACCAAGAGGCTGTGTGAAGTACAACTTATCAAGGTTGAGACATAAGTGTATCCAGGTTGTTGTTAGCCTGAATACTGTCTAGAGGGTGCAGGGTCATCGGGGTGCTTTATAAACACAAATGAATCATTCCCTGGTGCAAAGACAGAATGTACAGAAGTCCTAAAGAGTTCTAAGTGCATAGACAGACTTCTAAGGGTCTAGGATTACCCTAACTTCACCACTCTCTCCTACAGACAATTGAGAGTGGCTGCTTGTGAACCTCTAAAAAAGTACACTGATTACCTGTGAGATATCAGCTGGATTAGGCTGGTTTCCTGTTGTCTCAGCTAACTTTGAGACACTAGACCCCTGTTGTTGGTCAGCAGAAGTATCTGATTCCACATGAGTATCTGGAACAGAGGAGGTGTCAATCTTCTTTCCCTTGGCCTTAGAAACAGTTTTGGGTTGGGAAGAAGAGGGGATTTTATTCTTCTTAGGCTGTTGGCCAGAAGAAGCCTTGGACTTCGTAGTGTGCTGCCCAGAGGTCAAAGACTTAGACTTGCCAGACACACTAGAAGTATTCACCTTCTCAGAAGAAGGGAGCAAGGACTTCTCAGCTGTTGGTTGTTTGTTGGCCACGTTCATCATATGAGAGGTGACAGGGACATCTTCAGCTCCTATTTCTTTGTAGATGGCACATGTGATGCGGTAGGGCTTTAGAGCAGTCAACTCAGAGTTGTGGTAGTTGTCTCCCAACAGACTTTCAAAGATCAGCGACAAGAAGCGAACATAGCAGATATTCTTTTCCCAGACATGATTTCTTCCCTTCAGCTGTTCTACAAGGTTGGAGAAGAGAATGCTTCCAACATCAACATCAGCTCCCCAGATCAGCCCATATGCTATAGCTTGATGGTTAAAGGACATCTGATCTTGGGATCCATGCATTCCTCCCAGGGATTTAACAATGTGGGTGAAGAGGACACGCCACATGGGTGTAAAGTATTTAATCTTCAAAGGAGATTTTGAGAGGACCTCAACGGGTGTAAGGGCAGGTTTTACATCATGGCTGGGTTTGAGTGTGGCCAGGGCATCCTTAACAGCTTTTTTATCAACAACGTTAAGGCATTCATCTCCATGTTTCAATCCAGCCACACTTGAGAAATCTTTAAGGGAGAAAGCAAATGGGTGTTCATTGCATGAGAGGCTAAAGGTTATTGTGTCATCTACCACTTCAGCAGAGTACCAGAATTCCCTAAGGTATTCTTGGTAAAAGGTGGTTGGGGATTTGGTGAAGGCTTCACTTAGGTCACAATTTTGCATGAAGTTGACCAGATCTGAGTATGTGTCGTTAGGAGCCTTAATCCATCCAATGGCGTTGTTGGAGGCGAGGATGCTTTCGTTGATCTCGAAGTTAACATTTGCTGCTTTGGGAACGGAAAACGCCATGGATTCAAAGTCGAAGGTGAAAGAAAATGGAGGATGGGTTAAGAGAGAGAAGCACTTAGAGAGAGAAAAAGATTTGAGAAATGAGAATAGTGGTGGGTGAGAAGAGAAGAGAGACAATATATATATTCAAACTAAGTAAACAGTTATTCAACCGCATTATATGCAAAGTGAGAAAATGACTGCTCAAGTGGGTCCCTTGACCTTTCAAAACTTATTGGTCTCCTCGTTATTCGAAAAATAAATGATTAAATATTTGAGAATGTTTTTTGCATTTACTTGGAAAGTAACTACCTAGTTTCATGTGAAAAACATTTAATATAGAATCAATCATTTAATGAACACATTTAATATCAAGCCACAGGCTTTGAGATATTGAGCATCCCTAGCTCAGCAACTAGCCTGTTGAACGAAGGTTCAGCCAAAGGCTTTGTGAAGATATCAGCTAGTTGCAGCTCTGTGGGAACAAAATGCAGCTCAATATCTCCCTTCATTATATGATCCCAGATAAAGTGATACCTGATATCAATGTGTTTGGTACGTGAGTGAAGAACAAGGTTGTTGTATATGGCAATGGCGCTGGTGTTGTCACAAAAGATTGGCACTTTGTCATATAAAATTTCATAGTCAGCCAATTGACTTTTCATCCAGAGCACCTGAGCACAACAGCTGGCTGCAGCGACATATTCTGCTTCAGCTGAAGACATAGCCATAGAGTTTTGCTTCTTAGCACTCCATCCAACCAATTTTCCTCCTAGGATTTGACAGCTGCCTGAAGTGCTTTTCCTATCAATACAGCATCCAGCATAATCTGAATCTAAATAGGCCTTGAGATCAAAGCCTGATTCCTTTGGATACCAGAGACCTAGGGATGGTGTTCCTTTGAGATACCTGAAAATTTTCTTAACAGCCACTAGATGGGATTCTTTTGCGTTAGCTTGGTACCTTGTACAGAGACATGTGGAGAATTGGATATCAGGACGACTAGCTGTTAGATACATGAGTGACCCAATCATGCCTCTATATAAAGTCTCATTAACAGAGACCCCTGACTCATCAGGGCCCAAGTTGTTGGGTGGAAGCATGGGGCATTTCATTGATGCACAATCAGCCAAGTCATATTTTTTAAGTAAATCCTTAACATACTTTTCTTGACAAATTGAAATTCCCTTAGGACATTGTTTAATTTGAAAGCCCAAAAAGTAAGTTAATTCACCCATCATACTCATCTCATATTTCTTGGTCATTAATTTAGCAAAACGTTTACTAAGATTGACATTTGTTGACCCAAAGATGATATCATCCACATAAATCTGCACAATGATGAAATCACTCTTATCCTTGAAGGTAAAGAGTGTTTTATCAATAGAACCCCTGACAAATTTATTTTCAGTTAAGAAATTAGAAAGAGTTTCATACCATGCTCTTGGAGCTTGTTTCAGCCCATACATAGCTTTGTGTAGTCTGTACACATGGTTGGGAAACTCGCTGTTCTCAAATCCTTCAGGTTGTGCAACATACACTTCCTCAGACAAATAACCATTGAGGAATGCACTCTTTACATCCATCTGATACACAGTGATGTTCATATAGGCAGCATAAGCAAGGAAGATTCTGATAGCTTCAAGTCTTGCAACTGGAGCAAATGTTTCATCATAATCAATTCCTTCAGTTTGAGAAAACCCCTGTTCCACCAGTCTGGCCTTGTTTCTGATGATGTTTCCAATTTAATCCATCTTCTTTCTATAGATCCATCTAGTTCATGTGATATTCTTTCCAGGTGGAGCTGGCACTAGTGTCCATACTTTGTTCCTTTTGAACTGATTGATTTCTTCTTGCATAGCAGCTACCCATCCTTCTTCTACCAGATCCTCAGCTAATCTTTTAGGTTTAATTTGTGAGAGAAATTAAGCAAAGAGACATTCATTGGCTGAGGCAGACTTTGAGTCATGGATTCGCTGTCTAGTTGTGACCCCTGCATTAGGTTCCCCAATAATGTTGATAAGAAGAATGTGTTGATCTCTTGACCACTTATTTTGAGGAGCTGGGGACTCAAGGACAGGAACACTTATGGGCACAGCTGGTACAATTTGAGTTTCATCCTGCTGACTAGGAGGGCTTTCTTTAAAGACTACTTCAGTGTCAGAGTCTTCTTCAGCCATATCAAGAGGTACAACTTCATTATCAGCAGGAGAGTCTTCAGGGATTTGAAGAATTGGTGAGTCATCAATAGCATTAGAAGGAGAAGGACTACCAGAGGTTTGGGATTCTTCTTCATCAAGTTCCTGAGAGGTAGGAACTTCTATGTTGTGAGTGGACAGAGGGTCAAAGGCAGGAACATAAGGAGTGAGAGTGTTGGAGTGATGATGACTGGTAGGTCTTGGTTCTGTGAACTCATCACTTGGGAAAGATACATTTTCATTAAAATCAATTTCATCAACCTCTGTTCCTGTTCTCTGTATGACTTCATCATCTTCATTGAATCTAACATGGAAGGTTTCTTCTACTTCTTGTCTTCTGATGTTGAATACTCTGAAGGCTTTGGCTGTTGGAGAGTATCCTAAGAAGAAACCATCATCAGCTTTTTCATCAAACTTTCCAAGTTTATCCCTGTAGTTGTAAATGAACACGGGGCATCCAAACACATGAAAATAGCTGACATCTAGAGATCTTTTTCTGAAAACTTCATAGGAAGTTTTACCATGTCTTTTGACAATGATTGATCTGTTTTGTGTGTAGCAGGAAGTGTGAACAGCTTCTCCCCAAAATTGCTTTGGTAAGGCTGCACCACTCAACATAGTTCTGGCTGCTTCAATCAAAGTCCTGTTTCTTCTTTCAGTCACACCATTTTGTTCTGGGGTGCCAGCTGAAGAGAAGTTCTGTGAAATTCCTTTTTCATCACAAAAAGATTCAAGTTGATGATTCTTGAATTCAGTACCATTATCACTTCTTAGAGCTTTGACTCTAACATCACTCATATTTTCAACCTGTCTGATGAAGGACATGGTGGTATCAGCTGCATCACTTTTCCTTCTGAGGAAGAACACCCATGTGTATCTTGAAAATTCATCAACTATGACCAAGGTGTATTTGTTGTGATTAATGGTCTGAGGTTTGAAAGGCCCAAACAAATCCATGTGAAGGAGATGTAAGCACTTGTCAATAGAGAATGATTTCCTAGTCTTGAATGAAGACCTATGATGCTTTCCTTTGACACGGGCAGAACAAGTCTTGTCTTTAAAAAACATTACTGATGGTAGACCAGCAACCAGGTTTTGAGTCTATCTTATTGATGTTCTTGAAGTTGAGATGAGACAGTCTTTTGTGCCACAGACAATTGACACTTTCAGAGGCTTTAGCAAGAAAGCAATTTGAGCTGTCTTCAGAGCAAACAGCCATGTTGATGACATAAACATCTCTTCTTCTAGGTGCAATAAGCACAACATCATTGTTTTTGTTGAATATGGTTCCCTGAGTCTTAGTAAACAAAACCTTATAGTCAGAATTACATAATTGGCTGATGCTAATAAGATTGTGTTTAAGACCATTCACATATGCAACCCTGGTAAATGTAATCCCATTGTAATTCACTGAGCCATATCCTTCTGTGTCACCTGAAGAGTTATCTCCAAACATCACATTAGGACCTGGCTCCTTTGAGTATCTGTGTAGGTATTGTTGAATCCCTGTCATGTGTCTAGAACAGCCACTGTCTAGATACCATACAGATTCCTTGAGATATTTCTGCAAATATACATAGAAACAGGTTAGTTCCTATGGTAAACCCACTTTCCAGTGGGTTCCCTGAATTGCTTGTTAGCAACTCTTGTGTTCCTGAAGAACTTTTGGCGTTGGGAGGGACAGTTCACTGTTTCATGGGTATAACTTCCACAGATATCACACCCAGGGAAGTCACCACACTCGTCTGAGTGATGGTCTGTGAAACCATAGAATTTACAGGGAGGATAAGATCTGTAGTTTCCCTGTTGTCTTTTGGAACCCTGTGGTCTATCCCTAGAGGGTGTCTAAGCTCTTTTAGCTGCCATGTGTCTGTCATGATCTAAAGTCATGTGGTGAGAGTTTTTACATACATTGCAATAAGGTTTGATTAACCTTTCCCCTTTGGGTTCACCTAGGACTGACTTAGGTTCATGAGAAGTAGAGCATTCAGCGGAAGGCTTAATGTGTTGTTTCAAGAGTTCTACTTCTTTCATTAGAGACAACAGGCGATCTTCAGTGGTAGGGTCAACCTTATCCACAGCTTTAGTAGCAACATGCTTAAAAGCTACTTGTTTACCAGTTTGTTTAGCAGGCACATGAAAAAATTTAGCTGGAGGTTTCTCAATATCAGTTCTAAGTTCACCCTTAGCAGCTCGAGAAGAGCTGCTAGGTTCAACTCCAAAGAGTTTGGTCAAAGGTGGTAACTTAGCCACATCTTCAGAGACAGGGTCATTAGTCAAAGTGGTATCTGACATATGAATTGTCTCTGTAGATTTGAAGACAATGTATTTGGGTTTGGTGAGAATTCTTAGCTTATTTTTCTTTGCAGATATATCCCTTTTAATGTCAGCAGGAACTTCATCATTAAGCAATTGATCTATAGTGAACCTAGCGCACATCCATTTTTCAATAACCTTGTTTAATTCAGAGACTTGGTCATTTAAAGCAATGTTTTTCAAGGTTAACCTAGCGACTTCATTTTGCAGGGATATTTTCTCTAAATTAACCCGCCTGAGAGTTTCACATTTAGATTTTGCATTTAGCCATTCAGTTTTAACAGAGTGAAACTTATCAAGTAGGTTCTTTCTTTGTTCCTCAACAAAGTGTAAATCAACAATGGTGTAATCAAGGACATGCTTACGTTCATCACTATCAGACATAGATAAAAGCCTGTGTACCTTTTTCATTGTGATGTCAACCCATTGTCCTGATCTTGCATCACCTTTTCCAACAGCTGGTTCATCCTCAGCTATAGCCATGAAAGCCCTGACTCTTGTAGTATCTTCCTCATCTGAAGTCAGCGGTTCATCATTCCAATCATAAGCTTCAGCTACCAACCCTTTCTCTGTCTTTTTATCACCACCCTTCTTCTTAGACAGAGCTTCGAGCTTCAAATTCATCTGTTCTAACTCACCTTTAAGTGCCTTGTACTTGTTTTTGTAATCCTTCTTCTCAGTGTCTGATGAGTTGGATTGGTGAGATGAGTTGTTATGTTGTTTGAACTTATAAGGTTTGGATGAAGATGATGGATAAGAGGGTGAGGATGTCTTGGTGGAGGGACAGTCTTTTTGGAAATGTCCAAGCTTTCCACAGGCAAAGCAAGTTTCTTTTGACCTGTCAGTTGGTTTACTAGATGATCCTATTATCCCTGATCTTTTGAAGAATATTCTTTGGTTGGCTAGCAAGGCTCTTTCATGAAACTCTGCATTAAGGTCTGTTAAGAACTCTTGGCTGCTGCGGGTGTCTTCTTCAACATCAGAATCGCTGTCATGAGGATCTGTTGCAGAGATTAAGGCTTTAGAAGATGCTCCTTGGACTACAAATCTTTTAGTCTCTGACTTGTAAATAGTATCGATCAACCCTTATTCATAATTATACATTCCATAAAGCTGAGAAAGTGTGACATTCTTGATTGAGTTGTTAGCTCTCTGAGTCTGATTCGTACTCAGCCACTTTCTTGGAAGGCTGTTGACAAATGTGGCATTGATCTCAGCTTGACATATAGTGACATCATTCATTGCTAGGTCATTGAGAAGATTCTTCACCCTTGTATAGGTTTGCTGAACCCTTTCACCTTCAAGTGACTTGAAGGCATTGAACTAAAGTCTGAGTGCCTGAATCTTTGTCTCTCTTGTTTCAGAGGGTCCTTCATGGCCAAGGATGAGGTCTGTCCACATTTGTTTCGTTGTGGGACACTGAATGACAGACTTCATGATGTGTTTGGGAAGACAGGATATGATGATGCTTTTGAGACGTTTATCTTGGTTTGCCAATTTTCTATCAGCTGGAGTCCAATGTTTGAGAGGTTTGGGAAGAGGGTTTTCTTCCGTGGAGGTAAGCGCCATGGGAATATAAGGACCATTTTCCAAAATTTCTAGAAAAAAATGTTCAAGCCCATCGAGATACACAAGAAATTGACTCTTCCAACTGGCAAAATCTTCTTCATCAAAGACTGGTACACTTGTGACATGTGATCCACCTCTTGAGTCAAGAAGTTGGGGTACATCATCGTCATTGGCAGGAGGGTTGAGTCTTGGTGAAGATGGTGTTGTGGAAGGTGGTTGTGGTGGGTTAGAAGTTTCTGGCATGGTGGATCTTGATTATAAAACTGAGAACGGTGTTTCTTGAAGGTTTTAATATCAAACACCGCTCTGATACCAATTGAAAGTCCCTAATCAATGCTAGAAACCCTAATCTTAACTAATCAACACAAGGTATTACTTTTCAAACGTAATCTTATTATTGTATAATAAAGAATAACAAGTGTTATGGATAACACCGTTTGATGACAATGTGTTGTGCACACTTTGAACAACTATAAACCCTAACTTATGAATATAGTCGCAACTGTTTTATTCTATAAGTTATATGCAATAATGTTATGAATATCTCAAAGTGTTGAACATTAATGCATGGATACACATCCTATTTATAGTGTTACGAGATTGACCTAAATAGTACTTGATGATGACTACACAAGCTTTCACAAGTTCCCACATCAGTCACATGATGTTCTTCTATTCTTGGTAGTCTTCCATTATGCTTTAAGGAAACAGTTGTAAAAACAATTTCCTTTTTCTTCATAGTCTCGAACACACAAATGGCATGTCCAAAGTGTGCTGAGCGTTAACAGGGTATTGCCACCCCTGTTAACCCTCAACCCCTCAGAGTCCCTGATACATCTTGGCTGTTATCCATCACAGCCAATGAGTTTGTCTTCAAGTAATCTTAGACTTCCTTGACAATGTCTCTGACATGGACTCCTCTGAGGTTGCTCACAGAGACTTGGATCTCTGTAAGTCTTGTGATACTTGCCTGCCTCCTAGGCACAAGCAAGGGACTATCTAACAGCCTAATTATGTTTAAATCTATGATCAAGGAATCTAACAAGTTTAGATTCCCAACAAACTAAATGTTACCAAAGTCTTAGGTCAAAACAAGCAGATTTCCAATTTTTATAGCACAATCAAGATTTTGATGTTTAAAAGCCAAGAACTTGCAGCAATTAGCATACAACCAAGTATATATCAGACACCAACACAAATAAACAACAACCAATAACTCAATAACAATTTGCAAGCTTAAACAGGTTAACCCAAACACCCTTAACTTTTTTTTCAATCCAAGATTAACAAAGAAAGTGTGTGATTCAGTTTATACCAAGCACAATCTAACACAATTACATCATCATCATTCAGTATCAAGCAGTTTTAAGCCACAAAATCAACAAGAACAACAGCAGAACACAAATTCACAAAAATCAAGTATTTTGTCAGATTTTTGAGAAAAGGACTCAAACCTCATTAATGTACATCCACACTCATGAATTTTTTAGATTATGTTCCTAGCAAAACAAGGCATAAGCTTCCACAACAAAGCTGCTAAGATTCAACAAGGTTAGAGCACAAATATATAAAACAGAAATATGAAAAATGCTTGATTAATGCAACCTTGTTCCCACTCCTTGATTATCCCCAAACCACAAGATTACAACACATTGATAATCTTCTTATCAGGGTGCTATAATCACTTTCAATCCAAAAATTCCAAGGGTTTGAACCAAGAACTTAGCAAAATATCAAGATTTGGAAAATTATGCAATTTCTTGCACAATGGTTAAAAACAGATTTTGAAACTTCAAAATCACAAACATGAAACATAAACAAGCAAGTAATAAGTTGGCACTTGGAATTCGTCACACAATTTCAAACACTTTTCATTAATCTTGAACAAGGATTTACAGAAATGTTGACCAAAGGAAAACCAAGAGCCAAAGCTAAATGTTGCAGCTCCTATGCCTTATATAGGCTACATGGAAGAACTAGAAATCATAAAAACGTAAACCCTAATGCTGGTGAAGTCCCAAAATTACCCCTTGTGAGGTTTGAAAACTTGGAATCATGTGATGTTTCTTTGGCAGTTTGTGGACTTATGAGCTGTTGGAATTTGATCAATGGCTCACAATGAGCTTAAGTTTGAAGCTAGAATATTGGGTGTTGGATGGCTGGCCTATTTCGGCATCTTCTTCAAAAATGTGTGTGGGAGGTTCAACATGTGAGCTTGGAGATGATGAGGTGGCAAAGTTAAGGTGTGGGTTATGATTATGGCCACCTTAATCTTAAATCTGGATAGTTTAGGGGATTAATTTTGGCTTAATCAAAAATCCCCAATCTTTGTTCTTGAGTGAATAGTGCATGTTTTGATCCAGGTTAATATTCAAAATGTTGTTAGGCGCGTGTTTAATAAACTAATCAAGATTAGTTATTAAACGGTTGTGAGTGGAGTGTGACTTGGCAAAATGATGAGAGGTGATTGGATGAGAGGGTGAGTGGGGTGAGGTGGCAGTAGGAGATTGGTTAAGGTAAGTTTGTATGTCTGCCAAGTTTGGTCCCTTGGCATTCATTCTTCTTTCATTTTGGTTAAAACATGTAACAACGCCCCATTCCTTTGTTATCAACTTTTCTTTTTCACACTTTTTCCACAAAAGGTTTCCAAAAGGTATTTTAAGGGTACTTCTTGTAATTTCATGATATTTGAAGGGGTGTTTTGGCATTTTCTTCATTCTTGATGGTCTTGAATTGTATGATTGACTTCTTGGAGGACTAATATTGAGAAGTCTTCATTTTTGAGGGATCATTCTTGCCAATTCTTCAAAGTGGAGGGCCCTTTTATAAATTTGACAAACTTTATGGACCAAACTTGTAATTATGAATAAACAAGGGTTTAAAGTGTCAGTTCTTCAATATTGGAGGACCCTTCTCGTACAATCTTCATTTCTTCAAGGGTTATTCTTGGAATATCACCATTAGGGCTTGGTTCATTGTGCGGCTTCGTTTCTCGTGTTCGTTTTTGCTTGTTTCTTGTGATCTTTTGTCATTTTCTCAATATCCGTACCTAAAATACACATGTAACAAACATAAACATATATTTGGCATTTTTCATGATATTTAATGCATTTTAAGCCCGTTTTGGATGATGAGACTATGTATAAAAGCAGTCTCATCATGGCCACTCAATAGAATCATTAAAATGAGCAAGATATGATCAAAATACTATTGAAGTACAAATCTGTATAGTCTGTTTTGGAAGAATTATTAGGAATACATAGAGGATGATTGAGCAGTAGATATAAGGAGATATTTGTAGCACATATCATGTAGTTTGTGTTGCCTAAATTGAGCTTCTATCTCCTTGTAGAACTCAAGATATGACAAAAATGGTGGAAGTGACTTTGATAATCAGATTTGTAAATAAAACTATATAATATAAAATGAGCACTCAAGTAATATTATTATAAAATAAATACATAAAACACACTAACTAATAATAAGTAATATAAAATGAGTTATATACTATGACAAATAAACTTGGCATTTTATAAAAGTACAAACTCAAATGTTTACTAAAGTTATAAAACTATATATAAGTTTTACGTCTTTTCGGCTAGAACCGAAAGATTAACGTTTTCACCAAATAAAACTTAGACGGTCGGACCCGTCTAATGTAACATTTTTATAACTCATATACTGATATGTAAGTACATTTGACAAGTAAAAACCGATAAACCTGAGCTTTATAACTTATGGACCTTAATGGGCCAAAGTAACCTTATTGGACTATTAGCCCAACTAGTTTGGCTAAACACTAATGGACTTACTCATGGGCTTAACCCACTTGGGCCCAACATATGAGTATAGGACTGGTATTAAAAGTATAAATGGGCAAATATAATGTATTGGACTTTTAATGGGCTTATCGGGCCTTAATATATAAATAAGTTGAAACTAGTGTAACTAGTCTAAAATTTGACTAACACATAACACTATAATGTGTATGAAGAGATAAAATCCCACTTGATCATCATCATACTTATTATATCATCACATATACATAACCATTATTTTTTTATAAAGTCATTGGACAAGATTCTAAGACGAAGTATTATTTGTCTAGGTTTCCGTGATTGAAACACGTACCATACGTCCTAATTGCCGATAACCCACCTTCCTACACCAATGTGAGTTCATAGCCTAGCACTCTTTTAAATGTTTTATGAAATGTTTTATAAACCCGCGAGGGAGATAACATGTTAGTTTTAATAAAAATAGGACACCAGTTTTCCCGATTGTTTGCTTATTGATATGGACTCGAATAATTATATGACCCGATGAATGAAAAGAAATGGTTATTATTAGTTAGGTTATGTTGCTAAAAGTCCCATTAGCATGAATTGTGAACTATCGGGATTTGGTAGACGCTTATGCATGTAATAGTACTATTTGGGGAAGATCACCCCAGTTCGCGCTTTGACGGTTGATTCCCGTTGTGCCACATTGATTGGTAAGCGAATTTATGTATGAGAAGATTTATATAAGCGTGATTATTGTGACGACACGATGTTTTAGATGGCAAAGGAATTACGGGTTAGCTACCCGTTGTTTGCTATAGTAAGGTAGCAATGTCATGCGGCTTATAATAATCCAATAATGAGAATACTGATATACGCATTGAATTATAATATATTTCCTGACTAGCAATACGGGGTCTTATTACTGATATTATGTTCGTGTTTTGGTTTTACATAACCATTTTCATACAACGGTTTTTATTTAACTCTATACAAAGTTATAAAATGTATTGTATGATGTTTTTACAACAATGGTTCGTATAATGGTTATGAAGGCAAAAGCCTATATTATGATTTACGACAAAGATTCATATAAAATGTCTTGGGCCTATTTTATAGCCTACGACAAAGATTTGTACAAAATGATTTTCGGTAATAATTATATGCCGGTGATATATTAATGGTTTTTATTAAACTCTATGAATTCACTCGGCGTTTCACTGACTTTTTAACATGTTTTATCTCAGGTACTTGAACGTAATTCTCGGGAAGACGACGAGAATTTATGGCTCGCATTCAGATGTTTTATAAAATTGTATGATATACTATGACCTGAGGACATATGTAATTTGATATTTATGAATGGAAAATGCTTTATTATTAAACAACGCAATTTTTAAGCGTTGTCTATGATTTGAGTACTGTGCTATCCCGTAACACCAACGACTCTTCCGCTAAACTAAAGTATGAATATTTGAGGTTGTTACAGTTTGGTATCAGAGCTCTCGTTATAGAGAATGAATGATTTTAAAATCAAGGTTTTGAATAAAACATTTCAAAATCTTTTAACTATAAACATTTTGAGCAAAATATTTAAAAATCTTTTGAATATAACGGTGCCAAAGAATTCTCGAGTTACCGACAAGGCCAGACTGAGAAGTGTTATTTTAATATATATATATATATATATATATATATATATATATATATATATATATATATATATATATATATATATATATATATATATATATATATATATATATATATATATATATATATATATATATATATATATATATATATATATATATATATATATATATATATATATATATATATAGATAGATATATATATATATATATATATATATATATATATATATATATATATATATATATATATATATATATATATATATATATATATATAACTTGGATTATATATATATATATGTTGTAATTTGATTACATTATTATTTGATGATTATTTTAATACTTATACGAGGTATTTATACGACGTAGATTGTCACAAGAAACCCTAACTCCCCAAGCAAATTAATCGAAGTTATTTCTGTAGGAATTCTAGCTATTCCAGATCTAAACCAAGTTGTGGATATTTATGATCCCAACAAAATGGTTGATATTCGTAGAAATATTGATATTAGTTGATAGTGATATTGAAGAAGAATTGGCGAGATTAAATATGATATCGATGTCATGACTATCTTTCCTTATAGAGTGGAGTTTGACAAAACCTTACCACCTAGAAAGGTCTCATTTGATTCGGTGTCACCCAATTCTTAAATTTGAAATCGAAAAGGGTGAATGTTGCACTTGAGGCTGTCATTGGAACCATTACCCAAAAGCCTCATGCCACTAGTACCTTTCCGAGAAGTCTAATTGAATGTGTGAGTCATTTCATACTAGTGACTCATTTGATAACTATTGTTGTAAAAGCTATAGGATTGGAAATTAAGTGTTGTTCATATCGAGCTTTTATTTCCCTTTCAAGGTCTAAGAATAAGGTTGAAAGAATTGGAGAATGAGGTAGGATGTCGCATTGAGTATAAGTTGATTGAAACTTGAATAAAGTAAAATTCAACTCGTATGGAATAAGAAATTGTTAAGAGGAAGTCGTTGAGTCTTGTGATTGAATTATAAGGTTTTAGATGATTGTTGGTTTGTGTTAAGAGTTGTTCCTAGGCCATTGTCCACTAACGAGGATGCCCAGTGTCTAAGAAATAAATTGGAGAAATCTTCTTCTGAATTGGGACCGATGGATCTTCCGGGACAGGTGGACACACTTGTAGATTAGTATTCATTGTGGTATCTTTTAAAAATCCCTAACTTAACTGAGACATCAGTTGGTAGGATGAGTCCTTGGAATTTTATGACATGGCGACACGTAATGTGTTACGGTACAATTTTTGACTTGTTTGTGATTAATGAAAAGACTACCTTTGATTGCTAAATCCTACATGTATCGATGTTATCTATCTTTTCTTGCTTCTTCCTAATCTTCGCATTAGTGATGCAACCATTAAACAAGTATTCATCTCGATTTGAGTTACGTTGTGGATTATTCTTTCGTATTCCTGAGTGCCATCGAGGTCATGAACCTCATGATTAATTGCCTAAGCTCATTTCCTATCATACTGTAATTAGTTCTTGGTGAACAACTATTCATCACTCTTTTGCAGATCACTCATTGTTTTATAAGTAATACAATACCATCTGGGGGAAATTATGAAATTCTCATTTTTATATGAGTTATTTAAATCGGTACTATTAGTAGTTACTATCGAAATAAAGTTTTTATCAAACATTTGTAAATGGAAATGCTTTCATAATGATGAACATTTCAGAAAAATCATTTGTATTTCATAATTAAACATGAAAATATATTTTAAATATGATGACAAAGTTTTAATGAACTGAGTATTGCATCGTTAATCCTAAAATTGTATGTAGTTGCGCGCCTACATACAATTTGGAAGGGACCATGCAAGGCTGATTAGTAGTCACCATGAAATTGTTAATAAACATCACATTTTCTTTGTAATTGTGAAAGATTGAATTTCTATCAGATCTACAAGAAGTGAAAAATAGGGACATATTGTTAGGGACACCTACATATGTGCCCGTACTATTTATTCTACTGAATCGAATTTACTCATCTGTGGGTATTGTCTTAATTGACAATTGATATCCCCCTCTGGTTCAGTTCTCTCATGGTAAGATTCTTTGGAAAATTTTCTAATTACCGAGTGTTGATACCCGACTGGGTGTGTCGACGTTCCTATCATTTATTTTGACTAGACTTCATTTGAATGACATGGGTAATGATCCGAGGTGCTTTCGAATGCGTACTCAAATCATGAAAACATGATAATATATTCATATTCGTTAATATTTTCGTCTTTATCTGATTTGAAATTCTCTCGCGTAAATTATGCGTTGAAATTACTCTTTTAATGTTAGCTATGTCTCCAGATATCCTTGAATTTGTGGAGGGTTATGAGTTATTATTAGTCTTTGAGAAGTTCTCATCTTATCAACGGTAATAAAACTGGAAGGTTGGTAGTGCCATTAAAAATGGATTGTGTTGGGAATAAAATGTAGCCAGTAAACTTGGACGCTGACAAGAAGAAAACAAGCGTTGATAAGAAGAAAACAAGCGTTGACAGAACAAGCGTTGATAGGAAGATGTCAAGCGTTGATAGGATGAAGTCAAGCACTGTTAGAAGACTTAGTCTACGCGTATTATGTTTCTAGTTTGTTTCTAGTAAAGATATGATCAACAATGTATTTTCTATATTTATCTTTACCTATAATAGCTGATACGTAGACTCTTGTACAAGGCTTCTTAGTCTATAAAAGAAGACCATTAGGTTTTGTTTCATATAAGTTTTCATTCGTTTAACACTTTCATTGTACACAAGTTTGTTCTAATCAATCAAGTGAAAGTTTGTTTTACAATTGTTTGTGTGTTCTTGTTTGAGTATTAATTCCGCATAATACTTAAATTATTTTATAAACAACAAAGTTTCTCTACGTGTTTAACTTGATTTAATCTCGTTTACACAAGCTAAATCGATCTAAGTTTGGGATCAACAAGTGGTATCAGAGCTTGTTGAGAAACTTTGATCTAAAGAACACAAAAACCCTAAATCGCCAAAAACCCTAATTTTCGCAAAACCCTAAAAACACCATGTCTACCCCAGAAGTAAACTCTTCCTCCTCATCAACCCCCAACATCAAGATTCCCATGCTAGACCTAGACAATTTTGAGCATTGGAAGTTTAACTTTGAGCAATACCTACAAATCCATGACTACACCCTATGGGAAATTATTGAATATGGAAACACATTCAATAAAGCTCAAAAGATTGCAGCTGCTATCTTACAAAGAACAAATGTTCAAGGCTCTACTGAAGAGGATAGAAGAGAAAAACCTGAAGATGGTAGAGCTGTCTGTGACAATCTAACATTTTCAGGTAATGAATTATTTTCTCGTATAATATTTTGAAACTTATTTTTGTGTTGGTTGATGAACTCACAATTTACGGATCTAAATTTGGGCTTACATGCATAATTTAGCGTCCTTTACGACTAAACCAGAAACCTTAGGATTAGGTATTTACGTTTTTTAACTCCGTTTTTTATGAGACAATTTTTATTAGATTCATTTTGTGCCATTGATTCATAATTTATAAAAACGTTTTTCGTAAAACGACCCGAGGGCACGAAAATCGAGGAAACTAGAATCTTAGGAATACCCGTAAATTAGCGGGATGGGACAAAACAAGTTTATCCCACCCCACTAACTAAAAGGGACGGCCAAAAGGGACACCACATCTCTTGATGTGACATCCTTACACTCTACAAGCTTAAACATGTAAGCGTAGCTTCACATGAAAGCTACTCATCCCACCAAACTAACCAAACCATAACACTTACCATTTACTTCCATTTTCACATGCAAAACAACTCAAAACTCTCTCACTCTCCTCCCATTGTCGTCCCACTTCACCATCAAACACCACCATTTGATCATTTCTAGCCACAAGTCTTATGTTATCTATTCATATTATGGAGAAACCTTGAAGCCTTGATTGATTGGTGGCCATATTAACAACAAAGAAGTTGATTTGCTTGTGTCCTAGGGCTAATTTCTCAACAAACTATCTTGGTGGTTGATGATCTTGGAGATATATTTGGTGTTCATCAAGTTATTGTCATCCAAAAACAAGATATAATCTTGGTTGGTAAAGAAGATCATCCTTTCTATTTCTCTTGTTATTTTTATAAAGATCAAATGTATTTTCTTTCTTATTGTATATGTATATGATGAATATATGATGATAAAAATGTTGTGTGGGGATCAAGTGTTGATAAATATGATTAAAAAGATGAAAAACCATAAGAAACAATGCTAAAATCTTGCTTAAATTGTTGGCTGTATAAAAACAGTAAGTAACCAAGTTATAAACTGATAACATTGCATGGTGGAATCCATTTACAGTAAGTGTTAGATTTCATATACATGTGAGAGCTGGCCATGCAATGGAATCATCAAAATGAGTGAGATATGATCAAAACATGATGAGTGTACCAATCTGAATAGTTTGTTTTTTAGGGACTGTTAAGGATAGTTAGACATGGAATGAGCAGTAACTATATCTAACTTATTTGTAGAAAATAATATGAAGTTTATGACGTCTAAAAATGAGCTTCTATCTCCTTATAGAACTCAAGATATGATAAAAATGGTGAAGATGAAACTAAAAATCAGATTTTGAAGAATTAATGTTTAATAGTATTATATAAGCACTCAAACTAATATAGCATAAAATGTGAATTAAAACTCACTAACTTATATATTTCATTTATATAAATATGTATAAGGTTAAATAAATGGACACTTTATAAAAATGGTAGTTGCATAAGATTTATAAGTTATAAAAACTATAAACATGATTTTTACGACTTTTTCGGCTATTACCGTAAAATTAACGTTTTTCGCCAATTAAAACTTAGACGATCAAACCCGTCTAATGTAAAGTTTTTAAAAGTCATATACTAATATATAAGTACCTAATACAAGTAAAAACCGATAAAACCCGAACTATATGACATACGAACATTAACGAGCTAAATTAGCATTATTGGACTAATAATTTAACTAAATAAGTTAAACACTTATAAAAATTACTTATTGGGCTTAACCCATCTGGGCCCAACATGTAAATTATAAATACTGATAATACAAGTATAAAATGGATTAATACAAATTAATGAACTTATAATAGGCTTATTAGACCTAAAACATGTAAATAGGTAAAACTAGTAAACTAGTAAAAAGTTTCCAATACATAAACACTAAAATGAGTAAATAAGAATATATAAACCCACTTGATCATCATCATATGTACAAAGTCATCATATGTATATTTGTTATTTTGATAAAGTCATTTGACAAAATTCTAAGACCGATTATTATTTATATAGGTTTCCGTGACCGAAGCACGCCCGTAGCCGATAATCCGCCTTTCATTATCAACGTGAGTTCATAGCCTCGCACTCTTTTAAATGTTTTATAAAATGATTTGTAAACCCACGAGGGAGATAACATCCTAGTTTTTGATAAAGTTAGAACACAAGTAGTCCCGATGGTAAGCTTAATGATATGGACCCGAATGATGCGATGACATAATAAAAGAGATAAAAAGGATTATTAGTAGTTAGGTTATGTCACTTAAAGTCCCATTAGCATGAATTGTGAACTACCGGGATTTGGTAGACGCTTATGCATATGATACTACTATTTGGGGACTATCACCCCAGTTCGCGCCTTGACGGTTGATCCCCGTCGTACCACATTTATTGGTAAGCGAATTTATGTATGAGAAGATTTACATAGCGTGATTTTTGTGACGACACGCTAACTTAGATGGACAAATTGTTTGTCGGGTTCGCGGCCTGTTGTTGTGATAGTAAGGTAACAATGTCATGCGGCTAATAATAATCCAAATGAATCCAATGTAATATAAATATATGACATGATACGATGTTAATAACGATAATAATATTACCTAAATGGTAATATTGAGGCTACGGTCTCATGGACGGTTTAAGAGGTATGCTTTGATTTATATATTTCCTGACTAGCAATACGAGGACTTACTTCAGATATTATACTTGTGTTCGGATTTTAACGATTGTTTTATATAACGGTTTTATTAAACTCTATGAATTCACTCGGCATTCACTGATATGATTTTTGCATGTTTTTATCTCAGGTGCTTGAAGGTAATCCGGATGGAGATCGACTCTGATGGCCCACATAATAATAAAAATGTTCATTCTATCTATGTTTTGTAAACTTAATGACCTGCATAATTTAGGACCTGTTGTACACTTTAAAACTTTTTATCGAATGAATGTAAGTTGAACCTTGTACAACCATTTTTTTGTGTTGTCTATGATTGGAGTTATTGTGCTATCCCGTAACACTCTAAAAGACCCTTCCGCTGTACCGATATAAAATTTGAGAGTGTTACAGTTTGGTACCAGAGCTCTCGTTATAGAGAACGAAAGATTTTAAAAACCAAGGTTTTGAACAAAACTTTTCAAAATCTTTTAACTATGAACATTAGAGAAAATATTTGAAAAATCTTTTGACTATAACGGTGCCAAAGATCTCCGACGTTACCAACAAGCCCTATTGAGAAGATATATATTTTGATATATATAATTTAATTTATATATATGTATATATTATGGTTTCAGTATGTAATTGTTTAATAAGTATGTTATCCTAATACGAGATACATATAAATGCAGATTGTCATGGCTGACCCTAATATTCCTATAGAGAACCATGCTATTCCCGAACCTAATGTAGATGATGATCCTTATATAGACTTAGTAGATTATGATATGGATGATGAGGAGGAACCATTTGAGGATCCCGAGCCCGAGATAGGACTAGGAGATCAGATTGCCCCTCAGGTTGATATGGTAGAGAATGAGATTTATAATGTTGATATTCAGAATGATGATGATGAGATTAGGATAGATAATTTAGATAATGAGGTTGACGACGAGGATGTCAAGGAGGATATAGGTATAGACGATGAGGTTGATGATGAGGAGGAAGCCGAGCTTATTTACCCTTATGATGTTCCGGAGGGCGAGCCCTTACCCCCTCTAGTTTATTTGTCTGATTCTGAGGTTGAGCTACCTAGAGATGAAATGTCTGAATCGTCTGAATCTGATTCCGAATCAGAGGAGGATGAGGATGATAATGCACCTGACGGTACTGATGGTATTGCTACTCGTAGACGTGTGATAGGAGAGTCGTCTAGTGTTCGAGAGGCTACTCATATGGATGGTCTTGCACCATGGGCCTTGAGACGTGATTTAGATGCATCCCGTACTCAGAGTAGTATGACGGAGATTGGATTAGGTGTTGTTCAGACTCATGTTTCTTATTTGGAGTCGAAGACAAAGGTTGGTGAGAAAGAGAGGGAATTGCTTAGTTTGGATTTGACTGATGTAGAGTGTGGTCTGAATGAGGCTTTTAGGAGGCTATCTGTGTTAGAAAGTGGTGAGTTTGCTGCTATGAAGTAAAAGGTGAATTCTATGGAGATTCAGTTGAATGTAGCTCGTGCGATGCATGAGAAAGCTGAAAAGGATTTGAATATATATTTGGGTTGGAATAGTAGATTTTATGCTGACATGGTTGAAAGAGGAGTGATCCGTAAGCGCCCAGCTGAAGATGTGTCTAGTGATCGTCCGACAAAGATACAGAAGACGATGGATGATGGACCATCTGGCGGTTCTCAGTAGACCAGTCTATTTTTAGTAGTGACCTTTGTATCTTTTGTACCTTTTGTAACTTTGACTAAACCGACTTGTTAGTAGTAGACCTGGCACAAATTTTAAGTATGTATAGTGCTAGAACTTTGATATGGGATGTAATTAAGACAATGCTTTTGTTTCAAATCCAATGAAATATGTATCTTGTCTTGAATTCCATATTGTGCCTTATTTGTATCTTGATTATGAATTCAATCCATACTATATGAATCCCTTGTTGGGTGAATGCTTAATACCTTGAAATTGTGAAATTATAGAACTATGTCGCCCAAGAAAGCTGTGACTGAGGATGATGTACGTAGGATTATTACGGAGCAAGTTACCGCATCTATGACTGAATTTATGGCAAATGCTAGAAATGAAGCTGGCGGTATTGGAGCTGGCGGTAATGGAGCTGGCGGTAGTGGAATTGGTGGTACTAATGTGAATGTGAATGCTAATGCTGGAGGAAATGTAGGAGGACTTGGAACTAATGCACCTGAAAGTTGGTGGTTGTACTTATGTGACGTTCATTAAGTGTGAACCTCTACCTTTTAATGGAACTGAAGGTGCTGTAGGATTAAGCCAGTCGATTGAGAAGATTGAGTCGGTGTTTCAGATTAGTAAGTATAAGGAGGAAGATAAAGTTACTTTTGCTATGGCTACTCTTAAAGGTCGTGCGTTGACTTGGTGGAACGGGAGAATTGCTTTCATGGGTATTGATGCTGCTAATGCTACTCCTTGGGCTGAGATTAAGATGTGGATGACTTTGGAATTCTGTCCTCGTAGTGTGATCGTTAGGTTAGAACAAGAGTTGATTCATCTATGAATGAAAGGTGTGGACATTGATAGTTACACAAACTGATTCCATGAGTTGGCCTTGTTGTGTCCTCGATTGGTGTAACCCGAAGAGATCCGAATTGAACAATATATTAAAGGGTTAACCAAGAATATCCGGGGGGACGTGACATCATCTAAACCACTGACCATTGATGATGCTGTTCGAATGGCTTACCAACTCATTGGACAGATAATTCAGGATATGGAAGATGAAGCCCGTGTTGGTGAGAAAAGAAAGGGTGACGGTGATCGTGTAGATAGAGGTGATAATAGGAAGAATTTCAATCGCCGTCAGAACCAGAGAAAGGGGAATGCAAATGCTCTTACCAACAACACACCGCGCAACAATGATAGATGTCCTAAGTGTGGCAACAAGAGGCATGCTGGCGACTGCTGGAAGTGCCGAAATTGCGAAAAGCTTGGACACAAGGTTGAAAGGTATAAAAAGGGAACCATTTGCTTCAACTGTAATGAAGAAGGTCATAGGAAATCGGATTGCCCCAAGTTGAAAGCGATTATACCTGGAAGAAACCCCCAAGGTGGTGTTTATCAACTTGGAACAGTCGAGGTGAAGAAAGAGGATCCAAATGTGGTTACTGGTACATTTTTACTCAACAATCATTATGATGTTGCTTTATTTGATTCGGGTGCTGATAGGAGCTTTGTATCCACTAAATTTAGTGCCTTTATTCACATTGAACCTGTTGAGATAAATACCAGTTACGAGGTGGAATTGGTTGATGATAAATTAGTGAAAACTAATAAGCTTTTAGAAGGATGCTCTCTAAATCTCTTGAACTATTCCTTTCCGATTGATTTGATGTTGATAGAATTAGGTAGTTTTGATATTATTATTGGTATGGATTGGTTGTCGTTGAATAATGCTACTATTTTATGTGTAGAGAAGAAGGTTAAGATTCCTCTTAGGAATAGGACGTTAGTAATTGATGGTAATCGAGGTGAATCCCGTTTGAAAATCGTTTCATGTATTAAAGTCCAAAAGTACATCAGGAACGGTTGTGAGTTATTCTTAGCTCAAGTGACCAGGAATGAGTCTAGGGAGAAAGGATTGGAAGATGTACCTATTATTTGTGAATTTCCTGAGGTATTTCCTAAAGATTACCCGGACTTCCACCGATAAGGCAAGTAGAGTTTCGAATCGATTTAATTCCTGGTGCTGCACCGGTGGCACGTGCGCCTTACCGATTAGCCCCTTCTGAATTAAAGGAGTTATCTGAACAACTTAAGGAATTGTCTGATAAAGGTTTTATTCGACCAAGCTCGTCGCCTTGGGGAGCTCCAGTCTTGTTCGTTAAGAAGAAGGATGGATCTTTCCGTATGTGCATTGATTATAGGGAAATGAATAAGTTGACAATTAAAAATCGATATCCTTTACCAAGGATTGATGATTTGTTTGATCAACTACAAGGATCTAGTGTGTATTCTAAAATAGATTTGCGGTCTGGATATCACCAACTTCGCGTCCGTGAAGAAGATATTCCTATAACTGCATTTAGAACTCGTTATGGACACTATGAATTTCAAGTAATGCCAATTGGGTTAACTAACGCACCTGCGGTTTTCATGTATTTAATGAATCGAGTGTGCAAGCCCTACTTGGATAAATTTGTGATTGTGTTTATTGATGATATTCTAATCTATTCTAAGAATGAATATGAACATAGAGAACATTTAAGGATTATTTTGAGTTTGTTAAAGGATGAAAGGTTGTATGCTAAGTTTTCGAAATGTGATTTTTGGTTAGATTCTATGAAATTTCTTGGTCATGTGATTAACAAGGATGGAATTCATGTTGATCCTGCAAAGGTTGAAGCCATTAAAAATTGGTCTGCATCGACAACGCCAACGGAAGTGCGACAGTTCTTAGGATTGGCTGGCTATTATAGGCGATTCATTAAGAATTTTGTTTAATAGCTAAACCCTTGACTAAGCTTACCTAGAAGAATAAACCTTTCGTTTGGGGAATTGATGAAGATGGAGCATTTCAGACATTGAAGCAAAAATTATGTAGTGCGCCAATATTATCATTACCCGACGGGAGTGAAGATTTTGTAGTATATTGTGATGCATCTCTTAGAGGTTATGGAGCTGTTTTGATGCAGCGAGAGAAAGTGATAGCTTATGCTTCTAGGCAATTAAGGAAGAATGAGGAGAATTATACTACTCATGATCTTGAGTTAGGAGCTGTAGTCTTTGCTCTTAGGTTGTGGAGACATTATCTATATGGCACCAAGTGTACGGTATTCACCGATCACAAAAGCCTACAGTATATTCTCGATCAAAAGGAATTGAATATGAGGCAACGAAGATGGATAGAGCTGTTAAGCGATTATGATTGTGATATAAAATATCACCCAGGAAAAGCGAATGTTGTTGCCGATGCATTAAGTAGGAAAGATAGAGAGCCTATCATGGTACGTTCTCTAGTCTTGACCGTGCACAATAATTTGCCTGAGCAAATTAGAAATGCGCAAATAGAAGCTTGTAAGAAAGAAAATTTTGTTAATGAAGGGTTCCGAGGAGAAGGAGATCCTTTAGAGGTTAGAGCTGATGGAGTGAAATGCATAAGAGGTCGTATGTGGATACCTAATTTTGGAGGCTTAAGAGAATTGATTATGTTAGAATCCCATAAATCTAAGTATTCCATTCATCCGGGATCTGATAAAATGTATCATGATTTGATGAAGTTGTACTGGTGGCCGAATATGAAAGCTAATATTGCTATGTATGCTCTTCAATGCTTGACTTGTGGTAGAGTCAATGCTGAACATCAAAAGCCATCAGGACTACTTCAACAACCAAAGATTTCTGAATGGAAGTGGGAGCGAATTACGATGGACTTTATCACCAAGCTTCCTAGATCATCATCTGGAAATAACTCGATTTGAGTCATTGTCGACCCACTGACCAAATCATCACACTTCATTCCGGTTAAAGAGCAGTTCTCACTGGAGAAGCTGACTCGTATATACCTTGATAACGTTGTATGCAAGCATGGAGTGCCTGTATCGATCATTTCAGATCGAGATCCTAGATTCGCATTGAATTTTTGGAAATCTCTCCAAAGATCTTTGGGAACGAATCTCGACATGAGCAGAGTAAAAGAACGATACAAACACTAGAAGATAGGTTGAGAGCTTGTGTGTTAGATTTTGGTAAGAATTAGGATAAACATTTGCCTTTAGCAGAGTTTTCGTATAACAATAGTTACCATTCTAGTATTAAGGTTGCACCATTTGAAGCTTTGTATGGTAGGAAGTGTATATCTCCTGTATGTTGGAGTGAAGTTGGGGATACCCAGCTCACGAGACCGGAATTGATCCGAGAGAATACGGAGATGATAGTTCAAATTAAGAATAGGTTGTTGACTGCCCGTAGTAGACAGAAAAGTTACGCGGATGTGCGGTGGAAGCCGATGGAGTTTAAAGTGGGTGACCGAGTAATGTTGAAAGTATCTCCATGGAAAGGCGTTATAAGATTTGGAAAGCGAGGAAAATTGAATCCCCGTTATATTGGACCCTTTAAGATTTTATCTAGAGTAGGTCCGGTGGCTTCAAACTAGAGTTACCCCCAAAACTTCATGGTGTTCATAACACATTCCATGTATCTAATCTGAAGAAATGTCTAGCAGTGAGTGATGAGAAAATTTCGTTGGTAAGGTTCGAATAGATGGGAAGTTGCATTTTATCGAAGAACCCGTAGAGGTTATGGATCGTGAGGTAAAGCAACTGAAACAAAGTCGGATACCTATTGTCAAGATCCGATGGAATTCAAAGCATGGACCGGAATTTACTTGGGAACGAGAGGATGAAATGTGGAAGAAATATTCGCACCTCTTTGATTTCAATAAGAAACGGACATCAAAATGAAATGGATCACGAGGACGTTGATCCCTTTTAGGAGGAAAAGCTGTGACAATCTAACATTTTCAGGTAGTGAATTATTTTCTCGTATAATATTTTGAAACTTATTTTTGTGTTGGTTGATGAACTCACAATTTACGGATTTAAATTTGGGCTTACGTGCATAATTTAGCGTCCTTTACGACTAAACCGGAAACCTTAGGATTACGTATTTACGTTTTTAAACTCCATTTTTGATGAAACAATTTTTATTAGATTTGTTTTGTGCCGTTGATTCATAATTTATAAAAACCTTTTTCGTAAAACGACCCGAGGGTACGCAAATCGAGGAAACTAGAATCGAGGAATACCCGTAAATTAGCGGGATGGGACAAAACAAGTTTATCCCACCCCACTAACTAAAAGGGACGGCCAAAAGGGACACCACATCCCTTGATGTGGCATCCTTACACTCTACAAGCTTACACATGTAAGCTTAGCTTCACATGAAAGCTACTCATCCCACCAAACTAACAAAACCACTAACACTTACCATTTACTTCCATTTTCACATGCAAAACAACTCAAAACTCTCTCACTCTCCTCCCCATTGCCATCCCACTTCACCATCAAACACCACCATTTGATCATTTCTAGCCACAAGTCTTATGTTATCTATTCATATTATAGAGAAACCTTGAAGCCTTGATTGATTGGTGGCCATATTAACAACAAAAAGGGTGATTTGCTTATGTCCTAGGCTAATTTCTCAACAAACTATCTTGGTGGTTGATGATCTTGGAGATATATTTGGTGTTCATCAAGTTATTGTCATCCAAAAACAAGATATAATCTTGGTTGGTAAAGAAGATCATCCTTTCCATTTCTCTTGTTATTTTTGTAAAGATCAAATGTATTTTCTTTCTTATTGTATATGTATATGATGAATATATGATGATAAAAATGTTGCATGGGGATCAAGTGTTGATAAATATGATTAAAAAGATGAAAAACCATAAGAAACAATGCTAAAATCTTGCTTAAATTGTTGGCTGTATAAAAACAGTAAGTAACCAAGTTATAAATTGATAAAATTGTATGGTGGAATCCATTTACAGTAAGTGTTAGATGTAATACACATGTGAGAGTTGGCCATTCAATTGAATCATCAAAATGAGTGAGATATGATCAAAACAAGATGAGTGTACCAATCTGAATAGTCTATTTTGTAGGGACTGTTAAGGATAGTTAGACATGGAATGAGCAGTAGCTATATCTAACTTATTTGTATCAAATAATATGAAGTTTATGCCATCCAAAAATGAGCTTCTATCTCCTTATAAAACTCAAGATATGATAAAAATGGTGAAGATGAAACTAAAAATCAGATTTTGAAGAATTAATGTTTAATAGTATTATATAAGCACTCAAACTAATATAGTATAAAATGTGAATTAAAACCCACTAACTTAAAAATTTCATTTATATAAATATGTATAAGGTTAAATAAATGGACACTTTATAAAAATGGTTGTTGAATAAGATTTATAAGTTATAAAAACTATAAACATGATTTTTACGACTTTTTCGGCTATTACCGTAAAATTAACGTTTTTCGCCAATTAAAACTTAGACGATCAAACCCGTCTAATGTAAAGTTTTTAAAAGTCATATACTGATATATAAGTACCTAATACAAGTAAAAACCGATAAAACCCGAACTATATGACATACGGACATTAACGAGCTAAATTAGCATTATTGGACTAATAATTTAACTAAATAAGTTAAACACTTATAAAAATTACTTATTGGGATTAACCCATCTGGGCCCAACATGTAAAGTATAAATACTGATAATACAAGTATAAAATGGATTAATACAAATTAATGAACTTATAATAGGCTTATTGGACCTAAAACATGTAAATAGGTAAAACTAGTAAACTAGTAAAAAGCTACCAATACATAAACACTAAAATGAGTAAATAAGAATATATAAACCCACTTGATCATCATCATATGTACAAAGTCATCATATTTATATTTGTTATTTTGATAAAGTCATTGGACAAAAGTCTAAAACCGATTATTATTTATACAGGTTTCCGTGACCGAAGCACGCCCGTAGCCGATAATCCGCCTTTCATTATCAACGTGAGTTCATAGCATCGCAATCTATTAAATGTTTTATAAAATGATTTTTAAACCCGCGAGGGAGATAACATGCTAGTTTTTGATAAAAATAGAACACAAGTAGTCCCGATGGTAAGCTTAATGATATGGACCCGAATGATGCGATGACCCAATAAAAGAGATAAAAAGGATTATTAGTAGTTAGGTTATGTCACTTAAAGTCCCATTAGCATGAATTGTGAACTACCGGGATTTGGTAGACGCTTATGCATATGATAGTACTATTTGGGGACGATCACCCCAGTTCGCGCCTTGACGGTTGATCCCCGTCGTACCACATTGATTGGTAAGCGAATTTATGTATGAGAAGATTTACATAGCGTGATTTTTGTGACGACACGCTTACTTTGATGGGCAAATTATTTGTCGGGTTCGCGGCCCGTTGTTGTGATAGTAAGGTAACAATGTCATGCGGCTAATAATAATCCAAATGAATCCAATGTAATCTAAATATATGACATGATACGATGTTAATAACGATAATAATATTACCTATAATGGTAATATTGAGGCTACGGTCTCATGGACGGTTTAAGATGTATGCTTTGAATTATATATTGCCTGACTAGCAATACGAGGACTTACTTCTGATATTATACTTGTGTTCTGATTTTAACGATTGTTTTATATAACGGTTTTATTAAACTCTATGAATTCACTCGGTATTCGCTGATATGATTTTTGCATGTTTTTATCTCAGGTGCTTGAAGGTAATCCGGATGGAGATCGACTCTGATGGCCCACATAATAATAAAAATGTTCATTCGATCTATGTTTTGTAAACTTAATGACCAGTATAATTTGGGACTTGTTGTACACTTTAAAACTTTTTATCGAATGAGTGTATGTTGAACCTTCTACATCCATTTTTATGTGTTGTCTATGGTTGGAGTTATTGTGTTATCCTGTAACACTCTAAAAGACCCTTCCGTTGTACCGATATGAAATTTTAAAGTGTTACACTGTCTCAACTGAGGACATAGCAAAGAGAAGATGTGACATGAAAACCCTAAGCATTCTGAAACTCTCTTTGGGACAAGAAAATCAGCACAAATATAGAAGCTATGAGTCTGCAAAAGATCTTTGGGCAGCTCTTGAAGTTGCTTATGGTGGTAATGCTGATACTGTGCAAGAGAAAAAGAAGCAACTCTTGCATGAGTATGCTATTTTTAAAGCTCAACCTAATGAGAAGCTAAGTAGTGTGAGAAGCAGACTTCTTGACATTACAAGCAAGCTTTCCTTCATGGGAACAGTGCTTGGTGATGTTGATATTATCGCCACTTTTCTTAAAAGTCTAGGTGATGCATGGAAGATTGAAGCAGAAATCTATAATTGCTAATAACACTCACAAAAGTTATACTTTTGATGATGTTTACAACAAACTGAGGCTTGTGGAGAATGAAACTCTTTTGGATCATGGAAGCAAGTCTACCAATGGAAACATGGCCTTCTTCTCACATAGTGAAGGTCAATTTGATCAAAAGGAGTCATACATGCACCCCGTTACTGGACCAACTTGTGTCAACGCTGGATCATATCCTGTCAACGCCTCACATTCATACGCTGACACATACAAAGTTGACTCACCAAGAGATAAGCCTGCTGGTATTGATCTAGATACTGTGTGTGCATACATTGCTTCATTGCCCAATGGTTCAGTGATTACATATGAGGACCTTGAGCAAATTAGTGATGAACATTTGGAGGAGATGGACATAAAGTAGAATATGGCTCCTGCAAGTATAAGAGCAAATAGATGGAACAGAAGATTCAAGAAGAAGCTGACTTTTAATGCTAAGGACACTGTTGGATTTGACAAATCCAAGGTTGAGTGTTACAATTGTCATCGTATGGGACACTTTATGAGAGAATGCAGATCTCCAAGAAGATCTGATGCTGGAAAACCCTCAAGCCAAATTATCAAGGCTCAGGATTCCAAAGCTATGGTTGCTATGCAAGACATTGATGGTGTTGGCTGGGATTGGAGCTATTTGGCTAAGGATGAGGAAGAGAACAAAGCTTTGGTTGCAGAAAAGGAAGAAGAAGAGCATGTTCACTATGCTCTCATGGCACACTCCTCATCTTCATCAGACAATGAGGTATATGATGATGCTTTTTGTAGTAAGGGTTGTCGTCTAAATACTGAAAAACTTAACAAAGAAGTTTTAAAATTGTCAACAGATGTGGTTAATGAAAGATGCAAGTTGTCTAACTATCAACTTGCTCTTACTCAAACTAAAAAGAATGTAGCTGAGTATAAGAAAATGGAGCTTGACCTAAAAGATCAAATCAATATTTTAAAACGTGATTTAAATTCTAGTGTTGATATTAGAAACATCATGGAAAGAGTCAATGCTGAATTACATGCTAAGTTAGATGAGGCTATCAAAAATAAGGATAATGTAGACCTTAAAATTCAGAGATTAGATGAAGCCTCACAAACCCTAGAAAAATGTGTTAATGAACAAAGGGATTCTAAGGATATGACTGGGATTGGGATGAAAGAGTATGCTGGTGTTCCACCACCTGCTGGGGACTTCTATGGTGTCCAAAGAAAGGACTTATCTTGGACTGGTTTACTAGAACTCCAAGAAGAGGAATTTATTCCTCCACCAAGAGTTCTTACCCCAGTAGAGGAATATAGGCAGAAGTTGACTGATTTATACAAGTGGAAGAAAGCAAACGCTACCTTGTTTGTTAAGGGTGGCATGCTTAGTGATAGCCCAAATGAGTCTACACCTATCAAAGTGACAAACCCAACCACTGGCAAGACTGTTGACCTTGGCTTAAACGTTGATAGAAAACCTAGTATTAAATATGCAGAAATGTATAGAAAACCTAGGTCACCAAAAAGACAAATTAGTGATAATGGAACAGGTTTCTTTTCTTCTAGACCTAGAGTTATGTCTAGAAAAGCTTGTTATACTTGTGGAAGTTTTTCACATTTAGCCTATAAGTGTGTCAATGCTTTAAAGGTCAACGTTGACAAAAAGTAAAACACTGTCAAACCCAAAACTTTTGTCCAGCAAAGTCCACAAGTTGTTAGACCAGCCCCATTCTTTACTAAAGGGTCTAATACTTATGGACAAAGACCTTTTCAGAAGATCAATACATGGTCTAATAGACAATGGGTTCCTGTAGCAAACCTAGGTTCAACGCTGATCAGGGTAATTTCAGCGTTGACAAGACCAAATCAAATGGTGACAGAAACGTTGCCAGACCAAATAATGGTAAATATTTGCAACCAAAGGGGATGGGGTATAAAGCTTCTTCTAGCTTGACATGGAGACCTAAGTAAGATCAAAACCCTATTTCAGATGAGATTTTATGACCTATAACAGATTTAATTATATTTCAAAGGTCATAACAAAACCAATTGGGGTTAACTGGGTGTTTAATCCTAAAGGGATGAACAAGGGGTTGTTATGAGGACTAATTCTATTCTTGTTGAACAACCAAATGAATCCAAGTCTGTTCAGGCTTAGGTTCCCAAAGAAAACTAATTTGTTTTCTTTATGTGCAGGGCATTCAAAAGCAGGTTAATGATTACTTTGGAGGCGGATATGGAACTATCATAGGCAAAGGAACTCATCTCACCAACAATTTGCGTTTTGAAAACATGTTTCTTGTAAAAGAACTTGACTGTAATCTGTTTAGTGTATCACAAGTCTGTGATAACAAAAATAAAGTTCTTCTAACTGATACTGAATGCTTGGTGTTGAGCAAAGATTTTAAAATACCAGATGAGAAATTCATTAATTATAGAACACCTAGGCATAAGGACATTTATAATGTGAATCTTAATGGAATTAGATGAATAATAATTTGTCATGTCTATATACTAAGGCTTCAGTTGATGAGAGTAATTTTTGGCACAGGAGATTAGGGCACATTAATTTTAAAAATATAAACAGACTTGTAAGACATGGTTTGGTTGATGGTTTGCTTGAAAAGGCTTTCCACAATGACCACTCTTGTGTTGCATGCCTTAAAGGCAAACAGCAAAAGGTCTCATTTAAGTCTAAACAGGTGCACTCTAGTTCTAAACCACTTCACTTTCTACATATGGACTTGTTTAGTCCAACTAATATAGAAAGCTCAAATGGTAAATCTTACTGTTTTGTCATCACTGATGATTTTTCTAGGTTCACTTGGACTTTCTTTTTAGCTTTGAAAAGTGACACTGCTGATACTTTGATTAACTTTATTACCCAAATTGAAAAGAAGTCTGGGAATGAGGTTAAGATGCTTAGAAGTGATAATGGTGGTGAATTTAGAAATAAGTTGTTGGATGATTTTTGTGCCAAGAAAGGGATTACTAGACATTTTAGTGTAGCCAGAACCCCACAGCAAAATGGGGTTGCCGAGAGAAAGAATATAACCCTTATAGAAGCAACCAGGACTGTGTTGGCTGATGCTCACTTTCCCATTGCTTTTTGGGCTGAGGTTGTGAATACAACTTGTTATGTTCAGAATAGAGCATTAGTCAACAAGATAAATAACAAAACACCTTATGAGTTACTTTGGGGAAGGAAACCTAATATTGGTTTTCTTAAACCTTTTGGTTGTCATGTAGTTGTGCTGGACACAAGTGATGCCTTAGGTAAATTTAGTGCTAAAGGTGATGAAGGCTACTTTATGGGTTATTCAGTGCAGTGTAGAGGATATAGGGTCTACCTTAAGAAGGAAAAACGTATACTTGAAAAGGTTCATGTTAGGTTTTTAGAAAGTAAACCTAGTGATCCTGAAAGTGGTCCAAATTTGTTATTTGACTTGGAACCTCTATCTAGGACTTTGAATTATATGCCTGTTACTAATCTAAACATTGTGAAGGTAACTTCAAATGTTGTGGAAGAACCAGTTGTTGATGTTTCAGGTACACAGGTTAATGAATAGGTTGGATCACAAGCAGACAAATCATCACCCATACTTGAGTATGTTACTATTCCCATATGGACAGACGCATTTGCTGCTACTGGAAAGGAAAATGGTGGTCCCCAAGTATCACCAGTTGACAACATGCATGATCTTTCAGACGCTAACAAAGGAAAATCTGGCGCTTACAAGACAAATTCAGGCGTTGATGGCTCAAACGCTGACAACCTTTGTTCAGGCGTTGACAACACTTTTGACCATATTTTCTCTTCCAATTTTGAACAAGGTGAACCTTCAAACAGAAATGGAGAGGTTCATTCAGATGTTGATGGAAGAGAGTCTGAAGAGGATATTGGTAACATGGAAGATGAGATTGAGGACAAAACACTTATTGAGGGAGGAGTACTTACTTCTACTATCAAAAATCACCCTTCTTCTCTCATTATTGGTGATGTGATGTCTCCTGTTCAAACTAGAAGATCTCATCAGAATCTTGGAGGATTTATTGCCTATATTCACAAGAAGGTTGATACTGCTCTTGTTCAAGCATGTTTGTTTGCCTGTTTTCTGTCACAACAGGAACCCAAGAAGATTTTTGATGCTCTCAAAGAATCAAGTTGGGTGGAAGCAATGCAAGTTGAGCTTCACCAATTTGCTATCCAGGATGTTTGGGAGTTGGTTGATTGTCCCAGACATGTCAGACCTATTGGGACAAGATGGGTTCTTCGAAACAAGAAGGATGAAAGAGGCATTGTGGTCAGAAACAAGGCACGTTTAGTGGCTCAAGGTTATACACTAGACTATGAGGAGGTTTTTGCACCATTTGCAAGGATTGAGGCTATAAGGATTTTTCTAGCCTATGCTTCCTGCATGGGCTTTACAGTCTATCAAATGGATGTGAAGACTGCTTTTCTTTATGGCACAATTGTAGAGGAGGTTTATGTAATGCAGCCTCATGCTTTTGAAGATTCAGAACATCCAGACAAGGTGTATAGAGTCAAGAAAGGTATGTATGGACTTCATCAAGCCCCAAGAGCATGTGTTGGAAATACGTTTTACGTATTAGAAAGGATCGGTCACTCCAACAATAGTCCATGTTATAGCTCGTAGTTTAGTTATTTACGTTTATTAAACAAAGCCCAAAACCGAGCCCATGAAGTGTATGGGCCGGCGGCCTAATGTAAACCCAAGCCCATCTCATGGGCTTGAGTATATAAACCCTCTCCTTTGATGGAGAGGGTGTGTGGTTTCATAATTTTCACATAGTTCTTTTTAGTTTCTCTCTCTAGCTTTGTGTGAAATCCACCATCTCTCTATCTCTTTCTCTCTCTAAAAACATAAGCATAGATTTACAATTCTACAAATGGTATCAAGAGCTTGGGATGAAATATAGGTTTGTTTTAGTATTGCGTATGTTCTTATAAGCATTTCGTGGCTTTTGGAGTTCATATTGCCGAATCATCAAAAAAATTTGTGTTTAATCGTGATTTCAAGAAGCATAACGTATTCAGTAGTATTGTAGTGTTTTTGGTGTCTTGATTTTGGCTAAAACACAATCTTTCTTGGATCAAAAGTGCAAAAATGTATTGTGTTCTTCTTTCCGAAATTCAAGCAAACACTTCCATCGAAAGTACAAGAAAAAGGGGGCTTCCATCGCAATAACCATCACCATCGGAAAGTGTTTGGTTCCACATTGCGATACTGAGGATTTCGATACTTATTCCGATCTGAACATTCCGATCGTTCTTTGCGATCTGGGATTCCGACGGATATAAGGAAGTTGTTTAATCGTTACTCTGCCAAAATTTTGCCAGCTATATTCCGATCTGAATCATTCCGATAGGTCATTGCGATCTGAATCTTTCCGCTAGGTCATTGCGATCTGAATCATTTCGATAGGTCATTGCGATCTGAATCTTTCCGATAGGTCATTCCGATCTGAATCTTTCCGATAGGTCATTCTGATCTGGCATTCCGATCTGACATTCCGACAATCCAAAAATTATTCCTTAAATTTTTGGTTTATCGAGAACATATTTTAGGGGATTTTAACATTGTTTCTTGATTTTAACTCACAACAACACAAAAATACTTAACCTTATTTCATTGTTCGATCAACTTTGTAAATCTTAAATTATTGAAATGGAGTACACATCTCTTACGGATAAGTCCATCCTCTCGGGACGGATAATCGTCCACCAATGTTGGTGAAGACTATGTATGAGGAATGGGCTTCCAGAATGGAACTTTATTTGTTGAACAAGGAGAATGGACATCTAATTTGGGCATCGGTGCTCAATGGACCATTAGATTATGGTACAGTGATGGAAGTTACGTGTAACACCCCATTTTGGAAATGGAATATTACGCATAATCATGGCGTGTCATCAAAGCATACAAGGATAAATGTCTAAGCATTATTCAACCATAAAAGGGAAATACCGGAATCAAACATCGGTACCCCAAAGTAAAGCTCATCACACACAAACATAAGTACTATAAAAGGAAAGGACGAAACAATGTCCATAGCAACTGTATCAATGTAAAGGAAATGCATAAAGTAAAGAAAGACAGTAAAGCTTCCAGTCCATATGCACCTACGTTTGAGATCTACGAGCGTCCCTGAGTACCTGGCGTTTTGGGAACATGAAAAGGAAAACGGCTGAGCAAGACGCTCAGTGCACGGATGTACAATATAGCATGAAATAGAGTAAACATGTAACATATAACAGCGGAAGACTAAGTACTGAGTAAACTGGTTAAGTATCAAGAAAACTGGTTTTATAATTTGAAAAGCCTTATGTTTATCTTGTGAAAACTGTTTTAACATATATATACCATAGCCCATATAGGTCATGAAAAGGTCACGTGCATGAATACTTGGAGGGGTGACCTCATCATGCTGATTAGAGGGGATGCCTCTAATCAATATACTGGTTTGGGTAGGAGGGATCAGCTCCTTGTGAAGGGTGCAAGGCACACACCACATTCACCATGATAAACTGAATAAAACATGTAACTAGGATGCACCCATACGCCCCACCTGATATAATAATATGGCCAAAACTGAAAAGGGACGCCACGAGCAATCACTCCGCCGTGGGGAAGTCATAACATCGGTGCCTCCAATGCTATGGTTATGGTACCTCCATAACTAGGTGAAACTGTTCATGCTTGTATATGGCTATAGATTATGCTAATTAAACATAAGCAGTTCAAAACAATAAAACAAATACTGGGGAAAACAGTTGGCTGCATACGGGGAAATCCTAATAAGGAAAGAATGTCCATACTGAAAGGACGGGAATCCGTACCTCAAGTCCAGTGAATGAACGGAAGAAAGACTCCTACTTCTGGATCACTAACGCTACATGAATACACACGTGTATAAGTATCGATTTACTGATTACGTACTGGGTTTTGTGTCTCATTATAACTGATTTGGTATGTTTTAGGTCATGGTTCACTGTTTAAAGCCTTAAACTGTGTTTATCTAGTATTCTGATTAATCTGATTAAGTATTACTGGTGTCTCATGTGTTAATATACTTACTGTGTAATAATAAGTAACTTTCCAAAAATAGCAGGTTTCCAAAAATAGAAAGTTTCCAAAAATAGAAAGTTTCCAAAAATAGAAAGTTTCCAAAAATAGAAAGTTTCCAAAAATAGAAAGTTTCCAAAAATAGAAAGTTACCAAAAATAGAAAGTTTCCAAAAATAGAAAGTTTCCAGAAATAGAAAGTTTCCAAAAATAGAATTTATTGCTTAAAATAGATTAGTTTCTAAAAATAGAAAGTTTCCAAAAATAGATCAGCTGCCTTAATTAAATAAGTTTCCATATATAGAAGGTTTCCATGATTAGATTAGCTGCCTGAAATAGATAGATTTCCATATATAGAAGGTTTCCATAATTAGATTAGTTGCCTTATTTAATTAAGTTTCTATAAATAGAAGTTTCCATATTTAGAATTAAGCTGGTTACATAAGCTATCATATAAGTCTAAGTGTTTATAAGCTTGTTTCTTAAGTCATATGATATAGTATATAGTTTAATTATTATTTCATGTATTTTAATTAAACTATAGGTTAAGCATTTTAATTAAAGTATAACATGTTTTAATTAAAATGAAATGAAAAATACTTAGGTTAAAAGGTGTATTATTATTATTAATAATATAACCTAAGTCATGTCTAAATTAATTAATTATAGGCATGTTTTAAATAATTAATTAATTATAACTTATAACATAAAATACTTAGGTTAAATTAATGTCATGTTAAACTAATAATTAAAATAACCTAAGTCATGATTTAATTAATATTTCATGTTATTAATTAATTATATCCTAAGTTCATAATTCATAAAAATTAACATGTAGCATGAATCATGAATTAACCAACGAACCATGAATCGGGTATGAATTCGACACCGTACCCCGAGCCAAACCCGGGGCACATGTGTCTCCTTGCTGCCGTGGGTCCCACATGAGCCAACCAAACCCCCCTCGGCAATAGCAAACCAAACCCCCCTCGGGTTTGTTTGCTAGGCGGCCAAACATAACACCCCTTTTAAATCATTCTTTGATTTTATTTAATACCAAAACATGTTAGATCAATGATTAATTATCATGTTTAAATAAAAAAATAATAACATGTTCATGAAAATAATCGAGGATTAAAAGAATTAAAAAGAATTAAAAAGAAGGGTTAGAAAGGTATACCACTATGTAGCTTGGAAAAAGGATGAACAAACACGGATTCTAACACTTGTTTTTAAGATCAAAATCAAACAATCACCCTCCAATGGTGATGTGAAGGTGGCGGCACAAAAGGAGAAAAAGGAGAGGAGAAAAACTCTTTTAGGGTTTTTATGTTTATTTCTTGAAAGTGAAAAATGAAAACATGTTTTTACTCTTACCCCCCTTTACTTGTAAAGTCCATGGGCTAAGCCCATTTCTTGTATATGTGCCGTGGGTATGGGGGCCCCACATGGGGTACCCGTACCTTTCTCGTGTCCGGATGTTTCGTGTTCGTTCGTGGTTAAACGTGCTCGTGTTTAAAGTGTTTCTGTTTAATCTAACGTGTCGTTTATCGTAAACTTAACGCTCGTAATTATATTATAAGTATTTACGTAATTATTCTAGTTCGTATTTTAATGGTGATCATGATTTAATTATGTTCACGTGATATATTTATTAACTGTTTATCATGAGTTCGTACGTAATCGATACTTGTCATGTCATACACGTATGCACTTGCTTGATTATTAGCACATGAATGTGATCAATACTAAATGAGGTAAGTTTTAATCTAGAACGTACGATCTTAAGGGAACTATTCATGGTAAAAGCATGCGGGTTTTACAATTCTTCCCCCCTAAAAAGAATAAGTCGTCCCCGAATTATAGATAAAGTAAGCTGAAAAGAAGTGACATACCCGAACTCAAAATATGAAGTGAGGGTAAGAATTCCGGATAGACTCCTCTGTTTCCCAAGTGGCTTCCCGCTCGGTATGGTCCCTCCAAAGAATTTTGACGAATGGAATCGTCTTCCTTCTCATGACTCGTTCTTGCCTGTCGAGTACTCGCTCGGGTTCTTCTATAAAAGTGAGATCTTCACGTATTTGTTCCAGTGGATACTGAACCATGTGAAGGGGATGATAATTGTACCCTCTGAGTAAGGACACATGAAACACGTTATGCACGTGCGAAAGCTGAGGAGGTAACGCCAATCGGTAAGATACTTCACCGATTCGTTCAACGATATCAAATGGTCCGATGAACCGAGGACTGAGTTTCCCCTTGATCCCGAAGCGTTTAACACCACGTGCCGGCGAAACCTTGAGGAAGACGTGATCTCCCACATTAAAATGTATGTCCCTACGATGCTTATCGGCGTAACTCTTCTGACGTGACCGTGCTTCTTGCAACTTCTGTTTAGCTACCTCAATATTCTCATTGGTCATTTCTATAATCTCTGGTCCTTCGAGTGTTCGCTCTCCCACTTGATCCCAGCAAGTTGGAGCGCGACACTTTCTGCCATACAACATTTCGAAAGGAGCACATTTGATACTTGCGTGCCAGCTGTTGTTGTATGCAAACTCGACTAAACAGATGTAATCGTCCCAATCACCTGTCCATTCCAACGCACACGACCTTAACATATCTTCCAATGTCTGAATTGTTCGCTCCGATTGTCCGTCCGTTTGAGGATGAAAGGCTGTGCTCAGCTTAAGTTGTGTACCCCAAGCTTTTTGCAGACCTTTCCAGAATCGCGACGTGAAATGAGGATCTCTGTCTGAGACGATGCTGGAGGGAGTGCCGTGGAGTCTCATGATCTCCCTTCTGTACGTATCTGCGAGTTTACTTACCGGATCTTCCTTGCATATCGGTAAGAAATGAGCTGATTTGGTGAGTCGATCAACAATGACCCAAATAGCATCGTGCTTCTTCTTGGTAGGCGGAAGACCGGTAACAAAATCCATGGTGATTTTGTCCCACTTCCACTCTGGAATATCCAACGGTTGAAGGAGACCGCCAGATCGCTGATGTTCAATCTTAACCTGCTGGCAGGTAAGACATTTGGAGACATGCGTGGCTACATCCTGTTTCATACCACTCCACCAAAAGTGCTGTCTGATGTCATGGTACATTTTTGTCGACCCAGGATGTATAGAAAATGGGGAGCTGTGAGCTTCAGCTAACAATGCTTCCCGGAGTTCTGGATTGTCAGGAACACAAAGTCTCGTGCCCTGCCAAATGATACCGTCTGCGTCCATTCGGAATTCTGTCTGCTTCTCCAAATTCTGAATTATCGCCCAAATCTCTCCATCATCCTTCTGCGCTTCCTTAATCCTAGTCAGTAACTCAGGTTCTACTCTAAGATTCGCCCAGTATCCGTGCTGCCCACGTACCATGATTTCGATGTCTAGCCGCTCCAAGTCCCTTATGTTTTGTTCCTCGATCTCAATGCCGTTTATCATTCCGGAATTTCTGCTGAGTGCATCTGCTACTACATTAGCCTTCCCGGGATGATACTGTAGGTTAATATCATAATCCTTCAACAGTTCCAACCATCTCCTTTGTCTCATGTTCAATTCTCGCTGTGTGAAGATATACTTCAAGCTCTTGTGATCCGTGAAAATGTCGCATGATTCTCCGTATAAATAATGCCTCCATATCTTCAATGCGAACACCACTGCAGCAAGTTCCAGGTCATGCGTAGGGTAGTTTTCTTCATAGGGCTTAAGCTGCCGTGAAGCATACGCGATCACTTTCCCATGTTGCATGAGAACACAGCCCAGTCCCTTCCCCGATGCATCGCTATAGATCTGAAATCCACCTGTACCAGATGGGAGAGTAAGAATAGGTGCAGATACTAACTTCTGCTTTAGGTCTTCGAAGCTCTTCTCTCGTTCTTCCGTCCAGACGAATTTCTCTCCTTTTCGCATCAGTTTGGTGAGAGGCAATGCCAAGCGGGAAAAGTTCTCCACGAATCTTCGATAATATCCAGCTAAGCCTAAGAAACTGCGGACTTCTGTCGCTGATGTTGGTCTTGGCCATTTAGTGATAGCCTCAACCTTCGCTGGGTCCATAGTGATCCCTTCTGCTGATACAATGTGACCTAAGAATGCCACCTTGTTTAACCAGAACTCACACTTGGAGAATTTCGCATACAGCTGCTTCTGACGAAGAATCTATAGTACAGTACGGAGATGATCTTCGTGTTCCTCCGTGGACTTTGAGAATATCAAGATGTCATCGATGAATACAATGATAAATTTATCAAGGAATTCATGAAAGATTCTGTTCATCAGATCCATGAATACTGCTGGAGCGTTAGTCAGGCCGAATGGCATGACCACAAACTCATAATGGCCATAGCGGGTACGAAAAGCAGTCTTGGCAATATCCTGCTCTTTAACCCTTAGCTGATGGTAGCCTGACCTTAGATCGATCTTTGAGAAGTGCTTGGCTCCTTGAAGTTGGTCAAACAGATCGTCTATACGTGGCAGTGGATATCTATTGCGGATAGTAATCTTATTAAGTTCACGGTAGTCAATGCAAAGTCGCATGCTGCCGTCCTTCTTCTTAACGAACAAGACCGGTGCGCCCTATGGAGATGCGCTTGGTCTAATGAATCCTCGTTCAAGAAGTTCCTGCAGTTGGTCCTTCAGTTCTTTTAGCTCAATGGGAGCCATACGATACGGAGCCTTAGAGATTGGCTCAGCTCCTGGAACAAGGTCGATGTTGAACTCCACTTCTCTTGCAGGTGGTATGCCTGGAAGTTCATCTGGGAAGACGTCTTGAAATTCCGAAACTACTGGTTGATTCTGAATCGATGGGGATTCAACATCCATGTCATGAACCGTAGCTAGATAACCTTCGCAGCCATGTGACAGTAATGCACGTGCTTGCAAGGTAGATATGACCTGTACAGACTGTCCAGGTATGAACCCGTTATGGATGTACTCTGGTGCATTAATGTCGCCGAAGATCACCCGATATGAGTGGCAGTCTATGGTAGCATGGTGCCTGGAAAGCCAGTCCATGCCAAGAATCATATCGAACTCAATCATGTCTAGGGGAAGTGCATCTACTGCACGAACTTTATCGTCAAACTCTAGAGGAAGACTCTTGTATACATGAGTTATTAATACAGAGTCCCTCAGAGGCGTGGAAATGGTAAGCTTATTTTCTAATGGCAAGGGAAGTGTCCTGATGTTCTTAGCATAAGTAGTGGAAACAACTGAATGAGTGGCACCCGCGTCGAAAAGAACACATGCAGCCTGGTCGTACATATACAAAATTCCTGTAATGGTACCTGTAGATTTGTTTGCCTGATCGCGCGATGTCGTGTAGACACGCCCAGTGGTAGGAGGCGGTTTAGTATCAGCATGACCCGAAGTACCCTCCATTTCACCCTTACGGCAATCTCTCATACGATGGCCAGGGAGGCCGCACTTGTAGCACGCGTCGGAATCACGATGACATGGGCCAGGGTGTCTGCGATGGCAAGTGCTGCAAAGAGGATGAGTGAATCCTCCAGCAGGAGTCCTTGCTTGCTGAGGGCCTGCTGATGACAAAACGTGTTAAGAATAAAGTATATGCACGAGTATAGGACGTAAGCGTCATAAGATGCTTACCAGTGTTAGCTGAACGGTTAGGCTGAGAACCCCTGTGGTTCTGGTCCCTTCCGTTACCGTGGTTCCTGGTAGAGATTATTATAGTGTCAGCATGAGAGATATAACATGAAATCATAAGAAGATGCGTAAATAGTAGGACCTGCTGTTGTTGGAGTGTCCCGCATTGTTACGGTAATTATCATTACCGTTGCGCCTTTCCACAACAGAACGGTCGTTAGAGTGACCGTTTCCTTTGGGCTGACTAGGCTGCTGCTGAGTAGCCGGCTGAGACCGGTCCCCAGTTTTCTGCCTGGAAGATACAGTTTAAGAGATGATTATAGAACATATAATGATAGGATGCGATCTGGTTAATCGCTAGAACACGAAATGTTTTACCTCTTGTCGGGTCTTTCAGCTTCCCCGAACTCATCGCGTTCCTGCAACATCTCAAGCTTCCTTGCTGCGTCGGCCACTTGTGCTACTGTATTGAACGTAGCACATACCAGATTGTTCGCAACCGAGGTGCGAAGTGCCCACCTAAAATGGTGTGCCTGCTCCTCAGGAGTACCAGCCGCTGCTCCCAGAAAACCAGCCAAGCGAAGAAAGCGCTGCATGAATTCGTTGCTATTCTCGCCCGCTCTCTGACGTATCCCGTGGTATTCACGCTTGAGTTTGTCCTGCTATGCCTTAGGAAAGAACTGTTCCATCACTCTCTCCTTGAATTGGGCCCATGTCAAACCAGCGACCCATTCATCACCTCCTTCTGACTGCGTCAAAGCTAGCCACCAGTTGAGTACATCGCCTTCAAACCTGTAGCATGCCAATCTTGCCTTGAAGGCGGGGTCACATCCCATAGCATTGAAGATTTTCTCAATGTGAGTCAGCCAGCTTTCAGCATCGCTGGGGCTATCAGTCTTTTCGAAAGCTCTAGGACGGAGCTTGTTAAATCTTTCCAACCATACCGCTAGTGTCACTGGTGGAGGAGGAGGAGGAGGTGCCTGATTCTGCTGCTGCTGATTGTTGGCAGCTTGGACTTCAGCACGAATATCATTCCTCAGTTGAGGAAGTAAGGCTTGCATGGCAGCCTGAATTGCAGCATTGAGCTGCTCTTGCTCGCGTGTGAGAACCATCTGACAGTATAACATAAAACATATGATTAACAGTTCAACATAAAATATAAAAAAAAAATTTATGCCAAAAATTTCACGAGAAAAATTTTATGCAAGAAAATCTTTGTATGAATGCATGATGCAGTTTTATGAAAACTTTGATGCTCGAGAGTGAACGCCTATGGTCAGTTCACTCAAAATAAAAGACATATCGAGGGGACGCCTATGGGTCGGTCCCAAATCTAAAAGTTTCGATAAAACACATGCAACTAAATAGGGCCAGTCTTGTACCAACCATTACTTAGTCAAAAACCCTGTAACAATGACATGTATATGTATGCTTAAAAATGATGAATGCATGAAAACAACTGTCAGTTCTAGGAAGAACGTAGTGACTACCCACTAATCACAGGTCATAATTGAGAGCCTACAGGTCGAAGCCTTGGCTCTGATACCATAATTGTAACACCCCATTTTGGAAATGGAATATTACGCATAATCATGGCGTGTCATCAAAGCATACAAGGATAAATGTCTAAGCATTATTCAACCATAAAAGGGAAATACCGGAATCAAACATCGGTACCCCAAAGTAAAGCTCATCACACACAAACATAAGTACTGTAAAAGGAAAGGACGAAACAATGTCCATAGCAACTGTATCAAAGTAAAGGAAATGCATAAAGTAAAGAAAGATAGTAAAGCTTCCAGTCCATATGCACCTACGTTTGAGATCTACGAGCGTCCCTGAGTACCTGCCGTTTTGGGAACATGAAAAGGAAAACGGCTGAGCAAGACGCTCAGTGCACGGATGTACAATATAGCATGAAATAGAGTAAACATGTAACATATAACAGCGGAAGACTAAGTACTGAGTAAACTGGTTAAGTATCAAGAAAACTGGTTTTATAGTTTGAAAAGCCTTATGTTTATCTTGTGAAAACTGTTTTAACATATATATACCATAGCCCATATAGGTCATGAAAAGGTCACGTGCATGAATACTTGGAGGGGTGACCTCATCATGCTGATTAGAGGGGATGCCTCTAATCAATATACTGGTTTGGGTAGGAGGGATCAGCTCCTTGTGAAGGGTGCAAGGCACACACCACATTCACCATGATAAACTGAATAAAACATGTAACTAGGATGCACCCATACGCCCCACCTGATATAATAATATGGCCAAAACTGAAAAGGGACGCCACGAGCAATCACTCCGCCGTGGGGAAGTCATAACATCGGTGCCTCCAATGCTATGGTTATGGTACCTCCATAACTAGGTGAAACTGGTCATGCTTGTATATGGCTATAGATTATGCTAATTAAACATAAGCAGTTCAAAACAATAAAACAAATACTGGGGAAAACAGTTGGCTGCATACGGGGAAATCCTAATAAGGAAAGAATGTCCATACTGAAAGGACGGGAATCCGCACCTCAAGTCCAGTGAATGAACGGAAGAAAGACTCCTACTTCTGGATCACTAACGCTACATGAATACACACGTGTATAAGTATCGATTTACTGATTACGTACTGGGTTTTGTGTCTCATTATAACTGATTTGGTATGTTTTAGGTCATGGTTCACTGTTTAAAGCCTTAAACCGTGTTTATCTAGTATTCTGATTAATCTGATTAAGTATTACTGGTGTCTCATGTGTTAATATACTTACTGTGTAATAATAAGTAACTTTCCAAAAATAGCAGGTTTCCAAAAATAGAAAGTTTCCAAAAATAGAAAGTTTCCAAAAATAGAAAGTTTCCAAAAATAGAAAGTTTCCAAAAATAGAAAGTTTCCAAAAATAGAAAGTTACCAAAAATAGAAAGTTTCCAAAAATAGAAAGTTTCCAAAAATAGAAAGTTTCCAAAAATAGAATTTACTGCTTAAAATAGATTAGTTTCTAAAATTAGAAAGTTTCCAAAAATAGATCAGCTGCCTTAATTAAATAAGTTTCCATATATAGAAGGTTTCCATGATTAGATTAGCTGCCTGAAATAGATAGATTTCCATATATAGAAGGTTTCCATAATTAGATTAGTTGCCTTATTTAATTAAGTTTCTATAAATAGAAGTTTCCATATTTAGAATTAAGCTGGTTACATAAGCTATCATATAAGTCTAAGTGTTTATAAGCTTGTTTCTTAAGTCATATGATATAGTATATAGTTTAATTATTATTTCATGTATTTTAATTAAACTATAGGTTAAGCATTTTAATTAAAGTATAACATGTTTTAATTAAAATGAAATGAAAAATACTTAGGTTAAAAGGTGTATTATTATTATTAATAATATAACCTAAGTCATGTCTAAATTAATTAATTATAGGCATGTTTTAAATAATTAATTAATTATAACTTATAACATAAAATACTTAGGTTAAATTAATGTCATGTTAAACTAATAATTAAAATAACCTAAGTCATGATTTAATTAATATTTCATGTTATTAATTAATTATATCCTAAGTTCATAATTCATAAAAATTAACATGTAGCATGAATCATGAATTAACCAACGAACCATGAATCGGGTATGAATTCGACACCGTACCCCGAGCCAAACCCGGGGCACATGTGTCTCCTTGCTGCCGTGGGTCCCACATGAGCCAACCAAGACCAAAAATGGTCTTGGTGGTGGCGGCAATAGCAAACTAAACCCCACTCGGGTTTGTTTGCTAGGCGGCCAAACATAACACCCCTTTTAAATCATTCTTTGATTTTATTTAATACCAAAACATGTTAGATCAATGATTAATTATCATGTTTAAATAAAAAAATAATAACATGTTCATGAAAATAATCGAGGATTAAAAGAATTAAAAAGAATTAAAAAGAAGGGTTAGAAAGGTATACCACTATGTAGCTTGGAAAAAGGATGAACAAACACGGATTCTAACACTTGTTTTTAAGATCAAAATCAAACAATCACCCTCCAATGGTGATGTGAAGGTGGCGGCACAAAAGGAGAAAAAGTAGAGGAGAAAAACTGTGACACCCTAGAATCGAGGTCATTAACGATACCCTAAATTACGCTAATTTTTGAATTTTTTAATAAATTTTAATTCCTATAATTATAAGTATTTTGGTTAAAGCCGATGTTCGAGGTTATAATTTTTACGTTTGACGTTTTGAGAAGGACGATGACGATTACGATCCCGAGGGATGCCCAATTTCATGTAATTTTTGACGATTTATCGATAATGAAATTTTTCGAGAATTTTATTTACGGTTCGTGTTAAGTTGAGTCGGGTGAGTTTTATAGCCTTCCAAGTACATTTAAAGTATCCCAAAAATATTTTGGAGCATTCGGGAAGATTTCCGACTCCCGTAAAATTTTCAAAATTGACAAATGAGTCGAACCCGCAAAGTTTTGAGGACGTTTTTCATTTAAGGACAAAAGAAGCTAGAAATTGCAACAAAGCCCCTCCCAACCCACCAAAAAGGCCAAATGGGACATAAACACAAACACACACAAATTTTGCACCAAAAATCAAACACCCACTCTCTCCTCTCTCTCTCAAACCGACGGACACCCCCACCCACAAGAAAAATTCACCAAAAATCTTTTTCCACTTGATTTTTCAAAAATCTAAGGTAAGACCACACTTAGTTTGGTCATTCCCCACATGTTCATGTGCTCAAATCCAACATGCACTAACAAAAATTTTTCAAGATTTTTCCATATGATCCAAATTCGTTTTTGAGGCCAAATGAGCTAATGCATGTTGATTTTAAGTGTTATGGAAGTATAAACACCAAGAAAACCCACCAAAATTAATTTGGTTGTGGTGATTTGGTCACCCAAACCCCACGGCAAAGGGGGTGTTTGGGGAGCCATGGTGGTTGTTGATCTTGCATGTTATTGTTGTGTTTGGTTTGTTGTTTTAGGATGATTCACATAGGTTTTATTACTTGCATGTTCATTTTCTTTGATTCTTGATATTGAGATTGGTTGATCAATAGGGGTAGGATTGAAGTTTGATGTTAGGATATGTTTGGGAAGGCTTAGGATGATGTTTAATGTTGGTTAAAAGTCTTGGAATCGAGTCTAAGCATGTTTTTGGTATGGTCATTTTTAGGCAGAAACATTTTGTCCATTTTATAAAAATTATTTTGTTTCCAGGTCTTGAAAACTAAATGTAGTGATAGAGGGTTTTCCTAGATTTAATTTGGTATAAGGTAGAGCCCGTGACTCAAAACGAGCTAAAAGTTATGACATTTTAAAGATCGGGTACCGGGAGACGAGGACTTTCATAATCCGAATTTGTGCAAAGTTTTAGTCAAATCCCGAGGGTCACAAGTATAAATTGGTAAATGGTCAAGGGTCAAAATTTGGTCCCTAACCTGTGTAAATGAGTCTATATGTTGACTTAGGTGTCAAGGAAGTCAAAGGCATTTTTTCATATAGGTCAAAGAGGTCAAAATTGGTCGAAGCGCAATTTCAGCCCGTAAAATGTAGTCGTGGAAAAGAGTTGCGTAACGGGTCGTAAAAGTAAAAACTTTTATTGGGCTTAAAAACATGTTATCTACAGGTCATATAGGATTTTTGTAAATTTTGTCAAATTTTATAAGCATGGTTTAATAAGGTAAAACAGCCCGTACTTTAGTCAAGTACCGGCGAGAACGAGTAAAAATGGACAACGTAAGTATTGAGAACAATTGGAATAAAATGAATGATACTTGTTGTTTTTGTTTTTGGCGTGAGTTATACTTGTCCTAAGTGACTTGTATATATGTATTTTATACAGTACCGTAAGTATTTAAATGAGATTACTCATTACGCGTTATTTGTGATAGGTGTTGATTTACCCGGGCATCCGTAACATCGTCAGTGATCACTCCTCGAACTACCGACTACTTAAGATATAAGGTGTGAACTTATAGCCTCGCTTATATTATTTCAAATTGTTTTACCCGCGAGGGAAATGCATGCTAGTTTTTAAAAGGAACGTATATCATGAATGATTGTTAGACCCGAAAGTTGCCTTAGAAATTGTGTTGAGTACCAAAGTTGCAAAAGTCCCTAAAATCATGAACTATTAACTATTGTCCTGCCCTCGAGTAGGGGGAAATAGCCGCTTATGCAATTTGTAGTACTACGGGGTTAACGACCCAATGCTAGCCGAGAAGCTGTACTTATAGTAAGTTCTGCGGTAGATTATTTTGTATGAGAAATAAGGTATAATTGCAACTGATGCCTTTAGAAGGGGCACTGGTTTCATCTGAATCATGCCGGTATATTTACGCGGGTGATTGAGTTAACGGATTAGTGTCATGAGCTTAAACACAATTGTCAGTATCCTGATTATAGTTTGTTTGATCGACAAGACTATAAATGATCACGAATGGTTTTTATTATATATACGTTCAAATGGATTGTAAAACCTATAATTTCCACTCAACGTTTTCGTTGACCAAATTTTTGGCATGTGTTTCAGGTAACCGCTGAGGTGTAGGATGGAGCATGCATGGGATGGATGTTGTGTGTACGGCTTGGTGTCCGCTTGTTTTTCCCTCCTTTTCCACTTAAACAATATTTTTAAGTTTAATGTCATGTGGTTGTAAAACTGAAGTTTTTGGGGTTGAGATTCATGGGGACCGAAAACGCTAAACTCTGTGCACTATTTGGGGTTGGAAAAACTGTGGACATGTATCATCTAACAATTTTAAATTTCAAGTTTTAAGTTGACGTCTTTTTAGCGTCGTTTGATATATCTGGTGTGCAATGAATACTGTGTAGCACCCATTGTTGTAGTTCCGCTGCGCATAACAATTGTGGGGGTGTTACAGATTGGTAATCAGAGCCACGAGTTATAGAGAACTAGGTCGTTTTTGAAAATCCTAAACTATAACTTTTGGTGTCGTAAGAAAGGGTCCAAGCACACACAACTATCCTGCATGGCTCCGGTAAGATTTATTGTTGTATTTATGGCATTTGACGTATACTTTTGAGTAAAGTATATATGCGGGTAATTATTATATAAGTATGGAATTACTATATGTAGACGTTGAATTTTACGTGAAATATCCGACATCGTAATTTTTGTATTAATCATGCATGAGCATCATATTATTACATTTCGGGCATATGTACCACCTTTGCATTGCATTTGCATGCATCTATTTATAATTATCGTATAATTACTTATGTACCCTCCAAAATTCGCTGTTATTGCAGGAATGGCCGAGGTACCGCCCAACGATAACGGAAACGATTACGTCGTAGGTCACGAAGGGGGACCGTTTCCTCCGAACCCGCCGGACAATAATAATGGATGGATCGCTCCAGAAGACGAAATAGGGCCGGAAAACGACAATGGCGAAAGTGAGGTGGATAATTTCAGCATGAGTAGTGACGACAATGAGGATTCCGAAGAAGAGCCCGAGGAGCTATTGGATGCTGGCATTCCCGAGGATGCCGTAGGCCAGACCGAACCCGATTTGTTTCAGTCCCCGAATTCGCCGAAGGGTTATGAGGTACCACCGACCGGTCGTTATGAGCAGCAACCCTTTGATCGCCCGATGGACAATTGTAAGGATTATTTGAGAACCGTGCCAGGATTTGTTCGAGAAAGTAATGGGAGCAGTGGAGAGTCCAGCAAGTCGTCCAAGTCGCCATCGATTCATGAGAATATTGCAAGGGTCTACTTTCCGAGACCGAGACACTACTGGGATCCCGCAGGTCGTTTGGGGAGGATGGAGAGGTTGATGTATGAGCGGTTTGTAGTTGAGACTAGGGTGATTAAGAAGTTTGATAAGACTGAAAGGGAACACCAAAGACTGTTGGAAAGGACTTCAAGAATTGCGTATGATGGGGTAATGAACACAAGTGCCATCAACAGTTTGAAATCAATGGTTGCAAATTTAAGCGCTAGTCTTGACCGTGTGAGGGAAGATCAGATGAGGTTGTCGAGGATGCAGAGTTGGGAGCATCGTGTGAGGGATTCATTGCCCCCGGATTGGAGATTCGTGGACGATGTGGAGATGGAGGCGAATGACTTCATGGTTCAGCCGCCTACTAGAGGTACTTGTATTACGGTGGGAAGTCAGGTAGCGATTGAGTGTGGATCCACATCAGGGACGAGAAAGGAAACAGAATGTGGGCCAGAGGAGAAAGGAAAAGGAAAAGTGGATGATGTGGATGAGGACATTAGTGATGAGGAAACCGAGGAAGACGACGACGAGCCGCCATCCAAGAGGCCGTGTGGATCACCACATGCCTAGTTACTTGTGTTGTATTTTCTTTGATCATTGTAATTGAACTATTTTAGACCTTTGTATGATGGTATTATGACGAGAAACTCAAGTACTTGATGTTTTGTGGTGAACGATTGTAGTGGCAATACTTGTCACGATTTTGGTTAATTATCAATACAATCTATGTTACCTTTCATGATCTGTGATATGTCTTAAATTTGATCTTTTGTGATGTGAATTGATGAATATTAGTAACTCCGTAGTGATGTGTCGTTGTATGTATTTTATGTCTGGGAAACTTGATATGAATACTTACATTGTTTTTCTATTTTCCTTGTCTTGCAGAAAGAGATATTCGATAACACAATGCCTCCAAAGTTGACTGCCGATCGTGTTAACACCATGATTCAGGAAGCTATAGCAAATGCGTTGGAAGCGGACCGAGCTGGGAGAAATCAGGATCCAGGAAGGAACGCGGGGAGACAGCAAGCCCCGAGAGTGTGTACCTATTCTAGCTTTATGAAGTGCGGTCCCACGCAGTTCCGTGGAACGGGTGGAGCTTTAGAACTTAGACGGTGGTTGGAAAAGGTTGAAAGTACGTTTGAAATCAGTGGTTGTGCAGAAGCGGATAAAGTGAAGTTTGCAGCAGCTACGTTTCTGGATGATGCGTTAAGTTGGTGGAATACCCAGGTAGCTACGGTTGGATTGGCTGTAGCGAATGCAAGGACGTGGAATGCGACCAAAGCTTTGTTGACAAAGAAGTTTTGCCCAGAGGAGGAATTGGGGCAATTGGAGGACGAATTGAGGCATTTGACCTTGAAGAACAACGATATAGCTGCTTACACCAGGAGATTCAATGAGTTAAGTCTTTTGTGTCCGGACATATTTGCCAATGATGCCAAGAAAATGAAGCAGTATATAAAGGGTTTATCTAGCAACATCAAAGGTGAAACAACTTCGTCAAAACCTGGAACGTTTGATGAAGCGGTTCAAATGGCACACGCTTTGATGGACGTTAAGCTTCAGGACAAGCAGAACTACATTGCTGAAGGCAACAAAAGGAAATGGGAAGCAGCACAAAGTAATCAATCCCAAGGCCAGAACCGAGGTGGAAATCGAAACAACCATGGGCCGAACCGTAATCAGCAGTTTAATCAGAGAAGGAACGAAGGGATGAGGGCAGTGACGAACCCTAGAGGTGTGAAAGTGAATCCCCATTGTGGAAAGTGCAACTTGTATCATGTTGGAAATTGCCCGCCGGCATGCGGCAAGTGTGGAAAGGCAGGTCATAGGACTTCTAGTTGTCGAACGGGAGGAGTAGCCACTGGGCTAATGCTATCAGGATGAGAGGATGTTATAGCTGTGGAGAAAGAGGGCATGTGCAAGCGAATTGCCCGAAGGCAGGAAACAGGCGGGGAGGTAATAATGCGGCAGCTGTGTATCAAGTGGGAACTGCTGATAAACCACAAGGTCCCAATGTGGTTACCGGTACGTTTTTGCTAGACGCTTGTTATGCTAGTATTTTATTTGATTCTGGCTCCGACAAGAGTTTTGTAGACGTTAGATTTAGTCGTCATATCGATAGAGAACCGGTGTTGTTAACGACTAGTTATAATGTTGAATTAGCCGATGGAAAAATTGTTAGTACGAATTCTATACTGAAAGGGTGTACCTTGAAGTTAGGAAATTACGCTTTTAAAATTGACTTAATTGAACCTTGCAATTGATCTGTTCCAGTGTATACTCAAAGATCGATTTAAGATCAGGGTATCATCAACTGCGTGTAAGAGAGGAGGATATTCCTGTAACCGCCTTTCGTACGCGGTATGGACACTTTGAATTTCGAGTGATGCCGTTTGGGTTGACGAACGCGCCTGCTGTATTCATGGATCTTATGAATCGCGTGTGCAAGCCGTATCTAGATAAGTTTGTTATTGTTTTCATCGATGATATACTTATTTACTCTAAGAGTAAGGAGGAGCACGAGAAGCACCTAAGAAAGATTTTGGAGTTGTTAAGGAAGGAGAAGCTGTATGCAAAATTCTCTAAGTGTGAGTTTTGGTTGGAATCAGTGCAGTTTCTAGGTCATGTGATTGATAGTGAGGGAGTTCGTGTAGATCCTGCTAAGATAGAAGCGATCAGGGAATGGTCAGCACCGACGACGCCGACTGAAGTTCGACAATTTTTGGGTTTAGCTGGGTATTATCGAAGGTTTATTGAAGGATTTTTGTTGATTGCGAAACCATTGACGCGGCTTACCGAAAAGAATAGGGTGTATGAATGGGGAATTGAGGAAGAGCTTGCTTTCGAAACGCTCAAGGATAAGTTATGTTCCGCGCCGATTTTATCATTGCCTGAAGGAACCGAAGACTTCGTGGTGTATTGTGATGCGTCTCGTAAAGGTTATGGAGTGGTATTAATGCAACGTAAGAAGGTGATAGCTTACGCGTCGAGGCAATTGAGGAAGAACGAGGAGAACTACACGACGCACGATTTGGAATTAGGAGCGGTAGTTTTTGCGTTAAAGCTGTGGAGACACTATCTGTATGGGACAAAGTGTGTTGTATTCACTGATCACAAGAGTTTGCAGCACATTTTAGATCAAAAGGAGTTAAATATGCGACAGAGACGATGGGTTGAACTACTGAGTGATTATGACTGCGAAATTCGCTACCACCCTGGGAAGGCGAATGTTGTAGCGGATGCATTGAGTAGGAAGGAACGGGAGAAACCTTTGAGGGTTAGAGCTTTAGTGATGAGTGAGAGCGTTGACTTAACCGAAACCATACTGAAGGCTCAGGAGAGAGGATTGATGAAAGGGAATGTTGAAGCCGAGAATTTGGGACGAATGTTGAAACCTATTTTCGCGATTAGGTCTGACGGACTAAGATGTTTTGATAATCGGATTTGGTTGCCACTGTGTTCATCTGAGGAAGGAAAGCCTGGAGTTCGAGAATTAGTTATGAATGAGTCGCATAAGTCGAAGTATTCGATACATCCTGGATCAGATAAGATGTACCACGACCTGAAGAAAGTTTATTGGTGGCCGAATATGAAGGCAGATATTGCTCGTTACGTCAGTAAGTGTTTGACTTGCGCAAAGGTTCAGGCAGAACATAAGAAACCATCTGGATTGTTGGTACAACCAGAAATCCCAGAATGGAAATGGGAGAAAATCGCAATGGATTTTGTGACGGGTTTACCTAGGACTCCTAGTGTAAGCGATATGATATGGGTAATTATGGATAGGTTGACGAAATCTGCTCATTTCTTACCTATGAAGAAGACGGACAACATGGAAAGACTCGCCAGCGTGTACGTGAAGGAGATCGTCTGTAGACATGGAGTGCCGTTATCGATCATTTCGGATCGCGACAGTAGATTTACGTCGGAATTTTGGAAATCGCTTCAACGTGCGATGGGCACCGAACTGAGTTTAAGCACGGCTTATCACCCGGAAACTGACGGCCAGAGTGAACGAACGATTCAAACGATGGAGGACATGCTCCGAGCATGCGTGATCGATGTTGGAGGAAGTTGGGAACGCCACTTGCCTCTGGTGGAATTTTCGTACAATAATAGTTATCACGCGAGTATCAAGGCAGCACCGTTCGAAGCATTGTATGGGAGGAAGTGTAGATCGCCGGTGTGTTGGAGTGAAGTGGGGGAAAGTCAATTGACTGGACCCGAAATGGTTTTAGAAACGACAGAGAAGATCGTGCAGATCAAGAACCGACTACTTGCTGCGAGAAGCCGACAGAAAAGTTATGCCGATAACCGAAGGAAACCTTTGGAGTTTGAAGTTGGAGATATGGTTATGCTCAAGGTATCGCCGTGGAAGGGTGTAATTCGTTTTGGAAAGAAAGGAAAGTTGAGTCCGAGGTATATTGGACCGTTTAAGATCATTGAACGAATTGGACCGGTAGCGTACAAGTTAGAATTGCCGACCGAGCTTAGTGCTATTCATGACACGTTTCACGTATCGAACCTGAAGAAGAGTTTGGCGGACAAGGAATTGGTGATTCCTTTGGACGAGATTCGACTAGACGACAAAATGCACTTTGTGGAAGAACCTGTGGAAATAATGGACCGGGAGGTCAAGCGGTTGAAGCGTAGTAGGATTCCTATTGTGAAGGTCCGATGGAATTCTAAGCGTGGACCGGAATACACCTGGGAACGTGAGGACTTTTTCAAGGAAAGGTATCCTCATCTGTTCCAGTAGACGAAATGTGAGTACAAGAAGAGGCGAGCGCCGGGACGTCGCTCTCTTTAAGGAGGGGTGGATGTGACACCCTAGAATCGAGGTCATTAACGATACCCTAAATTACGCTAATTTTTGAAATTTTTAATAAATTTTAATTCCTATAATTATAAGTATTTTGGTTAAAGCCGATGTTCGAGGTTATAACTTTTACGTTTGACGTTTTGAGAAGGACGATGACGATTACGATCCCGAGGGATGCCCAATTTCATGTAATTTTTGACGATTTATCGATAATGAAATTTTTCGAGAATTTTATTTACGGTTCGTGTTAAGTTGAGTCGGGTGAGTTTTATAGCCTTCCAAGTACATTTAAAGTATCCCAAAAATATTTTGGAGCATTCGTGAAGATTTCCGACTCCCGTAAAATTTTCAAAATTGACAAATGAGTCGAACCCGCAAAGTTTTGAGGACGTTTTTCATTTAAGGACAAAAGAAGCTAGAAATTGAAACAAAGCCCCTCCCAACCCACCAAAAAGGCCAAATGGGACATAAACACAAACACACACAAATTTTGCACCAAAAATCAAACACCCACTCTCTCCTCTCTCTCTCAAACCGACGGACACCCCCACCCACAAGAAAAATTCACCAAAAATCTTTTTCCACTTGATTTTTCAAAAATCTAAGGTAAGACCACACTTAGTTTGGTCATTCCCCACATGTTCATGTGCTCAAATCCACCATGCACTAACAAAAATTTTTCAAGATTTTTCCATATGATCCAAATTCGTTTTTGAGGCCAAATGAGCTAATGCATGTTGATTTTAAGTGTTATGGAAGTATAAACACCAAGAAAACCCACCAAAATTAATTTGGTTGTGGTGATTTGGTCACCCAAACCCCACGGCAAAGGGGGTGTTTGGGGAGCCATGGTGGTTGTTGATCTTGCATGTTATTGTTGTGTTTGGTTTGTTGTTTTAGGATGATTCACATAGGTTTTATTACTTGCATGTTCATTTTCTTTGATTCTTGATATTGAGATTGGTTGATCAATAGGGGTAGGATTGAAGTTTGATGTTAGGATATGTTTGGGAAGGCTTAGGATGATGTTTAATGTTGGTTAAAAGTCTTGGAATCGAGTCTAAGCATGTTTTTGGTATGGTCATTTTTAGGCAGAAACATTTGGTCCATTTTATAAAAATTATTTTGTTTCCAGGTCTTGAAAACTAAATGTAGTGATAGAGGGTTTTCCTAGCTTTAATTTGGTATAAGGTATAGCCCGTGACTCAAAACGAGCTAAAAGTTATGACATTTTAAAGATCGGGTACCGGGAGACGAGGACTTTCATAATCCGAATTTGTGCAAAGTTTTAGTCAAATCCCGAGGGTCACAAGTATAAATTGGTAAATGGTCAAGGGTCAAAATTTGGTCCCTAACCTGTGTAAATGAGTCTATATGTTGACTTAGGTGTCAAGGAAGTCAAAGGCATTTTTTCATATAGGTCAAAGAGGTCAAAATTGGTCGAAGCGCAATTTCAGCCCGTAAAATGTAGTCGTGGAAATGAGTTGCGTAACGGGTCGTAAAAGTAAAAACTTTTATTAGGCTTAAAAAAATGTTATCTACAGGTCATATAGGATTTTTGGAAATTTTGTCAAATTTTATAAGCATGGTTTAATAAGGTAAAACAGCCCGTACTTTAGTCAAGTACCGGCGAGAACGAGTAAAAATGGACAACGTAAGTATTGAGAACAATTGGAATAAAATGAATGATACTTGTTGTTTTTGTTTTTGGCGTGAGTTATACTTGTCCTAAGTGACTTGTATATATGTATTTTATACAGTACCGTAAGTATTTAAATGAGATTACTCATTACGCGTTATTTGTGATAGGTGTTGATTTACCCGGGCATCCGTAACATCGTCAGTGATCACTCCTCGAACTACCGACTACTTAAGATATAAGGTGTGAACTTATAGCCTCGCTTATATTATTTCAAATTGTTTTACCCGCGAGGGAAATGCATGCTAGTTTTTAAAAGGAACGTATATCATGAATGATTGTTAGACCCGAAAGTTGCCTTAGAAATTGTGTTGAGTACCAAAGTTGCAAAAGTCCCTAAAATCATGAACTATTAACTATTGTCCTGCCCTCGAGTAGGGGGAAATAGCCGCTTATGCAATTTGTAGTACTACGGGGTTAACGACCCAATGCTAGCCGAGAAGCTGTACTTATAGTAAGTTCTGCGGTAGATTATTTTGTATGAGAAATAAGGTATAATTGCAACTGATGCCTTTAGAAGGGACGCTGGTTTCATCTGAATCATGCCGGTTTTTTTTCACGCGGGTGATTGAGTTAACGGATTAGTGTCATGAGCTTAAACACAATTGTCAGTATCCTGATTATAGTTTGTTTGATCGACAAGACTATAAATGATCACGAATGGTTTTTATTATATATACGTTCAAATGGATTGTAAAACCTATAATTTCCACTCAACGTTTTCGTTGACCAAATTTTTGGCATGTGTTTCAGGTAACCGCTGAGGTGTAGGATGGAGCATGCATGGGATGGATGTTGTGTGTACGGCTTGGTGTCCGCTTGTTTTTCCCTCCTTTTCCACTTAAACAATATTTTTAAGTTTAATGTCATGTGGTTGTAAAACTGAAGTTTTTGGGGTTGAGATTCATGGGGACCGAAAACGCTAAACTCTGTGCACTATTTGGGGTTGGAAAAACTGTGGACATGTATCATCTAACAATTTTAAATTTCAAGTTTTAAGTTGACGTCTTTTTAGCGTCGTTTGATATATCTGGTGTGCAATGAATACTGTGTAGCACCCATTGTTGTAGTTCCGCTGCGCATAACAATTGTGGGGGTGTTACAAAAACTCTTTTAGGGTTTTTATGTTTATTTCTTGAAAGTGAAAAATGAAAACATGTTTTTACTCTTACCCCCCTTTACTTGTAAAGTCCATGGGCTAAGCCCATTTCTTGTATATGTGCCGTGGGTATGGGGGCCCCACATGGGGTACCCGTACCTTTCTCGTGTCCCGATGTTTCGTGTTCGTTCATGGTTAAACGTGCTCGTGTTTAAAGTGTTTCTGTTTAATCTAACGTGTCGTTTATCGTAAACTTAACGCTCGTAATTATATTATAAGTATTTACGTAATTATTCTAGTTTGGTGATCATGATTTAATTATGTTCACGTGATATATTTATTAACTGTTTATCATGAGTTCGTACGTAATCGATACTTGTCATGTCATACACGTATGCACTTGCTTGATTATTAGCACATGAATGTGATCAATACTAAATGAGGTAAGTTTTAATCTAGAACGTACGATCTTAAGGGCACTATTCATGGTAAAAGCATGCGGGTTTTACATTACGACTACTCGTCCTCGCACAACGGGTGAGTTGACTGGAGATGTCAGCAAACATAAAGTTGCCAAAGAGTTATGGGTTAGAATTCGGGTTCTAATGCAAGGCACCTCGTTAACTAAACAAGAACGAGAGTGTAAGCTTTATGATACTTTTGATAAGTTTGCCTATGTGCCAGGGGAGACTCTCAATTATTACTATCTGAGATTTACCCTATTGTTGAATGAGATTAATATCTATGGCATGGCAATCCCTACCTTTCAATTGAACACCAAGTATTTGAACACTCTTCCTCCAGAATGGAAAAAATACGTGACGAATGTTAAATTGGCTAAGGACTTGCATAACACCAATGTGGATCAACTTCAAGCTTTTCTTCAACAACACGAATGCCATGTGATCGAGGCTCGGTTGTCTACACCTCAAGTTCATGATCCACTTGCAATGTATGCTTCTCAACAAAACATGGCTTATACTTATCAACAACCATCATACTTGCAGCAGCCACCACCACACATCTATCAGCAACCACAGCAACCACCATATCAAACATCACCATCACAAGCCAACACTTCTCCATTGGGCTATACTCCTCAGCAAGGATATTTTCCAATAGAAGCACAACCAGCACAAGCTTTCTACTCTAATGAACTTCCACCAATCCAAGCACCGGTCTTTACTCCAAATGATATGCCAGCTGATGTTCTAAACCATCTCACAGCCTACTTGTCAAAACTTGTTGAAACTAGAGGATTTCCACCAACAAACAATCAGCTCCGCACCTCATCAAATCCTCGACAACAAGCCACTGTTCAAGATGGTCAAGTGACGGTGCAACCTATTCAGGGAAGGCAAAATTCATATGGACCTCCTACAAGGACTGGGAACAATCAAGCTGTGAATTCTCAAGCTAGTGGAAATGGGAGTCCTATTGGTCCTAAGAAGGTTGTTACTTGCTACAATTGTCGAGGACAAGGTCATATGGCTAGGGAATGCACTCAGCCGAAAAGGAGGAGGGATGATGCATGGTTTCGTGAGAAGTTGTATTTGGTTGATGCTCAGTCTAAGGGGAAGATTTTGGATTCAGAAGAGTTGGCATTTCTTACAGACCCAGGGGCAGCAGATACTGAAGGCATTACAGTCGTTTCCACTTATAATGCAGCTTATCAAGCAGATGATCTTGATGCGTATGATTCGGATTGTGATGACATTCACTCTGCCCAAGCTGCTCTCGTTGCTAATATCTCTCACTACGGTTCTGATGTCATCAGTGAGGTACCAACCACATCTAATAATATTGATGATAACCAACATCAAGTTGGGCATGAAAATGACAACCTCGAACAGCATTCGGGAACTAGTAATTCAAATGATGTGGTACCCAAACCTACACATTTGAGTGAACCTCAACCAAATGCTACGACGGGTATGGAATCTTATGCTCCACATGATTTGGTCATGGTGCCTAAACATATTATTGATCAAATGCATATGGCCCTTAGAAAATCCGTAGATACGAATTCCACCCTAACTGCTGAGCTTGCGTTGCATAAAGAAAAGATCAAAACTTTTGAAATGGTCCCTCAAGAAGAGAAAATAACATGTTTTGAATTTGACCAATTTCGTTTTGAAAAGATTGAACACTTGAAAGAAATAGAATTATTAAAAGCTAATCTTTCCAATGAATTAAAAGAAAAAGAGTCGGTTGTCAATGATTTTCAGAAACTTAAAATGGATTTCGAAACTCTCGAGTCTAAAAAGGTTGAATCGGAAATTAATGCTACCAAACTTCTTAAATTTAAAGAACAACAACTTTTAAAACAATACGCTTCCACAGAAAAGTTTCATCTTTTAACTAAATCATTTAAAGAACTCGAACTTAAGCGTCTTCAAGATTTACCACCTAATCCCGGTTATGCAAAACAAGCTCAGGAATATATTCCTGGTCTTTATGATATGACCATAATTGGAAAATTGAAAGAAGCACCTTTTGTTCGTAGTACTGTGGAGACACAATCACTTGGGGATGAAACTCATTCTAAAATGCTTTCAAAATTCCATACAATTGATTATGATCAACATAACAAAGATCAATTTTCGAAAAAGACACGCATTCGCTTACAAAAGGAATTAGCAGAATTAACAGTTCTTGTGCCCCAAAGTTTGTCAAATGAAAACCTTCCTAGTACGTCTCCTACACTTGTCAAAAAGGATTTAACGAAGTTAATCCCACCGGTAAGTAAGGCGTCCGTTAACTTAAATGCGGTTCACCAACACTTAGCCGATTTTGACAAGGTCATTTTGGAACGTACGACAGCCACGGCCATAACGGAAGGTGAATGGAACTTTGAGCACACTAGAGCTGCGTTTCGAGATGAAATTGTTCCGTTCGTAGAGAATGTTAAAGCTTGTCTTCGTAATATTGATCAAGATTTGTTTTTGGAAATAGAAGAAGTTAGACGTGTTTTCAATGAAATGGAAGAGGCTTATGAAAACAGTTTACTTGAAATAGAACGGGTTTCACGCCAAAATGATTTGCTTCTTAAGCAAGTGATGTCTCATGATATAGTTTCTGTCTGTGTGAATAACAGTGTTGATAATGATTCTATTGTGCATAATGTTGAATCTGTGGATACTGTGGTAGATAGTACTTGTCACGAATCTGACGCTGAATTTTTAAAGCTTCGAGATTCATATTCTTCGCTTTCAAAACGTTTTGATGAGATTCAAACACATTGTATTTCGCTTGAATGTAAGCAACAATTTATTCAAGAAATCTTTGAAACGTCATTCGAAGGTGTTAATATCGATGATGCAAACTTTGAAAAGAATTTTCGATTAAATTTACAATCAAAACAACGTCAGCCAAGTGACAAGGTTGCTCAATCTTTACCGATAGACATAGAGAAATCTAAGGAGCTTAACTGTGTGAACGTACTTGAGGCTGTTGAGAATCTTAAACTTGATCTAGATAATCGAGTTTCTAAGATTTTGTCCAAAGTTGATAACTTAAAACAGAAAAAATACACGACTCTTCGATTCAGTACAGCCCACATGTGTTGATACCACTGCACATAATCAATCATTGATTGAACAATTGAATCGAACGTTGATTGAAATATCTGATTTGAGGGAACAAATTTGTGATAAGAATCTGGTCTTGGCTGAGTTAAAGGAAACACTTCGTACTCCAAAAGGTAAGAATGTTGTGGATAACGCAGCCACTGTCTCAACATCGTCCTCTAGTGCAATCAAAAGGAACCTTATAGCCGTCACACCACTTAATAAGGGCCCTAGGACTAAACCATCTCAAACTTTGGTCACTAAAGATAAGGCGGAACCAAAACCAGCTTCTAATATTCCCGTGTTGCCTTCTACAGGAGTAAGCACCACTACTAAGGCTCAAAGATCTAAGCTTAATAGAAACAAGAAGAATGATAGGATCTTGCCCCCATCTAGTAGTCAAGTGAAGAAGAAAGTAGAAGCCCATCCTAGGAATGTTATTTCTGTTTTGAATAAAAAGAATCATGTAGCTAAACCTAAAGGCTCTGCAGTTGTGCAGCGTTCTAAGCCTATTGTGAATTCTAATTTGAAATGTTGGAATTGCAATGAATGTATGTTTTCTAGTCGTCATGATTCTTGCCTTATTGATCATGTGAATGAGATGTATGCCCGGAAAAATGGATTATAATGGAAACCGACTGGGAAAGTGTTAACCCAAGTTGGTTGGATGTGGCGCCCCACTGGTAGAACTTTCACTATAGTAGGAAATATGTGCCCTTTAACTAGGATCACTCCCACTGAAATGAAGAAAGCGTGCCCTTTAACTAGGAGTACCAAGGCTACCAAAACACAAGCGTGTCCTTTAACTAGGAACACCAACACTACTGTAGGAACAAAGTGCCCTTTAAATAGGTCTACTCCCACTGTAGTGCCTGCGAATAATCCAAAACCTAAGAAAGTTGGAATAGTAAAACCTGTTAGCGCTAAAACAATCATTAGAAAACGCAGGAAATCTAGGGGTATCAAAAATGTTAGCAATTCTGATAAGTCTATATTTGTATCTGCTAACACTCCGGAACAAATAGTTTCCAATGCATTGTCTACTGTTGTTATTGAAAACAGGTGGTCCAAATTGTTCTCTGGTATTTGGACTCTGGTTGCTCCAAGCATATGACCGGAGATCGCTCTCAACTCAGAAATTTCGTTAACAAGTTTCTTGGTACGGTTCGATTTGGAAATGATCATATTGCAAAGATAATGGGTTATGGTGAACATCATATTGGGAATGTTATAATTTCAAGAGTGTATTACGTGGAAGGTCTCGGTCACAACTTATTTTCTATGGGACAATTTTGTGATGCTAACCTAGAAGTTGCTTTTCGAGAGCATACCTGCTTCATTCGTAATTTGGAAGGGGTTGATTTATTGAAAGGTACTCGAGGGAATAATTTGTATACTTTGTCTCTACAAGACATGATGGCCGCTTCTCCCGTATGTCTTCTCTCCAAAGCATCAAAGACTAAGTCATGATTATGGCATCGACGGTTATCTCATCTTAACTTTGACGCTATTAATCACTTGGCGAAAAACGAACTTGTTCGTGGTCTTCCTAAACTATCATTTCACAAGGATCATTTGTGTTCCGCGTGTACAATGGGGAAAAGCACTAAGAAGTCTTACAAACCCAAGACTGAAGACACCAACCAAGAGAAACTTTATCTGTTGTATATGGATCTTTGTGGGCCAATGCGTGTTGAAAGTCTTAGTGGCAAAAAGTACATCCTCGTCATTGTCGATGATTACTCTCGGTTTACATGGGTGAAATTTCTTAAAGAAAAAACTGAGGCACCTAAATTCATCAACAAATTTCTCAAGATGATTCAAGTGCGTCTCAACACTACTGTCCGACGCATTCGTACAGATAATGGAACCGAATTTGTGAACCAAATCTTGCGTGATTATTATGAAGAAGTTGGCATATCTCATGAAACATCAGTTGCACGCACTCCACAACAAAACGGTGTCGTTGAAAGGCGAAATCACACACTTATGGAAGCTTCTCGAACGATGTTAATTTACGCAAAGGCTCCATTGTTTTTATGGGCAGAAGCAGTATCTACCGCAGTGTACACCCAAAACCGGTCACTAATTCGTAAACGCCATGGTAAAACACCTTATGAGCTTCTCCATGGAAAAGTACCAGATTTATCATATCTTCATGTATTTGGTTCTCTTTGCTATCCAAATAATGATGGTGACAATTTGGGAAAACTTCAACCAAAGGCTGATATTGGTATTTTCATTGGTTACACACCCGCAAAGAAGGCATACCGAATCTACAATCGTAACTCTCGCAAGATCCTCGAAACTATGAATGTTGATTTTGATGAGCTGACAACAATGGCTTCTAAGCAAAGCAGCTCTGAACCCGCACTTCATGAAATGGGACCCATTAATATTAGTTCTGGTCTTGTCCCAAACAACCCTACTTCATCATTTATACCACCTACTAGGACTGAATGGGATACGTTGTTTCAACCGTTCTTTGATGAATTCTTTACTCCTCCAACCATTGTTGCTCCAGAACCTGAGGTAATAGCTCCGGTAACCGAAGTTCTCGCTCCAGCAACCGAAGCACAATCAGATACATCTGCACCTACAATTGGTCAAGATATACCATCCACAAGTAATTCTCAACCAACACATGTAACAACTACCCACGTCATGCCTATTGATGATGAAGAGGATGATGATGATCACGATTTGGAATTCGCTCAAATGCGTGAACTTCCATTCTTTGGTGTACCTATTCCCGACCCTAATCAAGCCGGGTCGTCCACCTCAGAGGAAGCTCCTTCTACAGTTTACTCCAATCCACGGATTCGTGAACAAGACAGTAAGTGGACAAAGGATCATCCTATAGATTCTATTATTGGTGACCCTAATCGTCCGGTATCCACACGAAGTCAGTTACAAGAAAGTGCAATGTTTTGTCACTTTGATGCTTTTCTCACTGAAGTTGAACCTAAGACATGGCAACAAGCTTTTACTCAATCATGTTGGATAGAAGCTATGCAAGAAGAACTTAATGAATTTATACGTCTTGAAGTATGGGAACTTGTCCCATGCCCGGATCAAGTGCAGTTACTCACTTTGAAATGGGTTTACAAGGTCAAACTCGATGAGTTAGGCGGAATATTGAAGAACAAAGCTAGACTAGTAGCTCGTGGATACAAGCAACTATTGGGCATCGACTTTATGGAATCCTTTGCACCTGTTGATCGTTTGGAAGCTATTTGACTATTCCTCGCTTATGCAGCCCATATGAATATGATCGTCTATCAGATGGATGTAAAGACGGCATTTCTTAATGGTGAACTCAAGGAAGAGGTCTATGTTCAACAACCGGATGGTTTTGTGAATCCTAATTATCCTAATCATGTGTACAAGCTTAAGAAGGCTCTCTATGGGTTGAAGCAAGCTCCTCGCGCATGGTATGATCTTTTGTCACAATTCCTCATTACACAAGGCTTCACAAAAGGCAAGGTGGATCCCACGCTATTCATTCAGAAACGAGGTAAAGATATGATTATGGTACAAATATATGTTGATGATATTATATTTGCATCCTTGACTCAAACCTTATCGGATGAGTTTGGGACACTCATGTCTTCCAAGTTTAAGATGTCAATGATGGGAAAGGTATCATTCTTCTTAGGCCTTCAGATATCTCAGAGTCCCAGAGGCATCTTTATCAATCAATCCAAGTATGCCCTTGAATCGCTTAAGAAGTATAAGATGGAATCTTGCGACCCCGTGGATACTCCAATGGTGGAACGAACTAAGCTTGATGCAGATCCTCATGGAGTTGCCGTTGATCCGACACTTTATCGTGGAATGATCGGTACTCTTCTGTATATCACAGCCAGTCGACCTGATCTTCAGTTTGCTATATGTATGTGTGCCAGGTATCAAACTAGGCCTACTGAGTTACACTTAGCTACTGTTAAAAGGATCTTTCGATATCTTAAAGGAACCATTAATCGGGGACTTTGGTATTCGAAGGACTCTTCTATTGCACTAATGGCATATGTAGATGCGGATCACGTGGGTTGTCAAGATACAAGGCGTAGCACGAGTGGAACTTTGCAACTACTAGGAGATCGACTAATCAGTTGGGCATCGAAAAGGCAGAAAAGCGCTGCAATTTCAAGTACGGAAGCAGAATACATAGCTATGTCCGGTTGCTGTGCTCAAATTCTTTGGATGAGATCGCAATTAACCGACTATGGTCTAGGTTTCAACAAGATTCCGATGTACTGCGACAACAAAAGTGCAATTGCCTTATGCTGCAACAATGTTCAATTCTCCCGGTCGAAGCATATTGACATTCGCTACCATTTCATCAAGGAGCAAGTGGAAAATGGAGTAATCGAGCTTTACTTTGTCCGATCTGAGTATCAATTGGCGGATATTTTCACGAAAGCTTTAGATCGCGCTCGAATTGAATTTTTGGCCGACAAGCTAGGAATGAGAACTTTCTCGCCTGAGACTCTAAAGGAACTCGCAGATGAAGCGAAAGAATAGTAATGGTAAACTATTCTCCGTATCCTTGGTGATCATTTGTATATATTGTTTATATTTTTATCCACAAAAGCAAAATACAAAAATATAAAACCATATAAAAACCATAAAAATTGAAAAATTTCATAAAAATCCAAAAATATTTTTACTTTCTTTTTCAAAGGCATGTCTTTTGGTACGATAATATTTACGGCCTTAGAAATGTTGATTAATATTGACACGGCGCCATAAATAGAGTTCGTACAAAAGTTGTAAATATTTCATAAAACATGCCCTTATGGCTTGTAGTTATTTCAGACTACAACCCGGTTTTCATATTAAAGTCAAGTATTTCTTATGAAAGCTTTGGCTCACAACGGGAATTAATTTTCTCGAGCAAGGTTTACTTTAAAACCTTGTAAGGGATCAACTTTACTTTATAACTTGGTCTAACATAAATATATGTACGTTTCAGTGCATTTATTTGTTAAAACAAGAGAAGTCTTGTTTTTATGAAGCTATCATCTCTACAACCATAGCAATCTACAATTGGAATCTACATACTCGACGATGCGACTACTCAACCGACGACTACAACTCTTTCAATAGAACACGGGTCAACAATTGAGGGGGAGCAATTGTCAAGGATTCAGAATCTTCGATGCCGAACGTGCCAAGTTCACAAGTTGGTGTCAAGACAACAATACCAATCGTACATGTGATGTCAAGAGATGACTTCAGACGTGACGAGGCGACCAACATATGCTGACAAGAACCATTTGATATTATCATATGATGTTCTCATCAATCAGGTCCAACATTGTCAATTCTTTTTAATATGGTGAATATGTGATCATGTTACAAATCGATATCATATCTCGTACATTTGGTATCATGAAGATTAAACGGACTTGCATTTTTCTTCCCAAAACTTTTGTTAAAACTTCATTAAATCAATTGATATTAAAAACATCGATTGGGTTAATATTTTTAATATAGGGGAGAAAATGTGATTTAATATGGGATATTATCACAAATGGTTTGACATAATGTGCTGGCTCATCCCGACATGTGCGAAATGTTTTCGAATATCGTGACATATGTTAAGGGGGAGCAAAATGGATTTGCTATATCAAAATGGATTTTCATGGTGACATATACTTACCCAAAACCCATTTATTTCACGACGATGAAGATTGTGGTGACATAAGGATGGTAGGATAGGTTAAGTCCTATGATTCTTCCAGAACCGGAGGAATCTTCCCAAGGACATTCCATAGCTAGAAATAGTAGTCCTTAAGAAAGATGGAGAAAGATTGTGAACTTAGCTGAATGTCGACCAAGTACTTAAGTTAGCACTGGAACAATCACAACAAGGTGCTAGTTATGACGTATTGGTAAGCATTGAAGGGGTTGAAGAATGAAAAAGAATTGTAAAGATAAAGGGTGTAAAGAAAGAAGCCCTCCTTACAACTTTAGGCAGAAACTGGGTCAATACATATGCTATTGAGATCATTTTAATGATTCTCGATATTGAAGACAGACATCATGGACCCAGTGATGCAATGCACAACCCATCCCAGCTAACTCAGATATCTCTCAAAAGGTATTTGTTTTAATCACACGGAGACAACACGTTATCTATGGATTTATTCACTCCGAATAAATTGGTATTGAAATGGTGGAACTCTTCTCAGCCTCCGATCACTAAAATCCAAAATGCAGGATCGAGTCTAGAGCCATTTGAGATCATCAAATATCTAATTAGGACACACTTCCATATTTCCTTGCTTCGTCACATACTGTGAAAAGTAAGAAAGATTTTAAGAGTCCTACGCAAAATCTTCATGATCTTGCCTGAACATCCGAGTAATACGAAAGTATTTACAATGAAGATGGAAATCCTTCTTGAGCGAATATCAAAAAGCTCATGGTAGGTGACTTGTGCGATTCTTTATTAATCAAACTTGTGATAACTGGAAAGCAACAGCTGTTTAATTCTTAACTGAATTTAAACACGTTCCAGGCCTCTACGCAATATCTTAGTGATCTTGCCAGAACACTCAGAGTGATACCTTAGTGTTCACAGTGATGAGTGGAAATCCTTCTAGTGTTAACCTCAAACAGCACTTGGTAGGTAACTTGCAAGATTCTATACGAATCAAGCTTGTGACAACTGGAAAGCAACGATGGTGCGGTTCTTAATAGAATTTCACTTATTCCAGGAACATGAATCGACGGCTTCAAATCATGCGGATATTATTATCTAAATGATTCACTCTTTATGTTCGCAGTCAGCTTTGGACGGTCGAATAAAGAGAACGGGTTTACCCGCAAAATCCTGTCAGGAAGTTACTTAATTAAAACTATCCGTCACGGGTACGATATCTAATATCGTCCAACGGTCTTCACCGAACGGAGGTAAAATGCTACCGATTTAGAATGAAATGTTCAAAGCCATTTCGTTTGTGTCTACTTATGTTGTGGAATTTGAAGACGGTGGCGTTGCGGAATCCAAGAAGAAGTCGTCCCCGCATATTTATACTTTATGCGCTTAATACCTCATCTAATTCAAGAAAGCCTAAAAGTTAAGTCTTCCGCTGTATCGAACTCTGAAGCTTTCAAGAATTACTAAGGTATAAGTATGTGGGACGTGAGGTCACGAAGAGGCGAAAATCACAAGTGATGGAAGCACAAGATCAAGGCAAGAGATTAATTCTCAAGATTGATATCAAAGATCACATCAGCATGTTCACCTGAAAAGAAAAAGAAAAGAAAGACGAAGACTACGAGCTCAAGACAAGCATAGTATGCTAGGTTTATTTTATTATTTTAACTCGGGTAACGCCCTTGTTTGGAGTGACCTCCCTTAGGGGGAGATTGTTGGAAATACGTTTTACGTATTAGAAAGGATCGGTCACTCCAACAATAGTCCATGTTATAGCTCGTAGTTTAGTTATTTACGTTTATTAAACAAAGCCCAAAACCGAGCCCATGAAGTGTATGGGCCAGCGGCCTAATGTAAACCCAAGCCCATCTCATGGGCTTGGGTATATAAACCCTCTCCTTTGATGGAGAGGGTGTGTGGTTTCATAATTTTCACATAGTTCTTTTTAGTTTCTCTCTCTAGCTTTGTGTGAAATCTACCATCTCTCTATCTCTTTCTCTCTCTAAAAACATAAGCATAGATTTACAATTCTACAGCATGCTATGGCACATTGTCCACCTATCTGGTGGAAAATGGATTCAAAATGGACACAATGGACCAGACCTTATTTACAAAGAAGACTGGTAAAGATTTCTTACTTGTCCAGGTTTATCTGGATGATATCATCTTTGGATCTTCATGTCCAAAGATGAGTGAAGACTTTTCCAAACTTATGACAGACAAATTCGAGATGAGTGCAATGGCGGAGATAAACTTCTTTCTAGGGTTACAAGTTCAGCAGAAAGAAAATAGAAAAGAGTCGGTCAAATGGAGAGATTTTCCTCCCTTGGAAATCTCGTTTCTTCCATGATTTTCCCATTTGAATGATAACATTCGGGAAATCGAGTCGAGCTAGAGACTCGTGATGAAAAATCAAGCATCATTTAACTAGGTTAGATTTTTACCCTTTTTCACCTTCACCCATTTTCCACCAATAAGTGTAGGGGGAGCCAAGTAGGTTGTTTGTGTTGTGATGTTGTGTGCAGGGACATGTGCATAATGATCCAGTTTTGGTATTTTTGACGCGACCCGTGTCCCGTGTTTCCCGTGTACCCGGTTCCTTCGATAAGTTTTTGCTATTGTGATTCACTCATGTATATACATAAAACAAATAAATGTAATCACTTTAGTTGTCCTTTCCTTAGCTCGATTTAAACAACGTACTCAATGTCCTAAGTGTAGGGGAGTGTATTCTCCTACATGCTTAAACATTGAGGACAATGTTTATATTAAGTGTAGGGGGGATTTCTATCGAAATTTTAGTGGACTTTTACATGAATTTGACCCCATTTAACCGGAAAATTTTAAAAAAAATTTCAACATTTTTCAAATTTATGATCTATTTTGGCCTAGTAGTATTTCCATTTATTTTCTTTTCTTTTGTCATTGCATCATATTTATATTTTCCGTTTCAAGAATAAAGTCAAAAATAAATTAATGAATAAAATGGTTTTAACATGTTTAGATGTCTTTGATATATTAGGCCCGTCGTGAATATTTTTACTCAACCCGAGTTTACTTATCCAAGTTTACTCTAGCTAGTATCCTTAACCATATGGACCTTAATTAGTTTATTAGGCTAAGCATCCACGAGTCTCATTCCTTGAGATTTTAAATTGTGGAGAACGAGAGATAATAGAGTTGATAATAAGTTTAAGGGTTAATTTTTTCTTATATGAGTTTTTGTGGCTCTTTCTTCCAGCTTGTATATTTAATTGCTTAATAAACGAGGATTTTTGCGATGTCGATTCGATATCTTAACTCTTAGCCAAATCTTTATTCTCCTTGTAATTAAAGCATGAACACATTGAGGGTTCCAGCGTTGTAGACTTCCGACTAAGGTGGCTCATAACCACTAAGTAGGAGGTATTCAGACCATGGGACCGTGGAATTTGGCCTACTATATATATCATGAATAAAGAAAGAATAGTATTAAAACATGACCTCAAAGAGCCTTAGGGTGTGGGGCATGTAGCTCAAACCTTGTCATTAGAGCCTTAGGGTGTATGGCATGGTAAGTGTTGAATAAAAATTGATTCAAAAATCAATTCCCTTTTATCGTTCAAGGAGCCTTAGGGTGTGGACAATAGACGGGGAGCATTTTTATATATTAAAGAGCCTAAGGGTATATGATGTGAGCTTGCTAAACTCCACATAAAGTCTACATGACTTTGGAGGAATAATTAATAAGTAGTACTATTTGGCCAAATTTTGGGTCCGAGAATTTATTCCCCAAATCGTGTTAAATCATCCTTGATGTGGGCTTACTTTAGTGACAACGTTTTTGAGGACGAGGTTAGGTTTTGAGTGTTGGGTTTGCACCATTTGGCCTTCATTTTTAGAATAATAATTATCAAATAAGTCAAATGAGCCTACGGGTGAATGGCAATCAATAAAATCTAGAGATACAACCTAGGACTTGGAGAAAGAGTATTACACAATTATCTTATATGAGTGATTTTAACTTGAGGACTTATGGTAAACAATGATCTCGTTTTTAAGCTTGGTATGGGGAACATGAAACTTGAGGATGATTAATATTCATAACACTAAAGCCCTAATCTAAGTCTTAGATTTCTTTACGAGTTTCTTCCATCAAATAATTTCCAAGTTAATAAATCATTATAACTTTTGTCTCCTTTTAAGTTTTTATCTTTTTATCATAGTAGTAATAGTATATCTTAATAAAGGCCAAGATGGGTTGATAATGAGAAAAATGTAACTTTATGCTTTAAAATAATGCATTGCATGGGGTCATTGCAATGGTCAAGTGTAGGGAATTTAATAAGTGTGTAAACACTTATCCTTTTGCCACTAAAATCAAGGAAAAACAAGACCTAATCATGTGTTTAGTATCGTAAATGTCGGAATTACGCGTGGTTTTGTGTTTTTGTGTTAAATAGGTACAAATGATCAAAAGAAGAGAAAACACGGGATTTCACGGTCAAATGTTGAAGAAAAGTCCAAGAAAGAGACGAAGACAAAGTCAAAGACCAAAAGGTGCCCAAGTTCACGAAAACTGGCTTAACCGACACGTTTTTGAAGAAACAATCAAGGAAGCCGAAATCAAGCTCAATTTTTATCGGATTAAATCTTTTTAAGATAATCGAGCTTTGTGGGTCCCACATTTGGGTTAATGGGCTCAAAAACCCATTTGTAAGTTAAATTTGGCTTGTTAAAAAATTCCCAGCCCAAAAGGCCCAAAAACATAGCAATAACGGATGGAAATTCGTTTTGGACCCAATCCATTTGGATTGAATAACTAATGGAACGAAAATGAATGATTCGTTGGGTCAAAGCCCACTCATCAAAATCCAGTCAACACAACATTTGGTCAACCTTAATTCACTCCCCTCACACGTATTTACCCCCAACCGACTTTCCCAATCCCACAAATAATTAAATAAAACGTTTAATAATTTTATCCCACACCCAACTCCAAATTAAATAAAAATCAGTTTACCCAATACCCAAACCTCACAACCGGTCAAACACTCCTCCTCACACACGTGTCTACACAATCCCAACTCTCACCCACTCGCTCTTTTATAAAACGAAAATATTTTTTTACCCCACACCCCACATTCGTTAATAACAAGAACAAAAAAATCCTATCCACTCACTTCATCTCTCTCAAAATAACAGCCACCTCCAAACCCTAATTTTACCATTAGACCAAAAATTACCAAAGAAAATTTGGGGCTTTTACCCTTCATTGATAATTCACACCAAGGGGAATTAAATACCCATGATTTTCGGGGAAGAACACCAAGAAGTGGTCCAAATAATACGTGGCAGCAATCCTTTGTGTTGATTGGTGATGAGACTGTATTTATACATAGTCTCATCGTCCAAATCGGGCTTAAAACGCTTAAAATGTCATCAAAAATACCCAAAATATGCCTGTGTTTGTTCATTGTGTATTTCAGGTACGGATATCGTGAATTCACCAAAAGATCAAAGGAATCAAGCAAAAACGAACACGGGAAATGAAGCCGTACAAAGAACCGGACCCGAATCATGAATTTCTAGTCATGTCCTTGAAGATTGAAGAATTGGCAAGAATGGTCCCTCTACTTTTGAAGACTTGACATTTTATACCCTTGCAAAACTCATAATTGCATTTGGGTTCCTAAAATGTTGATTATATACAAGATTGGCCCTAGAAGATCTCAAAATTCACAAGTTTAGTCCTTGTTTTCATGACTATAACTTGGAAGGACTAAACATGCCAACTGCCCAAAGTTCTTACAAAGGAAAAAGGAGTTTTTGGTTGTTTAATACAAAGTGACAAGAGACAGGAAATAGAGGGGCCAAAATGGGTAGACACACAACTTAACCCAGCCAACCAGGTCTTGCCACATCACCACCCCAACCAATAAACTCTCACCACTTCATCACCCCTGCCACGTCCTCATTCCACCCACACCTTTCACTCTTTAAATTAATCTGTTACTTAATTTGGTGGTAAACACATTTTGTAAAAAAACTTAATCACCCAACGGATTAAAACAACTCTTCCCCCCATTTAATCCCCTTAAACCCTAATTCAATTAAACCCTTAATCAAAGGGTTTTATCTAAAAACCTCCAGACCTTTGATTTAGCATTCCCTCATCCCATCCCACTCACAAAACACCTCTCCCGTAACCCCAAAGTGGACCCCCCATGTCCCCTGTCTCCCCAAAAATGGCAACTTTAGCATCTTTCAGTCATCCAACGCCCCAAGACGCATTCCTTGGTCCCAAAGGACCAAGTGAACGTTCAAGATCATCCTTCTAACAACTGGCATCACATGACACGTTTTTGACCAAGAATCAAGTGAAGACCAAGAGGGAAGCATTGGAATTTCAGTGTTTAGGGTTACACATTTGTATTATTTTATTTAGCATCTAGAATAGTCTTTAGCTTAGTATAAAATGGGTGACTTGTACCCATTTTGATTTTTTTCCAGTTTTTCTTTGTAAAAAATTTCAAGTGATTAATGACAATGAAAATTTGAAATTTTTGCATAAATACTGTGTTCCCTTTAATGTTTTGGTAGTTTAATCAGTCTTTTCATTATTTGCAAATTAGTTTAAGGTTTTTAAAAAGGTTTTCAGTTAGCAAATTATTTTCAGAAAATTCCATTTTCTTGAAGTTTGACATTAGATTTCTTTTTAGTTTGAATCAGGCATTAACTGAAGTGAAAGTGGATGTTAAAGTTGGATCAAAGCTACTAATAAGTCTTTGTTAAAGGTTTTTGGTATGGTTCAAAATCTTAGCTTTTTAAAGGTTATATCAAAAATCTAATTTTTCATTATTTTTTTTAGCAATAAGCTATAAGCAGCTTAAGTAATAAGCCTGCTTTATAGCTTATTGGCTTGTGTAACAGGTCACCATTTCCTTGTTTTGCTTTATTCTTTTCAGATTCTTTTACAAGATATTGGGTGGGTGATTGGAAACAATCCACTCACCATCATCTCTACACCAGCAGACCTATTAGCCAGCACAAGCCCGAGCTTGTATGGAGATGGCATTACAACCATAGTGGGGCCCGGATGTGGGTCCCACAAGGTATCCCTAGGCTTGAACCCTTCATGCTTGTTTGACTTGTTAAATTTTGGTTTTTAAGGATTTGCTGTTTAGATGTATTCTTAGTTGTTGTGTGCATCAGTTTATGCTTCTTATGCTTGTTTGAGTATTGTTCAATCTTTATAATTTAGGTTTAGGTGTAGTTGGTTTGTTAATTTTCAACTTTCTGAACTTAAAGGGGTATTTGGGTCTGCTTATTAAGTTAGGTAATTGGCCTATATTTGTTTTGAAAACAGCTTAAATACACTTCTTTTGTTGGCATCCAGTGTTATTGGTCATTGCTTACAGGTTTCATAGGTTTTTAAGTAGTTTGCATGCTTTATTTTTGGTAGAATTCAGTCAAATCAGCAAAGTGCTTTAATCTGCTTGTTTTAAGCTTAATTTTGCCCACCAACTTGTAATCTGCTTAGGTCTAGGTGTCATCTAGGGTTTTGGATTAGTTTAAAAGTCATTAGGGTAGATTGTGATTGAGATTTTGTGGATCAAAATTCACCAAGAGACCTAGTAGATCAGTCAAAGTTCATCAGTCCCCTTTTTGCTTATCAGTAACTTGATTGGTGCCCTTTTTGTGATTTTCTTGTGTTAGACCTGTGTGTTTTATTGTATATTTGACTCCCCACAACCCAACTGGTTGTGGGGGTGCCTTTGGATCCAAGCAAAACCAATTCAATCAAAAGTTGTAAGCAAAAACGTGCCCAGGCCATTTTTTTGTTCAGTCAGTGGGAACAAGGTTCCCACTGCTTGTGTAAGAGTTTCCCCTGCTGGGGATAAGGACAAAAGTCCACAAAAGGTCACTATCAGATTCTCTATTTTTTGTCTTTAGTGGTGATTTTTAGGACTTAGCACTTCAAACTTTTTCCATTATTTTTCTTTTTTAATTTCTGATTTTTCAGTATAATTTATTTTCTGATTACTGTTCATTTTCTATTTTTTCACATTTAATTGTATTTTTAATTACTTTTTAATTATTCTGTTTTTGTCTTTTAGTGGTAAAAATCAACATTTTTCACTTTTAAAATTTTTGTTAGATTTAGAAAATTAGTTTAAGATTTTTAGTTTAAGAAATATTTACTGTTCACCTTTTTAAGTATTTTTTATAATTAATTTAGTTTAATTAGGGTTTAATTATTAAACAGTTTTGTCTTTTAGTGCAAATTTTTACTTTTTTCAAAATTTTTCAATTTTCTACTGTTCATTAGGGTAATTTAGGATTTTTAAAATTATCAAATTACTTTTGGCATTATTTTATTATTTTTTATGATTATTTTAGCTTAAAAATAGTTTTAAGTCATTTAAAAATAGAAAAATAGTTTTTAAAATTTAGGAAAACTAGTTTTTAGTCTTTAAATAATATAAGTTGGTTATTAGTTCAATAAATTAATATTTTGGGCATTTTGTTAATTATATTTAATTTTTGGGCTTTAATTAGCATTAAAAATTGAATATTTAATTAATAAAAGGTTTTAAAATATATTTGTTGGATTTTTATTCTTATTTATATTATTTTAGACTTAGTTTAATCTTTTAATTAATTTTTAGGTTTAATTTTTAATTTTTGTCGCGTTTTACGTATTTACGTTCGCGTTTTTACGTCAACGTCGTAGTGTAATCGTAGCGTAACTCGTCTTTACTTTTTCTCTTCTAAACCAAAAACGTCACTAATCCAAACATTGTTATTTTATATTTTGGCACATTAATACACACACCTCCTTCGAGAACGAACCCGCATTTATTCGATTCTTCGGTTTTCCAAAATCGTCGAGTTTAATACTTGCCGCACTAATACGTTCTTTTTCCTAAAAGACGTATTTCTACACATATCATTTTGGCGCCGCTGCCGGGGAGGTGTTTAGTGTGCCATTATTATTAGTATCGTGTTTGTGTGAGTAGTGCGTTTTAGCTTTTCATTTTTTTGGAAAGCGTGAATATCGTACATACTCATTTTTGTTATTTTTATCTATTATAGTATAATATCCAAATAAATCGTGTTTAATTTTCCTAAGTTAAACACACAACAATCTTTACTATATTGTAGATATATTGGTTTTCGTTTTTCTTGTGAATATATTATTAATATATTGTACTACGTAAGAACAATAAATATACAAGTACTCTAAAAGCGTGAAAACTCAACCTTGATTCGGGATTTCATCACTCGATCATTGTATTCGAATCCAAAGCAAAAGTTTAAAGGCAAAATAGATAAATACTTTCGTGAGGCTTAATTTCAATTAACACAAACTATAAGGTGGGTATAAGGCGGTTGTATTTCACGACCTAAAGGAAAAAGGCTCTTAAGTGCTTCGCGCCGCCTCGTTTCCTCCGCTTGCTTGTGCGTGTTTTGAGAAAGAAGGCTAATCGAGGGTTTGCCGCCCAAGTATTATCTACGTATATTATATTTGCTTGTGTTTTCAAGATTAAACCCTCTTGAACGTTTTGGTGTTCCACCAACGTTCTAAAGTCATCGAGAACGTTCACTCCACGTGATCGTTTTCATTCTTTGAGGCTACTTTAATCGAGAAAGTCGATTCGAGGAGAGATTTGTAGATTTGTGTCTACGTAATACATTCAAAAATCCAAAAAAAATTAAAAAAAACCATTCAAAAACCAAAAAAAAATTGAAAAATTGAAAAACCGCAAAAAGAATCTTCTTTGCTACCACCCATTCTACGCTTAGTGCATGCGCATTCGATCGAAGGATTATTCCAATTCTAGCGAAGCTTCGAATCGACGCAATCGTAATCGAAGGAATCGACGACGTAGACGAGAATTAGAAACCGATGTTCCTAATATCGTTGTTGAAGAAACCGTAGAGGAGATGGCCGACAATCGTTCGATGATGGAATTGCTCCAAGCGCCCACCGAGGGTTATGGAGACGCGATCGTAATTACCGCTATCGAGTCGGAGAATTTTGAGATCAAGAGCGGAATGCTTTCGTTGATCCAAGCTACGAAGTTTCGAGGTCGTGAAGCCGATAATCCTCACGACCATATTCGGAATTTTGATCGTCTTTTGGCCACGAGCAAGTTTAAGAACGTCGACACCGATGTCGTCAAGCTTATGCTTTTTCCTTACTCGCTCGATGGTGCCGCCAAGGATTGGTACGAGAAAGAGCCACCTAATTCCATAGTTACGTGGAAGGATCTCGTTTCCAAGTTCGTTACTTATTTTTTCCCACCGTCTAAGACAACGTTTTTCAAAAAACGAGATTACGAAATTTGAGAAAAAACCGAATGAATCTTTTAGAGACGCGTGGGTTCGTTTTAAGGAATTGCTTAGGCAATTTCCTCACCATGGTTTTTCCGAGTTGCACCAAATCGATACGTTTTACAATGGTCTTAATTTTCACGAACAAGACTCGTTGAATTCCGCCGCCGGTGGCAACTTTTTGTGTAAGACTCCGAAAGATGCATTGATAATTATCGAAAACCGATCCAAGGTTTACCAACTCCACAACGCACCGAGTGTTGCCAATGTCACCAATGTTAGTAGTTCTAATCGCGACATTGAGAGAGTTGATGCGAAAGTCGACAAGTTGACGAATGTGTTTACGTCTTTTCTCGTTGAGATGCAAAAGAAAGACGCTCCCGCTACGGTGAAAGCGGTTGAGGTTTCGTGTACGTTTTGTGGTGGAACTCATAATTATTACGAGTGTGCGGCTACGGATGGCCAAACGTCGAATGTGAGTGCGTTAAATGGAAACAACAATTTTCAAAATCAAAATAACGCGGGTCCATCACAACAAGGCAATTATAACCAAGGCAACAATTTTCAAAATCGAAACAATTTTCAAGGAAATAATCAACAAGGAAATTTTTCGAATCAAAATCAAGGAGGTTATAATCAAGGTCGTAATATAACTTGGCAAAATGGAGACAATAACCAAAACTCGAATTTTTCAAACAACAACAATCAAGGCAACAATTTTTCAAGTGGTAATCAAGGAAATTTTCAAAGAAATAATCAAAACCAAGGGAACTTTAATTCAAATCAAAATAGTTCGTCAAACGATTTTCAAAATTACATGAAAACGAATGAGGCTAATATGAGACGATTAGAGGGAGAAATTGGTACTTTGAATAACGACTTTACAAATACTTTGAAATTGCAAAACACGAAGATTGACAAGGGCAAATTGATATAAAAAAGATGTTTTCGGCCATTATGAACAAAGCCTCGGGTTCGTCATCGAGTTCGTTACCTAGTGACACCGTTGCTAATCCGAAAGAACAATATAAAGCCGCCTCGTCTCGTGAGAAAGGTCGTGTGATTACCCCTAACCTTGAAGGATTCCGTGTTGTTTATCCCTCTCAATCCTCGACTTCAAAGACGTCTTCTTGTTCTAAAGTCGATAGGGTGAACGTGGCAACCAAGGAAAAGAGTGCACACCCTCGTGTACCTCAAATTCCATCCACGGTTCAAAAAGAGAGCTTTGTCGACCTTACCAAAGTAACCCTTGAAGAAACTTGTGCATCGATCCTTCTTAAAAAACCCAAAAGGCGTATGCCGAGAAAGGAAAAGGATCCGGGCCAATTTCTACTACCTTGTGATTTTTCCGAGATTGAGGGATGTTTAGCCCTTGCCGATTTAGGTGCTAGCATCAATCTTATGCCTCATTCTCTTTGGAAATTGATGAGATTGCCTTCGCTTACCCCCACGAACATGACAATCGAGCTTGCAAATTGTACTCCACTTATACCAATTGGAATAGCCGAGGATGTCTATGTTAGGATTGGAAAGTTTGTTTTTCCCGCGGATTTCGTTATATCCGATTACGAGTGTGACCCTAGATGTCCCATTATTTTAGGCCGACCATTCTTATCGACGGCTCGAACCGTAATCGACGTTCACGAGGGGAGACTTAGTATGAGATATGGGGATGAAAAAATAGACTTTTTCGCTAGAAAATCCCAAGGATTTAATGAGAATGAAAAAACCGAGGTTTCAAAACCTAATGATTCAAATCCTAATGATTTCAAAATGTTCACTTTAGCGGAAAGAATGAAGCTTGATGCATGTTTTGAAAGAATTAAGAAAAACGGTTTTAAAGATGATGATTTTAATGACAAAGAATACGTGTACCTAATTCAAAAGGGTATGTGTAAATTTATGGATGAAAACTCACTTTGGGATGTTTTTAGCGAAACAAGTAAAACACCAATTCCGAAGGGCGACGTTAGTGCCATCACGACAACGACCAAAATGGGCTCGTCTTCACCACCTTCGATGGACCACGTCTTTGAGGCTTCAACTTCTAACTCCATCGAAGTGGCTCCTTTGCCTAGCCCAACACCCGTTGAGGCTAAAGGGTTTATCGACATCGATCCTCTCGTCTTAGAAAAGTCACCTAAGCATAGTCATTTGACTTGTAAGTCCATGGTTGTGAGTGCTCACATCGACTCTTTCTTTGACGATGAAGATGGCGATTTTGCCGAGATTGATCACGTACTTCGACATCCACATGTTATTTTTTATTCTCCTAAGAAGAAACATGTGAAGTACGATGATTATGAGTTTGATCCCGAGATTGAAGAAATCATTGAACGAGAGCTAGCTCTTATGCCTTCACTTCCACCTACGAGTGAGGTCGACCTTTCCAAAATCGAGGATGAACTTAATGAGTTGGAACGTCTTATTTTCGATGACGAACCAACTCATGTGACCACTAAGAATCCAATTCTCTAGGAGTTACCTAATCAACACTCCTCATTTGAGAATGACGTTTACCACATTCGTGAGGATCTAACTTATCAACGATCCCCACTAAAGAATGACGGTTTCGTGCTTGATCGTGATCTTTTCGAGAGAGTTTCTAAGATACTCAAGGAGGGGAATGACAAACCTTGGTTTGACAAGCCTATCTTTGATGAAGAAATCGATGAGATCGACGTTCATGAGGATGACGAGTATGTAGACCCCGAGGGGGCGGTGTTCTTTATTGATAAACGTTTTGAGAACTTATATAATCCGCCACCCCCTCCCGCCAAAGACTTAAATGTGAGAATTTTTAGCGCGACTAATTTTGAATTTGACACGCCAAATATTTTCGACATCATTCAATCGGGTTTTCATAAAGAGTTTTTGAACGATGAAAAAGGAAAAGATTTTAAAAATATTTTAAAATATTTTTCTACGTGTTTAACTCCGTCATCACATCGTTTTATGAGTGCTACCACCTCGTCTACTCCTTTGACGACGGTTGGTGTGGTTTTAGTATGGGAGAAGCCCCAAATTTTCCTTCACACTTTACCACCGAGGACGAGATTTACGATCCCGGAATTGCTTGTAAAGGGAAATCTCGGTCTTCCACCGATGCAATAAATGGAAAATCTTTTCGTTTGCTTGGTGTGAGTCTACCTCGAGTAGCTCATGATTTTGACTTACCCATTGCCCCACCTTTCTACTTCTCATCTATTTTCTTCTACCCCTTTGGGGTTTTGATTTGTGTTGGAGTGGCGTTGTTTCGTCTTTCATCCGAAAACGAAGACGCTATCTTTGACCCCGGTATACGTTTATCGGGTTTTTAAAGTACTCCATGTACTTTTGGGCATTGTTCATCATGTAAGCCCCACCAAAAATGACCATACCAAGATTATCCCTAAATGATCACATTTATGGGGATTCGAGTCGAGCTTTTGACTCGGTTATCCAAAACAAGGTGCCTCGTGGGGGATTCTCATGCTTATCCTTGTATATATTATCGCTTTCTTAGTTTAACGTAACGATGGGACTTGTGCTCTTCCTACCTTTGTTTCGTGGTTGTTTGTGATTGTGATTCATTAGGTTCATCGTCATCATTGAAGCCTCTCGTGTTCGTTTTACGTAGCACTCGAGCTTCGATCGTTGCCTTTGGAGATTCCGATATCCGATGATATCCTTTTATGTTCTAACGTTTATCTTATTAGCATAATTCATAAACGACTTTTAGGTTATTCGTTTTACCCTTTCCATGCTCGAGATTAAGCATTCGACTTCGTCTCTAGTATGGGGGTGTTTACACCCCTAGACTCGAAACATTGAGGACAATGTTTAGTTTTAGTATGGGGGGGTGAGTAGATACTTCACCTTGCTTACGTCACCACGCAATCCAATATTCATAATTTTGTTATCATTTTGTTGCAAATAAGGCTAAAAATGGCCAAATTTTAAAATTTTTCTTGTTTTTCATAAGTGTTTAAGACACGAATGTAGGTTTTCCGATGGTGAGAATAAGAGTAATTTTTGACTCGACCGTGCATGTTGAGCACTTAGCTTCGATTCCTTAACTTTTTAGGCTAAGTCTCTTAAATGAGGACGAGAAATGATAGAGTTATTTATAAGTCTCGTAATCGTCATGATCTTATGTGTAGTAATTATTAGCTTATTCTCCCACGCTTTTGCATAATAAATTGTTAATAAATATTGATTTGGCGGTTTAGTCACTATTGTTGGTTTCTAATTTGTTTTGGTAGCTTCCGTGTAATTAAATTGGGAAAACATTAAGGTATCGCCAGCGTCACGGTTTTGAAGTATTGGCACCCGAATAATCGAAAGCTTCACCTAATAATAAGATTTCAAGTGCTCACCTAAATTAAGCAAAAGTTTGAAGCTCACAAGGCCGAAAAATCTATGCCCAAATTGAAAGTGAATCAAGCCTTAATCTTCTAAGCTTTAAAGATACAAAATTCGCCTTAGCGTGAGGATATACGTCTTTGGCTAATAAAACCACCGATGAGGCGGATAATAAAAGGCAAGGCAAGACCGAAGTCATAATAAAAGCTTCATGGCGAAGTTGAATAAAAGATGGAGGTAAACCAAAGATAATAAGGCCCTTCCGTTAGGGGGCGTATAAAAGTCTTGGTAATAAGTCTCATGTTCAAAACCGTTATAAAACCGTGTTTATCGATCCTTCTTGTTGACTTAATTTTTTGACATCGTTGTCTGTTGGGGTGAATTATTGATTTAATGATTTTGGCTACACCGTTAAGTTTCTATTTTTAGACTTAATCTCTATTCACGCATAAGTCAATAATGTATCCTCGTGATCATTAAGACAAAAATAAAATATAAGAGATACCAAGTAGGAATAAGGGAGTTTAGGTTCGTAATTAACACTCATGAGATGTGATCGTGTTGCTAACTTATAATAACAATGATCTCGTTACACGCTTAGCATGGAATTGGGTGAAAATCGAGGACGACGAAATTATTTCTAAAGAAGCATTCACGTGTTCTTGTTCTATGACCCCAAAAGTCACTTTTTAGTGATGAAAACAATACATTATGTCTAAAACGCATATAGTAGTTTATTTAAATTTATGTCTTGAATAAATGTCATCATAAAATGAATTTTGGAAGTGCTATGATACTTAATTCTAGCATTGCGTGGGGACACGGCAATGGTTTAGTATGGGGGAGTGATGAGACTGTATTTATACATAGTCTCATCGTCCAAATCGGGCTTAAAACGCTTAAAATGTCATCAAAAATACCCAAAATATGCCTGTGTTTGTTCATTGTGTATTTCAGGTACGGATATCGTGAATTCACCAAAAGATCAAAGGAATCAAGCAAAAACGAACACGGGAAACGAAGCCGCACAAAGAACCGGACCCGAATCATGAATTTCTAGTCAAGTCCTTGAAGATTGAAGAATTGGCAAGAATGGTCCCTCTACTTTTGAAGACTTGACATTTTATACCCTCGCAAAACTCATAATTGCATTTGGGTCCCTAAAATGTTGATTATATACAAGATTGGCCCTTGAAGATCTCAAAATTCTCAAGTTTAGTCCTTGTTTTCATGACTATAACTTGGAAGGACTAAACATGCCAACTGCCCAAAGTTCTTACAAAGGAAAAAGGAGTTTTTGGTTGTTTAATACAAAGTGACAAGAGACAGGAAATAGAGGGGCCAAAATGGGGAGACACACAACTTAACCCAGCCAACCAGGTCTTGCCACATCACCACCCCAACCAATCAACTCTCACCACTTCATCACCCCTGCCACGTCCTCATTCCACCCACACCTTTCACTCTTTAAATTAATCTGTTATTTAATTTGGTGGTAAACACATTTTTAAAAAAAACTTAATCACCCAACGGATTAAAACAACTCTTCCCCCCATTTAATCCCCTTAAACCCTAATTCAATTAAACCCTTAATCAAAGGGTTTTTATCTAAAAACCTCCAGACCTTTGATTTAGCATTCCCTCATCCCATCCCACTCACAAAACACCTCTCCCGTGACCCCAAAGTGGACCCCCCATGTCCCCTGTCTCCCCAAAAATGGCAACTTTAGCATCTTTCAGTCATCCAACGCCCCAAGACGCATTCCTTGGTCCCAAAGGACCAAGTGAACGTTCAAGATCATCCTTATAACAACTGGCATCACATGACACGTTTTTGACCAAGAATCAAGTGAAGACCAAGAGGGCAGCATTGGAATTTCAGTGTTTAGGGTTACACATATGTATTATTTTATTTAGCATCTAGAATAGTATTTAGCTTAGTATAAAATGGGTGACTTCTACCCATTTTGATTTTGTTCTAGTTTTTCTTTGTAAAAAATTTCAAGTGATTAATGACAATGAAAATTTGAAATTTTTGCATAAATACTGTGTTCCCTTTAATGTTTTGGTAGTTTAATCAGTCTTTTCATTATTTGCAAATTAGTTTAAGGTTTTTAAAAAGGTTTTCAGTTAGCAAATTATTTTCAGAAAATTCCATTTTCTTGAAGTTTGACATTAGATTTCTTTTTAGTTTGAATCAGGCATTAACTGAAGTGAAAGTGGATGTTAAAGCTGGATCAAAGCTACTAATAAGTCTTTGTTAAAGGTTTTTTGTATGGTTCAAAATCTTAGCTTTTTAAAGGTTATATCAAAAATCTGATTTTTCATTATTTTTTTTAGCAATAAGCTATAAGCAGCTTAAGTAATAAGCCTGCTTTATAGCTTATTAGCTTGTGTAACAGGTCACCATTTCCTTGTTTTGCTTTATTCTTTTCAGGTTCTTTTACAAGATATTGGGTGGGTGATTGGAAACAATCCACTCACCATCATCTCTACAACAGCAGACCTATTAGCCAGCACAAGCCCGAGCTTGTATAGAGATGGCATTGCAGCCATAGTGGGGCCCGGATGTGGGTCCCACAAGGTATCCCTAGGCTTGAACCCTTCATGCTTGTTTGACTTGTTAAATTTTGGTTTTTAAGGATTTGCTGTTTAGATGTATTCTTAGTTGTTGTGTGCATCAGTTTATGCTTCTTATGCTTGTTTGAGTATTGTTCAATCTTTATAATTTAGGTTTAGGTGTAGTTGGTTTGTTAAGTTTCAACTTTCTAAACTTAAAGGGGTGTTTGGGTCTGCTTATTAAGTTAGGTAATTGGCCTATATTTGTTTTGAAAACAGCTTAAACACACTTCTTTTGTTGGCATCCAGTGTTATTGGTCATTGCTTACAAGTTTCATAGGTTTTTAAGTAGTTTGCATGCTTTATTTTTGGTAGAATTCAGTCAAATCAGCAAAGTGCTTTAACCTGCTTGTTTTAAGCTTAATTTTGCCCACCAACTTGTAATCTGCTTAGGTCTAGGTGTCATCTAGGGTTTTGGATTAGTTTAAAAGTCATTAGGGTAGATTGTGATTGAGATTTTGTGGATCAAAATTCACCAAGAGACCTAGTAGATCAGTCAAAGTTCATCAGTCCCCTTTTTGCTTATAAGTAACTTGATTGGTGACCTTTTTGTGATTTTCTTGTGTTAGACCTGTGTGTTTTATTGTATATTTGACTCCCCACAACCCAACTGGTTGTGGGGGTGCCTTTGGATCCAAGCAAAACCAATTCAATCAAAAGTTGTAAGCAAAAACGTGCCCAAACAATTTTTTTGTTTAGTTAGTGGGAACAAGGTTCCCACTGCTTGTGTAAGAGTTTCCCCTGCTGGGGATAAGGACAAAAGTCCACAAAAGGTCACTATCAGATTCTCTATTTTTTGTCTTTAGTGGTGATTTTTAGGACTTAGCACTTCAAACTTTTTCCATTATTTTTCTTTTTTAATTTCTGATTTTTCAGTATAATTTATTTTCTGATTAGTGTTCATTTTCTATTTTTTCACATTTAATTGTATTTTTAATTACTTTTTAATTATTCTGTTTTTGTCTTTTAGTGGTAAAAATCAACATTTTTCACTTTTAAAATTTTTGTTAGATTTAGAAAATTAGTTTAAGATTTTTAGTTTAAGAAATACTTACTGTTCACCTTTTTAATTATTTTTTATAATTAATTTAGTTTCATTAGGGTTTAATTATTAAACAGTTTTGTCTTTTAGTGCAAATTTTTACTTTTTTCAAACTTTTTCAATTTTCTACTGTTCACTAGGGTAATTTAGGATTTTTAAAATTATCAAATTAATTTTGGCATTATTTTATTATTTTTTATGATTATTTTAGCTTAAAAATAGTTTTAAGTCATTTAAAAATAGAAAAATAGTTTTTAAAATTTAGGAAAAATACTTTTTAGTCTTTAAATAATATAAGGAACTTATTAGTTCAATAAAATAATATTTTGGACATTTTGTTAATTATATTTGATTTTAGGGCTTTAATTAGCATTAAAAATTGAATATTTAATTAATAAAAGGTTTTAAAATATATTTGTTGGATTTTTATTCTTATTTATATTATTTAAGACTTAGTTTAATATTTTAATTAATTTTTAGGTTTAATTTTTAATTTTGTCGCGTTTTACGTATTTACGTTCGCGTTTTACGTTAAATCGTCGTAGTGTAATCGTAGTCGTAGCTCGTCTTTACTTTTTCTCTCTTTAAACCAAAAACTTCACTAATCCAAACTTGATTTCATATATATTGGCACATTAATACACACACCTCCTTCGAGAACGAACTTGGAATTTATTCGTCTTCACGGTTTTCCTAAATCGTGTCGATTAATACTTACCGCATTTATACTCGTCTTTCCTAAGACTTGTATATCACTAAAAACTACTACATCAATTGGTGAAAACAAATCACCAATACCCTTCCTCCAATCAAAACAATCCACCTCAGCCTAAACAAACACAACAAACACACCCAATGCCATCCTGGCAATCCGTGGCTCACAAGGTGCGTTTTCTGCCGTTTGATTAGATGAGAAAAAAGAGAAGATGGAATATGCGGCCAAGATTTGTTGCTTAATTTTGAAGCCATCAAGAGGGTTTCAGGGGTTTTGCCTATAAAAACCCCCTTCATATGTAATCTTTGGAAGCACTTTTTCTTTTATTTACTTTTCTGCAAAATTAGATAATTAGTTTTAGGTTTATTGTATTTTTAATTTTCCAGTTATGTAATCTTTATTATGATTAATGAAAAGTTACTTTTTATTTAAATTTTGTCTCGTTTAATTTTTCTGTCAAAGTTTAATCCTGAAATCTGCGTTTCTCTAATGCTGTTCGTATTTATATTTTGCTACTGTTCGTTTTAGTTAATATTAATATAAAAAAAAAAAAAAAAAAGTGATAATAATCTTCCCCACTGGGAGATTATCAAAAGTTACTGTTCAAGGCCTACTGTTTGTTCGAGAATATTGTTTGGTTCGAAAAGCTGTTGGTGTTGATTACGGTGATGATTTGAGGTGGTGTGTGTAGCTTCGGATCACAAGGAGGCTCAGCGCCATCCTTCGACCCAACGGAAATCTCCATCAGGTTTTATTCTCTTTTTATTTTATTGTTAATTTTAATTTTGTTAAAGTTTGTTTAGTTTGTTTGGTGTTTAATATGCTTATTTGGATCTGCCTGTTTGGTTAATGTTTTAAGTTGATTATTGGGAAAATCACTTGGAAATGTAGTAAACTTACCACTTTTTATGGTTGTGTGTACTAAACTATTTTTTTTCTCATTGTGTGTATTAAACTTTTAATTTCGATTATTGTGTGTATTTTAAGACGATTTTGCCTTGTAAAATAACGATTTTACCCTTCAAATTTTGAAAAAAGTAGGGGTAAAATTGTCACAAAGTACACACAATGATATGAATTTGATAGTTTAATACACACGATAAGAAAAAAAATAGTTTAGTACATACAACCATAAAAAGTGGTAAGTTTACTACATTTTTAAGTGATTTTCCCTTGATTATTTAGCTTATATTTCTTTTTGATAAAGTTTCTGTTTGATTTAGTTTACTGTTTTTTTTATCTGCTTCTTGTTTTATAGTTACTGTTTGGTTATTTATTTGGATCTGCTCTATTCACGTGCTAAATCGGATAATATAGCTTATTTTCTATTTTGCCTTGTGTGCTTATCTGCGTTCGGTTTATTGCTTATTATTAGATTTAAATTTTATCTGCTTATTTGTTTCATTTCAGTTGAATTAGCTCTTTATTCTGTCTCATAGCTTATCTGTTTTATAGCATATATCTGTTATTGCTTATTTACTTTTCGAATGCCTATTTGATTCTGTACTTTAGCTTATTGTTCGTAGCTTATTGACATGTTTAGGTTTAGTTTCTTTTAATATGCTTATTTGGCTTAGTCCTTGTTTGCTTATTTTCATTCTGCTTATCTAGAATTATTTGTCTGCGTATTTATCTCGATTTTTTTTGCTTATTTGGTTTAGCTTTTTGCTTGTTAATCTGATATAGCTTTTTGATTGTTTATCTGTTATAGTGTTTGGCTTTTTAGCTTTGCTGGTTATTTATGTTACAGCAAACAGATCCCTTTGATCTGTCTGTTTTCTAAATTCCAAAAAAAATAAAATAAATTCAAAATAGCTAAAAAACTTTTCGACTGCTGGGTATCGAACCCCAGACCTCTAGCTCATAATACAAGGCTTTTGACACCCCGTATAAAAATTAAGTTCGTTATAGTGTGTCTAATCGAATTGATCTAGGTTCTATGTGTGACTCATCTGTTCTTTGGTGGAAACAAATAGTTGTCGTTGTAGTATATTAAAATAAAAGGGCAAAAACAATTAAAGTAAATGACTTAAAAGTAAATCTAAATCTAATGTAAATTAAATGGTGCAAGTATTTAAAAGCTTGACTAAAATTAAAGGGAACTAAAAGTAAATAACGCAAACTTAAATCTATCTAAGGCAAACTTAAAACGCAACTAAACGTAAAACTAAGGCAATGCTAAAATAAATCTAGGGCAATAAAATTTAAAGTGTGAGTAAGGAAAAAGGCGGGAAAAATAAAGCTTGAAATTAAAAAGCATAAAATTAAAAACTGAAAATAAAGAAACTGAAAATCAACCTTATCCGGAATATATTCCTATTCGGAATAAATTCCCCTATTCGGAATAACAGCCCTATGCGGAATAGTTGGTCTACTCGGAATAACAGCCCTATGCGGAATAGTAGCCTATTCGGAATAAGTTCCTCTATCCGGAATATCAAGCCTACTCGGAATAAGTTCCTTACCCGGAATAAGTTGGCAATTCGGAATAAAGTGCCTATTCGGAATGTCTTGGCTATCCGGAATAAGTTCCTTACTCGGAATATCAGACCTATTCGGAATACTCTCCTTATGCGGAATAGCAGGCCTATTCGGAATAGCTTGTCTATTCGGAATATTCTCACTATTCGGAATATTCAATATTCCGAATAGACCACCCTTTTCTCTTTCACTCGAAATGTTTCTTGGCTTGCGTTACCTGGAAAGATCAGAAACGAAACAAACACCCCGAAGAACAAGGGATAAACAGATATATGCAGATTTAACAAAAACTTAATAAATTCAACCACAAGATGAAATCAAACTAATCAATAAACAACTATTAATCATAAACAATCAATCTAAAACCACAAAATTAACAAAACTAATCAAGATGATCAAAGCCCACTTAAATAAATAAACCAAAATCAAGAACATGAACATGAACAATAAAAATCAAAGATTAAGAAAGGTAGAATGAGAGATGAACAATAAAGATAAAGATTGACAAGGATTAAAAGAAAAAATTACTTGAAATTAAATGGTAATTAAGGTGCAAGACAAGTATTTAAATTTGACAAGTTTTTAAATGACAAGGTAATTAAAAGTGGAAGAACTAATTGTCACTATTAGCCAACAAAAAGAAAATGATTAAGAACTAATCTATATATAGGGGAGGATTAAGGAATGCTTAGGAAGCTTCCTCCCCTCTTTCCTTTCTCCTTAATTGAATGCTTAGTACTTCCTTCTTAATCTCTTTGTTAATTGCACCATTAGTCCTTAAGCCTTTAATCTTCATTTAATCTTGGACTTTAATGACTTTTGGCTCGGGATTTCTTTGAACTCGTCTTGTAATTCTTCAATAAATTAGACTTGAGTTCTTCGGCTTTAAGTAAACTTTCGTCTTTTGAGTTTTTCTTCGATAAATCTTCAGAATTAGTCTTGGGCTTCCGTTCTTTTTGCACTCTTGACTTCTTGACTTCTTCTTTCATCTTTTTCTTCAATTAGAGCCCGTGAATGCCGTGTTTTCTCCACTTTTCACAATTTCGTCCTAAATCACAACAAAAACACAAACCACGCATAATTCCGACATAAAAGACATAAAATACACGTTTTGGCTCGGTTATTATTGTAATTAAGTGGTAAAAAGGATGGGTGTTCTATCAAATCCCCTACACTTGACCATTGCAATGTCCTCATGCAATGCATTAGTTACAAAGCACGTTTACACTTTTCATCATAATCAATCCATAGTGGCCTTTATTAAAGAGATAAAAAACTATAAACATTCAAAGTAAAGAAATCAAAAAGCATACCCTGGGTTTTGGAAATGTTATGAATAATCATCATCCTCAAGTTTTCACTTTCTCCAAACCAAGCTTAAAAACGAGATCATTGTTATTATAAGTTAGCAAACTAACACGAACTCATGTGGGCCAATTACTCACTTAGACTCCCTTATTCCTAGGTGTATCTCTTATATTTTATTGTTGTCTTGAATGATAACGAGGATGCATTGTTGACATATTTCGATAGTTATTTAGGCCGAAAATAAAGTGAACGATTTAATAAATAGTTAGCTAAAGGACAAAATCTTTTAAAACTGCTTCTCGGGACCTCATAAAGTTCATATCTTGGCATAACTCGCTTCGCGATTTGAGACCTTTCTCGGACCGATATTTGGCAGCGACTTCATACTTCAAACCTTGAGAGACGTTCATGAAATTATGGTCTTCTCTTCATATAGGAATTTCTTCACTTGACGTTTTAAGAGATTCATACTTGGACCACGACTTCTTCATTTTTCTCCAATCTTTATTTTGGACTTTGATATACAACGATCCGCCTCCTTTTTGACTTGGATCTATTTATCCTCATACCTTGCAAGGGTCTTTTCGGATACACTTCTCCATGACTTTTGGGGGGTTTTTGCTTTTTGTCGTGTGTCTCGATCCTTCATATTGATTTTTGATAAATGATTCTTCACATCACTTGGGATCTTTAGCAACAAAATATAGCCCTCATGTCTTGTTAGGACCATTTTGGACTCGCCAATCTTCGCATCCCGCTTCAATAAGTTATGCCTTGGCTATGAACTCTAATCCATACCGAGCAACTTTTAAACGATCTTGGGCTAGAAGCTAAGTAACTTTTCAAATCGTACAACCTTATTTATTGCAGATAAATATATTAGCAAGCGATGGGAGAATAGGCTCATATGTAACTCACATAAATTCTCGAAAGAATACCAAACTTATAATTGGCTCTATCATCTCTCGTTCTCCACAGTTTAAAATCTCAAGGAATGAGACTCGTGGATGCTTAGCCTATTAAATCAAAGTTTTGGGTTTTCGAGTCGCCTATAGGATCTTGCAAATTCTTAGACTCTTTCAAGTTTAGAAATTGCGTTTTAAAGTTCCCTTGATAAACGACTCTCTAGGATCAATTATAGGAACTTGCGAAAAGTTCTTGTTCTTAACCCGTGAGAGTTATGACTTTCGCGTTTTATAGCTCCCTATATAAAAGCCTAGCAAAACTTGACTTAAACATGTTAAGGATACTAGCTAGAGTAACTTAGATAATTAAACTCGGGTTGAGTCAAAAGATTCATAACGTTTGAAAATTAAAACCACTTTATTAAAAATTTATTCTAATAAGGAAAGAAAATAACTATACAAAGGGAAAAACTAATGGGCCAAAATAGATCGAAAATTTTGAAAAATGTCGAAAAATTGATTTTCCGGTTTTTATGAGGACAAATACAAGGAAAAGAGCCACTTAACTTCGATAGAAGTCCCCACTACACTTAACATAAACATTGTCCTCAATGTTTAAGCATGTGGGAGTAAACTCCCCTACACTTAGGACATTGTGCACGTTGTTTAAATCTCGCTAAGGAAAAGACAACTAAAGAGATTCCTATTTTAATATTGGAAAATATAAAATAGTGAATCGAAAAGAGTTTAGGATAGAAGCGGGAAGAAGTGAACACGGAATCACGGGTCGTCAAGAATCATCAAGAGTGGATCTTTGAGTGCTCGAATCCCTGATTAAGAGAGGAGAGGAGAGGAAATAGCAAACCAACGGGTCTCCCCTACACTTAGGATAAAGAAAGTGAAAAGATAGATACATGGGTTGCCTCCCAGGAAGCGCTTGATTTTTGATTACCGAGTCGTGAGCCTGACTCGACCTTGATCATCATAGGAAGAAGCATGAAACATATCCACCAGAATCAAAGACATAGTTTTCGTCCATCAAATAGCACAAGCTTAAGGCGAACAAGGCAAGCCAAAGAAGAATAGGCAAGGTTCCCTTAAGCAGTGATGAAGCACGGTGGGAGCAATTATGGTGAGGTGCAAGCATGTCTTCAATATTTCCAAAGATTTTTCCTTTTATTTCATCAGGTGGATACTAAGATGGCTTAAAGATTTCAATACCAGGGTCGAACACCTTTTCCTTTAAGGTAAAATAGCACTCAGGCTCAGCAGAATGGGAAGAAGATCCGCGAAGAAGCACAACCTCGTCCTCAGAAGGGGGACAAAGAGGTGTTAAATCGTATGTGCTGCGAATATTGGTGTCGACCGGTTTCTTCTCCTTTGAAAGAATGTTCTTCAAATCCAAAGTAGGACCAAGACGATAATCTTCAAAATCATAAGGAGGAGCATCACTCTCATGAGGGAAGTAAGTATTAAGAAAAGCAGAGAAATCTTCCTCAAATGAGTAATCGTCCAAAGTAGGATCGAGTGATGGCGGAGGATCTTCATCATGTGAAGAATCGCTCGATAGAGTATCGGCCTCATCAAAATCATCGTATGTGGGCAGGTCAGGATACTCGGAAGTAAGGTCATCATAATCATCCGAATCTGAGCTAGAATCATCATCATAAGCATCGAAGATCGGTGGGGAATCATACATGGGGGAAGCGTCCAAATTGGAGAGAGAATCATCCACATCATCATGAAACAGTGGATTATCAATGCAAGAATCGAATAGAGGATTGTTGTATATGACAAAATCATCGAGCACATTAATCATATTCACTGATTCTCGTCCAATGGATTTGCCTGTAAGCTTCCCCATTTTAAAAACTTGTGAATCATTCCCGACTCTTAAGATTAACTCACCTTCGGCAACATCAACTAGAGCTCGTCCAGTTCTCAAGAATGGCCGACCAAGTATTAAAGGAATACGAGGGTCCATTTCATAATCAACTACGACAAAATCGACCGGGAAAGTAAATGTGCCAACTTTAATGAACACGTCTTCGGCTATACCAACGGGGTAAGCGAGAGTGTGATTTGCAAGTTCAAGAGTCATCTTTGTTGGAGTGAGGTCGGGTAATGATAGTGTTTTCCAAACACTCAAAGGCATCAAATTAATACTGGCCCCGAGATCAGCAAGGGCAGTAAATTCTTCAGTTTTGTTGAAAACGCAAGGCAACACAAAACGACCGGGATCTCCAAGCTTTTTCGGAAGTTCTTTAAGAATAATTGCAGAGCAGTTTTCATTTAAGTGTGTGTTGGCGAGCTCAATCAACTTTTCCTTCTTGTTAAGCAATTCCTTGAATGTTTTGACAAATTTCGGCATGTGGACAAGTGCTTCAAGAAAGCTAATGTTGAAGTTCATTTGAGAGATCATCTTCACATAGCTCGACACTTGAGAGTCATCCTTGGTTAGCATTTTGGTCTTGCCTAAACGAGAGGGATAAGGGATATTGGGTTTTGGTGGTGAAGGTGAAGGTGGTAAAGGTTGAGATGTTGAAGGGTCCTTCCTAGATACATCGTCATGACGAGGCGGAGACGGTAATGGTGCACTAATACTAGGTGTAACAGGAGTAGGGATAAATGGTGGTGGAGGAGGTGTAGATGATGGGGGCGGGATTGATGGATCGACAATGGTAATTCCACTACGGGTAGTAGTAGAACTCACATTTGCTCGCGGATTGGTGACGGTGTTTGAAGGTAGAGAACTCGAAGAAGAAGGTTGAGCTGCGGGCAAGACACTAGCAAGCATATTCTTCAAATCATTTGTTTGATTGCTGAAGGTGGATTGAATATTATCTCGAAGCTCGGATCTAATCTCATTTCCTTGCTTGGTGATATCTCCTTTCAAATTGATAATTTGGCTCTGTAGATTCTTGATTTGCTCACCTTGGGTTCTCATGATGGCTTCAACATACGGATTAATGGGTGGGGGTTGTTGGGCGGGTGGGTGATAAGGATTAGAAGCTCTTGGTGGGATTTGGTTGCTTCTATTGTAGTTGTTGGCGGGGTTTTGGTTTTGAGGAGAAAAACCGGGTGAAAGGTAATTGTTGGACCGGTAACTCAGCAGATTTCTATCCCCTTGTTGTCGAGCTTGGTAATTTTCCGGTGAATAATTACCATAAGCTGCATACACATTTTCCGGATTTCCTTGAGTAGAAGGACAATCGGTGTATGAGTGAGGACTGCCGCATTTTTCACAAGGATTAGCAACCGCTTTAACTTGTTGTTGTTGTTGGTTTGAAGCAAGAAGCGTGATACTTTTGCTCATTTCAGTCATCATGCGGGTGAGTTCGGTCATATCAGGGTTTGCTGAAGTAGAAGAAACATTGACTCTCGGGTTGTTCCTTGAAGAAGCGGAGGAATCCCAGTTTTTGTGGTGAGTAGTCATGTTCTCAATTAGCTCTCTACACTCCTCGGGTCTCCTTTTCATAAATGTGCCACCGGTGGCTGCATTAATTGTATCACGATCTCGAAAAGTCAAACCGTTGTAGAAAGTATCAATTAAGGTCACATGGAGCATGTTGTGGTTTGGACAACGATCAATCAAGACATTATATCTTTCCCAAGCATCAAAAAGAGATTCATCAGTTTCTTGCATGAAACCGCTGATTTGATTGCGAAGGCTTGTGACCATGGATGGTGGAAAGTAGCGCGATAAAAAGCGTTGAGTCATGTCATCCTAAGTATGAATAGAATTCTTCGGGAGACGATCAAACCATTTCTCGGCATGATGCGATAAAGTATGTGGGAAGAGTTGTAGGCGAAGAACATCCATTGTGGCACCGGGCAACTTCATGCTTTGGGTGATTGTAATGAACTTGTCGAGGTGTTTGTTGGCATCATCATCAGGCAATCCACGGAATGGGTTAGTTTGCACTTGCTGAATCATGTGGTGCTTCAACAAAAACTCCGGAGCGTTGATTTGTATCGGCGCAATCGGTCCTCCTCGTCCAAACATGGTAGGTTGACAAAGCTCCTCCATTGTCCGAAGATCGGGCTGTGGAAGAACATTGTTGTTATTGTTGAGGTGCGGTGGATTATTGTTGTTGTTAACACCTGACATACTTAAATCTTCTCGAGTCTCGGGCTCTTGATAATTAGAAGATCTAGTACGCATACACCTACAAAGGCAAAAGAAAACAATACCAAACGCAAAGACAATATATATACACAATAAAGATAAAATCTTTTTGGATTTTTGAAATTTTTAATTTTTATGGATTTTTAACAATTTTTAATTTTTATGATTTTTTGAATTTTTTATGCAAGAAAAATAACGCTCACAAGTGAACGGATCCCAAAAAGCAACGCGTCTTTCATAGAAAACCGTTAATCTTTACGAAAAGAGCCGGCAGCGGCGCCATTTAATACAAGGCTTTTGACACCCCGTATAAAAATTAAGTTCGTTATAGTGTGTCTAATCGAATTGATCTAGGTTCTATGTGTGACTCAGCTGTTCTTTGGTGGAAACAAATAGTTGTCGTTGTAGTATATTAAAATAAAAGGGCAAAAACAATTAAAGTAAATGACTTAAAAGTAAATCTAAATCTAATGTAAATTAAATGGTGCAAGTATTTAAAAGCTTGACTAAAATTAAAGGGAACTAAAAGTAAATAATGCAAACTTAAATCTATCTAAGGCAAACTTAAAACGCAACTAAACGTAAAACTAAGGCAATGCTAAAATAGATCTAAGGCAATTAAATTTAAAGTGCGAGTAAGGAAAAAGGCGGGAAAAATAAAGCTTGAAATTAAAAAGCAGAAAATTAAAAACTAAAAATAAAGAAACTGAAAATCAACCTTATCTGGAATATATTCCTATTCGGAATAAATTCCCCTATTCGTAATAACAGCCCTATGCGGAATAGTTGGTTTACTCGGAATAACAGCCCTATGCGGAATAGTAGCCTATTCGGAATAAGTTCCTCTATCTGGAATATCAAGCCTACTCGGAATAAGTTCCTTACCCGGAATAAGTTGGCAATTCGGAATAAAGTGCCTATTCGGAATGTCTTGGCTATCCGGAATAAGTTCCTTACTCGGAATATCAGACCTATTCGGAATACTCTCCTTATGCGGAATAGCAGGCCTATTCGGAATAGCTTGTCTATTCGGAAAATTCTCACTATTCGGAATATTCAATATTCTGAATAGACCACCCTTTTCTCTTTCACTCGGAATGTTTCTTGGCTTGCGTTACCTGGAAAGATCAGAAACGAAACAAACACCCCGAAGAACAAGGGATAAACAGATATATGCAGATTTAACAAAAACATAACAAATTCAACCACAAGATGAAATCAAACTAATCAATAAACAACTATTAATCATAAACAATCAATCCAAAACCACAAAACTAACAAAACTAATCAAGATGATCAAAACCCACTTAAATAAATAAACCAAAATCAAGAACATGAACATGAACAATAAAAATCAAAGATTAAGAAAGGTAGAATGAGAGATGAACAATAAAGATAAAGATTGACAAGGATTAAAAGAAAAACTTACTTGAAATTAAATGGTAATTAAGGTGCAAGACAAGTATTTAAATTTGACAAGTATTTAAATGACAAGGTAATTAAAAGTGGAAGAACTAATTGTCACTATTAGCCAACAAAAAGAAAATGATTAAGAACTAATCTATATATAGGGGAGGATTAAGGAATTCTTAGGAAGCTTCCTCCCCTCTTTCCTTTCTCCTTAATTGCATGCTTAGTCCTTCCTTCTTAATCTATTTGTTAATTGCACCATTAGTCCTTAAGCCTTTAATCTTCATTTAATCTTGGACTTTAATGACTTTTGGCTCGGGATTTCTTTGAACTCGTATTGTAATTCTTCAATAAATTAGACTTGAGTTCTTCGGCTTTAAGTAAACTTCCGTCTTTTGACTTTTTCTTCGATAAATCTTCAGAATTGGTCTTGGACTTCCGTTCTTTTTGCACTCTTGACTTCTTGACTTCGTCTTTCATCTTTTTCTTCAATAAAAGCCCGTGAATGCCGTGTTTTCTCCACTTTTCACAATTTCTTCCTAAATCACAACAAAAGCACAAACCACGCATAATTCCGACATAAAAGACATAAAATACACGTTTTGGCTCGGTTATTATTATAATTAAGTGGTAAAAAGGATGGGTGTTTACACACCTATCAGCTCACAAGCCAAACAACACAACCAACTCAGTTGAACCCTTATTTGTGTTTATCTTCTCATTATTAAGTTAATATAGGGTTATTAATATAGGCAGTTTTAGTTATTTAGTTTAATTCAAAGTTTTTAGATTATATTAAATTTAATCAATAGTTTTATTTAAAGTTTTCTTTAATTAGTTTTTATAATAAAATAAAAAAAGATAAAAAAATATTTTAATTTTATTTACTTTTTAAAATTAGTTTTAAATTAATTTAGTTTTGTTTAATTAGATTTCATTTAAAGTTTTCTATATAAAATAGTTTTAAATAAATTTCTTTTACATTAAATTTTTTAGCTTTATTTAAGTCTCAAATTAGATTATTAAATTTAAATTAGATTTTTTATAAAATATATTTTATTAGTTTAATTTTTAAATTAGATTAAATAGTTTTATTATTAAATAGTTTTTAGTTTATTACACCAAAAATATTATTTACCAAAAACAAGTAATCTTACGTTAAGTCCGATTTCAATTTCGAGTGAGTCGAGGAAACGAACATAATTGAACAAAAATATTTAGTATTAATCAATCTCACTTAATATGTGTTTTGGGATCTTTTTGTAAAAGTATGTACAGGATATGCATTTTATTGGTCTTTTTGTGAAGTTAGATTTTCCACTTTATTTGTCTAACGCTGACAAAGGTTATCTTAACGCTAATAAGTGTTATCGTGACGTTGTCAGCAACATGTTCGTTTTGTGGTTTTTGATCTAAGTGTGCAGGCGTTGTTAGCATTGTACCATTGGATACAGAGTTGCTTATAGATCCTTGGAGAATCATTGGAGCATGTTTAAATTTATGGATGATGGTTGGAATATTCATATTCCTATCTTGACATAAATTTTTATTTACATGCATATTATTTGGAAACTTATGTATCACAGTTTATGGGGAGGTTTTAGGAACCTTTAGGACTTTTGGGTATTCTTATGATACTCTTATCACAATTCGAGATTGTATCCACTGGTGAGTCTGAGTTAGTTTACTATCTCATGAGGTACTGTAGCATGTAAAGTTGATATCCTACGCATTCTGCCAAGACCTTTTTGGCCTAGAATTGGATGTGGTCTGTTGGGAGACTTGGGAATGATTTATATTGGGATTACCTGGAAGTTACAACGGATTTTATGAGATAACTTAACTGTTAAGAATTTTGGTTAGCAAGGGACACTAGAGGACTGTTATGTCTATCTTGCATAAGCAAGTGTGCATAATTGGACAGTGCTTGCCGCCCTATAGTAATTTTCAGTTTATAGGTTATCTTCACTAGGATATATTACTTTGTTAAGGTCCTTTTTCATTTTTATTACTTTTATTTTTGGACATTGACAGAAATATTTCCAAGCGTTGTTGTGACCAATTTAGACGTTGACATGACTTTTGCAAACATTGACAAGAATATAGCCGTTGGGCGTTGATGGGTTATTTTTGACCGTTGACACTCACTGGGTCCTACCCAGTTGTTATTTTTGACGAAAATTGGGGTCGTAATTTTGGGAGTTGATAACTTTTAATTAATGCACAAGATAAATTATTTTCTTTTCCATATTTTGATCATTATAGTTTGAAAATACTTGCCTTATTTTTGACCAATCACATGTGCCTTACTCCTATATATTTGGCTCCTACTTTTTAAACAAGGTACTCTTATATTCTTGTCTAACAACCTTTCTCCTATAATTCATCTTTTATAATCTTTCACAAACAACTTTCTACATCAATGGTGCCTAAGTTTGAACCAAGTGACCTGGTATTGGGATTCAGAAGTCAGCACAATATGATTGCTTATTTGGAGGCTGATGATGCTCTGGTTCCACAATACACCCAGATGGTGGCGTATTTGAATGCATCTCCATTATGGTATGCTATTTCTCATGCTCCTCTCATCCCTGTCACTCATATGAAACAGTTTTGGAACACTGTTAGTTCCTCAACACTTAATAATGTGACTACATTTATTGGGAATAAATTATGGGTCAGTTCACTAGACGCTGATAAGAAGAATTCCAGCGCTGATAGGATGACATTGGACGCTGACAGCCAAGCGTTGACACTTGAAGAAGTCAACGCTGACAGCCTTGAAGATTGACACTGATGGAATATATCTTCATACGAATCTTTTTGTTTATTTGTTTCTTTATATGTGTATGGTAAAGATAAGCTCGACATTGTATTTTCTATTATTATCTTTACCTAGAATAGTTGATATTATTGTACAAGACTTCTTAATCTATAAAAGAAGATCTTTTAGGTTAATGTTAATTATCAGTTTTCATAAGTTTTCACAAGTTAAACCTCTTTCATTGTAATCAAGTTCGATCATTCTAATACAAGTGAAAGTTTGTTTAACATCTTTGTGTTTTAGATTAAGTGTTAATTCCGCATAACACTTAGTTACTTTATTCATAAGCAAAGGTTTCTCTACGTGTAGTACTTGATCTAATCTCGTATACACAAAGCTTAATCGATCTAAGTTTGGGATCAACAAGTGGTATCAGAGCTTGTTGAGAAACTTTTGATCTTTAAGTAACGCAAGAACCCTAAAACACCAAACCCTAAAAACCCTAAATCTCTCAAAACCCTAAAAACATCATGTCTGGCACAAATCAGCCTTCTGCTTTGCTACAAAACAACTCCACAAACCCTAGTATCAAAATTCTTATGTTTGATGCCAGGAACTTCGAGCTTTGGAAGTCTAATTTTGAGCAATATATAGCTATTCATGACTACACTCTTTGGGAGATTGTTGAATATGGGAACACATTCAACAAAGCTCAAAAGATTGCTAATGCTATTGCCACAAGGATAGCTCTTCCTAATTGTCCTGAAGCTGATAAGAAGGAAAAGCCTGAAGATGGAAGAGCTGTATCTGCTGAAGATGTAGCCAAGAAAAGGGTGGACATGAAAATATTGAACATCATGAAACACGCCCTAGGTCATGAGAATCAACACAAGTACAAACGCTTTGAGTCTGCAAAAGAGCTTTGGGAAGCTCTTGAAGTAGCACATGGTGGCAATGCTGACACAAAAGAAGAAAAGAAGAAGCAACTCATGCATGAGTATGCTGTCTTTAAGGCTCAACCCAATGAGAATCTCAGCAGTGTGAGAAGTAGACTGCTTGACATCACAAGTCAACTTTCCTTCATGGGAACACAGATTGATGACCCTGACTTGAATGCTACTTTTCTCAAAAGCCTTGGTGATGTATGGAAGATTGAGACAAGATCCATTCTTGTCAATAACACCCACAAGACCTCCAGGTTTGATGACATCTTCAACAAACTAAGACTGTTGGAGAATGAATGGCTTTTGGAGAGTGATAATAAATCTTCCAGTAGCAACATGGCCTTCTTCTCACAAAGTGAAAGACAATTTGATTCCATGAACTCCTATGGACATCCAGTCACTGGATCTCAATGTGTCAACGCTGGATCACAGTCTGTCAGCGCTGGATCATATCCTGTCAACGCTTTATACTCAAGCGCTGACACTCACAACTTTGGCGCTGATAGAATTAAACCTGCTGGTTTAGATCTAGATACTGTGTGTGCATTCATTGCTTCTTTGCCCAGTGATTCAAGGATTACATATGAAGATCTTGAGCAGATAAGTGATGAACAATTGGAAGAGATGGACATCAAGTGGACTATGGCTCTTGTAAGTTTAAGAGCAAACAGGTTTAATAAAAGGTTCAAGAAGAAGATGACCTTTAATGCTAAGGATGTTGCTGGATTTGACAAATCCAAAGTTGAGTGCTACAATTGTCATAGGATGGGGCACTTTATGAGGGAATGTAGATCTCCAAGAAGATCTGATGCTGGTAAGCCTTCAAGCCAAATGGTTAAGAGCCAAGATCCCAAGGCCATGGTTGCTGTTCAACAAATTGATGGCGTTGGAGGATGGGACTAGAGCTGGAACTTTTTGGCCAAGGATGAGGAAGAGGATAGAGCCTTGGTTGCTGAAGTTAAAGAAGAGCATGTTGAATATGCTCTCATGGCACACTCCTCCTCTTCATCAGACAATGAGGTATATGATGATGCTTTCTGTTCTAAGGGTTGTCGTTTAAATACTGAAAAACTAAATCAAGAGATAGTAAAATTATTAGATGAGGTAAGTACTGAAAGATGCAAAGTATCTAATTATCAAATTGCTCTTACCCAAACAGAAAAGACAGTAGCTGAGTATAAGAAAATGGAGTTTGATTTAAAGGATCAAATAAATATCTTAAAACATGAGTTACATCAAAGTAAAGATATTCAAGATATCACAAACAGGGTTAATCTTGATTTAATAGCTCAGTTAGATGAGGCTAACAAAAATAAAGATAATGTGAGTCTTAAAATCCAGAGATTTGATAAGGCCACACAATCCCTAGGAGAGTGTGTTAGTAAACAAAGAGACTCTAAGGATATGAGTGGGATTGGGATGAAAGATTATACTGGTGTTCCACCACCAGCTGGGGATTTCTATGGTGTCCAATCAAAGGACTTATCTTGGACTGGCTTGCCAGAACTCCAAGAGAAGGAATTCATTCCTCCACCTAGAGTGACTTCCCCAGTAGAAGAATACAAACAAAAACTGACTGACCTAGATGAGTGGAAGAAAGCTAACCACACTTTGTTTGTTAAGGGAGGGTTGTTGTGTGAAAGTCCAAATGAGCCCACACCAATCACGAGCCATAATATTGTGGAGTCCAATGATCCTACACCTATTAAAATCACACACCCAACCACTGGCAAAGCTGTTGACCTTGGCCCACAAACTGTTAGAAAACCTAGTGTTAAGTATGCAGAGATGTATAGGAATACTAGGTCACCAAAAAGCCAAGTTAGTAACCATGGAACAGGCTTCTTTGCTTCTAGACCTAAGACTATGTCTAGAAAAGCTTGTTACTCATGTGGTAGCTTTTCACATTTGGCATACAAATGTGTCAACGCTTCCAATGTCAACGCTGATAGGAACCATTTCAGCGCTGACAAAAGTCAACATAGGTCAAACACTGTCAGACCCAATACCTTTGTGAACAAAAGTTCACAAGTTGTTAGACCAGCCCCATTCTTTTCTAGAGGGTCTAACACACAAGGCCTAAGACCTTTCCAAAAGTCAAACACTTGGTCTAATAGGCAATGGGTTCCTGTAGCAAACCCTAGGTTTAACGCTGATAAAGGCAATCGGGGCGCTGACAAGAGAAATTTCAGCGCTGACAGACACACTGCCAAACCTAGGTATTTGCAACCACAGGGAAATAGGTCTAAAGCTTCTACTAGCTTAACATGGAGACCAAAACAAGACCAAAACCCTAATTTTACTGGTCTTTCTATGACATGCAACAGGTTTCATTATATTTTAAAGGCCATGTCAACACCAATTGGGGTTAACTGGGAATTTCATTCAAAAAGGGATGAAAATGGGGTTGTTATGAGAACCAAGTCTGTTCTTGTTGAACAACCAGATGAATCCAAGTCTTCCAAGGCTTGGGTTCCCAAAGAAAACTAATTTGTTTCTTTATGTGCAGGGCATTCAGAAGAAGATCAATGATTATGGATATTGGGATAGTGGATGCTCAAGGCACATGACAGGAAAGGAAGACTATCTGACAAACTTCACTCCTATTCAAGATGGTGATAAGGTATACTTTGGAGGGGGCTATGGCACCATCACAGGAAAAGGAACCCTTATTACCAACAATCTACGGTTTGAGAATGTCTTCCTGGTAAAAGAACTGGATTATAATTTGTTTAGTGTATCACAAGTGTGTGATAACAAAAATAAGGTTCTTTTCACAGATACTGAGTGCTTGGTGTTAAGCAAAGATTACAAGCTCCCTGAGGAGAAATACATAGAATTTAGAACACCAAGGCATAAAGACATATATAATGTGAATCTTAATGGAATTAAGATGAATAATAAAATGATGTCATGTTTTTATGCTAAAGCCTCAGTAGATGAAAGTAATCTTTGGCACAGGAGATTAGGGCATATAAACTTTAAAAATATCAATAGACTTGTGAGGCTTGGTTTAGTTGATGGTTTGCCTGAAAAGGCTTTCCACAATGACCACTCTTGTGTTGCATGTCTTAAGGGCAAGCAGCACAAGGTCTCATTCAAATCTAAACAGGTGCACTCTAGTTCTAGACCACTTCACTTATTGCATATGGACCTCTTTGGTCCAACTAATATAGAAAGTTTGAAGGGTAAATCATATTGTTTTGTTATCACTGATGATTTTTCCAGGTTTACATGGACTTTCTTTTTAGCCAAGAAAAGTGAAACTGCCCAAAGTCTGATTAATTTCATTACCAAGATTGAGAAGAAGAATGGTAATGAGGTCAAAATTATTAGAAGTGACAATGGGGGTGAGTTTAGAAATCAGTTGTTAGATGATTTTTGTGCCAAGAAAGGGATTACTAGGCAGTTTAGCATAGCTAGAACTCCACATCAAAATGGGGTTGCTGAAAGAAAGAATAGAACCCTAATTGAAGCAGCCAGAACCATGTTGGCTGATGCCCACTTTCCTATAGCCTTTTGGGCTGAAGCTGTTAACACAGCTTGTTATGTTCAAAATAGGGCATTGGTCAACAAAATACATAATAAGACACCTTATGAGTTACTTTGGGGAAGGAAGCCAAATATTGGCTTTCTCAAGCCTTTTGGTTGTCATGTAGTTGTTTTAGAAACTAGTGATGCCCTAGGAAAATTTGATTCAAAAGGTGATGAAGGCTATTTCATGGGTTATTCAGTGCAGATCAAAGGATATAGGGTTTATATTAAAAAGGAAAAACGTATACTTGAAAAAGTACATGTTAGGTTTTTAGAGAGTAAACCTAGTGATCCTGAAAGTGGTCCAAATTGGTTGTTTGACTTGGAACCGTTATCTAGAGCTTTAAATTATATGCCTGTTACTAATCCAGACATTATGAAGGTAACTTCAAGTGTTTTGGAAAAGAGAATTGGTAATGTTTCAGGTATACAGGTTGCTAAGGAGGATGGACCACCAGCAGTTGAGTCATCTCCCACACAAGAATATGTTACACTTCCTATATGGACAGATGAGTATTATGCTGCTGCTGCTGCTGCTAGAAAAGAGAATGGTGGTTTCCAAATACCACCAAATACAAACATGCATGGTTCTTCAGGCGCTGACAAAGGGAAATCAAGCGCTGACAAGAGCAATTCAGACGCTGATGGATCAGACGCTGACAACAACAGTTCAAGCGTTGTTAGCCCAAGCGCTGACAAACAAGGTTCAACCTTTGATGACACCTTTGCACATCTTTTCTCTTCACATTTTGAACAAGGTGGACCTTCCAATGTCCATGAAGAGATTCCTGTTGATCAAAGAGAGTCTGATGAAGAAGATATTGGCAACATGAAGCGTGAAATTGAGGACACCAGACTTTTTGAAGGAGGAGTTCTCACTTCCACAGCTAAGGATCACCCCTCATCTCAGATCATTGGTGATGTTATGGCTCCAGTTCAGACAAGAAGATCCCATCAAAATCTTGGTGGATTTATTGCCAATATACACAAGAAGGTTGATACCCCTCTTATACAAGCATGTTTGTTTGCCTGTTTTCTGTCACAAGAAGAACCCAAGAAGATTTTTGATGCTCTCAAAGAACCTAGTTGGGTGGAAGCAATGCAGGATGAGCTTCACCAATTTGCTATACAGGATGTTTGGGAGCTGGTTGATTGTCCTAGATATGTGAGACCAATTGGGACAAGATGGGTTCTAAGGAACAAGAAAGATGAAAGGGGTATTGTGGTCAGAAACAAGGCACGTTTGGTAGCTCAGGGATATACACAAGAGGAAGGTATAGATTATGAAGAGGTCTTTGCTCCTGTTGCAAGAATTGAAGCTATAAGAATTTTCTTAGCTTATGCCTCTTGTATGAATTTCACTGTTTATCAAATGGATGTGAAGAGTGCTTTCCTCTATGGAACAATTGTTGAGGAGGTATATGTCATGCAACCTCCTGGTTTTGAAGATCCTGAGAATCCAGACAAGGTTTATAGAGTGAAGAAATCTATGTATGGACTTCATCAGGCCCCAAGAGCATGGTATGGTACATTGTCCGCCTACTTGGTGGAAAATGGTTTTAAAAGGGGCACCATAGATCAGACATTGTTCACAAAGAAGAAAGGTAAGGATGTCTTACTTGTCCAGGTCTATGTTGATGATATCATCTTTGGATCAACTAATCCAAAGATGAGTGAAGACTTTTCCAAGCTTATGACAGATAAATTCAAGATGAGTGCAATGGGTGAGATGAACTTCTTTCTAGGTTTACAAGTTCAGCAGAAAGAAGATGGTATCTTCATCTCCCAAGACAAGTATGTAGCTGAAATCTTGAAGAAATATGGTTTTTCTCCACATGAAAAGGATGCTTCCACTCCTATGGATAGGGAACACCCTTGGGGAAAAATTGGAGCTGGAAAGGATGTGGATGTTAGGCACTATAGATCAATGATTGGTTCATTGATGTATCTTATAGCCTCAAGACCTGACATCATGTTTGCTGTGTGTGCTTGTGCACGCCATCAAGTGACTCCCAAAGAATGTCACCTTTTTGCTGTGAAAAGAATTTTTAGGTACCTCAGATGTTATCCAGATCTTGGCTTATGGTACCCAAAAGATTCTCCATTGGAGCTTATTGCATATTCAGACAGTGACTATGGTGGTGACAAGTTTGATAGGAAATCCACAACTGGTGGATGTCAATTTCTTGGGAGTAGATTGATATCTTGGCAATGCAAGAAACAAACAGTGGTGGCAAACTCTACAACTGAAGCAGAATATGTTGCTGCAGCTGCTTGTTGTGGACAAGTCTTATGGATTCAGAACCAGCTGTTGGATTATGGGTATAATTTCATGCATACCAAGATTTTTGTAGACAATAATAGTACTTTATGCATTATTAAAAATCCTGTACATCATTCTAAAACCAAACACATAGAAATTAGACATCATTTTATAAGAGATTGCTTTGAGAAAGGTTTAATACAACCAGATAGGGTAGCCACAGAAGATAATGTGGCTGATTTATTAACTAAACCTTTTGATACTGGAAGATTTCAATATTTGGTAACAAATATTGGAATGGTTAATCTCACTTAATATGTGTTTTGGAACCTTTTTGTAAAAGTATGTACAGGATAATGCATTGTTATTGGTCTTTGTGATGATTTAGATTTTTCCACTTTATTTTTCTAACACTGACAAAGGTAAATGTAACGCTGTCAAGTGTTATTTTGCCGTTGTTAGAGATATTATTGTCTAACGCTGACAAGAGTTCCTTCAACGCTGATAAGTGTTGTCGGGGCGCTGTCAGCAACAAATGTTAGTTTTGTGGTTTTCAATCTAAATGTGTAGGTGGTGGTAGCTTTATGCCATTGGATACAGAGTTGCTTATGGATCTTTGAAGAGCTATTTGGACATGTTTTTGTTTATGGATGATGGTTGGAATATTTATATTCCTATCTTGACATAAATTTTTAATGTTCATATATATTTTGAGAAACTCATGTATCATAGTTTAAGGGGAGGTTTAAGGAACCTTTAGGACTTTTGGGTATTCTTATAATACTCTCATCACAATTCTAGATTGTGTCCACAGGTGAGTATGGGTTAGTTTTACTAAACCATGAGGCACTGTAGCATGCAAAGTTGACACACTATGCATGCTGCCAAGACATTTTTGGCCTAGAATTGGTTGTGGTCTGATGGGAGACTTGGGAATAGTTTTGTTATGGGTTTACCTGGGAGTTACAAAGAATTTTATGAAATAACTTTGTTGGTAAGTATTTTGGTTAGCAAGGGACACTAGAGGACATTTGTGTCTATCTTGCTTAAGCAAGTGTGCATAAATGGACAGTGCTTGCCGCCCAGTAATTATTATCAACTTATAAGATATTTCCTTTAGGATAAATTACTTTGTTAAGGTCTTTTTCTTTTTAAATATTTTTTATTTTTTTAGACGCTGACAAGTTTTTCTCCAAACGGTGTTACGTCCAATCGTGACGCTGACAAGGCTTTAGGCAAACGCTAACAAGAAAATATAGCCGTTGGGCGCTGATGGGCTATTTTTGACCGTTGACACCTAGTGGGTCCTACCCAGTTGTTATTTTTTGACTAATCTTTGGCCGTAATTTTGGGGAGTTGTTACTTTAATTAATGCATGAGATAAGTTATATTTGATTCAATATTTTCATCATTACTCTTTGAATATAACTGCCTCATTTTTGACCAATCAAACTCATGCATCTCTCCTATAAATTAGGCTAATTTTTTTTATTCTGGGTATTCATATTTTCTTGTCTAACATTTTTCTCCTAGATTTTTCCCATATCTCATAACCTAAACAGCTTTAAACATGGCACCAAAGTTCAACTCAAGCAATCTGACATTGGAGTTCAAGAGCCAACATAATATGGTGGCTTACTTGGCCGCTGATAATGATTTGTTCCCTCAGTATTCACAAATGGTGGCATTTTTAAATGCATCTTCTATAAGGTATGCACTTTCTCATGAGCCACTAGTCCCTGTCGCACACATTAGACAGTTTTGGAACAATGTTAGTTCCACAACAGCTAATGGAGTGACCACATTAACATCTACTGTTCATGGAAGAACATGGGTGGTCACTGAAGCCTTGGTTCGCCAAGCTTTGCGTCTTGATGACGCTGATGGTGTGACTACCCTTGCCATTGCAACAATAGAACAAGGTCTTAGGGAATTGGGTTATCCTATTCCTGCTGGTAAAACTTTAAATAAATATCATAAGCAGGAATTTCCCTCGGATTGGAAATATTTGATACATGTCCTTCTCCAATGCTTAAGTCCAAAATGTACTTCTTTCAATGAAATAAACAGGTCAATTACAAGTGCTTTGGTTTGTATCACACGTGGGCTTAAGTATAATTTTTCAAAAATGATTTTTGAAGGGATGTGTAAAAATAAGGGAAGTAAAATGACTTTGGCTTACCCAAGATTTTTGCAAATGGTATTTGATATACAAGGATATTGTACTAGGGATCATGACACTTTTTATGAGATCCCTAAACAAAAGAAAACCATTTTTGACAAGATGAGCTCCACAAACAGATCCATACCTCTCACCCAAGCTATGCTTGAAGTAATTCAGGCTGCTCAACCACAACCAGACCCTGCACCCCAACTTGAGCCTATCCATGAACCATTACCTTCACCAGACCACATGGACGTTGACCAACCTAATGTCAACGCTGACACTCAAAATGTTGGCGCTGACACAGCCAATCCCAACGCTGATAACATCCCTGAACAATCCCAAACACCCCTTAACCAACCAACACCCACACAATCTACTTCATCTTCCACCCCCTTACAATCTAGGTTGAATAAACACCAAAGGACTACTGGAGTGTTCTCCTCTAGTGGTCCTAGCCTTGTTGCAGAGAGAACCACCTCCACAAGTGTGGCTGGTGCCATGGATGAGGCTGGGGCTATTGACACAAGCTTAGATGCTGGTCAAGACAGTCCCAACATCATTAAGACCTCATCCACGCCCTATGATTCTATTTTGGGAGGTCAAATCCCCATTCTAGCTGAGGGCAGATTGGAACCTATGACATTGACTGAATTAACGGCTGCTGTCATTAGCTTGCAAAAGCAAAATGTCAGCCTTGTACAAATTGTCAACAAACAGGGCCGTGAACTCCAAGTATTGAGGGAGCGGGTAACTGTTTTGGAGAATCCAAGTAGCAGGAGTAGGATGGAGGAATCTTCCAAAGGGGAGGATGAAGAGGATGAGCTGATTCATACAGCCAGTGAGAAGAGTTCACAATTTAGTGAATCTTTAGGTATTGCTGAAGCTCTTACAAGTCTGAAGCAGCATCCTGTTATTGATACATCCAAGGTGACACCATTAAACTTGGAAGGATCTTTCACAGAAACAATGGGCGCTGATACAGGTTTGAACGCTGACACATCCAGCGCTGACAAAGGTAATCGGGGCGCTGATAAAGGTAACTTGAACGCTGACAAAGTTGCAGGTGGTGTTGATGTATTCCAATCATCAACAATCATCAAAGATGTGTCCACACAGGTTTCTTCTTCTACCTTACCTATTTTTGATCCAAAAGACAAAGGTAAGGGGATTCTGGTTGAAGAAGATGTTCCAAAGAAAGATGCAGCACAAATTGCATTTGATGAACAGTTGGCTGCACAACTTTTGGAAAGGGATTTGAAGAGGAGTGGTAGATCACCATTTGTTGCCACGTCTGAGAGTGAGGAAGAGAGTGGTGATGAAAAAGAAGGAGATAGCTCAGATTCAAGTGTTCAAATTATTGAAGATCCAGAAAGACTTGAATATGGGGATGAGTTAGCAAAGGAAAGATTGAGTGATTTGAAGAATCAGATTGATTGGGACCTTCCTGAAATCACCAGAATGTACCATGCTTGGGAAGACAAAGTAATGGACAACCCAGGAATGAGCTTATCAGATCAAATTTGGGGGTTGGAAGTTCTTCTCAGGGTACAAGATGATATAAAGGTGATTTTGAGGTTTAATGCACAAGAGGTCAAGACTTGGCTTAAAAGAGATAGAAGGCAGTTGTATTACAAATTGCTTAGATGCCATCAACCTAGATGGACATACAAGAAGTTGCTGGCTTTATCTTTTGAGGAGTTAGAGTATAGGGCACATCCTATTTGGAGGAATGTGCAAGAAAATAATGTCTACCAGTTTCTTTCAGAAGAAAGGAAACAAGAGCTTGCTGAGGAAATGCAGATTCAAAAGGAGATGAGGATTGCTCAAAGACCAGTGAAGAAAGGAGATCCTCTCCAATTTCCCAAAGATATGGATGTGTATTATCCAACTGAAGGTGTCATAAGGAAGCATCTCAATCTTTCTCCATTGGAAGCTTCAGATTTGGTTAACGTAGTACCTCTAGATGACAGAAATCCAATCATAAGTTTTGATGAAGATGAGTGTGGATTTTGGAAGATTGGCAGATTTGGAAAGGAGGTACATACTTTCACTTCAGTTATTTCTATCTTTGCAAGCATAGACAGAGAAGACTTGGTGCATCTATGGAGATTAATAGAGGCCAAGTATACAGCTGAAGCACCTACTTCAGCAAATGGAATAAGACTATGGAACACTGTTAGCCTCAAAATATTGAGTCAAACAAGAATGTTCGGTCATAGGTTTCTATTGTAATATTTATTAGAACGTTGTAATAAGCAGTTATTTAGTCGTGGTTCACGGGCTTGGATTTAAACTAATTAAAGTCCAAAAGACAAGCCCGGCCCAATATATAGTCCATTAAAGCCCGCATGTGGGTGGACTATATATACTACCCTCCTAGCATGTTAGGAGGGTGGTTGGTTCATTTGTATTTTTCACTTCTCAATCTAACATTCACCTAGTTCCAACCATTTCTCTCTACTTTCTCCCACTACTTTCTCTCTCTAGAATTCTTCTCATATCTTCCTTTCTTCTTTAATTCGTATTGTATAACATCACATATATTAGGGACAACAATTGGTATCAATCGCCATGGGGTAGATTTGTGATTGATTGTTGTTATTATATTTGATTCGTTTGATTTAATCTATAAATCATCACGAATTCAAATTCTTTTTGTGTTTTTCGTGTTCTTCATCTTGCTACAAATCTTCTATATACTTGTTATAGAGATTTGGTTGTTTTGGTTTGGTAAAAATCACGAATTTGTTGCCTAAAAGTTGCTAAAATTGTTGCCTAAAAAGTTGGAAAAAGTACTATCATTGCTACAGCTTAAATTTCGGAAAGTACAAGTAAATGGGGCTCCCATCGCAATAACCATCACCATCGGAAAGTGATTGGTTCCACATTGCGATACTGAGGATTTTCATACTTATTCCGATCTGAACATTCCGATCGTTATTGCGATCTGGATTGCGACGGATTTAAGGCAATCTTGAAACGTTACTCTGCCCACATTGCGACAGCCTCATTGCGATAGGTACTCATTCCGATCTGGGATTTCGATAGGTACACTTTGCGATCTGAACATTCCGATCTGAAGGATTCCGATAGGTGCACATTGCGATCAGAAGGACATTCCGATCTAAGCAACATTCCGATGGGCATTCCGATGACACATTCCGATGACATGTTTAGCTAAATTTTGTTTGAGTATTTTTTAGATTTAGCCACCATCTAGACTAGTTTCGGAATATCGTTTACACGAAGATTAAAAAAAAAAAAAAAAAAAAAAAAAAAAAAAAAGTTTTTTGGCGGGAAAACCCAAGTAAAATTTATTTTTTCCTAGACCATTTTTAGGCCATTTAAGCTTTGATTTCAAATTTTGGTGATGCGAAAAATTTTTCGACCAAAAATTCAAATTTTCGGACCAAAATTCAAATTTTCAGGCCATTTTTAGATTTTATTTTTCGTTAAAATTTTCATTTTTCAAATTTTTTCCCTACTAGTTATTGGCTATTTCTAGCTCGTTTTCAAATTTTGGTTATTCAAAATTTTTGGGTTTACCGTTTTAGTCGGACTGAGGAATTTATTGTCGGGCTGAGAAAAAATTTTAAATTTTCGGAATTTCAACAACAACACAATCACACCATATCTACTTAAGATCCAAAGTCATTTCATTGGAAGAGAGAGAGACGATCATCATGCCAACGAGTAATGCGGTTACTGAAAGTTCAGACGTGAAAGACCTCGAAATGGAACGACTACAACAACATATATGTTTTTTGAGAAAAAACGCCATGGACGGTTTTAGAGTACTTCAAGATTCTTTTCAGCGCCTTTCAAAAGTCCTGTTCGACTTACGTGAATCCACTGGCACATTCAGCAAAACATTCACTCATGCCATGGATAGACTTCAAACACAACTTGTCAACGAAAGAATCATTGCTAGTGAATGCAAGATCACTTTCACTGATCTCAAGACATCACTTGAAACAATGTTTACTTCTGACTTCATCAAGTCCTCGATTACCAACGAGTGCTTCAAGCGATATCATGGAATGGATGCTTTATCATACAAAGATCGGATCACCCGCAACATTGACTTCATTGTAACCTATGTGAATCACACAATACAGACGCAACAAACAATTGATGACAGACTTCATACCAGTTGTGGTATCGCATCAGATATTGAGAATACAAGCTGCAAATATGAGACTCCAACGCATAGTTCAGGGAATGATGACCACAACTCTGGGAAAGACAACAGCATCTCTGGCACACAACACATCGACTCTGAGAATGTCATCAGCAATACACCTTCCTATGATAATGGTCCTGTTTTCGATTCTGAGCCATTGGAAGAGGTACACTATGATGAATATAATGTGTTTGGAAATGCTAATACGCATGAGCATAGTGATCAAACTCATACCATTATTCCCACATGTATAACGGAAAAGGTTGATAGCAATACCATACCTGATCCATTAGACACGTGCAATAATTCCTCTGACAATGATCAACATGCAAATGAGTATGATGATGAGGAGCGTTTCGCGTTTGCTAATTTAATTGCTAGTTTACAAAAAGATGTCAATGAAACTAGAAAGAGTCAAAAGCAATTAAAGAAGGCAAACGCAGCGCTCACTCAAAACTTTGAAGAATGCAAAGCCGCTCTAATTAAATCTAATGAGACCCTTGAAAGTAATAGGGCTGAGCTTCTTCAAAAGACCAAAGAGCTTGAGGGGTACAAGGGAAGTGCGTTAAAAAGTCAAAAGGACGATTTTGAAAACAAATATAATACAACTCTGGAGTTATTAGCTAAAGAGAAGCGTCAGTATAATGTTTTCTTAATGGATGAACGTCAAAAAACGTACCTTGCCAATACCAAAGCAAATGAACTTGAACAAAAGCTCTCTATGACCACTACTGATTCTGCTAAAATTCTTGAGGATAAGAAACAAGAGGTAGATGCGTTAAAACAAGACTTCAAAAGTAGACATGATAAAGAAACTGAAAAGGTTACGAAATTAGAAGCACAAGTCGACTTTTTGAAGAACGTTGTTTATAAAACGCATGATTCTATTCAATCCGTAAGAATGCTAGCACCTCCATCGATGTTTAAGGGTCAAGCTAGCTTTGCAAGTCCTGAATACCTTGCCAAAGCTCAAGCTGCGAACCCGCATCTTTATCTTGATGAGACTGAAAGGACAGATCTTGATTGCATGCCTCTAAGTGCCAATAGTGAAGAGACTGCCCTTTGGGATGCTGATAGTCAACCATCTGTTAATAAGGAGTTTGTGAAACCATATAATTATGCTTATGAGAATAGTCTTTATGGTCTTTTCAATAAACAAACTCAGAAAACTCGTGAGGAAGTGCTTCTAGAATGCAAACAAAAGAGAATTCAATGGAAGAACGCATTTGCCCCTAAGAAATCTAATGTTTACAAATACATAAACTACCTTCCTCTAGATGAATCTAAAAGCAAGAGTAGGAAAACATTAGGTATTCTTAAACACCACATAGATAATGTTAAATCTATTGTTGAAAGAGACTGGGCCAAACGTCAAAATGCTGAGTGGACACGTCCGATTCCTCAAGATATTACCTTGCTTGTGAAAGAACTCTTAATTCCTAACACGGCGTTGATTAAAGAAACTGTTCTTCAACTTGAGGAGTTCATTCGGACTGAAATGTTTGATGATTTAAAATACGTTGAATCTCTTGAGAAACACATTGATGATCTTCAAATGGAGAAGTCTGATTTTTCAGATGAATATGATTTACTCTTGCAAGAATGCGTTTCTAAAGATGTTATGTGTGCTTATTTTACATCTTGTGCTGATATTGATGAATATTCTGAAGTTGCATGCCAATATCTTGATAAGAGCAAAGAATGTGAACGTCTTGAAATTGAGCTTTCGAAACGCAAAGAAAATGTTGACAAAAAGGCTTTTGAGTTACTTCAACACAAAACTGATTTCCTTCAAAAACATTGTCATTCTCTTGAACTTGCTTTACAAAAAGACGTTGGTAGTTTTCCACATGATAATAAATTGCAAGAAAAACTTTCCCAAACGTTTCGAGAAATGAATGAACAGAATTTGGAAATTAAAGGGTTGAAAGCTCAATTACAAGACAGGGACAGAGCGATAGCAGAGTTGCAGAAACTCGTTGCTAAAATGGGTGGGAAAATCGTGGAACCTAAAGTTGTGAAACCTGTTGTTCGACAACACAATGCCTACAAGGATCCAAAGCCGTCTATCTTAGGAAAACCAACTCCGTTTTCCAATTCTTCTCATATGAAATCTAGGTTACCCCCTAAGACTGATGTGCAACCAAGTGTTCCAAAACCATCCATATCACCCTATGTTCCTCCATTTAGAAAGCACACTGTTGCTAAACCCAACCACGTGAATGCACCTAGCACTTCTAGGACTCCTCCAAAACGTGTGACATTCGCGTCAACAAAGGAATCTGTAGGTTCAAATGACCTTGTTCATACCAACAACCTAGAGGATGCTAAACACACAGGGAAGATTCAGAAAGACAAACCCGTGTCTTCAAAACCTAGTTCACCAAATCCCGCTAGAGTTCAACACACTCATAATGGTCGTCAACCAAAACCTAGGATCCCTCTTCAGCAATCTAGGACTTGGAGACCATCCATGAATAGTCGTGCTTCAAACACTACGCCTGAACGATTTGGAAAACAAAGGAATACAAGTACTTTCGTGAATCCCAAATTCCCTGTATGTCCCACTTGCAAAAAGGGCATTCACAATGGAAATCATGACCATTGCATTTTGCAATACCTCTATGAGGTCAAATCTCGTTCCTTTGAACGGAGATCGAATACAGAATCCCATAAGACAACAAGGAGATACAAACCCGTCGTAAAGAAAAGCAACCACACCAAATCTGAAACGTGGATTCAAAAAGGACATAGTTTCTCTCCAAAGAAGTCTTCCGCTGTGCAAGAGAAAGCTACTCCTAAATCTAGTCTTCAGTGGAAACCAACGGGTCGGATCTTCACAGAAGTTGGTCTTAAGTGGATTCCAATAGAGAAGAGTGATGACACCTGCACCAGCACTAATGCTACTGTTCTACACGCTGAAAAGGAATTTGTTACTCCTAATTCTAGTATTTGTGCAAACTCTTCTTCTGTGATTGCAGGTACAACAGCGGATTCTGAACCCACTTCTCCTTCTTCAAAGGGTTCCAATTCTGTACATTCTATATCACCTTCTTCTGCTGTACAAAAGTCTATTTTGGATTATTTTCGAAAAACTTGAGAAAACACAAAAATATAATAAAATGTAAATATCCATAGAAAAACAACATAAAAAAAAAAAATGGAAAAACTTTCAAAAGACCAAAAATATTCTTTTCGACATGTCTTTCAGTATCGATAATATGGACGTACCTAGAAATGTCGCTCAATAACGACACGGGTGTGTACATAAAGCTCGAATGAAAGTTGTAAATAGTTTTCAAAACATGTCATTTCAATGATTTACAATTACCTCAGATTGTGACTCGTACTTCCAAGAAAGGAAAGTTGATCACGAATAATAACTTATCCTTAACAACGGGAAAATAATTTTTCTCGATCATGAGCTCTCATTAAAAACATTCAAAGTTTTTAAGCTCATGTAAACGACTTACAGTTAAATGTCAGACTGTAACTCGAACTTCATATAAAGGAAAGTGTATCTTTAAAGATAACTTATCCTAACCAACGGGTAGAGCAATCTATCACGGGTTGAGCTTGTCACAAAACATTCAACGTTTTGAGCTCAACACAATGGCTTGTAATCACTTTCAGATTGCAACCCGGATCTAAATTCACGGGGGAGTGTACGCTTTTGTACTCTTACCCTTAGCAAAAGAAGTTAAATCTTCTTACACTTTAGTGGATTCGTCAAGACATTCAAAGTCTATGAACTCAAGTTTATGCTTTAGAAAAACCTATTCGACAAAAAGAAATAGGATTTTTCAAAAAGCGTTGAACACAATTTTTTCAAGAATTTTTCAATGATATTCAAAATCTTTCAAAAATTGTGTGTTCAACAACTCCCATCCTCAAAAAGCGAAACGTGGATCATATCCACACAATGACAATTCAATTGGATCAATTTTTGAGGGGGAGCATTTTAACTTCATGCAAAAGATTAACACATCTTTCTCCCGGAGATTTCAAGACTATTTTTCAAAATATATTTTAATCAAATTTGGTATCTCTAATATCAAAAGATTTTATATATTAGAGATAGGGGGAGAAAATGTGATTAAAATGTGATCTAATATAAGACTCAAGCACTTTCACTCCTACCTACATGTGCGAAACACTTTCGATTATCGATGCACATGTGAAGGGGGAGCATTTCTAAAACGACAAAACTAGCAAGGTGTTAAATGGTTTTCAAACACTTTGTTAGAATTTAAAGTGGTTTTCATTGTTACGATCAAATACCCACAACATCTTTAATTCACGACGTTATTGGTGTCAAAAGGGTGGTTAGGTTTAAGTCCTATGATCCAACCAGAACCGGAGGGATCTTCCCAGGGACAATCCAATAGATTATTAGAAGTCCTTAGGAAAGATGGAGTAGAATGTGAACGTAGCTGAATGCCGACTAAGTACTAATGCTAGCACTAGAACAATCACAACAAGGTGTTAGTAATGATGTCTTGGTAAGCATTGAAGGGGTTGAAGAATGAAAAAGAAATGTAAGGATAAAGGGTGTAAAGAAAGAAGCCCTCCATACAACTTAGGCAGAAACCGGGTCAACCCATCATGAAGACAAACTCATCATGGACCCAGTGATGTGAAGCACAACCCTTTCCTAGCTACTCAGGCTTCTCTCAAAAGAAGTTTGTTTTATTGTCACGGAGATCAACACGACTTCTATTGACTTTCTCACTCCGAGATTGTTAATATTGAATAGGTGGCATCTGCTCCAGCCTCCGACCACTAAAAGTGCACAAATCGAGTCTAGAGCCAAGAGATCAATCAAATCTCGTTAGGACACACGGATGAAGATCAAGAGAGTCCTACGCTATATCCTTGTGATATTGCTAGAACACTCAGAGTGATACTACTTAGTATTCACAATGATGAGTGGAAATCCTTCCAGTGTTAACATCAAACAGCACTGCGGTAGGTCATATGCAAGATTCTTTATGAATTGAACATATGTAAAACTGAAAAGCAACAGTGGTTTGATTCTGAATTGATTCAAACTCGTTTCAGGTTTCTACGCAATATCTTTATGGTCTTGCCAGAACATTCAGAGTGATATTTATTAATATTCACAGTGACGAATGGAAATCCTTCTAGCGTCAACATCAAACAGCGCTACGGTAGGTAACTTGTGAGATTCTTATGAATCAAACTTGTGTCAACTGGAAAGCAACAATGGTAAGATTCTTTATGAATCAAACTTGTTCCAGGAACTTGAATTGACGACTTTAATCAAGCGGATATTTATCCAATTGATTCATTCTTTATGTTCGCAGTCTTGCTTTGAGACGGTCGAGTAAAGAGAACGGCTAGTACAGCCGCGAAACCCTGTCAAGGAGATTCTTAATTGAATCTACCTGATCACAGGTACGATAGTTAATATCGTATAACGGTCTTCACCGACCGGAGGTAAAACGCTACCGATTTAGGACGAATGTCAAAGCCATTCAGTCCGTGTCTATGTTTTGTCTCGAGAAGGTGGCGTCACGGTGTACACAGCAAAGTCAATGATTCAGAAACCACATACTCATGCCTAAAGACATATTCAACAATTAATAGTGTGAGCATGTGGATGAAGACACAAGATCGCAAGATGGCAAAGACAAGTCAAGAATGATTTGAAGATCTCAAGACTTAAAGACAAAGTCGAAAGACAACGACAAAGGCTCAAAGATCACAGCATGAAGGAACAAAACCACTGTTACACGTTCAAGACTCATCTATGACGAAATTCATAAATCTCCATCGGAATCCAAATATCAAAGAGGAATGACCTCACATTGGGGGAGATTGTTAGCCTCAAAATATTGAGTCAAACAAGAATGTTCGGTCATAGGTTTCTATTGTAATATTTATTAGAACGTTGTAATAAGCAGTTATTTAGTCGTGGTTCACGGGCTTGGATTTAAACTAATTAAAGTCCAAAAGACAAGCCCGGCCCAATATATAGTCCATTAAAGCCCGCATGTGGGTGGACTATATATACTACCCTCCTAGCATGTTAGGAGGGTGGTTGGTTCATTTGTATTTTTCACTTCTCAATCTAACATTCACCTAGTTCCAACCATTTCTCTCTACTTTCTCCCACTACTTTCTCTCTCTAGAATTCTTCTCTTATCTACCTTTCTTTCTTAATAATTCGTCTTATATCTTTCATATATTAGGGACAACAATTTTTGAGGATGGGAGTTTGTTGAACACACAATTTTTGAAAGATTTTGAATAATCATTGATAAATTCTTGAAAAAATTGTGTTCAACGCTTTTGTGTTTGTGTTTGTGTTTGCTTATTTTTCTTGGTCTTTCTTGTTATCAAGATTCATGGTTCATGGTTCGTACTTTTCAGATTCAATTCTTTATTTGATTTTATCATGTCTAGTTATTACAATATCCTTTTAATATGTTAAAGTCATGATATTTATTGTCGAATCTGTTTTTGGTTACATCATTCTTGTCTAGTGTTGCCTCGTCATAAACTGTATTGTCCCATATAAATGTTTGTGTCCAATATTTTTGGTACCCGTGTATTTCCTTTGTCCTTTTTTTTCTCACATTTATTAGATCTATACTGCTTCTTGGGGAAAGGACAAAATTCACATGGTCCAGTTTCATTTTTTTTGGGTACCAAAATGTGGGTCAAAACCCTTTGCGATGACTACTTTCCGATGCTACATTCCGATGGGATACTCAGATTCATTCCGATGGCTTCTTCTTTTTCGGATTTATTCCGATGGGGTTTCTGTTTCACATTGCGATGGTTAGGGCTGTCCTCATTGCGATGGATGGCTTGATCCATCGCAATGGCAGTCATGTCGTCATGCTGCCCAATCACTGACAACATTGCGATGGCGTTCATAACATTGCGATGGGAAGTGGAACTTATTGCGATGGAAACTCAGACTCTAAACATTGCGATGGTGCATATTTTTTATGAAAACATTACGATGACTCATTTTGTTTAGAAAACATTGCAAGATCTTGACCAATACAGAAAGATACCGAGAGACCAGAACCAACAAATCAATCCAACCTTATAACTCCCATCAACACCAAATCTCTATCTAACCCATCGTCTCCTAAACCCCATCTAGACTCGAACTAAAACAAAAACAATTTGATAAATAAATAAAAAAAAAGGATCTCAGACTCATTTCGTGATTATCTAACATGCATGTCAAGATCTTTACAGATCCATCACAAAATCATCTTCACCGATCTATGTTGGGTTAAACCTTTTAATATCCGAATATAAAGTTTGATTAATAACAAATATGTTATCAACTTTGTTTCGTTTATACATAAATCATACAAATTAAACCTACCCGAGACCATACAACGGATCTTGAAGTCGAAAATAACTGTCGTTATTATTTCAAATGATCTTAAGATAGTGGCTCCGTCAAGTCAAGCTGTTAATCTTCAAAGATAAAACGGTTTAGGTGGTTTATGTTTGTTATTCGGATGGTGATTCAAAGGGATGAGATGTTGATTTGTATGGTTTTCTATGGTTAGAAGTGTTTAGTGGGATTTGATAAAGTTTGGTGGCTGAGAGGTGTATGTGACGGTTAGGGAGATAATGTGAGATGGGGGCAGAGGTGATATGATGTGAGATTAGGGTTAAGATTTGAGTAAAACTAGGGTGTGGAAATCTATATATGATTCTATGGACCGGGTTAACAACACTTAGGCAGGCCCACTATAGAGAATGTAGAATTTGGTATACGTAGTGGCTTGCCGTATATTGGGAATGTTAATGTAATTGCATTGTGGGTCGAACACTATTTCTTGGATTTGTGTAGCAGGTTGAGACTAGGAAAAGTATCTTTGTCTTAAGCTTTGCACTAGGATTGGATTTGGTGGCTTAATATACCCATTCGTTATAGGTTGGTAATGTGGTATTGAACCGAGCCTAATATTGATTTAATGGGATATGATGATATTATTTTGAAGTCGGGTATTCGTTATGTTACGATCGAAAGTGCTTCAACGACAAAGAAAATTATAGGTTTTAAACCTAATATTTTCGAAAATTTTTCGACGACCTCACCGCGGAGGTCGATCCGCGCATCAGTTGGGCATGTGACTGACGTTGGGCTTCAATGACAAGTTATCTAGACAAATTTTGTCCCTTAATGACAATTCTTTTCAGAATTTGTTCTAGTTAACGACATTCAACACAACACCAAAGCAAACAAAACACTTAACGCTAAAACGATCCGATATAAGATTCACTTTAACGACAAGGCTAGTTTTGATTCTACAAAGACAAGTGATCACGAAGTGGATTTGGTATTCTTTATTTGAAGTTGAAGTGGGATTTCATGAAGGCGTCTACTTATTTCATTATCGAGCCTTCCTTCTATTTTTCTACCCCTTTTCTTCAAACCCAGTCTATCGATTGATGACTTGCTTGGACGATAAAACTTATGATTGAGACTTGAATTATCTAGTTTCCACTGTCAAGGGGTGGATGGTCGACGACATGGATTACTATCATTTGTGGGTGTCACACGCAGTTGCTCGTGTGGATAACTTCAAGAGGTATAAGAGACTTGTTTTCTGCACCGTTCTTCAATCGACATAAGTGCAAGCTTAAGTAACAAATTTGGGGGATTGTACTTCAGTTTCAAGTTTGGAATATCAGATTTACTTCACATGTGGTCACAACAAATAGCCGAATGAATTCGAGGTTGGTAAGTTAGACAGAGAGAGATGGAATCAGCAATCAATTCTCACGGGATATTTATGACCTTCACAACGACAATGGTACTTCATAGTCTAAGCAAATTTTTTTAAAGTTTCTCAATGACTTTCAAAACTTTTCAAGACATTTGCTTAAGACTAAGAACTTCTCGAGTATATGGACGTCCACGATAATGATGCTTCCGAGAGTTCGAAATCATCATGGGGGAAGATCGTGTACTTTGAAGTAATCAGATCAACTTCCAGGGGGAAGTAGTGTACATGGTATGGTATCTACTTACTTTATATGATTTTTATGAAGTATTCTGTAGGCGTGAGAAGAATTGTTGCTGATTTCCTGCATGTTACCCCAAACGGATTATCACCAAAAACCAAACGACATGAGACAGTATAGAAGCAGTATTATCTGGTGTGGTTCTTCTATAAATTTCCGCTGTGCACTTGAACCGATGAGCTAGAAGATTGTTCAAACTACATCAAAGTGTCAGAATCTGCTTAAGATACAGATATTGGTTTGGGGGGAAGCTGATTCAGAAACTTCGTCAAAAAGAAGTCTATGAAGAAAGTTTTTTAAATACATGCTGCATGAATTGGGGGGAAGTTAATCCAAATCATGCATATTACAATTGTTCCACAACAAGCAAAGACAAAGAGGATTCAAGCTGAGGTACAAGTTATGAAGACCAGAAGAATTAAAAGACATCCTCAGCATTGGAAGCGCCTTGGAAGACTTTATTTTTGTTGTATTTTTACTTGTTAGGAACATTGTAAGTAATTCCGTATGTCTCCACATTGGGGGAAGATTGTTAGCCTTAAAATGTGAGAGCCATTTACGGAATTACATTTTATTCAGATAGGCAAAACAAGGAGGGACTACTATTGACATGTTGTCAAAGTAACCTCTTGCTTGGCCTATATATACCCCTCCATACTTCCATGGAGGGGTGAGGTTTCTTCTTATTGTGTATTTCCCTTTTCTCTCTCTAAATACACACACTACATTCAAGCTTTACTCTCTCTCTCTAAAAATGTCTAAACATTACTTTTATCCTCCCCGACCTCCGGATCACCTCTTGTTAGCTTGAATCTTATGATGTTAACAAACACATTTTTGACTTTGTGTGGTCCAAGAGAAGCAGATCCTGCCATATGGAAGGATCTTGAAGATGATCTCAGTAATCTTCATTGGAGGCTTTATTCTACTTGTGGTGTATTTCATTTGAGCTCTACAAAGTTTTCAGAGTATCTACTTGTGGATGCTGACTATTTCTTGTCCAAAGAAGTATTGGAGAAGATGAAGGAGACACCCTTGGAGATTGATTATACTAGTGATGTGGCCAAAGACTTGATTAGATATGTTTATCACCAACATAAGAAGTTTTTGCAAGATTCCTCCTAAGCCTTAAGTTTTTATTCAGAAACTTGATCATTGGAATAGATATCAAGTTTAGGGGAGGATTGTTGGGAATAAATTATGGGTCAGTTCACTAGACGCTGATAAGAAGAATTCCAGCGCTGATAGGATGACATTGGACGCTGACAGCTAAGCGTTGACACTTGAAGAAGTCAACGCTGACAGCCTTGAAGATTGACACTGATGGAATATATCTTCATACGAATCTTTTTGTTTATTTGTTTCTTTATATGTGTATGGTAAAGATAAGCTCGACATTGTATTTTCTATTATTATCTTTACCTAGAATAGTTGATTCGTAGCTTATTGTACAAGACTTCTTAATCTATAAAAGAAGATCTTTTAGGTTAATGTTAATTATCAGTTTTCATAAGTTTTCACAAGTTAAACCTCTTTCATTGTAATCAAGTTCGATCATTCTAATACAAGTGAAAGTTTGTTTAACATCTTTGTGTTTTAGATTAAGTGTTAATTCCGCATAACACTTAGTTACTTTATTCATAAGCAAAGGTTTCTCTACGTGTAGTACTTGATCTAATCTCGTATACACAAAGCTTAATCGATCTAAGTTTGGGATCAACAACATTAACAACTATTGTTCATGGGCGTACTTGGATGGTTATTGAAGCCTTGGTTCGCCAGGCTTTGCATCTTAATGATGCAGATGGTATAACCACTGTCCCCATTAATGAAATAGAACAAGGACTTCAAGCTTTGGGGTATCCTTTCCCTGAAGAGGGTACTTTAAATAAATATCATAAACAAGAATTCCCCCCAGCTTGGAAGTACTTAATACATTTCATCCTTTAATGTTTGAGTCCCAAGTGTACTGCACATAATGAAATTAACAGATCAGTTGCTAGTGCAATTGTGTGCATTACCAATGGGCAAAAGTATAATTTTTCTAAACTGATTTTTGATGGCATGTGTAAAAACAAGGGTAATAAGATGACTTTGGATTATCCCAGATTTTTAAAAATGGCTTTTGATGAGCAAAGGTACTGCACAAGGGATCATGATGATTTTTATGAGATCCCTATGCAAAAGAAAGATATTTTTAGTAAGATGAACTCACCCCCTCACCGAGACTTACCCCTCACCCAAGCTATGCTTGCTGTTATTGCAGCAGCACGACCTCAACCTGACCCACAACCACAACTTTACCCAATACCAGACCCCTTACCTTCACCTCAACACATGGAACTTGACCAGGAATCCTTCAACGCTGACACGTTAAATGTTAGCGTTGACACTACTAATGCAAACGTTGACACCTTTCCATCACAGACCCAAACACCCCTTAACCTTCAAACTACCACCTAATCCACATCATCTTCTACACCCCCTGAATATAGGTTGATAAAACGCTCAAGGACTATTGGAGTGTTCTCCTCTAGTGGTCCTAGCCATGTTGCAGAGAGAACCACCACCACAAGTGTGGTTGGTGCTATGGATGAGGTTGGGACTATTGGTACTCGCTTAGATGCAGGCCAAGCCAGTCCTAACATCTTTAAGACCTCATCCATGCCCCATTACTCTACTTTAGGAGGTCAAATACCCATTCTAGGGGAGGTAAGATTGGAACCATACACAATGTTGGAATTAACGGCTGTCTGCATTCGCTTACAAAAGCAAAATGCAGACCTGGTACAAACAGTCAGTACACAAGGCCTAGAACTCAAGCAATTGAGGGAGAGGATTGTTGTTTTGGAAACTGCTGAATCTAGGAGAAGGTAGACAAGAGTCCTTTCATCAGGGGAGGATTCTTACAAAGGGGAGGAAGCTGCTACAGAGCCTGTTAATTTGAGTGATAAAGGCTCACATGAAGCTGCTATAGAGCCTGTTGATTTGAGTGGCAAAGGCTCATATGATGGAGAATCTTTGGGTGTGGCTGAAGCTCTTACTGAATTGATGAAACAACTAGGTTTTGATATATCTTTGGTTACTCCTACAAACTTGAACTAATCCTTTAAAACAATGATGGAGCAGTTCACAAGAAGAGTTGACAAGCATAAGGTAAGCGTTGACAAGCAGAGTTTGGACGCTGATACACCAAACGCTGACATGAGTACGTTGGGCACTGACACACAGGATTTGAACGTTGACAGACCTGCAGATATGGTTGATGTATTCCAGTCATCATCTATCATCAAGGAAGTGTCTTCACAGGTACCATCATCATCTTTACCCATCATTGATCCATTAGATAAGTGTAAAGGAATCATGATAGAAACAGAAGTTCCAAAGGATGCAGCACAAGTAGAGTTTGATTCAAAGTTGGCTGCACAACTTATAGAACAAGAAAAGAAGAAGATTGGTGAATCACCATTTGTAGTTACTTCTGAGGAACAAGAAGGAAGTGATGAAGGGAGTTCAGATTCAAGTGTTATGATAATTGAACAAACAGAAAGACTTGAATATGGTGATGAGTTGGTAAGGGAGAAACTTAGAGAGTTAAAGTTGCAGGTAGATTATGATATGCCAGAAGTTGCTCAGATGTACCATGCTTGGGAAGATAAGGTTATGGAGAATCCAGATATGACAATTTCAGATCAAATTTGTGGATTGGAGATTCTTCTAAGAGTTCAAGGAGACTGCAAGGTCATTCTAAAGCATAAGGCTAGCAATGTTTTCTCACTGCTGAAGAGAGATAGAAGGGAGCTTTTTTACATGTTGCTCAGGTGTCATCAAACAGGATGGACATTTCAGAAATTGCAGGGATTAACCTTTGAAGAGTTGGAGTATAAGGCTTATCCCATTTGGGCAACAATGCAGGAAATGAATACTATCAGACTTCTCTCAGATGAAAGGAGAGAATAACTTGCAGAAGATATGGAGATTCAAAAGGCAATGATTGTTCCAAGGCCTTTGAAGAAGGGAGTTCCACTTGAGTTCCCTAAAGATATGGATAAATTGAATCCCAGTGAAGCTGTTATTAGAAGGAGCATTAAGCTCTCACCCATGGAAGCTTTAGATATGGTACAAGTGTTAACTCTTGATGCCAGAAATCCTATCATTAGCTATGAAGAAGATGCAAGTGGGTTTTGGATGATTGGCAGATATGGGAAAGAGGTACACACATTTACTACTCTTATGTCTCTCTTTGCAAGTATGGATAGGAAAGACTTGGCAGACCTTTGGAGGTTGTTGATGGCCAAGTACGAGACTGAAGCACCTACTTCAGTCAATGGAATAAAGCTTTGGTCAGCATTCAAGAGAATGTGTGCACCATAAGAAGAAGATCCTGTTTGGAAGGATCTTGAGGATGATATCAGTGGACTTCAATGACGTTTGTATTCAGCTGCTGGTGTGTATTATTTGAGTTCTACAAAGTTTGCTGAGTATCTTCTTGTAGATGCTGAGTATCCCATGTCCAAAGAAGTTTTGGAAAAGATGAAGACAACATAACTGGAGATTGACTATTCAAGTGACGTGGCCAAAGATTTCATTAGGCATGTTTATTACCAATATGATAAGATTTGTAAGAATCCTCCTAGTTCTTAGTTTTTATTCTGAAACTTGATTACTAGAGTAGATATCAAGTTTAGGGGAGGATTGTTGGGAATAAAATGTAGCCAGTACACTTGGACGCTGACATGAAGAAAACAAGCGTTGATAAGAAGAAAACAAGCGTTGACAGAACAAGCGTTGACAGGAAGATGTCAAGCGTTGATAGGATGAAGTCAAGCACTGTTAGAAGACTTAGTCTACGCGTATTATGTTTCTAGTTTGTTTCTAGTAAAGATATGATCAACAATTTATTTTCTATATTTATCTTTACCTATAATAGCTGATACGTAGACTCTTGTACAAGGCTTCTTAGTCTATAAAAGAAGACCACTATGTTTTGTTTCATATAAGTTTTCATTCGTTTAACACTTTCATTGTACACAAGTTTGTTCTAATCAATCAAGTGAAAGTTTGTTTTACAATTGTTTGTGTGTTCTTGTTTGAGTATTAATTCCGCATAATACTTAAATTATTTTATACACAACAAAGTTTCTCTACGTGTTTAACTTGATTTAATCTCGTTTACACAAGCTAAATCGATCTAAGTTTGGGATCAACAGATTGGTTGATTATGACATGATGTCATTGTCTTAATTGATGGGAACCCGAGTAGAATTCCCCTAAAAGATAAGATGTTGATTATCAAGGGTGATCTAAATAATTCCCCATGGGTGACCATATCCTGCATTTGGGATTGAAATTATACCACGAATGGTTATGAACTAGTCATAGATCTTGTAATCTAGAAAGAACCGAAGGTGAATTTATTAAAAGATGTTCATGTTATTTGAAACTTCTGAGGTATTTGCTGATGAATTACCTAGACTTCTGCCAATAAGGCAAGTTAAATTTGGTATTGATTATATTCTCGGTGCTGCACCTGTGGCATGTGCACTGTACATCAGCACCATCTGAATCGAAAGAGTTACCGTACAACTGAGAGATTTGTCAGAAAAAGCTTTTATTCTACAGAGCTCGTCATCATGAAGAGCTATGGTGTTATCATTCCTTATATTTATTGATTACCGTGAACTAAGTAAATTGACGATCAAAATTGATATCCATTACCCAAGATGAAAGATTTGTTCGATCATTTACAAGGTTCCAACGTATGTTCCAAAAGTTTGATCCACGACATGGTTATCATCAACTTCGCATCCGCGAAAAAGATTATCTATTCCAATCACTACATCCAGAACTCGTAATGAACATTATGAGTTTCATGTTATGTCGTTTGGATTGACCAATGCACATGTAGCATCATAAATTTGGTGAATCACGTGTGTAAGCTGTAATTTGATAAATTCATGCTTGTGATCATTAAGGACCATATGTTTGTTTCTAAAAATAAGAAGGAGTTAATAATCATTTATAGACTGCCCGGAGTTGGCCGAGCAATGAAAACCAGTATCTTGAGTATTTAACATGTGGTTTAAGGCTTAATCCTTTACATTATTTGACCGTGTGATTAATAGATAATGGAATCTATATTGACTCTTCAAAGATTAGAGATACTAAGTCTTTGGGTTATACCAAAAAGAAAGTGCAAAAATGTTTTGACAAATATTTATCAAAGGATTTTTAAGGAATCATTCCCTTATAACCAGATCATTTAACTAAACTCCCTTAGGAGTAGATGTTTGTGTATACCTAAAGACAACCCAGGAGGAATTGAGGAAAACATTTAAACCATGAATTAAAAGTTGGAGCGACAAATTTTGCTCTTCAACTAAGAAAATTTTTGACCAAAGTATAAACAAAGATTTTTCGAACGTTTACAGACCTTATTAATTATTTTCGATAAATCAACAAAAATCGTGTTAACTAAATTCAAATTTATTTTGAACATTTTTCTATAATTGGACGAACTGAGAAATTTAAATTTTTTACGTTTACGTTTCATAAAAATTACTAGTAATATTTATCGACGCATTAAACGTCGGATTGAGCAAAACTAATATAGATAATAGTTGAGACGAAACTAAAAGTTAGAAAATATGAAGAAAGAATTTCTGAGTGAATTGTGGTCATGATATTTATTTCATTAGGGAAGGTGAATGTAGATATTGACACATTATGTAGAAAGGATAAAGAACTAATAAGGATGTGCTCCTTAGTAATGACCGTGCAGAATAATTTGCCCGGGCAATTTAGAAATAATTGATGCTTGTAAAGAGGATAATATAGATAACAAAAAGGGGTTCGCGGCTAATGTGAACCATTAGAAATGAGAGCCGATGGCGTTAAATGTTTAAAAGGCCGCTTGTGGTTGCCTAAATATGGAGGATTTTGAGATTTAGTAATATTGGAATCTCATAAGATTAAGTATTCTATTCATGCCATTTCGGATTAAATGTATCTTATATGAAGAAGTTGTACTGATAGCCAAATATGAAAGCAAACATCGCAACATACGTTGGCACATGTCTAACTTTTGCGAAGGTCAAGGCTGAACGCCAAAATCCATAAGGATTGCTTCTATAGCTTATTATTCCTGTTTGGAAATGGGATAGAATCACCGTGGATTTTATCACAAATCTTCCAAGGTCATCATCTGAATTTGAATCGATTTGGGTCATCGTCGACATACTGACCAAATCTGCTAATATCATTTCTGTTAATGATAGATTCTCGATGGAGAAGTTGACTTTTTTGTATTTAAAGGAGTTGTGTAAGCATGGTGTGCCTGTATCGATCATCTCTATCAAGATCTTCGCTTCGCATCGAATTTCTAGAGATTTCCTCAGAAATCATTGGGAACGAATCTTGATGAGAGTACTGTTTACCACCCCCAATCGAAGGTAGAAGGTAAAGTAACGATACAAACACTAGAAGTCTTGTTTTATGTTTGAATAATTGACCTTTGGTAATGAACAGGATAATCGTTTTCTTTTGGACAGATTATCATTAATAGTTATAGCTTTAGGATTGAGACTGAACGTTGCGAGAATCTATATAAAGAAAAGTCTAAGAGCATCTGTAGGTGGGAGTTGGGATGAAAATACCCGACATACACCCATTGTGAGTTGGACATGTCTTTTAGGTTAAGATTTCCTATGATGACAAACCTAACCCTACAAAATACACCCATTGAGAGATGTATCTTGAAGTGCAGGATGGGTAGCGAAGTTATGCCAAAAAATTTCACCATGGAAAAGTGAATTGATGATCTGTAAGATCATGGGAAGAATAAGTCCCCGTTGTATGGGACCATTGAGATAATGTAAAACGTTGGTTTGAAAGGCATGTAAGTTGGATCTACCCTAGGACTTCAAGGGCTGCGTGAATTATGTTTCGTACGTCGAACTTGATAAAATGTCTATCAAGTGGAAAATCTGATTGTTTCTTAATGAAGTTTGGATCGGCGAAAAGTTGCATTCATCAAAAACCCGTGAACATCATGGATAAAGAAAGTAAGTCAACTTAAGCCTGATCGTATTCCCGTAGTTATGTTTGGTGAAACTCGCGTATTGAAATGAATTACACTTGAGAGAAAAGACCGAATGTGGAGGAAATACCCACATGGCTTTAACTCTATAAGAAGCGAGTAGTAAGATAAATTGATCTTTGAGGACAAAGATCCTCTTTAGGGGTAACTGATGTGACAATCCGTCAATTTGAGGTCGTTATTTTATTCTCAAGTATTATTTTAAAATCATTATTTTATTGTTAATTTATGAACTCACTCACCATTGGGAAGAAATTGGGGTTTACGTCTTAAAGTAGCATCGACTACGTCTAAACCGGAGAACTCTACGTTACGTGCTTACATTTACATACACCGTTTTTTGTGACAAGTCCGACATTTCAGGAAATAAATTTTTTCTTGAATATTATTTTGGAATTTTAATTTGTGTTGGTTCATAAACTTACAAATTTATGAGAAGAAATTAGGACTTACGTGCATAATTTAGCGTCTTTTACGATTAAACCGGAAACCCTAGGTTTACGTATTTACGCTTTTGAACTCCGTTTGTGATGAGACAATTTTTATTAGAATCATTTTGTGCCGTAGATTCATAATTCATAAAAACGTTTTTCGTAAAACGACCCGAGGGTACGTAAATCGAGGAAACTAGAATCGAGGAGTACCCGCATATTAATGGGGATGAGACAAGTTTACACTTTCCCACACCCATACATGTGGAGGCAAGACTAGTAGCCACACCACCCTTTGGTGGTAAGCTAACACAAGCTTAAAGGACACATCTCCTTACACTTTACATAAACCACCAAAGCCTTAAAACAACTAACACCAAACCATTTCTCTCATTTGATACATGCAAACCACTCCAAAATCTCTCTCTCCCTTCTCTTGTTGCCGTCCATACTCCATCACCAAACACCACCATTTGATCAAATTTCTACCATAAATCTTGTGTTTAACTTGCATAAGATGAAGACCCTTTGAAGACTTGGTGATTTGAGGTGATCCTAACAACTAAAAAGAAGTTTTCCTTGGAGTCTAGGGCTAATTTTTATCAAGGTGTTGCATATACTTGGTGATCTTGAAGGTGGTCTTGGTATATCATAAGATTGGTTATCAAAAACCAAGTCATGTTCTCAACCTTTTCATCACTTTGGTGGTATAGAGATTGTTTCTTCCTATCATCTTGTAGCACATATCATATAGTTTGGGCTGCCTAAATTTGAGCTTTTATCTCCTTGTATACCTCAAGATATGGCAAAAATGGTGGAAGTGACTTTGATAATCAGATTTGTAAATAAAACTATAAAATATAAAATGAGCACTCAAGTAATATTATTATAAAATAAATACATAAAACCCACTAACTAATAATAAGTAATATAAAATGATTTATATACTATGATAAATAAACTTGGCATTTTATAAAAGTACAAACTAAAATGTTTTCTAAAGTTATAAAACAATATATAAGTTTTACGTCTTTTCTGCTAAAACCGAAAGATTAACGTTTTCGCCAAATAAAACTTAGACGGTCGGACCCGTCTAATGTAACATTTTTATAACTCATATACTGATATGTAAGTACATTTGACAAGTAAAAATCGATAAACCCGAGCTTTATAACTTATGGACCTTAATGGGCCAAAGTAACCTTATTGGACTATTAGCCCAACTATTTTGGCTAAACACTAATGGACTTACTCATGGGTTTAATCCACCTGGGCCCAACATATGAGTATAGGTCTGGTATTAAAAGTATAAATCTAATATAATGTATGGGAGTTTTAATGGGCTTATTGGGCCTTAATATATAAATAAGTTGAAACTAGTGTAACTAGTCTAATATTTGACTAACACATAACACTATAATGTGTATGAAGAGATAAAATACCACTTGCTCATCATCATACTTATGATATCATCACATATACATAACCATTACGTTTTTATAAAGTCATTGGACAAGAGTCTAAGACCGAGTATTATTTGTCTAGGTTTCCGTGATTGAAGCACGTACCATACGTCCTAATTGTCGATAACCCGCCTTCCTACACCAATGTGACTTCATAGCCTCGTACTCTTTTAAATGTTTTATGACATGTTTTATAAACCCGCGAGGGAGATAACATGTTAGTTTTAATAAAAATAGGACACCAGTTGTCCCGATTGTTTGCTTATTGATATGGACCCGAATGATTATATGACCCGATGAATGATTATATGACCCGATGAATGAAAAGAAATGGATTATTATTAGTTAGGTTATGTCACTAAAAGTCCTATTAGCATGAATTGTGAACTACCGGGATCTAGTAGACGCTTATGCATATAATAGTACTATTTGGGGAAGATCACCCCCGTTCGCGCCTTGACGGTTGATCCCTGTCGTGCCACATTGATTGGTAAGCGAATTTATGTATGAGAAGATTTATATAAGCGTGATTATTGTGACGACATGCTGTTTTAGATGGGCAAAGGAATTACGGGTTAGCTACCCGTTGTTTTTTATAGTAAGGTAGCAATGTCATGCGGCTTATAATAATCCAATAATGAGAATATTGATATAATCATTGAATTATAATATATTGTCTGACTAGCAATACGGGTCTTATTACTGATATTATGTTCTTGTTTTGGTTTTACATAACCATTTTCATATAACGGTTTTTATTTAACTCTATACAAAGTTATAAAACGTATTGTATGATGTTTTTACAACAATGGTTCGTATAATGGTTTTGAAGGCAAAAGCCTATATTATGATTTACGACAAAGATTCGTATAAAATGTCTTTGACCAATTTTATAGCCTACGATAAAGATTTGTACAAAATGATTTTCGGTAATATATTAACGGTTTTTATTAAACTCTATGAATTCACTCGGCGTTTCACTGACTTTTTAACATGTTTTATCTCAGGTACTTGAAGGTAATTATTGGGAAGACGACAAGAATTTATGGCCCGCATTCAAATAAATTTTCCATTCAAATGTTTTGTAAAATTGTATGATATAATATGACCTGAGGACCTATGTAATTTGATATTTATGAATGGAAAATGCTTTATTATTAAACGACGCGGTTTTTAAGCGTTGTCTATGATTTGAGTAATACGCTACCCCGTAACACCAACGACTCTTCCGCTGAACTAAAGTATGAATATTTGGGGGTGTTACAGATTTTATCACTTTACACGACATTATTAGTTGTTAAGCATCTGGTTAACTTAATTCAACTACACAAATTTTGGCCCATTTATATGTTAAGGCCCAATAGGACCAATAGGAGTCCAATATGTTCTATTAGTACATTTATCCATTTAGGACTAGGCCTCTACTCATATGTTGGGCCCAAGTGGGTTGAGCCCATGAGAAAGTCTAATAGTGCTAAACCAAACTAGTTGGGCCTAGTGGTCCAACAAGGCTAAATTGGTCCATTACGGGTCCATAAGTTACATAGCTCGGGTTTGTCGGTTTTTGCTTGTTAAATGTGTTTCTATATCAGTAGTTTTTATATAGAAATATTACATTAGATGGGTCCGACCATCTAAGTTTTATTTGGAGAAATTGTCATCCTTTCGGTTTTAGCCGAAAAGACGTAAAAGTCATGTATATAGTTTGTAGTTAGAAAACTATTTGAGTTTTATTTTAATAAAATGTGATATTTTTTTATTCTTGGATATAAACATATTTTTATAATATTTATAATAAAATATTTATCTTTTTCATATTTACTTATATATAATTTTACCTTGTATTACCATTTTATGTACAAAGGTCTTATATGAAATCTGATCCAAAAACTCATGTTCACCATTTTTAGCATATCTTGAGTTCTATAATGACTTCGAACCCCAAATGTTTTCTGTAGAAACTACATAATATGCTCTACAATTTACTCTTTAATAGCTCCTTCTCTAACAGCCACTAAATATGACTTTTAATCCGTCCAAGATAGACCAGTCAGATTTGCACATCAAAAGTATTTTGGCCATATCTTGCTCATTTTTAACATTCCATGTGTGGCCAATTAACCACTTGTTTAAAAATCATTTATCTATCATTATATCAAATCATTTAATCCATTTAATCAACTAAAAATATTGAAACTTGCTATTTTTCACAGCCTACTTATCTAGTTATGTTATTATCATCTTTTACTTGTAGATTTAGCCTCATTAACTTATTCTAATGACACAAAATCCCCATACAACACTTTGATCATCATTCATAACTATCATACATATACATTTTAAAGTTAATAGACAATTACTTTTACAAAAATAAGAAGATGATAGAAAGAAATAATTTTTATACCAACAAAATGATGGAAAATGACACCCAAGTCTTGATCTTTAACCCAAAGTCTTTACCCTTTTAAATCAACTTTTTGTGATCTTCAAATGTATAAGCTTTTCTTTAGAAATCAGCCCCAAAACTCCATAGAAACCTTCTTTCACGACTTGAAATCACCTCAAATCATCCTTCTTTTATGTAGGTTTCATTATATCTTGAATATAGCTTAGGTTTTAAGTTGAAATTTTATGAAAATGGTGGTGTGGTGGTGATGGTGGACGGCTACAAGAGGGAGAGGAGGAGAGTTTGATGTAAATTTTTGGTTAACACATGCAAGAATGAGTTGTGTGTGAGAAGTTTTGAGTTTATGTATCTTGATAACTCATGAGACAAGTGTCTCATGGTTTTGTTAGAAATTTGACACCAAAGAGGCAACCCCTCTTGGTGAATCCGCCCCTATTAGGGGTGGGACAAGTATTATACTTGTCTCATCCCTAATATTTTAAGGGTACTCCTCGATTTAATTTTCCTTGATTTACGTGCCCTCAGGTCGATTTACGAAAAACGTTTTTATAGAATATGAAACTACGGCACAAAGCGACTCTAATAAAATTTGTCTCATAAAAAACGGAGCACAAAAGCGTAAATACGTAAACCTAGGGTTTCCGGTTTAAACTTAAAAGACGTTAAATTATGCACATAAACCCTAATTTCTTCCCGTAATTATGTGAGATCATGAACCAACACAAAATAAAATTTCAAAATAATATACGAGGATAAATTTACTACCTGAAAATGTCAGACTGTCACATATTACATATATCCATGTCCATAAAAGACGCCGTTGTATCACCCATGTATCTAAAGGCTTTCATTTAAGTTTGCCGACAACACCTATGATCCTAACGAACTTTCCTTGGACATATGTTAGTTTGATATGATTCTGATTATAGACTGGTTAACAGCACATCGCGCTACGATTCATTGCCATCCAAATCGAGTCATATTCGACATTATTCAGGCTCTTGAATACATTCATCATGTTTTCCTACCAAGAAAATATGTACAAATTATCGCTGCTTTACAAGCATGTGCTTATTTATTATTCTATGGTTACGAAGATTTTCTAGCTACCATTTATGATGCAACTTCTAAAGTTCCCTCTATCCATGACTAGTCGATTATTTTAGAAGTTCCAGATGCATTTCCAGAAGAACTACCAGGTATTCCACCCTAGCAAAGTTTGATATTGAGCTCAATGAGTTGGAGGAACAACTGCAAGAATTGTTGGAACGAGGTATTATTCGCCTAGTGTATCACCCTAGGGTGTGTTAGTTCTGTTTATCAAAGAATAAGGACGATAGCCCATGAGGTTATTCAATGATTATTGTAAATTGAACATGATCACCATTCATAATTGATACTCTCTTTCAAGAATTAAAAATCTATCCGATTAACTACCAGACTAAAACACTTTCCAAGATCAAATTACGATCAGAATACCAACAGTTGCGAGGGAAAGAGCAGAACATTTCCGAGATTGCTATTCGCACACGTATGGTCATTATAAATTCGTGGTTATGCCTTTTTGGTTCACGAATGCCTCAGCTGTATTATGGACTCGATAAATCGAATTTCATGAATTCTGGACAAGTTCGTCATTTTGTTTATCGCTAACATTCTACTCTTCTCTAAGTTTAGAGAAGAGCACAAAGACCATCTTCACATTATGTTACAAATTCTACGACATAAGAAATATCACAATGAATTTATCATGACTAAGCTTACACGTCAAGGAGATAATCCTACACGAAATTATGTGTTCCAGAGGATCCTACGCTAAGAGAGTTTAAATTCACCAAAACTCATAGTTTTCCAAAACTTATATGTATCCGGTTTCTACAAATGTATCATGATCTCAAACCACGTTTTGGTGGGGTGACATGAAACAAGATACAGCTATGTTCTTATCTAAGTGCCTGAGATACCAGCAGGATAAGATAGAACGCCAACATGCTAGTAGTTATTTCAACCTTTAGGAATTTCCGAATAAAGGTGGGACAAGATCTCCATGGATTTTGTTACCGGACTACCACAGACTCAGAGGAAGCATGACGCTACCTGAGTCGCGAAGTCTACATAATCACGTCCTATTCGTAAGAATTATGCAATTTACTAGTTGACAGAGATATTTCAACATGAAATCTTACGATTTCAAGGTATTCCATCAACAATCATATCATACAGAAATAACATTCACATTCACGATTTCATTCACGATTACATTGATTCTCACGTTTACGTATTACGTTCGCGATTACAACCTTGTACGCGATCACGTCTTTATTCAATTTTACGATTTTCTTTTCGCACTCACGTTCATGACATTGTCCATGTTCATGATCGTATTCTATATTTCACTTTACGTTTCATATTTCGTTCTGGGAAGTTTTGAAGAAAGCTTGGGAGACCAGACTCAAGTTTAACGCAACTTTCCATCCTCAGACAGAGGTTTCACGTCACATTTCACGCCTCATCTCGTGTAATTTTGACACTACCTCACCAGTTATCCCACGTTCACGATATGTTTCACATATCATGTTCATCCTACGTTTCTCATATCACGTTCACGATATGTTGCACGCATCACGTTCACCATATGTTTCACATATTACGTTCACCATATCTCCACGTATCACGTTCACAATTGTTCATGTATCACGTTCATAATTGTTCATGTACTATGTTTCCAATATGTCTCGTGTATCGTTGCTCAGAGGTTACTAATGTCAGTTATTCCAGGTTATTTTTGCATCGTAACGTTTCATTTATCCTTGCACGTTATTTCTTATCCACTCGATCAGATTCTTTTCCGAATAGTCAAGACAGGGTAATAACTGAAAAATTGTTCTTTGAATTATGTCTAATCGAATTGATCTCTGGTTAAATGTGTGACTCAGTAGTCTTTGGTGAAAAAGAAATAGATTTGGTTGTTTAAAACTAAGAAACAAACTTTAATGTAAATGACACGGTAAATAAAGTGAAAAATGATTAAAAAGTAAATGGTGCAAAATAAAGAATTTTAAAAGTAAATTAATTAAATGACGTAAAATTAAAGCTTGACGAAGAGTAAATTAAAAACTTAAATAAAATGCAAACTTGAAATAAATCTAAGGTAAAAAAAAATTAAAATGACACTTAAGAAAATGGCGGGAAAAATAAGGCTTTAAAAATAAAAAAGGAACACTAAATCAAAACATAAGTCGGGAAAAGTAAATCCTGAACCTAATTCAGAATCTAAGATTCCACACACAATTCGGAATACTAAAATATTAACCTAGTTCGGAGTAAGCGAATAATCAACCTAGTTCGGAATGTAGATACTAAACGTAGTTCGGAATATAGTGTCCTAGACCAAGTTCAGAATGAGTATCCTATATTTAATCCGGAATCCTTGGTTTGACCTAATTCGGAATGAACATCTTACACATAATTCAGAATGCCAGTTTTGAATGTAGTTCGGAATCTAGATCTGTGACATAGTTCGGAATGCATCAAACTGACCTAATTTGGAATAAGGAGCACAACTTAATTCGGAATCCGTTTTTCCAACCTAATTCGGGAAAGCTAATCTTGCATTCAATTCGGGTAAATGAAGATGCACTTAGTTCGGAATAGGCTATCTTGGACACAATTCGGGAAATAGATGTGAGCCACTTAATTCGGGAAAGAGATCTACAAGCAATTCGAGAAAATGGGGTATGACACAGTTCGGAATAAGCTCATCCCAAACCTAGTTAGGGAAACTAGGGTTTTGAAGAATCCGAACTAGAAACAAAATAAGCAAAACTAAAAATAAGCAAAACCAAATAAACACTTATCTAAAAAATTAACCAAATCAAGTGTAAGAAAAAGATAATAAGCCAAAATTTAAAAACTTTTAAAAACACTTAATAATAAAAATATTTAAAATCAACTTTTTATAAAATAACTTTTAAAAACACTTAATTAAAATTAAATCAAACACACAATAAGCTATAAAATCAATAAGCTAACACAATCAAACACATAAAAACATAACAAATAATCAAATAAGCATGACAATAAGCAAATAAGCATAAAGATTAAGCAAAACAAGAAATGTAGAATGAGAGATTAACATAAAACTTGAAATTAAAAATAAGGATTCAACAACTTACTTGAAATAATCTTGAAATTAAAAACAATTAAGTAAATGACAATATGAAAGTGCAAGAAAATAAAATGGAAAGACTAAGTTGTCAATTTAGCTAACACCTCCTAATGACACATTAGGAGGGTATTTATAGGAGGATTAACATGTGTTGATATTTTCTTCCTTTTCTCGTCTTTTCGTATTTATAAATTCTTCGACTTTCTCGACTTTGCCTCGGGATTTGTCGATGGATAAATTGAACTTGTCTTATAATTTCTTCATTAATTAGACTTGAGTTCTTCGACTTCATTAAACTTCCGTCTTTAGACTTTTTCTTCGATAAATCTTCAGAATAGGCCTTGGACTTCCGTTCTTTTTGAACTCTTGATATTTTGACTTCGTCTTTTGTCTTTTTCTTTGATAAAAGCCCGTGAAAGCCCATGTTTTCTTCCCTTTTCACATTTTGGCCCTAAATCACAACAAAAACACAAACCACGCATAATTCCGACATTTACGACATAAAATACACGTTTTGGCTTGGTTATTATTATAATTAAGTGGTAAAAGGGTAAGTGTTTTCACACTTATTAAATCCCCTACAATTGACCATTTCAATGCCCTCATGTAATGCATTAATTACAAAGCAAGTTTTACATTTTCCATCATAATCTATCCACCTTGGCCTTTATTAAACACAAGCCATTAAAGAGATAGAAAATTATAAAATATTCAAAGGAAGAAAACAAGTAAAGAGATAAAAGACTTACATTAGGGTTTTGGATGTCATGAATGGTTATCACCCTCAAGTTTCACGTTCCCCATACCAAGCTTAAGAACGAGATCATTGTTATTATAAGTTAGCAACTAACACAAACTCATGTGGCCCAATTATTCACTTAGACTCCCTTATTCCTAGGTGTATCTCTTATATTTTATGATCGTCTTAAAATGATCACGAGGATGCACTGTTTGACTTATTTTGATAGTTTATTTAGGCCGAAAGTAAAGTAGGACGATTTAATCAATAGTTAGCTAAAGGACAAAATCTTTTATAACTGCATCTCGGGACCTCATAAAATTCATATCTTGGCATAACTTGCTTCATGATTTGAGACCTTTCTCGGACCGATATTTGGCAGCGACTTCATACTTCGAATCTTGAGAGACGTCCTTGAAATAATGGTCTTCTCTTCATAATAGGAATTTATTCACTTGAAGTTTTTGAGAGATTCTTCATACTTGGACCACGACTTCTTCATTTTTTCTCCAATCTTTATTTTGGATTTTGATATACAACGATCCGCCTCCATTTAGGACTTGGATCTATTTATCCTCATACCTTGTTAGGGCCTTTTTGGATAGACTTATCCATGATCTTTAGGGTAGTATTTGCTTTTCGTCGTGTGTCTCGATCCTTCATATTGATTTTTGATAAATGATTCTTCACATCACTTTGGATCTTTCGCAACAAAATGTAGCCCTCATGCCTTGTTAGGGCCTTTTCGGACTTGCCAATCTTCGCATCCCGCTTAAATAAGTTATGCCTTGGCTATGAACTCTAATTAATACCAAGCATCTTTTAAACGATCTTGTGCAGAAGCTAAGTAATTTTTCAAATCGTACAACCATACTTATTGCAATTAAATTTATTAACAAGCGATGGGAGAAAAAGCTCATAATTAACTCACATAAATTCATGAAAGAATACCAAACTTATAATTGACTCTATCATCTCTCGTTCTCCACAATTTTAAAATCTCAAAGAATGAGACTCGTGGATGCTTAGCCTATTAAATCAAAGTTTTGGGTTTTCAAGTCATCTTTAGGATCTTGCAACTTCTTAGACTTTTTCAAGTTTAGAATTCTCATTTTAAAGTTCCCTTGATAAACGACTTTCTAGGAACAATTATAGGAACTTGCGAAAAGTTCTTGTTCTTAACCCGTAAGAGTTAAGACTTTCGCGTTTTAAAGTTCCCTATATAAAAGCCTAGCAAAAATGGACTTAAACACGTTAAGGATACTAGCTAGAGTAAACTTAGATAAGTAAACTCGGGGTTGAGTCAAAAGATTCATGATGTTTAAAAATTAAAACCACTTTATTAAAACTTTTTCTAGCAAAGAAAGAAAATAACTATAACAAAGGTAAATACTACTATGCTAAAATAGATAAAAAAAAATATTGAAAAATGTTGAAAAAAATCAATTTTCCAGTTAAAATGAGGACAAATATAAGGAAAAGCCCACTTAACTTCGATAGAAGTCCCCCTACACATAATATAAACATGGTCCTCAATGTTTAAGCATGTGGGAGTAACCTCCCCTACACTTAGGACATTGTGCACGTTGTTTAAATCTTGCTAAGGAAGAGACAACTAAAGTGATTCCTATTTAAATATTGAATAATATAAAATAGTGAGTCAAAAAAGTTTAGGATAGAACCGGGAAGACGTGTACACAGGATCACGGTTCGTCAAAAGTCATCTAGAATGGATCTTTGAAAGCTCGAATCCCTGCACATGATTAGAAAGAAAAGAACAAACACATACTAGGGTCTCCCCCTACACTTATTATAAAAGCGGATAAAAAGGATAGATACTGTGGGTTGCCTCCCGAGAAGCGCTTGTTTTTGTTAACCGGGTCGTGAGCCTGACTCGAGCTTTATTAACATGGTAAGAAGCTTGAAGAACATCCACCGGGATCAAATACATGGTTTTCATCCATCAAGTAGCACAAGATTAAGGTGAACAATTGTTCTTTGAATTATGTCTAATCGAATTGATCTCCGGTTAAATGTGTGACTCAATCGTCTTTGGTGAAAAAGAAATATATTTGGTTGTTTAAAACTAAGAAACAAACTTTAATGTAAATGACACGGTAAATAAAGTGAAAAATGATTAAAAAGTAAATGGTGCAAAATAAAGAATTTTAAAAGTAAATTAATTAAATGACGTAAAATTAAAGCTTGGCAAAAAGTAAATTTAAAAACTTAAATAAAATGTAAACTTGAAATAAATATAAGGTAAAACAAAATTAAAATGACACTTAAGAAAATGACGGGAAAAATAAGGCTTTAAAAATAAAACAGGAACACTAAATCAAAACATAAGTCGGGAAAAGAAAATCCTGAACCTAATTCAGAATCTAAGATTCCACACACAATTTGGAATAATAAAAGATTAACCTAGTTCAGAATAAGAGAATACTCAACCTAGTTCGGAATGTAGATACTAGATGTAGTTCGGAATATAGTGTCCTAGACCTAGTTCGGAATGAGTATCATACATGTAATCCGGAATCCTTGGTTTTGACCTAATTCGGAATGAACATCTTACACATAATTCGGAATGCCAGATCTGAATGTAGTTCGGAATCTACATCTGTGACATAGTTCGGAAACCATCAAACTGACCTAATTCAGAATAAGGAGCTAATAATTCGTTTTTAGTATAGTTGTCTTCTCAGCTCGATTCGAATTGGTATAACGTTTTCTAGCAAAGACTTAATTGTTTTTGGTTATACAAATTTGTTTGGTATTTATTTCTACTTGACACACAAAGCATGTAAAAATGTAAAAATATACTATATTACGCTACGTATACGTACTATTCTAAAAACATATTGCACGCACAACTTTTAAAACTCAAAATACAAGTAATCAACAAAATGCAATTTTAACAAAACTAACAAATTAACAATTATATAAAACTAATACAATTTCTATAAAAATGTAAACTTTATAAAAATGACCAATAAAACCTAAATGAACCTAAAATCATTATTACCTACGTTCACACTAAATTGAGTTTTTAGTATTAAAATGCAAACAAGCCCAAACTGATTCTAAGCCCAACAGATCTAACTAATTATCTAAATTGGATTTAACTAAAAGCCCTTGTGTGAACTATAATTCAAATATATCTAATAGTCTAACAGAGAAAGCCCAAATTTCCGTGACTCTGCTTTAATGTAGTATACAAAACACTGATTACTAGCTTTTGCCAAGACCACCTAGCAATATATTTTTTATTCATTTACACTAATTTTTTACATAACACTTCGAAAGATGGCCTAAAAAAAATCTATATTACACTTACAAGTCACTAGCTACAGTCCACCTTAAAAACACATATTAAACTAAGATAAAGCTGATTGCCAAACTCTAAATGAATTCTACAATTGGACTGTTAAAAGGCTACAAGAGTTAAACATATTTCAAACAAAATTCAAAGAAACAATTGTAACAGAAAATTTATCACTACAACAAAATCGTACAATATTATACTACAGATAGCTATAGCAAAAATTACACTATCGCAGAACACATAACCACCAGAAACCAGTCCAAATCAGATCATATAGCAAGAATTAAAAGCAAAATTACACCACGATTACACACTTGAAGATTGTACTAAAGAAAATCGCAGAAATACAAGCGTGTCCTTAACCTGATACATCCAAGCCAGCCCGTTGATGTCGAGAAGCGCGGCGCTGAGCCGGCTTAAAACGAAACACCTTCAAATATCTAACACAACAATCGAATCTTGACTGATTATCTGCTACAGCAACTCCAAAACGTGTAAACCTGCAAAATCAAAACAAAGCAAAGAAAACTGGACGAAATCTCTCGATTCTGAAACTAAATGAATTTATCTAAATTGATCAATTTCTTCGAACTATGAATCAATCCTATATCTGATAACAAAAAGCTGAACAATACTAAATTCTATGTAAACTATACTTTTATGCTATGAAACTCTGAGATTTAATACTAATTATTGGAAAGTAAAAATGCTGGAAACTTATCAGTTCTACAAACTGATTTGAACAAGCTTATAACGAAAAATTCTATTTAAAACTGATTCTATTTTCAACTGATTAAACTGAAAAACTTTTTAAGCTATAAAACCAAATCAAACTGTAAAAACTGATTATTCAATATAGCATTAACTGATACCAAACAACCCCTTCGCGTCTTAATCAATATCAAACTAACTAAAATCAATATCAAAGGAGTACCATTCATCATATCCTGAAATCATATCTAATAAGCTAGAAAAGTACTAACTCTTTAACGAAAAGTAACAAGACGTGAGAAAGATTTGAACAGTAACAAGAAAGCTTAAATCTTCATTAATGGTGAAAGAAAAGAAACGGTTACAACTGATTAAACTGAAAAGAAACAGATTCGAAAGAAAAACTAACAAGTTTAACTAACTAACTACTCTAATCTAACTAACTATGTGTAAAAACACCTAAGCTAACCGAATGCAAATGAGAGCTTCATCTTCTTTTTATAGCCAGCGAGTGGATTGATGTGACGTGTTTCATCCAATGAAAAGTGGACACGTGGAAAATACGAGGATACTCGTTCCAGTTCTTCATTCTTGAATTTGGGGCTTTCTTTATTCTTTGCTCTTGATCTAATTGAATAGCACCATCTTGTAAGGAATGAAAAGATGAATGTTTTTGCTGTTATAAGCTTCGACTGATTCTTCATGGATCGTCTTTGATTATTGTTTGCAGGTTTGAGATGAAAAGAAGATATAAACCGTTTATCACTTTCTCTCTCTTCTTTGAGAAGACGAAGACGTGTGTGAGTTTGTGTCATTTGACCGGTTTGGTCAATGTTTGACCAAGTATAAAGTTATAAACTTTTCACTATTTTGCATTTTGGTCCTTTCTCTTTCATTCTTTCATCAAATGTTTATAACTTTGAAACCAAGTTTCTTTTAATCCTTCGTCTCGTAGAAAGTTGCAAGCTAAGCCCTCGATCTTTGATAATATTGGCAAATAAAGTCCTTAGAAGCTCTTTCGTCCTTTTCTTCATCTTTTTATCAAATTAATCCTTGAAAGCTCGTGTTTGTCTCAAATGTACCTATATTACCTGAAAATACACAAACACCAAATACACGCGTAATTCTGATAATTAACAGTTTAATATAATGTATTTGACTGTGTTTTTAATGGTTTTAGGATCATTATTGATGAGTGTTTTCACACTTATCAACTCCCCTCCACTTGACCATTGCCATGTCCTCATGCAATGCAACATTTTAAAGCACCAAGTTACACTTTTCTCATAATTAACCCACCTTGGCCATTATGGAAAGTTTCTACACTATGCTATGCTATATGATGCATGATTTTGAATATTTACAATGCAATGCAAAGAAAACAATTCTATTTTTATATTTTTGATTTTTCATAAATGGTTTTGATGGAAATAACTCATAAAGAATTCAATGACTTAGATTAGGGCTTGGGTACCATGGACATTTATCACCCTCAAGTTTCACTTTCCCCATACCAAGCTTAAAAATGGGATCATTGAATTCACAAGTAAAAAGTGCATCAACTTATTCATGACAATTAAATGTGGAACCGGTTATTATTTGAGCAAATTGCTTGTGGGCAAATTTGTCATTATTTCAAGTGTGAAGTATAAGAAGTGCAAAATCCAAAAATAAGAAAGCACGGTTTTAATCCTAAGTAATCTTCTCATCCATTACTTGAAAAACCGCTCACAATTAATACAAGTCCGTATTAAGAGTAATAAGTCATTCGCCTTATGTGTAAAATCCTCATGTCATGCTTTCATAAGTAACTACACACTCGCTAAGAAAAGGAAAATAAAACTCACGCAATAATTTACATCCGCATCTTTTTGAGATTTTGGATCTTCAACCCCGCAACCCGTCAAGGTAATATTGGATTGGAGCAATCTATTGAATCCCCGCAACCCGTCAAGGTAATATTGGAATTCAATAGTCACTATAATTAACACCACACTGCCCCTCTTGGGAGTCTTGCATTATTTTTTTTCTTTTTCTTTCTTTTTCTTTTCTTTTTTTTTTTTTTTTTCTAGCCACTCATTTTTTTCAAGCCGCTCTTATTTTTCTTTATTCCTCACAAAGAAATTTGAAAAGAAGAAAAGGAAAAACACCCGCTAAATATGGAGCATGACATAAGTCTAGTACACATAAAACGTGCTAACTTAGAATCTTAAGACGTACTCATATCAACCATGAATGATTAGCCAAAAATGCATAAGAGATTACAAACCAATTAAAACCGTACTTGATTATTTATTAACAATTATATACATGCGAAGAAATAGAGGTCAAGAAGAGAAGGGTTTAGCCACAAGTAATTGCCATGAAGTCTATCTAGCCCTTTTACACTTGCTTCAACTCTATCATTTCCCATTCTCCACAAATTTAAAATTTCAAATAATGAAATTGGTGGAAGCTTAGCCTAATAGACCAATGAAGGACTACATGGTTAAGGATACTAGCTAGAGAGTGCTAAGATAAGCAAACTCGGGTTGAGTCAAAATATCCATGGCGGGCCTAATATGTCAAAGAAATCTAAACTTGTTAAAACCATGTTTTATTATATTTTTCCTTTTTATATATTTTGATGAAAAATAAAAGAATATATACAATGCAAATGTGATATGAAAAATGATTGATGCAAAAATTATGAATGCATATTTTTGGTGGCCAAAGTAGATCAAAAACTTGAAAAATGATCGAAAAATTAATTTTCTCAATTATCATGAAGTTAAGGCAATGGTCTAGGTAAGGTCACTTCGATAGAAGTCTCCCCTACACTTAAGATAAACATTGTCCTCAATGTTTAAGAGTATTGGAGTGAACTCCCCTACACTTATGACATTGATAACTTTGCTTAACTCAAGTTAAGGAAGAGACAACTAAAGGGTATTCATTTTAAGCACAAATGTTGAATATCACAATAGCAAAAACTAATCGAAGTGAACCAGATACACGGCCCTCCTCCTTAAGCTCCAAGCATGAAATGTGAGAGAGCAACCCTTGAAACAAACACCAAAAGACGAAGAAAGGCACCCCTCCACTTCAGCTCTACTATAACATCCTTTTAATTAAACCTAACCTATTGAAAATCTACTCTACGTTTGCTAACCTAGTTATTCATTGCTTGAGTTTTTTTAACCCTAAGTCGCTAGCTCGACTCGGCCCCGAATTAGGTTGTCCTTGGGGAAACCATCATGGAGAGTAAAAGATTTCCACTTTGAAGCACGTCTCACATGATACACTCAAACTTAGCACGTTGCCATTTACTATAAGATTTACAATATCCGCCTCGATAAATGGAACGGTCCAACGTGTCTCAAGTTTGTCCAACATATAAAATCTCTCAAATATGAAGTACACCAGGATCAAATACAAAGTTCCCATCTCTACATTCGAACAACTCCAAAATAGGTAGCATCACCAAAGTAAGCTCATACAAGAAGCGCATATCAATCGAAGGCACACTCTTAAGTGAAGTAGATGAAAACCAATTTTTCCCAAACATACGTATCCCAGGATCAAAAACCTTTCCCTTCATGGGAAAATAAGAAGATGAGCGCATATCAACCATATAAGATTCCCCCTTAGTGATCAAAGCATCATGAGACAATGAAGGTGTAGGTATCAAAACATTCATAACAAGTATATCCATATTAGGCTCATCATCATCAAAAGGTGGGTAATCTTCCATAGAAGGCATAGAAAAAGGAGGATCAAGATTAATAGTGTCTTGTGAAGGAGGTGTAATCTCTATGTTCCCAAAAAGCAAGTTCTCACTAAGACGAATCACCTCTTCCCAAGTAGAATCACTATCATCAACCTCAATATCAATATCAACAAGATAAGCCTCTATGGTGTCATCAATATCCATATGAGAATCCATATCAAAGGTTGTGGGTTCTAAAGGTGCCATAGGTGAAAAAGGATCAATCTCTAAGAGTATAGGATCTTCATCAATAACCAACTTCAAGGGTGGAACGGTGGGAATAGAAGGCTCAAAAGAAGGTATATTGAGAGAGTCACTCAAAGGGATGATATCATCATGAAAATCAATAGGTGCAACCTCAAAAACCGGTGAAGAAATGTCAATGAAAGGTTCTTCTTCTATGGAATCATCATTATGGTTTTCATTCAATGCTTCAATCGAGGAGATAATATTATAAACTTTTGATAAAACCTCACGAATATGAACATCTTCCACTTCTTCTATATGATCAATATCATCATCCAAATTAGGAAGGTCATCTTGACATGAAAAATCATCGGATGATAGATTATAAGATGCCTCACTAGAATCACAATCATCATCCTCTACTCGTGGAAAATCTTGCATAAACTCTTCCTCAATCTCATTATCCCTTTCTTTGAACAATTCATCAAGATTAAAATCAACAAAATCACTAGTAGTAGCATGAAGGTCAACATGTGATGAAATCTCAATGTGATCATGAGGAGAAGTATCAATAGAAAGCTCGTCACATGGTTCAATGGAAATACCCTCAAACTCTCTTTGGATTGGGATAAGGTTCTCAACACTAGAAACGGTTAATTCTTCTAAATTGGTGTTTGTATTAGTGCTAAGAGGCTCATCCCCCATGGTTAAAGAGTCGGTGGGTGCCACGTGAGGTAAAGGTGATGAAGGTGTGTCATCATTAAGTGTCATACAACTCGAAGGATAGTAATCATCGTCATATAAGCATTGTTTAAGCAAACGAGCACGATTAGCAAAATATCGTTCTTCTTCCTCTTTTTTATCAATCTTAAAGAGTAAATCATCTAAATTTCCCTTGAGGAACTGAGAGGATCTGTTCACCGATTTTCGATAAATGTCACCAAAACTCTTGATATTAAACCGTTTGTTCCTTACATCATCCTCAAGAGACTTAATTTCTTCCCTTAACCACCGAGATTCTTCTCTCATTTCCTCGATACTCATCTCTCTCATACGTGTAAAAGCCTTTAATATATATCCATCGTTTCTTCCTTTTTGCTCGAGTAGAAAAGAAAACTCATTGAGATCACTAAGAGCATAAGAAGGCGGATCCCTTAGTCGACAATCATAACCATAATGGGGTTCTTTTCCACAAAACTCACATGAATAAGTCGAAGAATAGGGTGGAGGTGGATGTCCATAATTAGGTTGATTATAGGTTTGAAAAGAGTCTTGATTATGAAAGTTCTCATGATTGTAACCTTGAAAATTCCCTTCATTTTGAAAACCCTCATAATGTGAAAATCCTTGATTTTGAAAAGTATCTTGATTATAGCATGGAAAATTTTCATCATTATTTTGAAAGCCTTCATTGTTTGAAAATCCTTGATTATGAAAGGTTTCTTGATTATAGCCTTGAAAAGTATCATTATTTTGAAAACCTTCATAATTGGAAAATCCTTGGTTTTGGTATGGCACATTAAAGGTTTGATCATGAAATGATGGTGGAGGTTGTGATGAAAAACCGGAATAGCCCATATAGTCATTACAAGTGTAGTCCATTTGAATGTTAGGTCGAAAATTAGGGTTCTCGGTTCCATTGTAAGCATATCCCTCCCCATAATAACCATTATTTTGATCACATAAATACGTATCGTGTGGACCACCACAATTCGAACAAGACGAATAATTAGCGTTGGTGAATCGTTGTTGCAAAATCTCCAACATGGAACGAGTATCCATGTTTAACAAGGTGGCCGAATGTATATACAAGTATAATGACGCTTAAAAGCTTCCTCGGGGAAGGAAGTAATACACCAAAGGTGGTATGTTTACACGTGTGCGAGTACACGTGTAAGTAAACACGAGGAATGAGGGAGTAGCCCTCGGTCGACTTTGAAAAGAATAAGATTATCCTCTTCGAGTTCCGATATGAAATATCCACAAGAAAGTATATATATAATTACTACTTGGGTGCAAGACCTCCAATTAAGCCTTCCTTCTTAGAATACGCACTAGTGAACGGGGGGTTAGGTGGCGCGAAGCACCTTAAGTACCTATTAACCCTTAGACGGCATTTTATAGCACGTCGCCTATCTATTCACTTTGTAGTTTGTATTCTTCGAATTATTGCCAATTGGAAGTATTTATCTATTCTTGCTTAATTAAATTTGATCGATACGCGTGTCAAGGACCGGAACGCCCCTCAACACGGTGTATTGCCTCGGCAATACTTATGGAAGATATGTGTATTGGTTGTTTTTATACTTATACGTATCTACATATAATAATATATAAAAAAAAAAAATATTTTTGTATTTATTTGTTTTTTTTAAGAAAAATACTATATCTACGTAAAAAACCGATAAAAACGAATAATATATATTTTTGAGTGTAATCTTTTAGGAAAAAGATTACTTTTTGGATTTTTTATTTTTTTTGGTTCAATTCTTTAGGAAAAGAATTGATTTTGTGATTTTTTATTTTTTTTTTTTATTTTTATCTTTTTGATTTTTTTTTTCTTTTTGATTTATAATACGTAAAAATAACGTTCACAAAGTGAACGAATCCCAAAATCAAATCGTCTCACTCGAAATCGTTAATCTTCACGAAAAGAACCGGCAGCGGCGCCATTTAATAATTCGTTTTTAGTATAGTTGTCTTCTCAGCTCGATTCGAATTGATATAACGTTTTCTAGCAAAGACTTAATTGTTTTTGGTTATACAAATTTGTTTGGTATTTATTTCTACTTGACACACAAAGCATGTAAAAATGTAAAAATATACTATATTACGCTACGTATACGTACTATTCTAAAAACATATTGCACGCACAACTTTTAAAACTCAAAATACAAGTAATCAACAAAATGCAATTTTAACAAAACTAACAAATTAACAATTATATAAAACTAATACAATTTCTATAAAAATGTAAACTTTATAAAAATGACCAATAAAACCTAAATGAACCTAAAATCATTATTACCTACGTTCACACTAAATTGAGTTTTTAGTATTAAAATGCAAACAAGCCCAAACTGATTCTAAGCCCAACAGATCTAACTAATTATCTAAATTGGATTTAACTAAAAGCCCTTGTGTGAACTACAATTCAAATATATCTAATAGTCTAACAGAGAAAGCCCAAATTTCCGTGACTCTGCTTTAATGTAGTATACAAAACACTGATTACTAGCTTCTGCCAAGACCACCTAGCAATATATTTTTTATTCATTTACACTAATTTTTTACATAACACTTCGAAAGATGGCCTAAAAAAATCTATATTACACTTACAAGTCACTAGCTACAGTCCACCTTAAAAACACATATTAAACTAAGATGAAGCTGATTGCCAAACTCTAAATGAATTCTACAATTGGACTGTTAAAAGGCTACAAGAGTTAAACATATTTCAAACAAAATTCAAAGAAACAATTGTAACAGAAAATTTATCACTACAACAAAATCGTACAATATTATACTACAGATAGCTATAGCAGAAATTACACTATCGCAGAACACATAACCACCAGAAACCAGTCCAAATCAGATCATATAGCAAGAATTAAAAGCAAAATTACACCACGATTACACACTTGAAGATTGTACTAAAGAAAATCGCAGAAATACAAGCGTGTCCTTAACCTGATACATCCAAGCCAGCCCGTTGATGTCGAGAAGCGCGGCGCTGAGCCGGCTTAAAACGAAACACCTTCAAATATCTAACACAACAATCGAATCTTGACTGATTATCTGCTACAGCAACTCCAAAACGTGTAAACCTGCAAAATCAAAACAAAGCAAAGAAAACTGGACGAAATCTCTCGATTCTGAAACTAAATGAATTTATCTAAATTGATCAATTTCTTCGAACTATGAATCAATCCTATATCTGATAACAAAAAGCTGAACAATACTAAATTCTATGTAAACTATACTTTTATGCTATGAAACTCTGAGATTTAATACTAATTATTGGAAAGTAAAAATGCTGGAAACTTATCAGTTCTACAAACTGATTTGAACAAGCTTATAACGAAAAATTCTATTTAAAACTGATTCTATTTTCAACTGATTAAACTGAAAAACTTTTTAAGCTATAAAACCAAATAAAACTGTAAAAACTGATTATTCAATATAGCATTAACTGATACCAAACAACCCCTTCGCGTCTTAATCAATATCAAACTAACTAAAATCAATATCAAAGGAGTACCATTCATCATATCCTGAAATCATATCTAATAAGCTAGAAAAGTACTAACTCTTTAACGAAAAGTAACAAGACGTGAGAAAGATTTGAACAGTAACAAGAAAGCTTAAATCTTCATTAATGGTGAAAGAAAAGAAACGGTTACAACTGATTAAACTGAAAAGAAACAGATTCGAAAGAAAAACTAACAAGTTTAACTAACTAACTACTCTAATCTAACTAACTATGTGTAAAAACACCTAAGCTAACCGAATGCAAATGAGAGCTTCATCTTCTTTTTATAGCCAGCGAGTGGATTGATGTGACGTGTTTCATCCAATGAAAAGTGGACACGTGGAAAATACGAGGATACTCGTTCCAGTTCTTCATTCTTGAATTTGGGGCTTTCTTTATTCTTTGCTCTTGATCTAATTGAATAGCACCATCTTGTAAGGAATGAAAAGATGAATGTTTTTGCTGTTATAAGCTTCGACTGATTCTTCATGGATCGTCTTTGATTATTGTTTGCAGGTTTGAGATGAAAAGAAGATATAAACCGTTTATCACTTTCTCTCTCTCCTTTGAGAAGACGAAGACGTGTGTGAGTTTGTGTCATTTGACCGGTTTGGTCAATGTTTGACCAAGTATAAAGTTATAAACTTTTCACTATTTTGCATTTTGGTCCTTTCTCTTTCATTCTTTCATCAAATGTTTATAACTTTGAAACCAAGTTTCTTTTAATCCTTCGTCTCGTAGAAAGTTGCAAGCTAAGCCCTCGATCTTTGATAATATTGGCAAATAAAGTCCTTAGAAGCTCTTTCGTCCTTTTCTTCATCTTTTTATCAAATTAATCCTTGAAAGCTCGTGTTTGTCTCAAATGTACCTATATTACCTGAAAATACACAAACACCAAATACACGCGTAATTCTGATAATTAACAGTTTAATATAATGTATTTGACTGTGTTTTTAATGGTTTTAGGATCATTATTGATGAGTGTTTTCACACTTATCAGGAGCACAACTTAATTCGGAATCCGTTTTTCCAACCTAATTCGGGAAATCTAATCTTGCATTCAATTCGGGTAAATAAAGATGCACTTAGTTCGGAATAGGCTATCTTGGACACAATTCGGGAAACAGATGTGAGCCACCTAATTCAGGAAAAGAAATCTACAAGCAATTCGGGAAAATGGGGTATGACACAGTTCGGAATAAGCTCATCCCAAACCTAGTTAGGGAAACTAGGGTTTTGAAGAATCTGAACTAGAAACAAAATAAAAAAAATTAAAAATATGCAAAACAAAATAAGCACTTATCTAAAAAATTAACCAAATCAAGTTTAAGAAAATAAGCATAAAGATTAAGCAAAACAAGAAATATAGAATGAGAGATTAACATAAAACTTGAAATTAATAATAAGGATTCAACAACTTACTTGAAATAATCTTGAAATTAAAAACAATTAAGTAAATGACAATATGAAAGTGCAAGAAAATAAAATGGAAAGACTAAGTTGTCAATTTAGCTAACACCTCCTAATGACACATTAGGAGGGTATTTATAGTAGGATTAACATGTGTTGATCTTTTCTTCCTTTTCTCGTCTTTTCGTCTTTATAAATTCTTCGACTTTCTCGACTTTTCCTCGGGATTTGTCGATGGATAAATTGAACTTGTCTTATAATTTCTTCATTAACTAGACTTGAGTTCTTCGACTTCATTAAACTTCCATCTTTAGACTTTTTCTTCGATAAATCTTCAGAATAGGCCTTGGACTTCCGTTCTTTTTGCACTCTTGATCTTTTGACTTCGTCTTTTGTCTTTTTCTTCGATAAAAGCCCGTGAAAGCCCATGTTTTCATCCATTTTCACATTTTGGCCCTAAATCACAACAAAAACACAAACCACGCATAGTTCTGACATTTACGACATAAAATACACGTTTTGGCTTGGTTATTATTATAATTAAGTGGTAAAAGGATAAGTGTTTTCACACTTATTACAGGGTCATAAAGACCAAGATATATTCTTTTGTCAAGATCCTTTGGAGGAACCATCCCAAGCGGGAAGCCGCTTGGAAACGAAGGAGTCCATCTGGATTTCTTATCCTCATTCCTTTCTACGATCCAAGTATATTATTTTCATTCATGTCATGTTCTATGTTCTCTTCAGTCACGTCACGTCCATGTCCCTTTCAGCTTACCGTACCTCTAATTCGAGGACGAATTATTCTTTTAGAGGGAAAGAGTTGTAAAACCCGCTTTAAAATACCTAAGATCATTAAATGCATGAAAACACGGTCAAAATAAAACTTCACGAATTAATTAATATACGACACGTATCACGAGCATTTAATATAAATATTACGTATATTAATTAATTACTACAAGTATTACGTATGCTATTATTAATTATTAACTAGCGATAAGTATTTACGAATAATACGAATAAACGTAGCAAGAATAAAACACGACATTAAACACGAACATACACGTGATTTATTTCTAAAACACGAAAAATGAAACAAATATATATAAGGGGGTGTTTGCCAGCGGCTTAAAGAAGAAGGAGAGGGCTTTATGGCCCGACCCATTAACCAATTTAAACCAAATAACAAATACATCTTCAGGGAAATCATAATATCACTTTATAGAATAAAATAAAACCCTAAAACCTCTTTCTTTTCATCTGTTTGGCAGCGACATCTCAAGAACACAAGGGGAAGGATCTTTGCTTTTTGATCTTAAATAAATACGAGTTCGTGTTCGTGATTCAATCATTAGGCTATTCACGCATTCGGTATCTCGATTACCTGAATCTCTTTATTTATTTTCTTATGTTCATGATCACTAAAAAACCAATTACAAAACATGTAATTAAAAAGGATTAAACATGGGTAAACGGGTTTTCGTTTGGTTTGTTGTCAGTGGCACGCAAACCGAGATCTAATATCGTCTCGGTGGTGGGTTTTGGTAAACAGCCGGACCGCATAAGGGGTCGGCGTGTGGTGTTCCTTGTCAGCCGCAACCCCATCACCCCCAAATGGGGGTTGTTGGTTGAATAACAGTGGGAAGCGAGAGCTTTATGCTTTCGGTGGGTAGTCTGTACGCAACAGGGGAACCCGACTTAAGCCGGTGGGAACATAGGTCATGACAGGGGGTAGTTTTGGCACATCAGTAGAACCGGCTACAGCCGGTGGATGCTTTAGGTTCACGGGGGCAAGGCCACAACCGAGGGGCTGTGGTGTTTGTTGGTTGTTTTCGTGCGACCGAGACACGTGTGTCTCAGTAGGCTCATGGTTGGGACTCAGGTAGAACCGAACACACCAAAGGTGTGTTTGGCTAACACTTTTAGATAAATACTTTATGTTATTTTATTTATTTAATTTTGTTAAATAACACATGGTTTAATCTAATTAATTAAATAGCAAGACTTATGTAATAATTTATTTAAATAATTATCATGATATAATACTTGGCCATTTTATTTAAATAAACTATATGTTATAATAATTAATAGAAATAATTATCATGGTATAAGTACATGTACATTTAATTAATTTACTTAAGAATTTAGCTTAATAAATTAATTATATTTTTTTAACCAAGGTTTAGTTAAATTAATAACATGCTTTAGTTTAATTATACAATAATCATTTAAGCTAATGTTTAACTAATATAATCATGTAATTTTATTAATTAATAATTACTTATAATATCATGTATTATATTATTAATTAATAATCATGCGTTTAGACTAAGTATTTATTATTATTAAACTTTACTATATATTATTACACTTAATAATCATGACTTATAATATATGCTTATTAAACTATAGCTTATATCACATATTTATTAAATGAGCTTATTACTAATTATGGAAACATGCTAAATATGGAAACTTTCTATTTTTGGAAACTTGCTATTTTTGGAAACTTGCTATTTTTGGAAACTTGCTATTTATGGAAATCTGCTATTTTTAGAAAGTTACTCATTATGATACAACAAGTACATTAACACATAAAAACATGAAATACACTAATTAGAACACATGAAACATAAAGAAAACAAATGATTAAACATGAATCAGTAAAACAAGTCAAGAACATTTTAAACAAGTTAAAAACAAGTAAAACAAGTCAGAACAAGTAAAAGTAAACTAATAACCAGTAAGTATAAATTAAACAGACAACTTATTCATGCCCCTTTTATTATGTAGCTATCGTGAAGTCAGAGTAATTCATCTGCATTCATTTTCATCCTCATTACTTGACACAAGGTACCGATATTCGGTCCTTTAGTAAGGACACTCTCTTCCTATATTTAGTATTCCCCGTTTGTAGCCATTTGTTTTCCCCAGTAGTTTATAGTAAACTTGTCAGTAGTTAGTATTATTAATATTTTAGATTGCCTGAGCTATATACATGCATGCCAGTTTCACCTAGTTATGAAGGTATCATAACCATAATACTTGAGGCACCGGTGTTATGACTCTTTTGCGTTGAGAGTGATTGGTCGCAGCTTCCCATTCAGTTATGGTCATTTACATTATTATCATGTGGGAAGAATGGGTGCATCCTAGTACATGTTTTACAGAATACACGGTGACTGTAGTGTGTGCTCTACATCCGTCACATGGAGCTGTTCTCTCCACCCAGACTATTATAATTAGAGGCAACCCCTCTAATTGCGTAACAAGGTCACTCCTCGATGTATTCATGTACGTTGATACCTTCATGACCTATATGGGATCTTGGGCATTTAAAATACAGTTTTATCATTTAAACATAAGTCTCTTCAGTATAAACATAAACATCAGACTTTTAAGTATAATTCAGTTTCAAAAAGACTTCCAGGTTTTCCAGGACTTACACATTTTCCGCTGCTTTTCATATCTTTTGATTATGTTTCTTTATTCATTTTTATGTCATATATCCGTTCACTTGGCGTATTGCTCAGCCGTATATTTTCCTTTCCATGACCTAAACGGCAGGTACCCAAGAACATACTTGAGCATGGAGAAGATGTGCATATGATGGGAGCTACCTTATACTTCTTTCCCTTTTGCACTTCATTTACATTATGTTTGTTTGAGTTTATGTTTGGGAACCGATGTTTGTATTCCGGTTTTCCTTATGGTCATATATGTTTTTAGACATTTACCTTGTAGGCTTTGATGACATAATTATAATGTAACGGTCTACTTATCAAAGTGGGGTGCTACAAGAGGACTCTAAGCCTATGAAGACTCCCATGGCCTCGGATACTAAACTCGTCGTAGATGATGATTGTCAGTCGGTAGACAATAGAAAATATAGAGGTATGATTGGTAGTTTCTTGTACCTAACGACAAGTCGACCCGATATCATGTTTAGTGTTTGTCTTTGTGCCCACTTTCATGAGGCTCCCAAAACCTCTCACCTTGAAGCGGTTAAGCGTATCTTCGATACATTAAAGGCACTATACATTTAGGATTGTGGTATCCCAAAAGGACTGACGTAGAAACCATAGTTTATGCCGACTTGGATCATGCGCGAGACTATATGGACCGAAAAAGCACTAGTGGTATTTGTACCTTTATGGGTTGTTGTTTAACTTCTTGGTGCTCTAATAAACAAACCACTCTTGCCATATCCACCACGAAAGCTGAGTATGTGAGTGTCAGTAAAGCTTGTCAACAAGCTCTATGGATGAAGCAATCAGTTGTTGATTACGAGATTACACTCAATTATGTTCTCATCATGTGTGATAATAAGGGTGCAATAGACCTTAGTTAGAATTCCATGCAACATTCGTGAACTAAGCATATAGACATTCATCACCATTTCCTTAGGAATAATCTTCAAAAGGGGAACATTTCTATTGAGAAGGTACCCTCGATATCTTCACGTTTAAATATGGAACATGAGTTTCCTGACCATAAGTTAATCATGATTTCGTATTTAGATAGATTGGGACGTTTGAATGTGAAATCATAAGCCACCGGACCAGAAGCTTCTTTATTGGTTTTTATTGAGATGGTATGGGACATTTGAATACGATAGTTATAAATAAACTGGTTGTAAACTCTCTTGGTAATATCTATTTTCTTAAATATTTTATCTATTTCCATGGTAAGCATTGTCGGTAGTATTTAAGTAGGATGAGATATGAAATCTTTATTGAAACGAATTGGGACGCCTTTTTGCTTAAATAAAGAAATCATAAGTCACCGAACCATGAGGTTATAAATAAAGAAAACTAACGATTTATAAACATGTCGGCATAAAGTGCATTCGACATGACTCATTATTTATATTAATTTATTATTCCACGTATGGAACGTGTTCCTTTTGACTCACTGCTCGTCCTTCCGATATAATCATCGTTTGTTCTCTTATCGAAATCATTATTGCATTTTAGCGAATGATTTCTTGAACATTCTTTGATTTGTGAACTTTTGCGTGGAATTTTCCGAATGGACATCAACCGACGTGAGCCTAATGAACTGGCTGTAGTGAATCCTATATCGACTTGTTAGAGTTGATGACTTACTAAACTCTTCGGTTCTAGTTGTCCTTTAAGTTTTTCATGAATAGTTACCGCTTTGTCAGATTGACCTACCAAACCTTTCAGATACATGCCAATTTTTACCTATTCCTTTAAAACATTCTTGACACTTCTCAACCTGGTAACAACGATCGAGTTTAGAGGACGAAGCTCAAAATAACACTGCTCATTTGTGACAATCGGAAACTTTTTAGACTTTAAATAAAAATAACTTATATTATTTGTTAATCGAAATCGATTTTTGAGACATATCAACGTTATTTGATTTGAAAATGGGAGTTCATTTTGTAAGTTGTAAAAGACTGCACAAATCTAAGAATTGACGCAATACAAATTATTTTTTTTAAGAGAGATATTTGATAAAAATATTTATTAAATTATTTATTAGTGGTAAATTTTTTGTAACATATGTTAAAGTTGAAAATAATTAGTGAAGTCTATTTTTCTTAAAACAATAATTGTCCGTGATAACCGATAAATAATCAATATTTTAAATGAGTTTACAAACATTACGAAATAATGGTCAGGTGAATACTCATTATCATAGGAAAATCTTTGGAACACAATGGCAAAAATTTTGTGCCTTGAGTTATCCGCTAACTATAATAAACGAGCTCAGAACTGTTAATTAACAAAAGTTATAACAAAAGTTACAGTTTTAACCATAAACTATCTAAATCTTACACTTTTATTTCAACATAAATAAATAATTTGTATATTTCTTTCTTCATTTTTCATCATCACCAACTCACACATCCAAACCCTAATTTCATATACTCCCTCCTCTCATCAAATTTTCTAGCGCCCCCTCTATATTTTCTAGCCACCGCCACCGCCACCGTGACCAATCGAAAATCTATATAAAACAACCCGATCCACCACTTGATTCTTCCGATCTATTATACTTATCTATTTTTGGTGACCACCTTTGGCCACTGTCGGAATCCGGCTGCCTGCCACCATGGTCGCCGCCTCTTAAACCATACTTGTCGGCCACCACGCCACCCTCACTAACCCGTCACCACCTCGTTTGGCCTCTACCTCCACCCTAAAACCACCAACCACCGCCACATTACACAACACCACGTCACCACCATCTATATCATCATCTCCACTCCCGTGTCTCCACTATACCACAACCATCAACAGGCGCCCCAACCATAACTCTACACTACAGCAACACCACACCATCATCCACCATTGCCAGTAGATCTATTACACCACAATCTCTACAATGCTACCTAACAACCACCAACCATCGTTATCGGCTGTTCATATTTTTCGTATGACCATGTCGTCATCAGCCACCGTCCATCGGGTGTTCGTGCTTGTCTAACACCGAACCCACCACCTCGGTGGTGTTCAGATTCATGTTTTACCACCACAGCCGCACCTAAAAGGGTGTCGAGGTCGTGGTAATTGTTGTTCTCTTTTTTGTTGATTCTTGAGGTCATTATATAAATCCGGTTTTAAAATGGTGTTAATGTGTAGATCCAAATTATAACCGTGGTTTTGGATTTTTGTTTAAAACCAGTCATATGGGTGTGTTTGTTTGTGTGTTTAACAACCATTTGGGGTTTAGAGTGTAATTCTGTTAATAGGTGTTTGGATTCGTGCTTATAAGAGTGTTGTTTATGGGTTTAAATCTGATATGGGGTGTTTGGATCTAGGGTTTTAGGTTGCCATTTAGGATGTTTAGGATATAGGTTTAAAATTTAATAATTAAGGGTGTTTGGATAAGGGTTAAACGATTTTAGGATGTGTTTGGAATTGAGTATAATCTACTATAAAGAGGTGCTTGGGGTAATAAATAAAATCTGATAAGGGGCGTTTGGTTAATGGATAACCATTGATTTGGAGTGTTTGGGTTTGTAACATGAAAAGATTGATTTAAATGGAAAATTATATAATATGTAAAATTGAGAAGCATTATATAAACGAATAGGTCATGCATAAAAATATATAAATCTTAGATTTATAATTTTCCTAAGTGTTATTTAAAAGTAAATAAATAATGATTTATGAGATGTTATTTTATGGACCTTGTAAATTAATACGAATTAATGTGGAGTCACGGTTCACGTGTGAAGCGTGGGTTTAAAGCATTCTTCGAGACAAAACACACAACTTGTGATGTTAATCGTATATGCTACGTCCCATTGACTTAAACCGAACCCATGACTCGATTAATCGGGTCCCGGACAAGGGCTTCACAATTTAATTGTTGACAACCCAAAAGGAATTTTCGCATAAATACTTTTGGAAACCTCATTTATTTAATCCACAACTTAAAAGCGTGCGTTTATTTTTATGAAGGAACTTCTTAGTAATTTATTTAAGGATTTCTGGGTGCGAGTCTAGTTATTGGTTTCATATACTTTTACCATTTTCTAATAATACTTTGACGTGTGTGTGTCGTATATACCCTCCTAGTTATTTGTGTGTTATTTTCCTTGTTATATAATTCAAGGTATGGTTTATATACATGTTTCGTTCTTCCGTGTACAATATATATTAGGTATATATATTACATACCTTGGTGGTATCCTTCGCTTCATCTTCCTTAACCGATTTCTGATCGAATACGACATGGGATTTAAATTGTTTATCAACGGGTAGTATTGATGAAACTATTCATTGGGTGGAAGTAGACGCAGTCAAGATAGATCGTGACTTATAGCATCAAGCCGTCCTAACTTACGTACACGCTGCTCTTTAAGTTTATATTTTTGCTGATTGCTTTGCAACGTCGATGTGAGTTCATACCCCTCCTTTTCCTTTATAAATGCTTTATGAATGTTTTATATCTCTTTTGGGGGAAATACATGCCTGTTGCTGTCAAATAAGTGTTTATATATTTCAATGATTTCTTATGTCAAATTGCTTATTTTTAAACTGTTACACATTCATTTGCTCATTCCAAATTTGATTACTACTTGATTATAGAACCATTTATATGTAGGAATATTTATAAAATTCTATTACCTTACTATTTTAGACTTTGAGCACAAGTACTACATTTATCATTTACGAACGTGTCTAAGTTTCTGATAACCCTTGTTAATATTACGCCTTTATCATGAACCGTTAATTACTTGACACGGATGACCGCTCGAGTGAGCACAGATGTCGTGGATAGATCTAATGAGGTTGATACCTTCGCCGAGTTTAATCTTATACACTATTATTCAAGCGCAGTTTCATTTGGTACTTTTACGGATGCTTTGGGTAAGGCATCTGATGGACACACACTTACTTTCTTATTTTTTTATGCTTCGGTCATGAGCTTAGACAGTAGTATATGGTTTCCCTTTTCGTGACATGTTATTTGTTATATTGTCATGAATGCTATACAAATCTTGTGCTCCACTATACCTTATTAAACGATATTTTACTGAGCAACACCTTACTAAATACAATTTATGTTGGATACCAATATACTAAACACTACTGTTGTTGAATACTGAAATCCTGAATACTACTTATTGTGTACATTACTGAATACCACTTTGACCATACTGAATACTACTTTGTCGTTACTTACTGAACAACACTTTTACTAGGGGTTATGATTTCTAAACACTACTTTTGTCAAGGAACATTTTTTTCCTAAACTCATTTTGATGGTGCAAGGTGCATTCTTCGATATAACCTCTAAACTTCTACAAACATTTTAAAATAAAGCTTATGAACTCACCAACTTTATGTTAACCTTTTAAGCATGTATTTTCAGGTACTTGACTATGTGTATTATTTGGAGTCTTCTTGTGGTTTTTGCATGTAGATGTAGTTCTCGGACCAAGCTCTCAAATACATATGAAGTCACAAGCTCCCAAACCAAGTCTTTCGTTGCAGTGAATTTGGGGGTGCGACATATTGGTATCAGAGAATTGGTTATTGATAACTAGGTGTTATTGCATAGGCCTACACTATAATAGATTCTCTAGTGTGTTTCATCATGTCATCCTGCTTATTCCTCTGATATATGAATACATGCTTTACATGTTATGATTTCTTTTTCTGTTGCTATATGAATACTCTCTTTGCACGTTTGTGATTTCTTTATACCTGTTGCACGATTGCTTGCTTTATCTATTTAGGATTGCTTTACATGCTGATTGTTCCTTTTATCTATTTGGTAACTATTATAATATATCATTATATTATATATGAGCTCCTTGTTGATACGTATTTTTGTGCATGTTATCGTGCGTCAATATTTATTTTATTCCGCTTAAAAATTTGATCGTCTATTTACGGAACACGACTTATTGACGACACATACGCTTTGCTTTTGGTAATTTCATGTGATATCATTTGGATAGTTGTCTGTGTGAATGGTATAGTTGGACACAAATTAGGTTACTTATGATTTCATATTTAAATGGAATGGGACGTGTAAATATGGAACATGAGTCTTTTGACCATAAGTTAATTATGATATCGTTTTTAGATGTAATGAGACGTCTAAATGTGAAATCATAATCTACTGTACCAGAAGCTTATTTATGGGTTCGTATTGAGATGGTATGGGACGTTTAAATACGAAGTTATAAATAAAATGGTTGTAGATTCTCTTGGTATTATCTGTTTTCTTAAATATTGTATCTATTTTCATGGTAAGCATTGTCAGGAATATTTAAGAAGGACGAGTTATGAAATATATACTGAAACAATTTGGGACACCTTTTCGCTTGAATAAAGAAATCATAAGTCACCCAACCATGATGTTATAATTTTTTATTTACATGGATTAGGACATTTCTCGATGTAAATTACGATTTATAAACATGTGAGCTTAAAGCGCATTCGACTTAACTCATTATTTATATCAATTATTATTCTAGTTATGGAACGCGTTCCTTTTGACTCACTGTTTGTCTGTGCAATTTAATCGTCGTTTGTCCTCTTATCAATATCATTATGGAATTTTGGCGAATGATCTCTTGACTTTCTTTGTTTCGTGAATTTTTGCGCGCAATTTTCTGAATGGACATCGACCGACGTGAGCCTAAAGAACTGGTAGTAGTGAACCCTATATTGACTTGTCTGAGTTGACAATGCACTAAACTCTTCGCTTTTAGTTGTCCTTTAATTGTTCCATGAATTGTTACCGCTTTGTCAGATTGATCTATCAAACCTTTCGGATACATTCCAGCTTTACCTATTGATTTCCGACATTCTTGACACTTCTCAACCTACTAACAACAATCGAGTTTCGAGAATGAAACTCAAAATAACACGGGTAACCTATGACAATCGGAAAATTTTCAGACTTGAAATAATAAAAATTAAATTATTTATTAATTGATTATTTTTTGAGTTATATCAAAGTTATTTGATTTGAAAACGAGAGTTTATTTCGTAAGTTGTAAAAGACTAAGCAAATTTAAGAACTGACACGATACAAATTAAATTCATTTTTAATTATTAAGAGATATTTGATAAAAAGATTTATCAAATTATTTTGCGTTGATTTTTTGTAATGTATGTTATATTCGAGAATAATTTGAGTGAAGTCTATCTTTTTTAAAAACATTAATTGTCCGTGATAATCAATGAATAATCCATATTTTAAATGAGTTTACAAACATTAGGAAATAATGATCAAGTGAATACTCATTTTCATAGGAAAAATCATTTGGAACGCAATCGCGAAAATCTCATGTCTTGAATTATCCGCTAACTATGATAAACGAGCTCTGAACCGTTAATTAAGAAAAGTTACATTTTAACCCTAAAGTATCTAAACTTTACACTTTTATTTTGATATAAATATAAATTTATATATTTCTTTCTTCATTTTTCATCGTCACGAACACACATGTCTAAACCCTAATTTCATATACTCCATCCTCTCATCAAAATTCTGGCGCCTCCTTCATATTTTCCGGCTGTTGAAAAATATTCTGGCCACCACCACAAATCGAAAACCTCAATAAAACTACCCGATCCACCACTTGATTCTTCCGATCTATTATACTTACGTTTTTCCAGCGAACAACTTCTGCCACTACCGGAATCCGGCCGCTTGCCACCATGGCCGCTGCCTCTTAATCCTTACTCGTCAGCCATCACGCCACCCTCACTAACCCGTCACCACCTCGTTTGTCCTCTACCTCCATCCTAAAACCACCAGCCGCTACACATTACACTACACCATGTCACCACCATATATATATCATCATCTCCACTACCGTGTCTCGACCATAACACAACCATCAACAGCCGCCCCCACCAGTCAGTCTACACTACATCAACACCAAACCATCATCCACCACTGCTACTAGATCTATTACACCACAATCTCTACAACGCTACCCAACAGCACCAACTGTCATCATTGACTGTTCACATCCGTGGTACGACCAAGTCGTCATCAGCCGCCATCCATGTGGTGTACGTACTTTTCTACCATCAAACCGACCACCTCGGTGGTGTTCAGATTCGTGTATTTCCACTATAGCCGCACCTAAAAGGTTGTCGGGCTCGTGGTTATTGTTGTTCTCTTTTTGTTGTGGATTCTTGAGGTCATTATATAAATCCGGTTTTTAAGATGGTGTTAATGTGTAGATCTGAGTTATAGCCTTGTGTTTGGATTTGTGTTTAAAAATAGTCATATGGGTATGTTTGTGTGTTTAACCAAACGTTTGGGGTGTTTGGATTTAAATAAAAACCTGTTAATGGGTTTTTGGATTCGTGTTTATAAGAGTATTATTTATTGGTTTAAATCTGATAAGGGGTGTTTGGATCAGGGGTTTGTGTATTTCCATTTGTGATGTTTGGGATAAAGGTTTAAAAACTGATAATTAAGGTGTTTTGATAAAGGTTTAACAATATAAGGGTGTGTTTTAAATTGAGTATAATCTGCCATAAAGAGCTTTTTGGGTTAATACATAAAATATGATAACGGGCGTTTGGATTAGTGAAAAACAATTGATTTGGAATGTTTAGGTTTGTAACATGAGGAGATTGACTTAAATGGAAAATTATATAATTTGTAAAATTGGGAAACATTATATAAATAAATAGGGCATGCTGAAAAATATATATATATTATATTTATAATTTTCATAAGTGTTATTTAGAAGTAAAAAATAATGATTTATCACATGTTATTTTATGGACCTTGTAAATTAATACGGATTAATGTGGAGTCACAGTTCCCGTATGAAGTGTGGGATTAAAGCATTCTTCGAGATAAAACACACAGCTTGTGATGTTAATCGTATATGCCACGTCCCATTGACTTTATCCGAACCTATGACCCGATTAAGCGGGTCTCACACAAGGACCTCGCGATTTAATTGTCGACCGCCCAAAAGGGATTTTCGCATAAATACTTTTGTAAACCTTATTTATTTAATTTAAAAACTTAAAAGTGTGCGTTTATTTTTATGATGGAACTTCTTGCTAATTTATTTAGGGATTAATAGGTGCGTGTCGAATTATTCGTTTCATTTACTTTTACCATTTTTTTAATACTTTGACGTGTGTGTGTCGTATATAACATACGAGTTATTCGTGTGTTGTTGTCCTTGTTATATAATTCAAGGTGGATTACATAGATGTTCCATTCTTCCGTGAGAAATATATATTAGGTATATACATGCCTTGGATGCATCCTTCGCTTCATCTTTCTTAAACGATTTATGATCGAATACGACATGGGATTTAAACTATTTATCAACGGTTGGTGTTGACGAAAATATTCATTGGGGGAAAGTATATGCATTGATATGGATTAATGGGAGATAGCCGTCAAGATAGATCGTGACTTATGGCATTAAGCCGTCCCAATAAACGTACATGTTGTGCTTTAAGTTTATATTTTTGCTGATTACTAAAACGTCGATGTGAGTTCATACCTCTCTTTTTCCTTTATAAATGCTTTAAATGTTTTATATCTATTTTTTGGGAGATACATGCTTGTTGATGTCAAATTAGTGTTTATACATTTCAATGATTGCTTGTAGGATTATGTAAATCTTGCTTATACTAGAGAGAGAGTAGAGATTGAAAGATGGTGAGAACACACACACTTTTAGAGTGAGAAAGTGAAAGAAAAACACCTTTCTACTATGTGTAAAACAATGTGAACAACACCCTCTCCAACAAAGGAGAGGATTTATATACCTAAGCGCATGAGATGGGATTGGGCTAACAATGGGCCGCCACCCTACACATGTTGTAGGCTTAGGTTGGCCTTGTTTGTTTAATATTACGATACAAGACTACGAGCTACTAACTTATATATTGTTGGAGTGACCGAACCTTTCTAAATACGTAAAAGGTATTTCTAACAATCTCCCTCTAAGGGAGGTCACTCCAAACAAGGGAGTTACCCGAGTTACAATTATAAAATAAACTTAGCATACTATGCTTGTCTTGAGCTCGTAGTCTTCGTCTTTCTTTTCTTTTTCTTTTTTGGTGAACATGTTGATGTGATATTTAATATCAATCTTGAGCATTAATCTATTGCCTTGATCTTGTGCATCCATCACTTGTGATATTCACCTCTTCGTGACTTCATGTCCCACATACTTATACCTTCGTAATTTATTTAAAGCTTTAGAGTTCGATACAACGGAAGACTTAACTTTTAGTCTTTCTTGAATTAGATGAAGTATTAAGTGCATAAAGTATAAGCATGCGGGGACGCCTTCTTCTCGGACAACGCTACACCACCGTCTTCAAATGTAGTAACATATCTAAACACAAACGAAACGGCTTTGAACATTTCATTCTAAGTCGATAGCATTTTGCCTCCGGTCGGTGAAGACAGTTGGACGATATAAAATACCGTACTTGTGGCCGGTAGTTTCAAGTAAGAACCTCCTTTACAAGATTTCGCGGGTAAACCCGTTCTCTTTACTCGACCATCCAAAGCCGACTACAAATGTAAATAGTGAATCATTTGGATAAATATATCCGCATGATTGAAGCCGTCAATTCTGATTCTTGGAACAAGTTTTATTCATTAAAGAATCGCACCATTGTTTCTTTCCAGTTGTCATGAGCTTGATTCATATAGAATCTTGCAAGTTACCTACCAAGTGCTGTTTGAGGTTAACACTAGAAGGAATTCCACTCATCATTGAAAACTTTAAGGTGTCATTCTGAGTGTTCTGGCAAGATCACTAAGATATTGCGTAGAGGCCTGGAGCGTATTTAAATTCAATTAAGAATTAAACAACTGTTGCTTTCCAGTTATCACAAGTTTGATTCATAAAAAATCGCACAAGTCACCTACCATGAGCTTTTTAATATTCGCTCAAAAAGGATTTCCATCTTCATTCTAAAATACTTTCGTATTACTCGGATTTTTAGGCAAGATCATGAAGATTTTGCGTAAGACTCTTAATATCTTTGTTACTTTTCACAGTGTGTGAAGAAGAAAGTAAATATGGAAATGTGTCCTAATCAGATTATTGATGATCTCAAATGGCTGTAAAATCGATCGTGCATTTTGGATTTTAGTGATCAGAGGCTGGAGAGGAATGTCACATTTTCAATATCAATATATTCGAAGTAAATAAATCGTTAGATAATGCGTTGTCCCCGTGTGAAAAAAACAAATACCTTTTGAGAGATATCTGAGTTAGCTGGGATGGGTTGTGCATTGCATCACTGGGTCCATGATGTCTATCTTCAATAACATATGACTTGACCCGGTTTCTGCCTAAGGTTATAATGAGGGCTGTTTTCTTTTCACCCTTTATCTTTACAATTCTTTTTCATTCTTCAACCCCTTCAATGCTTACCAATATGTCATAACTAGCACCTTGTTGTGATTGTTCCAGTGCTAACTTAAGTACTTGGTCCGCATTCAGCTACGTTCACAATCTTTCTCTATCTTTCCTAAGGACTACTATTTCTTTTTTTGGAACGACAATTGTGGCTACTTGGCTATTAGCCTCAAAATATTGAGTCAAACAAGAATGCTCGGTCATATGTTTATTATGTATTGTATTTTAGAACGTTGTAATAGGTAGTAGATTAGTCGTGTGTTACGGGCTTAACTTTAAGCTAAAGTTCATTCATAAGTAACTAAAGCCTTAAAGGAAAGCCCGACCCATTATCATATAGCCCATTATGCCACATGTAGGCAATGCTATAAATACCTCTCCTTGCATGTAAGGAGAGGTTGGTTGGTTCATTTTTCTCATTCATCTCTAATCTAATATTCACTAAGTTTTACACTTCTCTCCCTTTTATCTCTCTACTTTCTCTCTCTAGAGTTCATATATCTTCTACCTTTCTTTCTTCTTTAATCATCATATTATAAGGGACAACAATTGGTATCAATCGCCATGGGGTAGTTTTGTGATTTGTTGTTGATATATTATTTGGTTCGAATGATTTAAACCAAAAATCATCTCGGATTCAAGTTTTTCTTGTGCTTTATGTTCTCTAACTCTTGCTATATATATCTTTCATACGCGTGGTAAGGATTTGGTTGTTGTGGTTTGCTTATGATCACGAATTTCTTGTAAAAATCTAAAGTTTTTACCTTAAGTCTCGGAAGTGTTCACGTATTGCGATCAGGGCTTCTGTATTCCGGTCTTGTATTCTGATCACAAAAGCCTAAGGGTTTCTACATTGTGATCACGCATTGTGATCACTGATTGCGATCACTCATATTGCGATCACTCATTTTGCGATCACTCATATTGCGATCACTCGTATTGCGATCACTCATATTACGATCACTCATATTGCGATCACTCACCTTGCAATCACTCATTGCGATATGTTATTCCGATGACTATTCCGATTGAAGGATCGTGTTATTCTAAGGATTTAGCAAGTTATGGATTAACCTATTGAGATGGATGGAGAATGGAGAGACTTAGAGAGAGAAAGAAGAGAGAGAAAGGAGAGAATGAAGAAGAAAGATTGAATTGATAAAATGGTAGTGTTCAACAACCCCTCCTAACATGCTAGGAGGGGGGTTTATATAGCCCACCCTACATGTGGGCTATATGGGCTATATTGGATCATGAGCCCAATATCGTTGGAGTGACCGATCCTTTCTAAATACATAAAAACGTATTTCCAACAATCTCCCCCAAAGGGAGGTCACTCCAAGTTACAATGTCCTAAATAGTCTATAGATCGTGATCTATGCTAATAATGATGTGACCGAGACTTTTCTTGGAAAAACGTATTTCCAACAATCTCCCCCAAAGGGAGGTCACACCATTTTACAAAATCTTAAACCTAGCATACTATGCTTGAGTCTACGATCTTGTTCTTGTGAATATGCTTGATGTGATCTTTGACTTCAGCCTTGAGCATGTTTCCTTTCCTTGATCTTGTGCATTCATCACTTGTGATATTCGCCTCTTCGTGAATTCATGTTCCACATACTTATACCTTTATAATTCTTGAAAGCTTCAGAGTTAGATACAGCGGAAGACTTGACCTTCAGACTTTCTTGAATTCGTTGAAGTACTGAGTGTATGCAGTATAAGCATGTGGTGACGACTTCTTCTGGATTGTACACCGCAATGCCACCTTCTTGTTACGCTGCATAAGACAGTTAGCAACAAACCATATACACGGATGAAATGGCCTTGAACATTTCATTCTAATTCGGTAACATTTTACCTCCGGCCGGTGAAGACCGTTGGACGATATTAAATATCGTACTTGTGGCAGGTAGTTTCAATAAAGAACCTCCTTGACAAGATTTCGCTGGTAAACCCGTTCTCTTTACTCGACCTTCCAAAGCTGACTGCGAACGTAAAGAGTGAATCATTTGGATAAAAATATCCGCATGATTTGAAGCCGTCAATTCATGTTCCTGGAACAAGTGAAATTCAATTAAGAACCGCACCATCGTTGCTTTCCAGTTGTCACGAGCTTGATTCGTATAGAATTGTAAGACCCGTGAAAGTGTCGTATGATGCTAAGTTATTGTCTCAAGAGTTGTTCAGTATGAGCATCTCTCTTAAGTTGCGACTCACTGACGGATGTGATATCCCGAGCCCAACGTCATTTATTTAATCCTATTTTACGAATATTTTTGAAATTTTTAAGAAATTTCATTTGTTATAGATTTGACGGGTTAAGTTGAAACCAACGTTACGATCGTAATTTAACGTTTGACGATTTAAGAAGAACCGATGACGACTACGATACCGATGGATGCCCAAAACTTACATTTTATTATCGATAGATCGATATTTGAGTTTTTCGAGATTTTATTTTTATTACGTGTTAAGTCGAGTCGGAATCATGTGTATATTCGTTTTGTGTGCGTTTGAACCATTTAAAAGTATTTTCGAGTGTTCGGGACGACCCCCGACTCCCGTAAAATTTTAAAACCGACTACTAGTCATTTCCCGCTACTAAAGTGTGTCGTTTACAAAGGAGGCCAAAAGAAAACCAATATTACACTTTCAACCCCTCCACCACTATACATAAACCAAAAATAAACACACACACTCATTTTTACACTTGAAAAATTTTCTCTCCCCCTTTTTCTTCTCTCAAACCTACGGCCAACACCACCACCATCAAATCGACCACCAAAATTTGATTTTTGGAAAAACTAAGCAATGACCCATCCTTAAAACATCATTGTAAGTAAATCCCACCACAAAAATCCAACATGCAACAACATTTTTTCAAGATTTAATTTTTGATAGATTTTAAAAAATATTATGTTTTGATCTAATTAAATTCGTGGGATTGTGTTTAAATATGTTTAGGAACATGGGTTTGAAATATGGAAGCTTTTGGAAAAGATTTGGTTGGTGTTCTTGACCCCAAAACCCACGGCCAAAGGTGGGGGTGTTTGTTTTCTTGGGTTTTGATCTATCTTGAGTCTGGTATGTGTTTATATCTTTGTTTACTTCATTTTTAATTAATTTAATTATGTTGTATGGTTTATCTATGAAATGGGTTTTGATGAAGATTGAACATACAAGTGATTTAGGGTATTGTGATTTGATTAGGATGCTTATTAGGTGATGTTATGAGTATAGGAGTTGATGAAATGGGTCAAAAAGATGATTTGATATGGTTTTGTAAGGTCCATTTTAGGTCAGAAACTTTAGGGCTAATTTTCGTGGGTTTAAGTTTAAGTCCAGGTTGAGAAGATAGGATATTGTTGTAGAGCTTCTTTTTAGCTTCGTTTTGGTATAAGATAGAGCTTTTGACTCCAAAAGAGTCAAAAGTTACGCTAGTTTGAATTTTCGTGTACCGGGAGATGAAAGTCGACATAATCCGAAATTATGTTCGATTTTTGGTCAAATCTCGGGGACTATAAGTTAAGTTTCAAAAATGGTCAAGGGCTGTTCTCAGGCCCTAAACTTAGCATTTTGAGTCTATTTTCATAATCAAGAGTCAGATTTGCAAATGGTATTGGTTAAGATGGTCAAAATGATCTTACAAGTCGAGTGTGCAAAACTGTCCGAATTTTGTACTTCAAAGATGTGTCGGGAAGAAGGTCTTAGAAGTGAAAACTTTTTATGAAATTTGGTATGGGGTTTCTACAGATTATAAGTGATTTTTACAAATTTTCTCAGATTTTTAGCAGTGGTCTAAGTGGGGTAAAACAGCCCGTACATTCGGTATGTACCGGCAGAATTATAAAATGAGTAATAGTTTTAATAAAGTATAAAAAATGGCCCGTGTCTAGTAAATATCACTTGTATGGATTTTTGGCGTGAGTTTATATGAACCTTGAGTGTTCTTAATTATGTACATACAGTACTTGAAGGTACTTGAATGTGTTGATTCATTACGTGTTTATTCGTTAGGTGTTGTATTTGATTTCCCGGGGCATCCTCATCGTCGGTGATCGATTTCGTTTACGCCGTAGTTACTAATACTACCACTACTACTTATGGTGAGTCTATAGCCTCGCTCTTTACTTATTTCAAATGTTTTTACCCGCGAGGGGGATACATGCTATTTAAATGAAAATGAACATAAGTCATGAATGATTGTTGGACCCGAATGTTGCCCTGAAATTGTGTTGAGTACCTAGTTGCAAAAGGCCCTAATTTCATGAAATATTAACTATTGTCTTGCCCTTTCGAAGGGGGAAATAGCCGCTTATACAAAGTGATAGTACTATGGGGTTGACTACCCTATCCGAGACGAGGGCTAGTACGTTGATACCCCCTGCGGACGGATAATTTGTGATAAGAGATAAGGTATAATTGCAACTAATGCCTTTAGTAGGGGTACTGGTTTCATCTGAATCACGCTGGTAATTATTACGCGGGTGATTGAGTTAACGGATTAGTGTCATGAGCTTAAACACAATTGTTATATCCTTGAATAATAGATTGTTTGCGCGACAATGCTATTGAATGATCGTGATTGGTTTTTAATACTTATGTTCAACTTATGATTTGATAAACCTATAGATTCGCTCAACCTTTGTGTTGACAGTTTTAAGCATGTGTTTCAGGTAACCAAGGTTGATAGCAGCGGAGCATGCGAGGATGGAAGTTGTTGTGGCTTGGCGGTCTACTTGTTTTTCCACCCTTATTTAATTTAAAACTCTTTTATTATTCTGTCATGTGAGCAAAAATGTACTTTTGGGTTGAGATTCAGTGGGGACCTAATGCAAACTCTGTTTAGTATTATCTTGGGATTTGGAAAACTGTAGACTTGTATGATTTTAATAATGTTTAAATTTATGTTTAAACTTTTACGTCTCTTTGAGTCGTTTAATATAGCTTATGTGTGATGATAACTAAGTAGCACCCAAATGTTGTAGTTCCGCTGCGCATAGCATTTGTTGGGGGTTTTATAGATTGGTAATCAGAGCCATGAGTTATAGAGAACTAGTTCATTTTGAAAAATCCTAAACTATAACTTTTGGTGTCGTAAGAAATTGTCCAAGCACACAACTATCCTGCATGGCTCCGGTAAGATTTCTTTAGCATCGCTTTATATTTTAGATGTATCCCTCAAACTAACAAGAATTCCCTAGTATTTAGTAAGTAAATACTTTGATATATATTGAGATATATTGTTGTGTACGTTGAGTACTTATCATCGTAATTGCAAATTCTCGTAAGATTATCTTATATGTTGTATGTATTTGGCATAACGGGCTACATTGCATTACATGGTAACACCGCGTTGTAATCCTACGTGTATGTAGGAATGGTTGTATGTATAAGTATGTATATACTATGGTATTTAAAGGCATTGCACGCGAAGCAATGGTCCTTGGGTAATTATCGTACATTAAAATGCGGTTTTGTTGAGAATTCGGCCTTACCACTAATTATCAATCTTGATAATTAATTTATTGTTCGGATAACCGAATATGAACCTCGTTTGATACTCTAGATACGTAAATAATTCTTCGTAACATATTGTATATTGACTAGATTGATCTCGATTGTCGTTATCGCACCGTGATGTGTCATTTTGGACATTTTCTTTTGAAACGTAATTTACTTACGTATTACTTTATTTTCCTTTATTCCATATGGGTTTGATATGTTAATTGGCGTAACTATAATATAGACGAAGTATAATCAACGATGCGTACATCGTAGCGACGAATCACATGTGTGTGTTATAAAACGTGGTTGAGGCGTGTTGCCATTTAATCGTTGTTTACTATTCTACTTGAATTTTAAAGATGTGTTTTAAAATAGACTAGCGTTGTGATCAATCGCGATAACTTGGAATTTGGTTGGTTTGTGTTAATTTTGTGGTGTACGATTTCGAGACTCATCCGAGGCCGATAACAACACTTAGTTGATATACGTATTCTCGCTTCGTTTATTTCATTTTGTTTGTTGTTTCACTATTTTGAATTCAATATTATACATGACAAAGTCCGGCATTTGTGTGAGTTAAATAAAGCATTAAACTTTGTTGATCGAATGACTTAAAGATAAAGTGTTTTACATATTAAATAAATGGTGAATGAAACTTTTGGACAAAAATGACTTATGATGTGTCTTGTAAAAAGTAAAACTCTTATAGAGAATAAAGTGACAAAGTGAAATTGTTTTTCCTTCAACCTTGGTTGGTATATCATAATAAGTAATTTATACTACTCGTAAAATCCTTGTTTTTATATATTAATAATTTGATACTAGAAGCTAGTGATGGATTTGTTAAGATTTTGTTTAATTTAATTTGAAAAAGGAGTTTATAATAAAATTTACGATATGACTGTTGAGTATATGTAACTTGGATTTAGTATGAATTAATTTTCGGGTCAATGTGGCAAACTTTTGGCGTATCTTGTAATATAAAACATGAGTAGAAGAATTGGTCATTTATTTTGGAGCTAAAAACTTTGTAAAATTGGTTTTATTTTAAACATAAGGTTATGTTTACGTATGCATTGGTGTAAACTAGAACTCGTCACTCGTTGTAGTAAATAAACTGGGATAAAATCGGAATATACACTTTAAGTATGAAATTATACTGCTTGAAACAAATTACTAAATATTGATGGAACATTATTTTATTCCGCTGTGAGATGTGTTAATTTTAAAATCGTTTGATAACGGGCTAAGGATTAAAAGTTGAATTTTATATATCTTTGAATTATTGAAATAAGCATCTTAATTATTTATTATTTTATTATTATCATCGAGATTCAAGTGTCGACTAAAATCAGTAAATTATCTGAGATAAAACTACGTGAAACCTCTTTATCATTTGAGTCGAAGTGCGCGAATGTGATTTAACAAAACAGTTTTAAGGAAAACATGTGTGTAATAAAAATTCAAGGTTAATTTTAAGAGTCAATTGGACTAATTTGAGTTGTGTTGGTTACTTGCATATAGGTGATAAGATAAGTCGTATAAATAATAACATAAAACTTGGAAAAATTTTACTATGCACGTTTTTGGTACTTAAAATATTGATATTAATGAGATTTTGACACAAGTATGGAGATTTTCAAACCTAATGATTTTACCAGTTATAATAACCGAGTCACCGCATCTGCTAATGTTAATAATTTCCGAGAGATTGAAATTTTTCCAGAAATAAAAACTTTGTAAAGATTGGAGAATGAAAGGTATAAATTCTTTAATGGTGTAACACAAATTAAAAATGTGTAAATGTTCGGTTTTTACAATGTACCAGGTAACAGTAACTAGAAAATGAAAATGGATTACCCAACAAACGAATATTTATATTAATTTCTTAAGATGTATATGAAATGTTTTGAGTCAAAATGGTTCGATCGTCCGACATCCCTTCTTTGATTTTATGAGTCTGTATTTGAACTTGAGTCGTCATGTGACTGTTCATTTTAATATTTTCCATGATATGAAACCAGTATTATTATATTTATTTTAAAACTACTATTTTGCTAGGACTTGATGAGGAGGGTATGTCACCTGGTATATTTTGTCCTGTTCATGGACGTTGTGACTTTTCTTCTTACGGTTAATGGAACCTAAAATTCTGTATTTACTTGAATGATGCTATAAATCTTCATTAAATTGGCTGTTTATTTATATTGAACAAAAGCGAGGAGGCGAAGCCGCTTTACCAAATTGTAGAGGTGAAAGAACTCGACCTTCCAGGTGAAATTGTTTCTAGTCGACCAAGTGATTATTCTCCTCTCCCCGTTTACCCTTGGTGGAATGTGTGTGCAACTCGAGACGATGGGAATTATGAGCGTTGTTTTATTTTTGACGCTTGTGTTGATATTCAATTTTTACTCCATGTGTTCGTAGATCGTTGTTGTTATCCCGAGACTTTTGTCATATATCTGATGTATTTTTCGTTTCTGATGTAGTTAATTTTAGCTGGCAATTATATTGCTCGTTTACCTCGTTAGATCCCATTGATTTTTGATTTTATTACTTGATGTGCTTGCAATGATCTTTAATCTTGAACCACCTAACCGTTATTTTGTGAATAGTCTATTTTGAAAATATGTATGAGTGTGTTAAATGGTTCGTTCAATCAAATGCAAATAGTGTCGAGTTATTTATTTAATTATCCATTTATTTTCTTAACAAAAGGCAAAGCAAAAGTATGTTTACAAAGTAGATGAAAAATATTTGATGTGTTTCTTAAAACGATAGTAACAATATGTTCCCATTTCAAATTCCATTTCAAATGATTTAATTATTTTGAAGATTAGGTCGAAAACTTTCGTAGTCATATTTGGTATGTAATAATAATGTTTGTGTCGTCACTCGATCCTCAATTATGCACAGCTTAGCTAACTATGCATAATTCGGGAAGAGTCCTGTTTTGTTGGTTGTTGTTGCTTGATCCTTAAGTATGCATGATCTAGCTAATTATGCATAGTTTAGGAAGGGCACGATCGTGTCAAACAAATTGGTCATCTTGAAACTTGTAGTGTTTTGATAAATGTTTGGATGAGAACGTTTCTTTTTAAAATGGTGGATCATTTTTGCAAGTAGTCGTAATTTCTTTGATTCTTAAAGAAAATTTTTGAATTTTCTTGTGTTCTCTGAAATCTTTTCTTTTTGTTTGGCGTTGACTTAGTAAGTCACTGTGACCGAGTAATTTTGGAAAATGTTTTATGTGTTGAGTGTAACGTGCGAATTTCATCGGAATCACGAGGGTGTTGATGAAATACCAAAGGGACTCGTACCGACACTGAGAAGAAATTTTAAACAAGAATAGAAGACTGCCAAAGTAGAGGAAATCAGAGTTCAAGTGACTCTGAGGGGAATGACGAAGACTTCTCCTACATCAAACGTATCATACCTTATTTATTTTCTTTTCTCGTTCTTTTGATATGTTTAACGACACGCGATAAACTGTTGAAGTTTACCAACTGTGCATCGGTAGTTGGAAGACAATTCCATTGTCGTCTTCGCTTATTTAAGTGAGGAATCCTCTTTGCTTGACTCAACCATCCTTGATTTTCGATGGTTAAACGATGGATAAACATAGTCGAAGTTTTTATGGTGAACCCTTGTCTTTTATGTGTTTATGTTGTATGTGATCTAGTCGAGTGATCGAAAGTTGTGAGAACTTAAGACGACATTGTCCAATGAAGTCCGATCATGGAGAACACGTGCCATGTAACATATATATCTTTCTACTGTGAACGATGATGCTTATTGAGATTTTGACCACGTTTGAGACGGAGGTGAGATGGTGTTCTTGTATTACATTTTTTTTTTGGGGGTATGGATCCGTGTGTGAGCACCCTGCGGTGACATATGTATGAATTTTATTTTTTGGTTTAGGATATGCATCCATAACTAGCAAGCTCGTGGACCTTCTTTAACTTGCAATTTTCTTTTGATTGGACTCATCCGAGAAATATGTCAAATATCCTTATTTTATCATGACTTGGCTGATTAGCAAGCATGAGTTAACTTGATTGAACTTATTTACTTGGCATGGTTTGGCTAGTTTGTAAACATGTCGTGATGCGGTTGTATATGCTTCATTATGTCTTTTGTGTTTGACTGGATTGTGATGTTTTCGAGAGAGTTATGTATACGTCGAATGATTAGCGTATCGATGAATTCGTTTTTGACGAAATAGGTTTGTATGTACATAATATTGCGATTAAGTTGATTTTGTACGACTAGTAATAATTACTTCGTCTTGTATATTCTGAACGTTTTCGATGGGGTTATGTGTGACCCGTGCGATTTTATTTTGTGAGTAGTTGTTTTTATGAGATGATGAACCAAGTGAAAGGACGATTCCAAAGTTGGAAGACATGCTCCGAACGTGTGTGATTGATTTTGGTAGTTGTTGAGATCGATACTTGTCGTTGGTAGTACCTTTGTACAACGACATTTACCATGGTAGCATTGAAGCTGCAGCCTTTGAGGAATTATGATGATGAAAATATAGATCGCCAGTTGGATAGAATGAAGTAGGAAAAAGTCAGTTGAATGGACTTGAAATGATTCGAGAGGCTACGGAAGAGATGGTGTAAATTAAGAATCACTTGTTAACCGCGAGGAGCTATGAGAAGAGACGTTTTGATAACTGTAGGAAGAAATTGGGAAATCGAAGTGGAGACCATGGATCGAGATGTTAAGAGATTGAAGCAAGGTATAATACTAATCGTGAAGGTGTGATGGAATCCGAGACGTGAACCGAAGTCCACATCGGAATGTAAAGACCTCTTTAGGAAGTAGTACCCTCATCTTTCTAGTAGTACGAAATGCGAGTATAAGAACCGGAGAGCGTCGGGACGTCGCTCCTTTAAGGAGGGGAGGATGTAAGACCCGTGAAAGTGTCGTATGATGCTAAGTTATTGTCTCAAGAGTTGTTCAGTATAAGCATCTCTCTTAAGTTGCGACTCACTGACGGATGTGATATCCCGAGCCCAACGTCATTTATTTAATCCTATTTTACGCATATTTTTGAAATTTTTAAGAAATTTCGTTTGTTATAGATTTGACGGGTTAAGTTGAAACCAACGTTACGATCGTAATTTAACGTTTGACGATTTAAGAAGAACCGATGACTACTACGATACCGATGGATGCCCAAAACTTACATTTTATTATCGATAGATCGATATTTGAGTTTTTCGAGTTTTTATTTTTATTACGTGTTAAGTCGAGTCGGAATCATGTGTATATTCGTTTTGTGTGCCTTTGAACCATTTAAAAGTATTTTCGAGTGTTCGGGACGACCCCCGACTCCCGTAAAATTTTAAAACTGACTACTAGTCATTTCCCGCTACTAAAGTGTTTCGTTTACAAAGGAGGCCAAAAGAAAACCAATATTACACTTTCAACCCCTCCACCACTATACATAAACCAAAAATAAACACACACACTCATTTTTACACTTGAAAAATCTTCTCTCCCCCTTTTTCTTCTCTCAAACCTACGACCAACACCACCACCATCAAATCGACCACCAAAATTTGATTTTTGGAAAAACTAAGCAATGACCCATCCTTAAAACATCATTGTAAGTAAATCCCACCACAAAAATCCAACATGCAACAACATTTTTTCAAGATTTAATTTTTGATAGATTTTGAAAAATATTATGTTTTGATCTAATTAAATTCGTGGGATTGTGTTTAAATATGTTTAGGAACATGGGTTTGAAATATGGAAGCTTTTGGAAAAGATTTGGTTGGTGTTCTTGACCCCAAAACCCACGGCCAAAGGTGGGGGTGTTTGTTTTCTTGGGTTTTGATCTATCTTGAGTTTGGTATGTGTTTATATATTTGTTTACTTTATTTTTAATTAATTTAATTATGTTGTATGGTTTATCTATGAAATGGGTTTTGATGAAGATTGAACATACAAGTGATTTAGGGTATTGTGATTTGATTAGGATGCTTATTAGGTGATGTTATGAGTATAGGAGTTGATGAAATGGGTCAAAAAGATGATTTGATATGGTTTTGTAAGGTCCATTTTAGGTCAGAAACTTTAGGGCTAATTTTCGTGGGTTTAAGTTTAAGTCCAGGTTGAGAAGATAGGATATTGTTGTAGAGCTTATTTTTAGCTTCGTTTTGGTATAAGATAGAGCTTTTGACTCCAAACGAGTCAAAAGTTACGCTAGTTTGAATTTTCGTGTACCGGGAGATGAAAGTCGACATAATCCGAAATTATGTTCGATTTTTGGTCAAATCTCGGGGACTATAAGTTGAGTTTCAAAAATGGTCAAGGGCTGTTCTCAGGCCCTAAACTTATCATTTTGAGTCTATTTTCATAATCAAGAGTCGGATTTGCAAATGGTATTGGTTAAGATGGTCAAAATGATCTTACAAGTCGAGTGTGCAAAACTGTCCGAATTTTGTACTTCAAAGATGTGTCTGGCAGAAGGTCTTAGAAGTGAAAACTTTTTATGAAATTTGGTATGGGGTTTCTACAGATTATAAGTGATTTTTACAAATTTTCTCAGATTTTTAGGAGTGGTCTAAGTGGGGTAAAACAGCCCGTACATTCGGTATGTACCGACAGAATTGTAAAATGAGTAATAGTTTTAATAAAGTATAAAAAATGGCTCGTGTCTAGTAAATATCACTTGTATGGATTTTTGGCGTGAGTTTATATGAACCTTGAGTGTTCTTAATTATGTACATACAGTACTTGAAGGTACTTGAATGTGTTGATTCATTACGTGTTTATTCGTTAGGTGTTGTATTTGATTTCCCGGGGCATCCTCATCGTCGGTGATCGATTTCGTTTACGCCGTAGTTACTAATACTACCACTACTACTTAAGGTGAGTCTATAGCCTCGCTCTTTACTTATTTCAAATGTTTTTACCCGCGAGGGGGATACATGCTATTTAAATGAAAATGAACATAAGTCATGAATGATTGTTGGACCCGAATGTTGCCTTGAAATTGTGTTGAGTACCTAGTTGCAAAAGGCCCTAATTTCATGAACTATTAACTACTGTCTTGCCCTTGCGAAGGGGGAAATAGTCGCTTATACAAAGTGATAGTACTATGGGGTTGACTACCCTATCCGAGACGAGGGCTAGTACGTTGATACCCCCATGCGGACGGATAATTTATGATAAGAGATAAGGTATAATTGCAACTAATGCCTTTAGTAGGGGCACTGGTTTCATCTGAATCACGCTGGTAATTATTACGCGGGTGATTGAGTTAACGGATTAGTGTCATGAGCTTAAACACAATTGTTATATCCTTGAATAATAGATTGTTTGCGCGACAATGCTATTGAATGTTCGTGATTGGTTTTTAACACTTATGTTCAACTTATGATTTGATAAACCTATAGATTCGCTCAACCTTTGTGTTGACAGTTTTAAGCATGTGTTTCAGGTAACTAAGGTTGATAGCAGCAGAGCATGCGAGGATGGAAGTTGTTGTGGCTTGGCGGTCTACTTGTTTTTCCACCCTTATTTAATTTAAAACTCTTTTATTATTCTGTCATGTGAGCAAAAATGTACTTTTGGGTTGAGATTCAGTGGGGACCTAATGCAAACTCTGTTTAGTATTATCTTGGGATTTGGAAAACTGTAGACTTGTATGATTTTAATAATGTTTAAATTTATGTTTAAACTTTTACGTCTCTTTGAGTCGTTTAATATAGCTTATGTGTGATGATAACTAAGTAGCACCCAAATGTTGTAGTTCCGCTGCGCATAGCATTTGTCGGGGGTGTTATAAGAATCTTGCAAGTTACCTACCAAGTGCTGTTTGAGGTTAACACTAGAAGGATTTCCACTCATCACTGTGAACACTAAGGTATCACTCTGAGTGTTCTGGCAAGATCACTAAGATATTGCGTAGAGGCCTGGAACGTGTTTAAATTCATTTAAGAATTAAACCTCTGTTGCTTTCCAAATATCACAAGTTTGATTAATAAAGAATCGCACAAGTCACCTACCATGAGATTTTTGATATTCGCTCAAGAAGGATTTCCATCTTCATTGTAAATACTTTCGTATTACTCGGATGTTCAGGCAAGATCATGAAGATTTTTCGTAGGACTCTTGAGATCTTTCTTACTTTTCACAGTGTGTGAAGAAGAAAGGAAATATGAAAGTGTGTCCTAATGAGATATTTGATGATCTCAAATGGCTCTAGACTCGATCGTGCATTTGGATTTTAGTGATCGGAGGCTGGAGAGGAGTGCCACCATTTCAATACCAATTTATTCGGAGTGAATAAATCAATAGATAATGCGTTGTCTCCGTGTGATTAAAACAAATATCTTTTGAGAGATATCTGAGTTAGCTGGGATGGGTTGTGCATTGCATCACTGGGTCCATGATGTCTATCTTCAATATCAAGAATCATTAAAAATGATCTCAATAGCATATGTATTGACTCGGTTTCTGCCTAAGTTGTAAGGAGGGCTTCTTTCTTTACACCCTTTATCTTTACAATTCTTTTTCATTCTTCAACCCCTTCAATGCTTACCAATACGTCATCACTAGCACCTTGTTGTGATTGTTCCAGTGCTAACTTAAGTACTTGGTCGGCATTCAGCTACGTTCACAATCTTTCTCCATCTTTCCTAAGGACTACTATTTCTAGCTATGGAATGTCCTTGGGAAGATTTCTCCGGTTCTAGAGGAATCATTGGACTTTAACCTATCCTACCATCCTTATGTCACCACAATCTTCACCGTCGTGAATAGAAATGTTTTGGGTAAGTGTATGTCACCATGAAATCCATTTTGAAGTGCAAATCTATTTTTCTCCCCCTTAACATATGCCACGATATCCGAAAACATTTCGCACATGTCGGGATGAGCTATCACGTTAAGTCAAACCATTTATGATTAATCATATCCCATATTAAATCACATTTTCTCCCCCATATTAAAAATATTAACCCAATCGATGTTTTTAATATCAATTGATTTAACAGCATTTTAAGAAAATTTGGGAAGAAAAATGCAAATCCAATTATCTACATGAATTACACAAGCTCCCCCTCAAATTAATGAGGGTGTACTTGAAACGTAAATTAAATACCCTTTAAACACAAGTGTAAGGTACTTATCACGTGCAAAGATCATATATGATAATGTATTCACAAGATTAGCGATTTATGAGGTTGGACCTGAATGATGGAGAACATCATATGAAAGAAGCACATGGTTCTTGTTCACGAATGTTGGTCGCCTCATCACGTCTGAAGTTATCTCTTGACTCCATGTGTACGATTGATATCGTTGTCTTGACACCAACATGTGAACTTGGCACTTTTGGCGTCAAAGATTCTGAATGCTGGACAATTGCTCCCCCTCAATTGTTGACTCGTGTTCTATTGAAAGAGCTGTAGTCGCTGTTTGAGTAGTCGCATCGTCGAGTATGTAGATATCAATTGTAAATTGCTATGGTTGGTGGAGATGACAACTTCATAAAAAACAAGATTTCTCTTGTTTTAACAAATAAATGCACTGACACGTACATATATTCGTGTTAGATTGTGTTATAACGTAAACACAATCCCTTACATGGTTATAAAGTAAACCATGCCCGAGAAAATTAATTCCCGTTGTTGAGTCAAAGCTTTCCGGTGAAATGCTTGACTTGAATATGAAAAGCGGGTTACTATCTGAAATAATAGCAAACCATTTTGAGCATGTTTTAAAACTTTTGAACTTCTGCTCGAACTTTATTTACAACCCCGTGTCATTATTGAATGACATTTCTAGTATCGTAAATATTATCGATTCCAGAAGACATGCTCTTTTTATCAAAACATTTTTTGAACACACAATTTTGAAAGATTTAGAAAACCTTTTTGAGAAATTCTCGAAAAATTGTGTTCAATGTTTTGAAAACCAATTACTTGAGCTTAAGATGTTGACTATCTTTCAAAACGAGCTCAAGTCCGAGAAGTTGTAAACTTCCCGTTGTTAAGGATAAGTTTATCATCGGCGATAAACTTTCCTTTATTTGAAGATCGGGTCATCGTCTGATATTTAATGATGAGCCTTATACACGAGCTAGAAACCTTTGAATGGTTTTTAATTTAAGCTCGTGTCCGAGAAAAATTAATTTCTCATTTTGAGGGTAAGTCATCGTTGGAAGATAAACTTCTCTATCTCTGAAGTCCGGGTCATCGTCTGTCATTTAACGAGGAGCCATTTACACGAGCTTAAAACCTTTGAATAGTTTAAATGTAAGCTCGTGTCTGAGAAAATTTAATTTCCCGTTTTGAGGGTAAGTTATCGTTGACGAGATAAACTTCCCTTTCTCTGAGTTCGGGTCACATACTGTGATTTGAATGTGAGCCATTGTGCATGAGCTTAAAAACTTGGAATATTTTTGATATAAGCCCATGCCCGAGAAAAATTAATTTCTCGTTGTTAGGATAAGCTTATCATCGGCGATAAACTTTACTTTCTTTGATGAACGAGTTACAGTCTGTGATATGACTATAAGTCATTTTGGTAAGCTTAACCATGAATCCCCTGAGACACTTGTTTCTCTGATATCTACTTCTTCAACAACCAAACTCTAAGAGTGTCCTTAGTTGAACGGTATACAATGATTGGGCCGCTTCGTTCTTTTGGAACATCAACTTTGGTACCTGCATTCTCATTAGGAATTTGCATGCTCTGACATGGGTTAGCGATATCAATTTTAGAAGCACGTGGGGGTTCACAGGTAGATTTACTTGTGTCAGAGGCGACCTGAGTAGATGATTCACTTGTCTTAGCTGACAAACATTTTCTTTTATAGAAAACCTTAAGTTTAGGCTTAAGTGAAATATCATCTTTATCAATTTCCTCCCTAGTAGTTTTAATAGAATCGGAGACTATCCTAGTTAAAGGGCACTCGTTTCCTACAAGAGTGAAAGTTCTACCAGTGGGGCGCCAAACTTTACCCATGGGTTTGATTTTAGCTATCCACTGGGTTTTAAGTCTAGCACGGGAGTTCACCTCATCAAGTAATTTCTTGACACAAGCATCATGATTTGCCGTAAAGACACATTTTCTACATGTTTTACATGTAGCATATTTAATGTCCGAGTAAGATCTAGAATCCCTAGATGATTGATTGATGCTCCTAGGATTGGACATGCTACAGTTAGAAGTGTTGGGTAAACTAGAAGGCATCTGACTAGGTTTGAAATTCCTATCTCTTACTTGTATCTTTTGAGTAGCTTCCCTTTGACCAAAATCATGGCGCACATCATTTGAACTAGTTCTAGACGTGTTCTTTGGACTATGTCTAGGGAAATTAGAGGCAATCATGTGATTAGGTCTTGCAAAAGCTGTTTTAGTCACATTGGGCCTAGATGGTAGAGTGACTGGTCTAGGAAAATGAACCAAATCAACTTGGGAGGCAAATCGCGGTCTCGAGGATTGTGGTCGCTCGGTTCTAAATGCAGTAGGTTGTCTGACAGTCGGTTGTCTGACGAACTGATTTGTAGGCGGTTTCCCCAAGATTGATGGTTTTTTAAGCTTAGTGTCCACACTAGGTCCTCTATTTTTCCTTAATTCGTTTTTCAACGTAGCTATAGCAAAAACCTTTTCCTGAACTTGAGCTTTTAAGGTCTCATTTTCTTGGGATGCCAATTTAGACTTTAGTAACTGAATTTGTTTCAAAAGATTATCCTTTTCAGCTTTAGAATCTAAAACTTTTGATCCAATTTTCTTTCAAGAACAACGTTAGACTTTTCAAGTTTTTCAAAATATGCTTCAAATTTGTCCGTTTTCTTAGAAAATTCAAGTTTGGCATCCTCAAGATCTTTTGATTGCTGAGCTACGATCGTTTCGAGCTCTTTAATCTTGGAATCAGAATCAGTTAACGAAGCAGTTATAATACAATTATCATGATGTACTATAGCATTCTGAACAATCTCTCCCCCATGATGACTTACATCGGATGAATCAGAAGTGGTATTGCTATCACTCGTTTCCATCCCATGTTTGTCATAATTAGGTTCAGAATTCTCAATATGCGGCATATCATCAGCATATACATCATAAACAACATTACATTGTACCATGTTTGCAGGCGCTTCGTCATAAACGGGTAAGGTGTCAGCAAAAGAGATCTCGTGAACATTCCCTGACGTGCCACTGGTATCATGTTGTCCTCCTGATTCCGTGCTCTTGGCATCGATAGGCTCCAAGTTTTCAACCGTATGACCAGTTTCCACTTGCATCGAAGAGTCTTGCATTCCACTATCATACCCTTGCTGAAGTCGAGATCTTTCATAAATCGAAGACGAGACCGATGACATGAGTTTCAAAATTGTATCACGGAAAACTCGAAGCTCAGTATGTGTATCTCGAAGAAATGATTGACAAATCACTGAACTTTCAGGCTTGATGATATTGAATTCGAGGAAAGGCGTGAGTTGTGTCACAAGAGTCTTATATGCAAGTGCCGATGCAGAGTGATTGAAGTTGTCATTGTTGAGTTGCTCGGCGAGTTGGGTCAAAGTGGTGAATATTGAGTCGATGAATATATGACGATCTTGTCCAAAGATGGTCACAAATTCGCTCCCTCCTTGAATCCTCGAAAGAGTGACAAGATGAGACTGAAGCATTTGAAATGAAGTGATGCCACTTTTCCTAACTTTGTTTTGCATTGAATGCGATTCTCCCTTTTGACATGTCGAATCGAACAAATCCATTGAATATCGATTAAAAATGACGTGGATAGTGTTGTTTTCGGGATTTTATAATACGTGAAGAAACTTAGAAACAGAAAGTCACGGAATATGATAAAACCAACGAAACGATCCGAAAATAAATCTGAAAAATCCTCGATGGATGATAAAGTCCGTCTTCACGTACAAGTACCCGATCAAAAATCCGTCGAGAAAATAAACCTTGGCACTTTATCACTTTTAAAATCGTTAATCAAAATATTAACATTTATCAAATAAAATGATAAATATTATTTGAAACTAACATTTTTATAGAATTTGTGGTAACATTTTCTTTGTCCCATTATATTTCAATGAGATCCAAATAAAAATAAAAAAAAATATCCCACAGCCAATCAATTTGCAAATCCAACAGCCCAAATCCGGTCCATGTTATCCGCCCAAAAGAAAACAACGAAGCCCAGTATCAAATATTAAGAACCTGGTCCACCTAATAAATATACCCACACCCAAATTTTAAAATTTTGACTAATAAATATAAAGATAACTATTCCAATGACTATTCCGATGACATTCCGATAAGAACATTCCGATAGCTTTTTTAAGGGATTTTAACACTTTTTCTAATCAACAACAATCAATATAACACATCTACTTAAGATCCATATTAACTTCATCATTTCATAGAATATTGAGATGGATTCTACTACAGAATATTATGTGACGAACAACAACATAATGGTGGCGGGTAACAAAGAGAGACCACCAATTCTTGTGTCGGGTCGATATGATCAAGGGAAATCCCGTTTTCTAGGTTATCTTGACACAAAACCTAACGGTGATGTTTTAACGCAATGCATTTTTTATGGACCCTATAAACTCTCAAGGATTCAAGTTCCTGCAATACCAGCCACAGACACAACTGACGCACAACTCACATATCAACATGATGAAAAGAGAAACGACCTCACACCAGAGAACCGTGCTTGGTTTGATGCAGAGAAGGAAACAATTTACTTAATTCTCAGTGGCATTGGAGATGATACTTATTCCACGGTTGATGCATGCCCTACTGCTAAAGAAATGTGGACGGCTATTGAAAGATTGCAACAAGGTGAATCACTTAACAAACAAGACATGAAATCTAAGATGTTTTGGAACTTTGGCAAGTTTACATCAAAGGATGGGGAATCAATTGATTCTTATTACTCCCGATTCTACAAAATGATGATTGACAGGACCCGAAACAACTTGCAAGTTTCCACCATGCAAGTCAATGTCCAATTTCTACAGCAGCTTCAACCAGAGTGCACACGGTTTGTCACCTTAGTGAAACAACAACAAAAGTTAGACGAAGTTTCATATCATACGCTCGTTGACATTTTGAAACAATTTCAAAATGAGGCAAATGAACTTCGAGCTGAGCGTGCTGCAAAGGTTTCAAATCCACTTGCTTTGGTGTCTACCACTCAACATTACCCAGATTATCATTCTCGTGCTCCAAGGACCTACTCTACTCAATCATCATCACCACGGTCATCCACTGTCTCTAAGTCACATGTTCCTACACGATCCCGAGGCAAAGAAGTTGCAAGAGCACCACACCCACACCTGAGCAATCTTCCGAAGAAGACAGTGATGATGAGCTAGCTTAAAAGGATAGGGAATTCAAGAAACAAATGTCTTTAATTATGAAGCAATACAGGAAAATCTACAAACCCACCAACAACAACCTCAGAACATCATCTAACACAAGGAACAACTATGCTCGGAGTCCTCCAAAGTATGATCGACAACCCGCGAAGTATGATAATCAGAGGGTTACTACTGTTGTTAGGAATAGGGAAACTGTAGGTACTCAAGTAGTGCAACAATGTGGGATTTAGTGTTTTAATTATCGAGGTTATGGGCATTTGGCTAGGGAATGCAGGCAACTAAAGAGGTTCAAAGATTATGATTATTATAAGGAAAAAATGATGTTGTGCAAGAAAATGGAAGCTGGGATCAAGCTATCAGTTGAGGAAGGAGAAATGTTTGACGACGCAGATGATGAACTATCCGACCAGGAACTCGAGGCATATTATTCATACATGGAAAAGATTCATGAGGTCCTTAACATCACTGAAGATGACAATAGTCCTATCTTTGATACTGAGCCAATTGATAAGGTACAACATGATGATGAATATAATGTGTTAGGTGATACACATGAGCATAGTGATCTACTAACAACAATTACTAACACGTGTATGATGGAAACGGTTGATAGCAATACCATAACCGATTCATCAGACATGTGTAATAATGAATTTAAGGATGATCAACATGCAAATGAGTATGATGATGAGGAGCGTGTCACGCTTGCTAATTTAATTGCTAGTTTACAAAAAGATGTCAATGAAAATAGAAAGAATCAAGAGAAATTAAAGAAGGAAAACGCAGCGCTCACTCAAAACTTTGAAAAAAGCAAACATGCTCTTATAAAATCTAGTGAGACAATTGATAGTTATAAGGCGGAGCTTCTTCAAAAGACCAAAGAGCTTGAGGGGTACAAAAGTCGTGTTATCAATGTTAAAAAGGACGATTTTGAAAATAAATACAACGAAGCTCTTGCTTTGTTAACTAAAGAAAAACGTCAATTTAATGTCTTATTAAGTGATGAACGTCAAAAAACGTACCTTGCCACAACAAAAGTTAATGAACTTGAACAGAGGCTTACTATGAATACCACCGATTCTGCTAAAATTCTTGACGAAAAGAAACAAGAGGTTGAAAAATTAAAACAAGATTTCTAAAATAGACAAGGGAAAGATACTGAAAAATTAAAGGATCTCGAAGAACAAGTCGATTTTTCGAAAAAAGTTGTTTGTAAAACGCATGACTCTATTCAAACCATTAGAATGATTGCACCTTAGTCGTTTTTCAAGGGTCAACCTAGTTTTGCAAGCCCCAAGTACCTCGAAAAAGCTCAAGCTGCTAACCCTCACTTATATCTTGATGAGTCCGAATGGACCTATCATGATTGCCCAGTAGGTAGCCTCGATAGTGAAGAGATGTCCATTTGGGATGAGTATAGTAGATCACCGGTTAATAAAGATTTTGTGACACCATATAATTATGCTTATGAAAACAGTCTTTATGGTCTTTTCACTCCACAAAAACAGAAGTCTCGTGAGGAATTGTTTCTTGAATGCAAACAACGAAGAATTCAATGGAAGAAAATTTTTGCCACTAAGAAATCAAATGTTTTTAAATATATTAACTATTTGCCTCTTGATGCTTCTAAAAGCAAAAGTCGAAATACACTTGGTATTCTTAAACAGTACATTGATAATGTTCAATAAATTGTTGAAAGCGATTGGGAAAAACGTCAAACGGATAAGTGGAAACCAGAGATTCCTCACGATATAATTGTGCTTGTGAAAGAACTTTTAATACCAAATACGAAGATAATCAAAGAAAATGTTATTGAGTTTGAAAAATTAATTCGGTCTGAAATGTTCGATTATTTGAAATATGTTGAGTCTCTTGAAAAAGAAATTGATGAGCTTCAAAATGACAAATCAGATTTTTCAAACGAATATGATCTACTCTTAGAAGAATGTCTCTCCAAAGATATTTTGTGTGTTACTCTTCAATCTTTTGCTGATATCGATGAATATTATGATGTTTAATAACTAGAATCTAACTTAGTTATGAAAGTTCGTAATTCCAGTCTTTTCGAATTGATTACAAGTTGAAAGTGCGACTTAATCGTTCTTGGTGAAAAATAAAAAAGTTTGATTATCTATTTTAAGCTAAAAGTGAAAATGTCGTTGAGTAAATAAATAAAAATGAAAGCTTGAAAATTAAACTAAAAATAAAGTTTTTTAAAAATTAAAGAGTAAATGATGAAAACTTATAAAAAATGTAAACTTTAAAAAATTAAACTAAAACAAGACAAGTTAAAATAATGTTAAGTAAAAAGTCTGGAAAAATAAAGTTGAATTTAAAAACTAGAAATAACAAAACCTTATCCGGAATCCTTCTTCTGATGACTATCCAGAATACAAAACTCTGAGGCTTATCCGGAATTCTGAACTTGAATGCTTATCCGGAATAATTCTTTGAAGCCTTATTCGGAATGTTTAACTTCTCATTATCTGGAATCTGAGACTTAGAGGCTATCCGGAATCCACAACTTCTCCTTATCTGGAATCGGTTTCTGCAACTTATCCGGAAATGGGCTTTCGGGAGCTTATCTGGAATGATGATGAAGAACGATATACGGAATGTAAAAATGGACACTATTCGAAATAAAGGGGTTTTAGAAACCCGGAATACACCAATATTAAGCAAATAAGCAAATCTAAAATAAGCACTTATCAAAATTTAAACCAAAAAGATTTGTAAGAAAAATTAATAAGCCACAATTTAAAAACTATTAAAACACTAAATAATCTAAATATTGAAAATCAACTTTTTATAAAAATATTAAACTTATCAAAATAAACTTTTTTTTTTTAAAACTATTAAGCATTAAAATTAAGAAAATAAGCACTTTAATCTAAAACTTTTAAAATCACCAATTCAATAAGCACAATCAAATAAGCTAAACAATCATATTATCAACAAAATTAAATAAGCTGCATGATTATCAAAATTAAACAAGATTAAAAAAGATTAAGAAAGGTAGAATGAGATTTAAGAAAATAAGCTTGATTAAAGTAGAGATTAAGATCAAAAGATTACAAGATTAATGTTTGATAAGCTTGAAGAACTAGAGAGAAGAAAATTAAACACACTTAAAAATATAAACTAAAATTGACTAAAACTAACTAACAACTAACACCCCCCTAATGACATATTAGGAGGGTATTTATAGGAGGTGGGAAGGTTAAGTGTTTATACTTCCTTCTTTCGTTCTTCTCGTCTCGACTCGATTTAATTTCTTTGTCTTTCTCGACGTCGTCTCAGGATTTGTCGACATAAATTGAACTCGTCTTATAATTTTCATCTATAATTAGACTTGAGTTCTTCACTTCATTAAACTTCCGTCTTTAAACTTTTTCTTCGATAAATCTTAAGAATAGGCCTTGGACTTCCGTTCTTTATGCACTCTCGATCTTTTGACTTCGTCTTTTGTCTTTTTCTTCGATAAAAGCCCGTGATAGCCCATGTTTTCTTCCTTTTGCATATTTTTATCCTGAAACACAATAAAAACACAAACCATGCATAATTCTGACTTTTAAGACATAAAATACACGTTTTGGTCTTGTTATTATTGGAAATAAGTGGTAAAAGGATAAGTGTTTTCACACTTATTAAATCCCCTACACTTGACCATTGCAATGCCCTCACGCAATGCATTAATTTCAAAACACGGTTTACATTTTTCATCATAGATAACCCACCTTGGCCTTTATTAAATACTAAACACTGAGAAAACTAAAAGAACAAAACAAAACAAATAAGAAATCAAAGACTTACATTGGGGTTTTGGTGGTCATGAATGTTTATCATCCTCAAGTTTCACGTTCCCCATACCAAGCTTAAAAACGAGATCATTGTTATTATAAGTTAGCAAACTAACACAAACTCATGTGGCCCAATTATTTACTTAGACTCCCTTATTCCTAGGTGTATCTCTTATATTTTAATATTGTCTTGAATGATCACGAGGATGCATTGTTTGACTTATTTTGATTGTGAATTAGGCTGAAAATAAAGTGGGACGATTTAATCAATAGTTAGCTAAAGGACAAAATCTTTTAAAACTGCTTCTCGGGACCTCTTAAAGTTCATATCTTGGCATAACTTGCTTCACGATTTGAGACCTTTCTCGGACTGATATTTGGAAGCGACTTCATACTTCGAATCTTTGAGAGGCGTTCTTGAAATTATGGTCTTCTCTTCATATTAGGAATTTCTTCGCTTGAACTTTTGAGAGATTCTTCATACTTGGACCACGACTTCTTCATTTTTCTCCAATCTTTATTTTGGACTTTGATATACAACGATCCGCCTCCTTTTAGGACTTGGATCTATTTATCCTCATACCTCGTTAGGGCCATTTTGGATAGACTTCTCCATGAACTTTAGGGGAGTATTTTCTTTTCGTCGTGTGTCTCGATCCTTCATATTGATTTTTGATAAATGATTCTTCACATCACTTTTGGATCTTTAGCAACAAAATGTAGCCCACATGTCTTGTTAGGACCTTTTCGGACTCTCCAATCTTCGCATCCCGCTTCAATAAGTTATGCCTTGGCTATGAACTCTAGTTAGTACCGAGCAACTTTTAAACGGTCTTGTGCAAGAAGCTAAGTAACTTTTCAAATCGTACAACCTTATTTATTGCAAATAAATTTATTAGCAAGCGATGGGAGAAAAAGCTTATAATCAACTCACATAAATTCACGAAAGAATACCAAACTTATAATTGACTCTATCATCTCTCGTTCTCCACAATTTAAAATCTCAAGGAATGAGACTCGTGGATGCTTAGCCAATTAAATCAATGTTTTGGGTTTTCAATTCATCTATAGGATCTTGCAAATTATTAGACTCTTTCAAGTTTAGAATTCGCATTTTAAAGTTCCCTTGATAAAAGACTTTCTAGGATCAATTATAGGAACTTGCGAAAAGTTCTTGTTCTTAACCCGTGAGAGTTAAGACTTTCGCGTTTTAAAGTTCCCTATATAAAAGCCTAGCAAAACTTGACTTAAACACTTTAAGGATAGTAGCTAGAGTAAACTTAGATAAGTAAACTCGGGTTGAGTCAAAAGATTCACAACGTTGACAAATTTAAAACCACTTTATTAAAAATTTATTCTAGTGAAGAAAGTAAATAATGATAGCAAAGGATAAACTACTAGGCCAAATTAGATTAAAAAATTAAAAAATGTCGAAAAATCAAATTTTCCGGTTGAAATGAGGACAAACTCATGGAAAAGCCCACTTACTTCGATAGAAGTCCCCCTACACTTGATATAAACATTGTCCTCAATGTTTAAGCATGTTGGAGTAAACTCCTCTACACTTAGGACATTGTGCATGTTGTTTAAATCTTGCTAAGGGAAGGACAACTATAGTGATTTTAATGTGAACATATAAGATATGAAATATTGAATCACGACAGTTTAGGATAGAACCAGGAAGACGGGTACACGGGATCACGGTTCGTCAAATGTCATCAAAAGTGCTCGTTGAAGCTTTAGTCCCTGCACATCATAAGATTTGTGTATACGAGATTAGATCAAGTACTACACGTAGAGAAACCTTTGCTTATGAATAAAGTAACAAAGTGTTATGCGGAATTAACACTTGATCTAAAACACAATGATGTTAAACAAACTTTCACTTGTATTAGAATAATCGTACTTGGTTACAATGAAAGAGTTTAACAATCGAAAACTTATGAAAACTGATATTAAACTTTAACCTAAAAGATCTTCTTTTATAGAACAAGAAGTCTTGTACAATAAGCTACGAATCAACTATTCTAGGTAAAGATAAACATAGAAAATACATTGTCGTCTCTATCCTTACTAGAAGTATTCTAGAATATAATAAACGTGTAGCTCACATCTTCCATCAGTGCTTGTCTTCAATCTGTCAACGCTTGACTTTAACTTGTCAACGCTTATGCTGTCAGCGCTCACTTTGCTCTTGTCAACGCTTGAGTTGTTCTTGTCAGCGTTCAAGTGTTCTGGCCTAAATTTATTCCCAACAATCCTCCCCTAAACTTGATATCCACTCTTATGATCAAGTTTCTGAATAAACGTTAAGAACTTGGAGGAGTCTGACAAACCTTATCATATTGGTGATAAATAAATCTGATCAAATTCTTTGCCACGTCACTTGTATAGTCTATCTCCAACTGGGTGTCCTTCATCTTCTCCAAAACAGCCTTGGATATGAAATACTGGGCATCTACAAGTAAATACTCAGCAAACTTTGTAGAACTCAAATGGTATACACCAGCAGCTGAATATAACCTCCATTGAAGACCACTGAGGTCATCTTCAAGATCCTTCCATATTTCAGGATCTTCTTCTTTTGTCCCACACATTCTTTTGAATGTGGTCCAAAGTTTTATTCCATTGGCTGAAGTTGGTGCTTCAGCCTCATACTTGGTCTCTAGCAACCTCCAAAGGTCCACCAAGTCTTCTCTGTCACAACTTGCAAATAAAGATATGAGAGTGGTAAAAGTGTGTACCTCCTTGCCAAATCTTCCAATTTTCCAGAATCCACATTCATCTTCATCATAACTCACAATTGGATTCCTGGAATCTAGTGGTAACACATGCACCATATCTGAAGCTTCTAATGGGAAGAGCTTGAGGCTCTTTCTAATGATTGCTTCACTTGGATATAGTTGATTCATATCTTTTGGAAACTCAAGAACAAATCCCTTCTTTACTGGTCTAGGGACTATCATAGCTTTCTTGATTGCCATCTCTTCTGCAAGTTGCTCCTTTCTTTCATCTGAAAGAAGTCTGAAAGTGTTTTCTTCTTGCACTTTCACCCAAATAGGATAAGCCCTATGTTCCAACTCATCAAATGTCAAAGCCTTCAGCTTCTGATGTGTCCATCCAACTCCATGACATTTGAGCAACATAAAATAGAGCTTCCTTCTATCCCTTTTCAACTCAGAGAGAATGTTGCTTGCCTTGTACTTCAACATCACCTTACAATCCTTCTGAACTCTAAGAAGAATTTCCAAACCCCATATCTGATCTGAAATGGTCAAGTCTGGATTATCCATACAGCTTTCTTCCCAAGAATTGTACATCTGAACTACCTCTGGCATATCAAAATCAATCTGCAACTTTAAATCTCTCAGCTTTTCCCTAGCAAGCTCATCACCATACTCAAGTCTTTCTGGTTCAACAATCATCACACTTGAATCTGAGCTAGCTTCATCACTTTCTTCTTCAGAAGTCACAACAAATGGTGACTTTTCCTTTTCACCTTGTTCCATCATTTGCTCAGCCAATCTTCTATCAAATTCAACCTGAGCTGCATTCTTTGGAACAATTTCTTCTACCAACTTACCCTTACCCTTATCTGTTGGTGCAATTGTTGGTAGAGTAGATGATAATACCTGAGTAGGAACATCTTTGATGATAGATGATGACTGGAATACATCACCTCCATATGCAGATCTGTCAACGCCCAAATTTCCTCTATCAGCGCCCAAAATACTTCTGTCAGCGTCCAAACTTGTCTTATCAACGCTCAAATATTTTCCCTCAGCGCCTTGTGTAACCTCTCTCAACATATCTGTAAATGATAAATTTAAATTGGTTGGAGAGATCAAGGACGTATCAAAACCTGTTTGTTCCTTCAAAGTAGTAAGAGCTTCAGCAACATCCAATGATTGTCCATCTTGACTGCTCTTATCACTCAGATTTCTTTGATCTTCCTCCCCTTTGGAAGACTCCTCCATACCTCCCCTTGAATGAGCACTCTCCAAAACAACAATCCTCTCCCTCAATTCCTTGAGTTCAAGGCCTTGGTTACTGACAATTTGTACTAAGTCTGCATTTTGCTTTTGCAAGCTAATGCAGACAGCCGTCAATTCTAAAAGCGTCATTGGTTCCAGTCTGCCCTCTTCCAAAATGGGGATTTGACCTCCCAAGTCAGGTTCATTGGGCATGGATGAGGACTTAATTATGGTGGGACTGCCTTGGCCAGCTTCTAAGCCAGAACCAATAGTCCCAGCCTCATCCAGGGCACCAGCCACACTTGTGGTGGTGGTTCTCTCTGCTTCATGGCTAGGACCACCAGAGGAGAACACTCCAGCAGTCCTTTGGCGTTTAATCAACCTATATTCAGGTGGTGTGGAAGATGGTGTAGAAGAAGGTGTAGATGCGGGTTGGTTAAGGGGTGTTTGGGATTGTGATGGTTGGGTGTCAGTGGTGGAAATTGGCATATCAACGCCCACATTGGATGTGTCAGCGTCGAAGGGATTTTGGTCTATTTGCATTTGGTCAGGTGAGGGTAAAGGTTCAGGGATAGGTTCAAGTTGTGGGTGAGGGTCAATATGAGGTTGGGGGTCTGGTTGAGGTTGTGCTGCTGCAATAACAGCAAGCATAGCTGGGGTTAAAGGTAAGTCTCTATGAGGTGGTGAATTCATCTTGGTAAAAATAGCCTTCTTTTGTTCAGGGATCTTATAAAAATCATTGTGATCCCTTGAACAATATCTTTGAGCATCAAAAATCATTTGCAGAAAACGGGGATAAGCTAAAGTCATTTTTGTCCCCTTGTTTTTACACATTCCTTCAAAAATCATTTTAGACCAGTTATACTTTTGCCCTGTTGCAATACACACAATAGCAGTTGCAATGGATCTATTGATCTCATTGTGTGCAGTAAATTTGGGACTCAAACATTGAAGGAGAATGTGAATTAGGTACTTCCAGGCTGGGGGAAATTCCTGCTTATGGTACTTATTAAGAGTACCTTCATCAGGAATAGGGTATCCCAAAGCCCTAAGCCCGTGTTCTATTTCAGATATGGGAAGAAGGGTTACACCATCAGCATCATCAAGATGCAAGGCCTGGCGTACCAAGGCCTCAGTAACCACCCAAGGTCTCCCATGTACAATAGAAGTCAATGTGGTCACTCCATTAACTGTTGAGGAACTGACAATGTTCCAAAACTGTTTAATGTGTGTGACTGGAATGAGTGGTGCATGAGAAAGAGCATACCTTAATGGGGATGCGTTCAAATACTCCACCATCTGTGTGTATTGAGGGAACAAAGTATTATCAGCAACAAGATAAGCAATCATGTTGTGTTGAGACTTGAACCCCAAATCAAATTCTGCTGAGTTAAATCTTGGTGCCATTGATGAAAGCTGTTAATTTGAAGTATAAAAGATGAAGGTTGATAAGAGAAAAGTGTTAGACAAGAATTATAGATACCCTGTTTAAAATAGGAGCCAAATTTATAGGAGTGGATGAATGCATGTGATTGGCCCAAAAATAGGCAAAGATTTTCAAAGAAATCAATCATGAAAATATTGAAAAAGTTTATAAGTTATCTCATGCATTTAATGAAAGTAACAACTCCTAAAATTACGGCTTGAAAATATGTCAAAAAGTAACAACTGGGTAGGTCCCATTGTTTGTCAACGGTCAAATATAACCCATCAACGCCCAACGGCTATAATCTTGTCAACGTTCGCCTAAAGCCATGTCAGCGTCCATTTTGGTCACAACAACGCTTGGAAAAATCTTGTCAGCGTCCAAAAATAAAATTGTTTTAAAAAGTGAAAAATGACCTTAACAAGTAATTTATCCTAGAGAAGATAACCAAAAGCTGATAATTATCATAGGGCGGCAAGCACTGTCCAGTTATGCACACTTGCATAAGCAAGATAGACATAACAGTCCTCTAGTGTCCCTTGCTAACCAAAATTCTTAACAACCAAGTTACCTTATAAAATCCTTGTTACTCCCAGGTAAAACCCATATCAAAATGATTCCCAAGCCTCCCAACAGACCACAACCAATTCTAGGCCAAAAAAATGTCTTGGCAGCATGCAAAGTTGATATACTATGCATGCTACAGTGCCTCATGGTTTAGTAAAACTAACCCATACTCACCTGTGGACACAATCTAGACTTGTGATGAGAGTATTGTAAGAATACCCAAGAGTCCTAAAGGTTCCTTAAACCTCCCCTTAAACTATGATACATGAGTTCTCAAAATATATATGAACATTAAAAATTCATGTCAAGATAGGAATATAAATATTCCAACCATCATCCATAAACAAAAACATGTCCAAATAGCTCTTCAAAGATCCATAAGCAACTCTGTATCCAATGGTATAAAGCTACCATTACCTGCACATTTAGATGAAAACCACAAAACTAACATTTGTTGCTGACAGCGTCCCGACAACACTTGTCAGCGTTGAAGGAACTCTTGTCAGCGTTAGACAATAATATCTCCAACAACGGCAAAATAACACTTGACAGCGTTACATTTACCTTTGTCAGTGTTAGAAGAATAAAGTGGAAATCTAAATCATCACAAAGACCAATAACAATGCATTATCCTGTACATACTTTTACAAAAAGGTTCCAAAGCACATATTAAGTGAGATTAACCATTCCAATATTTGTTACCAAATATTGAAATCTTCCAGCATCAAAAGGTTTAGTTAATAAATCAGCCACATTATCTTCTGTATCTACCCTATCTGGTTGTATTAAACCTTTCTCAAAGCAATCTCTTATAAAATGATGTCTAATTTCTATGTGTTTGGTTTTAGAATGATGTACAGGATGTTTAATAATGCATAAAGTACTGTTATTGTCTACAAAAATCTTGGTATGCATAAAATTATACCCATAATCCAACAGCTGGTTCTGAATCCATAAAACTTGTCGACAACAAGCAGCTGCTGCAACATATTCTGCTTCAGTTGTAGAGTTGGCCACCACTGTTTGTTTCTTGCATTGCCAAGATATTAATCTGCTCCCAAGAAATTGGCATCCACCAGTTGTGGATTTCCTATCAAACTTGTCACCACCATAGTCACTGTCTGAATATGCAATAAGGTCCAATGGAGAATCTTTTGGGTACCATAATCCAAGATCTGGATAACATCTTAGGTACCTAAAAATTCTCTTCACAGCAAAAAGGTGACATTCTTTGGGAGTCACTTGATGGCGTGCACATGCACACACAGCAAACATGATGTCAGGTCTTGAGGCTGTAAGATACATCAATGATCCAATCATTGATCTATAGTGCCTAACATCCACATCCTTTCCAGCTCCAATTTTTCCCCAAGGGTGTTGCCTATCCATAGGAGTGGAAGCCTCCTTCTCATGTGGAGAAAAACCATATTTCTTCAAGATTTCAGCTACATACTTGTCTTGGGAGATGAAGATACCATCTTCTTTCTGCTGAACTTGTAAACCTAGAAAGAAGTTCATCTCACCCATTGCACTCATCTTGAATTTATCTGTCATGAGCTTGGAAAAATCCTCACTCATTTTTGGATCAGTAGACCCAAAAATGATGTCATCAACATAGACCTGCACAAGCAACACATGTTTTCCTTTCTTCTTTGTAAATAGTGTCAGATCTATGGTGCCCCTTTTGAAACCATTTTCCACCAAGTAGGTGGACAATGTACCATACCATGCTCTTGGGGCTTGATGAAGTCCATACATTGCTTTCTTCACTCTATAGACCTTGTCTGGATTTTCAGGATCTTCAAAACCAGGAGGTTGCATAACGTATACTTCCTCAACAATTATCCCATAGAGGAAAGCACTCTTCACATCCATTTGGTAAACAGTAAAATTCATACAAGAGGCATAAGCTAGAAAAATTCTTATAGCTTCAATTCTTGCAACTGGTGCAAAAACTTCTTCATAATCAATTCCTTCCTCTTGTGTATATCCCTGAGCTACCAAACGTGCCTTGTTTCTGACCACAATGCCTCTTTCATCTTTCTTGTTCCTTAGAACCCATCTTGTCCCAATTGGTCTCACATATCTAGGACAATCAACCAGCTCCCAAACATCCTGTATAGCAAATTGGTGAAGCTCATCCTGCATTGCTTCCACCCAACTTGGTTCTTTGAGAGCATCAAAAATTTTCTTGGGTTCTTCCTGTGATAGAAAACAGGCAAACAAACATGCTTGTACAAGAGGGGTATCAACCTTCTTGTGTATATTGGCAATAAATCCACCAAGACCTTGATGGGATCTTCTTGTCTGAACTGGAGCCATAACATCACCAATGATTTGAGATGTGGGGTGATCCTTAGCTGTGGAAGTGAGAACTCCTCCTTCAAAAAGTCTGGTGTCCTCAACTTCACGCTCTATGTTGCCAATATCTTCTTCCTCAGATTCTTCTTGATCAACAGAAATCCCTTCATGGACATTGGAAGGTCCACCTTGTTCAAAATGTGAAGAGAAAAGTTGTGTAAAGGTGTCTCCAAAGTCTGATCCTTGTTTGTCAGCGTTTGGGCTAACAACGCTTGAACTGTTGTTGTCAGCGTTGGAGCCATCAGCGTCTGAATTGGTCGTGTCAGCGCTTGATTTCCCTTTGTCAGCGCCTGAAGAATCATGCATGTTTGTATCTGGTGGTATTTGAACACCACCATTATCTTTCCTAGCAGCAGTAGCAGCAGCATAATACTCATCTGTCCATATAGGAAGTGTAACAAATTCTTGTGTGGGAGATGATTTAACTGCTGGTGGTCCATCCTCCTTAGCAACCTGTATACCTGAAACATTACCAATTCTCTTTTCCAAAACACTTGAAGTTACCTTCACAATGTCTGGATCAGTAACAGGCATATAATTTAAAGCTCTAGATAAAGGTTCTAAGTCAAACAACCAATTTGGACCACTTTCAGGATCACTAGGTTTACTTTCTAAAAACCTAACATGTACTTTTTCAAGTATACGTTTTTCCTTTTTAATGTAAACCCTATATCCTTTACTCTGCACTGAATAACCCATGAAGTAGCCTTCATCACCTTTTGAATCAAATTTACCTAGGGCCTCACTAGTTTCTAGAACAACTACATGACAACCAAATGGCTTGAGAAAGCCAATATTGGGCTTCCTTCCCCAAAGTAATTCATAAGGTGTCTTATTATGTATCTTGTTGACCAATGCCCTATTTTGAACATAACAAGCTGTGTTAACAGCTTCAACCCAAAAGGCTATAGGAAAGTGGGCATCAGCCAACATGGTTCTGGCTGCTTCAATAAGGGTCCTATTCTTCCTTTCAGCAACCCCATTTTGCTGTGGGGTTCTAGCTATGCTAAACTGCCTAGTAATCCCTTTCTTGGCACAAAAATCATCTAGCAACTGATTTCTAAACTCACCCCCATTGTCACTTCTAATAATCTTGACCTCATTACCATTCTTCTTTTCAATTTGGGTAATGAAATTAATCAGACTCTGGGCAGTTTCACTTTTCTTGGCTAAAAAGAAAGTCCATGTAAACCTGGAATAATCATCAGTGATAACAAAACAATATGATTTACCCTTCAGACTTTCTATATTAGTTGGACCAAAGAGGTCCATATGCAATAAGTGAAGTGGTTTAGAACTAGAGTGCACCTGTTTAGACCTGAATGAGACCTTGTGCTGCTTGCCCTTAAGACATGCAACACAAGAGTGGTCATTGTGGAAAGCCTTTTCAGGCAAACCATCAACTAAACCAAGCCTCACAAGTCTATTGATATTCTTAAAGTTTATGTGCCCTAATCTCCTGTGCCAAAGATTACTTTCATCTACTGAGGCTTTAGCATACAGACATGACATTTTATTATTTATCTTAATTCCATTAAGATTCACATTATATATGTCTTTATGCCTTGGTGTTCTAAAATCTATGTATTTTTCATCAGGTAGCTTATAATCTTTGCTTAACACCAAGCACTCAGTATCTGTGAAAAGAACCTTATTTTTGTTATCACACACTTGTGATACACTAAACAAATTATAATCCAGTTCTTTTACCAAGAAGACATTCTCAAACCGTAGATTGTTGGTGACAAGGGTTCCTTTTCCTGTGATTGTTCCATAGCCCCCTCCAAAGTATACCTTATCACCATCTTGAATAGGAGAGAAATTGGTCAGATAGTCTTCTTTTCCTGTCATGTGCCTTGAGCATCCACTATCCCAGTATCCATAATCATTGATCTTCTTCTGAATGCCCTGCACATAAAGAAAACACATTAGTTTTCTTTGGGAACCCAAGCCTTGGAAGACTTGGATTCATTTGGTTGTTCAACAAGAACAGACTTGGTTCTCATAACAACCCCATTTTCATCCCTGTTTGAATGAAATTCCCAGTTAACCCCAATTGGTGTTGACAATGCCTTTGAAATATAATGAAACCTGTTGCATGTCATAGAAATACCAGTAGAATTAGGGTTTTGGTCTTGTTTTGGTCTCCATGTTAAGCTAGTAGAAGCTTTAGACCTATTTCCCTGTGGTTGCAAATACCTAGGTTTAGCAGTGTGTCTGTCAGCGCTGAAATTGCTCTTGTCAGCGCCCCGATTGCTCTTATCAGTGTTGAACCTAGGGTTTGCTACAGGAACCCATTGCCTATTGGACCAAGTGTTTGACTTTTGAAAAGGTCTTAGGCTTTGTGTGTTAGACCCTCTAGAAAAGAATGGGGTTGGTCTAACAACTTGTGAACTTTTGTTCACAAAAGTATTGGGTCTGACAGTATTTGACCTATGTTGACTTTTGTCAGCGCTGAAATGGTTCCTATCAGCGTTGACATTGGAAGCGTTGACACATTTGTATGCCAAATGTGAGAAGCTACCACATGTGTAACAAGCTTTTCTAGACATAGTCTTAGATCTAGAAGCAAAGAAGCCTGTTCCATGATTACTAACTTGGCTTTTTGGTGACCTAGTATTTCTATACATCTCAGCATACTTAACACTAGGTTTTCTAACAGTTTGTGGGCCAAGTTCAACAGCTTTGCCAGTGGTAGGGTGTGTGATCTTAATAGGTTTAGGATCATAGGACTCCACAATTGGTATCATATTTGGTGTGGGCTCATTTGGACTTTCACACAACAACCCTCCCTTAACAAACAAGGTGTGGTTAGCTTTCTTCCACTCATCTAGGTCAGTCAGTTTTTGCTTGTATTCCTCAACTGGGGAAGTCACTCTAGGTGGAGGAATGAATTCCTCCTCTTGGCATTCTGGCAAGCCAGTCCAAGATAAGTCCTTTGATTGGACACCATAGAAATCCCCAGCTGGTGGTGGAACACCAGTATAGTTGTTCATCCCAATCCCACTCATATCCTTAGAGTCTCTTTGTTTACTAACACACTCTCCTAGGGATTGTGTGGCCTTATCAAATCTCTGGATTTTAAGACTCACATTATCTTTATTTTTGTTAGCCTCCTCTAACTGAGCTATCAAATCAAGATTAACCCTATTTACTATATCTTGAACATCCTTACTCTGATGTAACTCATGTTTTAAGATATTTATTTGATCCTTTAAATCAAACTCCATTTTCTTATACTCAGCTACTGTCTTTTCTGTTTGGGTAAGAGCAATTTGATAATTAGATACTTTGCATCTTTCAGTACTTGCCTCATCTAATAATTTAACTATCTCTTGTTTTAGTTTTTCAGTATTTAAACGACAACCCTTAGAACAGAAAGCATCATCATATACCTCATTATCTGATGAAGAGGAGGAGTGTGCCATGAGAGCATATTCAACATGCTCTTCTTTAACTTCAGCAACCAAAGCTCTGTCCTCTTCCTCATTCTTAGCCATCCAGCTCCAGTCCCATTCTCCAACTCCATCAATTTGTTGAACAGCAACCATGGCCTTGGGGTCTGGGCTCTTAATCATTTGGCTTGAAGGCTTCCCAGCATCAGATCTTCTTGGAGATCTACATTCCCTCATAAAGTGCCCCATCCTATGACAGTTGTAGCACTCAACCTTGGACTTGTCAAATCCAGCAACATCCTTAGCATTAAAGGTCATCTTCTTCTTGAACCTTTTATTGAACCTGTTTGCTCTTAAGCTTACAAGAGCCATAGTCCACTTGATGTCCATCTCTTCCAATTGTTCATCACTTATCTGCTCAAGATCTTCATATGTAATCCTTGAATCACTGGGCAAAGAAGCAATGAATGCACACACAGTATCTAGATCAAAACCAGCAGGTTTAATTCTATCAGCGCCATGATTATGTGTGTCAGCGCTTGAGTACAAAGCGTTGACAGGATATGATCCAGCGCTGACAGACTGACATCCAGCGCTGACACCTTGAGATCCAGTGTCTGGATGTCCATAGAAGTTCATGGAATCAAATTGGCCTTCACTTTGTGAGAAGAAGGCCATGTTGCTACTGGAAGATTTATTATCACTATCCAATTGCCATTCATTCTCCAACAGTCTTAGTTTGTTGAAGATGTCATCAAACCTTGAGGTCTTGTGGGTATTATTGACAAGAATGGATCTTGTCTCAATCTTCCATACATCACCAAGGCTTTTGAGAAAAGTAGCATTCAATTCAGGATCATCAATCTGTGTTCCCATGAAGGAAAGTTGACTTGTGATGTCAAGAAGTCTACTTCTCACACTGCTGAGATTCTCATTAGGTTGAGCTTTAAAGACAGCATACTCATGCAAGAGTTGCTTCTTCTTTTCTTCTTTTGTGTCAGCATTGCCACCATGTGCTACTTCAAGAGCTTCCCAAAGCTCTTTTGCAGACTCAAAGCGTTTGTATTTGTGCTGATTCTCATGACCTAGGGCATGTTTCAAGATGTTCAAGATTTTCATGTCCACCCTCTTCTTGGCTATATCTTCAACAGCTACAGCTCTCCCATCTCCAGGCTTTTCCACCTTATCAGCTTCAGGACAATTAGGAACAGCTGTCCTTGTGGCAATTACAGCAGTAATCTTTGCTGCTTTATCGAATGTGTTCCCATATTCGATAATCTCCCAAAGAGTGTAGTCATGAATAGCTATATATTGCTCAAAATTTGACTTCCAAATCTCAAAGTTCCTGGCATCAAACATGGGAATTTTGATACTAGGGTTTGAGAAGTTATTTTGTAGCAAAGAAGCAGGTTGATCTGTGCCAGACATGATGTTTTTAGGGTTTTGAGAATTTTAGGGTTTTTAGGGTTTTTGGTGTTTTAGGGTTCTTGCGTTACTTAAAGATCAAAAGTTTCTCAACAAGCTATGATACCACTTGTTGATCCCAAACTTAGATCGATTAAGCTTTGTGTATACGAGATTAGATCAAGTACTACACGTAGAGAAACCTTTGCTTATGAATAAAGTAACAAAGTGTTATGTGGAATTAACACTTGATCTAAAACACAATGATGTTAAACAAACTTTCACTTGTATTAGAATAATCGTACTTGGTTACAATGAAAGAGTTTAACAATCGAAAACTTATGAAAACTGATATTAAACTTTAACCTAAAAGATCTTCTTTTATAGAACAAGAAGTCTTGTACAATAAGCTACGAATCAACTATTCTAGGTAAAGATAAACATAGAAAATACATTGTCGTCTCTATCCTTACTAGAAGTATTCTAGAATATAATAAACGTGTAGCTCACATCTTCCATCAGTGCTTGTCTTCAATCTGTCAACGCTTGACTTTAACTTATCAACGCTTATGCTGTCAGCGCTCACTTTGCTCTTGTCAACGCTTGAGTTATTCTTGTCAGCGTTCAAGTGTTCTGGCCTAAATTTATTCCCAACATAAGAAACAAGACAACAAACACATACGGGGCCCCCCTACACTTATTATGAAAACGGTAAAGGATAGATCAACGGGTTGCCTCCCGAGAAGCGCTTGTTTTTGTTAACCGAGTCACGAGCCTGACTCGACCCAGAACTAATTCAAGGGAAACATGGTGAGGGATGGAATCATCTCATGCGAGATGTCCTCACCAAAGTACAGCTTCACGCGCTGTCCATTCACTTTAAAATTAGGCCCATTAGGTTGAGAAAGCTCGATGGTTCCATTGGGGAAGACTTTAACGACGGTGAATGGACCAGACCAACGGCTCTTCAGCTTGCCCGAGAAGATCTTCAACCGAGAGTTAAAGAGTAAACCTTGATCACCGATGTGGAACTCTCGGTTCTTAATCATTGCATCATGAATGATCTTGGTCTTCTCCTTTTAGATCAATGAGTTCTCATAAGCTTCATTCCTCAGTTCGTTTATCTCGTTGAGTGGAATCTTCCGAAAGATCACCGGCTTTGTTGATGTCAAAATTGACCCACTTTAAGGCCTAGTACGGCTTATGTTCCAGCTCAATAGGGAGGTGGCATGCATTCCCGTACAAAAGACGATAAGGTGTAAAACCAATTGGGGTCTTATAAGCGGTACGGAAAGCCCACAAAGCATCGTCTAACTTATCGGCCCACGAGGCACGATGCTCTCCCACAGTACGCTCAAGAATTTGCTTCAATCCACGGTTAGATATCTCGGCGTGACCATATGTTTGGGGATGATAGGCGGTGGAAAGACGGTGATTGACACCGTACTTAGCCATGACTCGAGCAAATTGATCGTTGCGAAAATGAGTCCCGCGGTCACTGATGATAGCACGAGGAACACCGAATCGAGCAAAAAGCTGCTTCAAAAAGTTCACAACCACCCTCGCATCGTTCGTAGGGAGAGCCTTAGCTTCAACCCATTTAGAGACGTAGTCAACGGCTACGAGGATGTACTTGTTCCCTTTAGATGATGGAAATGGCCCCATAAATTCGATACCCCATACGTCAAAGATTTCACATTCTTGGATGAAATTTTGAGGCATCTCATCTTTATGTGTGATCTTGCCTTGGCGTTGGTAAACATCACAATATTTAACCATTTCATGAGCGTCATGATAAATGTTGGGCCAATAAAATCCAGAGTCGAAAACTTTCTTCGCGGTGTAACGCTGCCTTGACCACCGGTGGGTCCTTTATGGCAAGCTTCAAGGATTAGTAACGCTGCCGGCCCATCAACACATCGACGAATGACAAGATCCTCACATTGTTTGAAAAGGTAAGGGTCGTCCCAAAAATAGTGTTCAATGTCTTTAAAGAACTTTTTTTTTGTTGGGACGTTAACCCTTCCTTGAGAACCCGCTAAGTAGTTTGCAATGTCCGTAAACCACGGGGTGTCATCAAGATTGGAATTGATAGACATTAAGGCCTCAAGGGGAAAAGATTCATTGATCTCTTGATTCGGATGATCCCCTTGATAAGGATCCTCAAGTCTACTTAGATGATCCGCGACTAGGTTTTCGGCTCCCTTCTTGTCACGAATTTCAATTTTAAATTCTTGAAGGAGCAAATCCCAACGAAGAAGTCTTGGCTTGGAATCTTGTTTAGTCAACAAGTACTTCAACATGGAATGATCGGTGTACACGATGGTTGTAACACCCCCAAATTTATACAACTCAATACAGCGGAAGACTCGTTGGTGTTACGGGATAGCACATTACTCACATCATAGACAACGAATAAAAATCGCGTCGTTTAATAATAAAGCATTTCCATTCATAATTATCAAAGTTACATAGGTCCCAAGTCATTGTATTTCATACAAGTTTTACAAAGCATTTGAATGGAAATTTGTTAATTAAGTGCGGGCCATGAATTCTTGTTGTCTTCCCGAGAATTGTTTTCAAGTACCTGAGATAAAACATGTTAAAAGAAAAGGTCAGCGATAACGCCGAGTGAATTCATAGAGTTTAATAAAATCCATCAATATAACATCGGTATAAAATTATTACCGAAAATCATTTTGTATAAATCATTGTAATAGGCCATAAAATAGCGAAATTCATTTTATACAAATCCTTATTAAAATCATAATATAGGCTTTCGCCTTCAAAATCATTATACGAACCATTGTCGTTAAAAACATCATACAATACGTTTTACAACGTTGTATAGATTAAATAAAAACCGTTATATGAATATGGTTATATAAAACCGAAACACGAACATAATATCAAAGATAAGACCCTGTATTGCTAGTCAGGCAATATATCACAATTCAATGCTTAAAGCCGTATTTCGTTAATTGGATTATTATAAGCCGCATGACATTGTTACCTTACTATAACCAACAACGGGTAGCTAACCCGATACTCAATTTGCCCATCTAAGTTAGCGTGTCGTCACAATAATCACGCTATGGAAATCTTCTCATACATAAATTCGCTTACCAATCAATGTGGCACGACGGGGATCAACCGTCAAGGCACGAACTGGGGTGATCGTCCCCAACTAGTACTATTATATGCATAAGCGTCTACCAAATCCCGGTAGTTCACAATTCATGCTAATGGGACTTTTAGTGACATAACCTAACTTTAATAATCCATTTCATTTCATCCATCGGGTCATTTAATCATTCATCAGGTCATACAATCATTCGGGTCCAAATCAATAAACAAACAATCGGGACAACTAGTGTCCTATTTCATAAAAACTAACATGTTATCTCCCTCGCGGGTTTATAAAACATTTTATAAAAACATTCAAAAGAGTGCGAGGCTATGAACTCACGTTGATGTGGGAAGGCGGGTTATCGGCAATTCGGACGTACGGTACGTGCTTCAATCACGGAAACCTAGACAAATAATACTCGTCTTAAACTCTTGTCCAATGACTTTATAAAAATAACAATTATGTATACATATGATGATTTTATATATATGATGATCAAGTGGGTTTACATATTCTCTTTTACTCATTTTAGTGTTTATGTATTGGTAACTTCTTACTAGTTTACTAGTTTTACCTATTTACGTGTTTTAGGTCCAGTAAGCCTATTATAAGTTCATTACTTGTATTAATCCATTTCATACTTGTATTATCAGTATTTATACTTTACATGTTGGGCCCAAATGGGTTAAGCCCAATAAATAAGTTTATAAGTGTTTTAGCTTATTTTGTTGTATTATTAGTCCAATAACGTTAACTTAACCCGTTAATGTCTGTATGTTATATAGTTCGGGTTTTATCGGTTTTTACTTGTATTAGGTACTTATATATCAGTATATGACTTTTAAAAACTTTACATTATACGGGTTTTATCGGTTTTTACTTGTATTAGTTACTTATCAAACTACCATTTTTATAAAATTTCCATTTATTTATCCTTATACATATTTATATAAATGTATTATATAAGTTAGTGGGTTTTAATTCACATTTTATACTATTTTTATTTGAGTGCTTATATAATACTATTATACTTTAATTTCCCAAAATCTGATTTTTACTTTCACTTTCACCATTTTTACCATATCTTGAGTTCTACAAGGAGATAGAAGTTCATTTTTGGACACCATAAACTACATGATATGTGCTACAATTAACTTAGCTTTAGATACTGCTCAATCCAACTCTAAAATCCCTAACAGTCCGTCCAAAACTGAATATTCAGATTGGTACTCTAAACTTGTTTTAGTCATATCTCACTCATTATAATGATTCTATTGTATGGCCAACTCTCACATGTGTATGACATCTTATACTTACTGTATATTGATTCCACTTTGCCATTTTATCAGTTTAACATGTGGTTAGTTACTGTTTTTATACAGCCAACAATTTAAGCAAGATTTTAGCCTTGTTTCTTATAGGTTTTCATCTTTTTAATCATATTTATCAACACCAAATCCCCACACAATACTTTTATCATCATATAATCATCATATACATATTCAGTAGGAAAGAAAATACATGATTACATAATCAAAATAACAAGAGGATGAGGATAACAATCTTTATACCACCAAGATGATGTAGGTTGTGATTAAGACATGGAGTTTCATGGAGAAACTTGTGATAAACCAAGACCATCTTCAAGGTCACCTATCTTCATGAACATCTTGTGGAAAATCAGCCCTAAGACCCCATATAAACTCCTCCTTGGATGTTATAATCACCACCAATCAATAGGGCTTCAAAAGGGCATCATCATATATGTAAATAACATAGGATTTGTGGTTGAATCAAGATCAAGCGAGGGTGTTTTTGGGGTAAAGTGGACGACACAAATGGAGCTAGAGAGAGAGTTTGGTGTGTTGTTGCATGAATGAGAAATGGTTTTGGTTTTTGCTAGTGGTTTTGATGTATTGTTAGCTTATTTTGTAAGCCTTAAGCAACAAGTGTAAGCTTGTTGCTACAAGATTGACACATCACAAGTGTGGTGTCACTTTGTAGCCGGTTATGAGTGGGAGTGGGGCAAAAGTCATTTTGTCTCATCCCCATTTATTTACGGGTACTCCTCGATTCTAGTTTCCTCGATTTGCGTTCCCTCGGGTCGTTTTACGAAAAATGTTTTTATAAATTATGAATCAACGGCACAAAATGAGTCTAACAAAAATTGTCTCATCAAAAACGGAGTTCGAAAACGTAAATACGTAATCCTAAGGTTTCCGGTTTAGTCGTAAAGGACGTTAAAATAAAATCGTAAGTCCTAATCTGTTCTCGTAAATTTGTGAGTTTATGAACCAACTCAAAATTAAAATCCCAAAATAATATTCATGGATAAATTTATTTTCTGAAATGTCGGACTGTCACCAAAGACGGTGTATGTAAACGTACGCACGTAACGTAGAATCCTCCGGTTTAGACGTAGTCGATGCTACTTCAAGACGTAAATCCAAATTTCTACCCGAAAATAATTGAGTTCATAATATAACATTAAAATAATATTTTTAAATAATATTTGAGAATAAAATATCAATCATAAATTGACGGATTGTCACGGCATTTACCCCTAAACAGGATCTTTGTCCTCAAAGATCATCTTACTACTCGCTTCTTATAGAGTTAAAGCCATGTGGGTATTTCCTCCACATTCGGTCTTTTCTCACAAGTGTAATTCATTACAATACGCGAGTTTCATCAAAGATAAATATGGGAATAAGATCAGGCTTAATGTTGACTTACTTTATCTATCCATGATGTTCACGGGTTTTTGATGAATGCAACTTTTCGCCGATCTAAACATCATTAAGGAATAGTCAGATTTTCACTTGATAGACATTTCATCAAGTTCGATATACGAACCATAATTCACGCAGCTCGTGAAGTCCTAGGGTAGATCCAACTTATATGCCTTTCAAACCAATCTTTTATATCATCTCAATGGTCCCATACAACGGGGACTTATATCCCATGATCTTCCAGATCATCAATTCATATTTTTTTTTCATGGTTAAAATTTTTGGCATAACTTCGCTACCCATCTGGCACTTCAAGATCTACATTTCATATTCACATAACCTCCTGCCTACTATCGGCAGTCAATAATCAGATCCTAATTTCAACAATCATTTAAGGTCTCGCGGGTCGAGTATTTTGTAAGGTTAGGTTCGCCATCATAGGAAACCTTAAACCTAAAAGACATGTCCAACTCACAATGGGTGTATGTCGGGTGTCTTCATCCCAACTCCTTCTTACAGATGCTCTAATATATATCCTCACAAGTTTCGATCTTGATCCTAATACGATAATTATCAAGGATAATCTCTCCAAAGGAAAACGATTTTACAGTTTATTACCAAAGGTCAATCATTCAAACATAAAACAACACTTATAGTATTTTGTATCGTTACTTTACCTCGTCCCTTCGATTGGGGTGGTACAGTACTCTCATCAAGATTCGTTCTCAATGACTTCTGAGCAAATCTCTAGAAATTTGATGCAAAGCGAGGATCTTGATAGAGATGATCGATACAGGCACACCATGTTTACATAACTCCTTTAAATACAAAAGAGTCAATTTCTTCATCAAGAATCTATCATTAACAGGAATGATATTAGTAGATTTGGTCAATCTGTCGACGATGACCCAAATCGAATCAAATTCAGATGATGACCTTTGCAATAGCTAGACGTTTACTAATGTATGAGGCGGTGTCTGCCTTCATAATTTGCCATCAGTACAACTTCTTCTGATAATGATACATTAAATCAGAAATGTCATGAATAAAATACTTATACTTACAAGATTCCAACATAACTATATCTCATAATCCTCCATATTTAGAAAATCACAAGTGGCCTTTTAATCATTTAGCGCCATCGGCTTCTCAATTCTAATGGTTCACATTAGCCGCGAACCCCTTTTTATTATCTATATTATCCTCTATACAATCATTGTTTATTTTTATATTGTTCGGCAATTTATTTTGCACCTTCATTATTAAGGAACATGTCCTAATTGGTTCTTTATCTTTTCTACATAATGTGTCAGTAATTATATTCACCTTCCTTGATGAAATAAATATCATGACCGTATTTATTCAAAAATTATTTCTTCACATTTTCTAAGTTTTAGTTTCGTCTTAACTATCATTTTTTTTGTTTTTTTTGCTTAATCCGACGTTTAAAGCGTCGATAATTTATTACAACTAATTGAATAGTAAATATTTAATTTTTATGAAATATAACGTAAAAATTTTAATTTTTTTAGTTCGACCAATTATAAAAATGTTCAAAATAAATTTGAATTTAATTAACAAGATTTTTGTTGATTTATCGAAAATAATTAAAATATTTAATAAGATCCGTAAGTGTTTGAAAAATCTTTGGTTATACTTTGGTCAAAATTTTCTTAGTTGAAAAGCGTGAATTGTCGTTTCAAATTTCAAGTCATGGTTTAAATGTTTTCCTCAACCCTTCTTAGGTTGTCTTGAGGTATACTCAACCATTTACCCATAAACAGAAGTTTAGTTAAATGTTCTGGGTATAAGGGAATAATTCCTCAAAAGTTCTTTTTGATGAAACATTTGTCAAAACATTTTTTGCACTTTCTTTTTGGTAAAACCCAAGGTCTTAAATGGCTCTAATCTTTGAAGAGTCAATATATTCCATTATCTATTAATCACACGGTCAATTAATATAAAGGATTAAGTCTTAAATCACATGTTAATTATTCAAGGTACAAGTTTTTATTGTTCGGCCAATTTAGGGCAGTCTATAACTAATTATTAACTCATTCTTATTCTTATAAACAAATAGATGGTCCTTAATGATCGCAAGCATGAATTTATCAATTTACAGCCTACACACGTGATTCACCCAATTTATGGATACTACATGTGTATTAATCAATCCAAACGACATAACATGAAACTCATAATGTTCGTTACAAGTTCTGGATGCAGTGATTGGAATAGATAATATTTTTCGCAGATGCGAAGTTGATAATAACCATGCCATGGATCAAATCTTTAAAACACACGCTAGAACCTTGTAAATGATCGAACAAATCTTCCATTTCGAGTTATGGATATCGTTTTCGATTGTCAATTTACTCAGTTCATAGTAATCTATAAATATAAGGAATGATAACACCATAGCTCTTCATGATGACGAGCTCGGTAGAATAAAATCTTTCTCCGACAACTCTCTCAGTTGTACGGTAATTCCTTTAATTCAGATGGTGCTGACGTACAGTGCACAAGTCACAAGTGCAGCACCGGGAATATAATCAATACCAAATTCAACTTGCCTTAATGGCGAAAGTCTAGGTAATTCACCAACAAATACCTCCTAAAGTTTCAGATAGCAGGTACATCTTTAAATAAATTCGTATTAGGTTCTTCTAGATTACAATATCTATGACTAGTTCACAACCATTCATGGTATAATTTCTAGTCTAAATGCATGATATGGTCATCCATCAAGAATTATTTTAGATCACTTTTTATAACCAACATCTTATCATTTAGGGGAATTCTACTCGAGTTCCCATCAATTAAGACAATGTCGTCATGTCATAATCAATCAATCCATTCTACTGGAATTATCGACTTTCCAGTTTCATTACCGTCGATAAGATGTGAACTTCTCAAAAGACTAATAATAATTCATAATCCTTCACAGATTCAAGGATATTAGGAGACATAACTAACCTTAAAAGAGTAAGGTTAACGCATAATCAATGCGAGAGAATTTCAAATCAGATACAGACGAAAACATTTAACGAACATGAATATATCCCATGTTTTCATAATTTGAGTACGCATTCGAAAGCTCCTCGGATTGTTACCCAGGTCATTCAAATGAAACCAAATCAAAAGAAATGATAGGAACGTCGATACATCCAGTCGGGTATCAACACTCGGTAATCAGATACTTTTCCTAAGAATCTCACTACGGGAGAATTGGACAAGAAAGAATTGTCAATTGTCAAATAAGACAATGTCCACAGATGAGTAAATTCGACTCAGAAGAATAAATGGTACGGGCACATATGTAGGTGTCCCTATCAATATGTCCCAATTTTTCAGTTCTTACAGATCTCATAAAATTTAATCTTTCACAATCTTTAAGGAAAATGTAGTGTTTATTAATCAGTTTTATGGTGACTACTAATCAGCCTTGCATGGTCCATTCCAAATTGTATGTAGGCGCGCAACTATATACAATTTCAAGATTAACGATGCAATACTCAGTTCGTCAAAATTTTATCATCATGTTTATAATAAAAACATTTTCATGCTTAATTCATAAATAAGAATCAAAAATAAATTTACAAAGATTTTCTTTGTTATGAAAACAAATAAGTTTTCCAAGGTGTTTTATAAACAACCTTATTTCGTTAACAATCACTTATAAATCTTACTTTGAATAATCCTTATAGTGATGAAAATTCAATTTTTCTCAAGGGATACTGTTTTCTCTTATAAAAACAATGAGTGATTTGCAGAAGAGTGATGAAAACTTGTTCACCAAGAACTAACTAAAATATAATAGGAAATGAGCTTAGCAAAATAATCATGAGGTTCATGACCTCGATGGAACTCAAAAAGAATAATCCACAACGTAACTCAAATCGAGATGAGTACTTGTTCAATGGTTGCATCACTAATGCGAACATTAGGAAGAAGCAAAAAAAGATAGATAATATCGATACATGTAGAATTTAGCAATCAAAGGTAGTCTTTTCATTAATCACAAACAAGTCAAAATTGTACCGTAACACATTACGTGTCACTATGTCATACAATTCCAAGAACTCATCCTACGAAATGATGTCTCAGTTAAGTTAGGGATTTTTAAAAGATACCACAATGAATACTAATCTTCAAGAGTCATTAGGTGTTCCACCTGTCCCGGAAGATCCATCGGTCTCAATTCAGAAGAAGATTTCTTCAATTTATTTATTGGACACTGGGCATCCTCGTCATTAGACAATGGCTTAGGAACAACCCTTAACACAACTAACAATCATTTAAAACCTTATAATTCAATTACAGGACTTAACGACTTCCTTTTAACAATCTCATATTCCATACGGGTTAAATTTTACTTTATTCAAGTTTCAATCAACTTATACTCAATTCGATATCCTACCTCATATTCCAATACTTCCAATCTTATTCTTAGACCTTAAAAGGCAATAAAAGCTCGATATGGTCAACACTTAATTTCCAATCCTATAGCTCTTCATCAATAGTTATCAAATGAGTCACTAGTATGAAATGACTCGATCATTCAATTAGACTTCTCGGAAAGGTACTTGTGGCATGAGGCTTTTGGGTAATGGTTCCAATGACAGCCTCAAGTGCAACATTCACCCTTTCGATTCAAATTTAAGAATTAGGTAACACCGAATCAGATGACATCTTTCTAGGTGGTAATGGTTTTGTCCAACTCTACTCTATAAGTAAAGATCGTCATGATATCGGTATCAGATTTAATCTCGCCAATTTTTCTTTAATATCTCAATCAACTAATATTTACATTTCTACGAATATAAACCATTTGTTGGGATCATAAATATCCACAACTTGGTTTAGATCTAGGATAGCTAGAATTCCTACGAGAATAGCTTCGATTGATTTACTAGGGGATTTAGGGTTTCTTGTGACAATCTACGTCGTATAAATACCTCGTATAAATATCAAAATAATCATCAAACAATCATGTAATCAAATTACAACATATATATATATACATATATATATATATATATATATATATATATATATATATATATATATATATATATATATATATATATATATATATATATATATATATATATATATATATATATATATATATATATATATATATATATATATATATATATATATATATATATATATATATATATATATATATATATATATATATATATATATATATATATATATATATATATATATATATATATATATATATATATATATATATAATCCAAGTTATATATAAATTAAAATAACACTTCTCAGTCTGGCCTTGTCGATAACTCGGGAATTCTTCGGCACCGTTATAGTCAAAAGATTTTTAGACATTTTTAGAAAAATGTTTATAGTTAAAGATTTTGAAATTTTTTATTCGAAACCTTAGTTTTAAAAATCTTTCGTTCTCTATAACGAGAGCTCTGGTACCAAACTGTAACACCCCCAAATTTATACAACTCAATACAGCGGAAGACTCGTTCGTGTTACGAGATAGCACATTACTCACATCATAGACAACGCATAAAAATCGCGTCGTTTAATAATAAAGCATTTCCATTCATAATTATCAAAGTTACATAGGTCCCAAGTCATTGTATTTCATACAAGTTTTACAAAGCATTTGGATGGAAATTTGTTAATTAAGTGCGGGCCATGAATTCTTGTTGTCTTCCCGAGAATTACCTTCAAGTACCTGAGATAAAACATGTTAAAAGAAAAGGTCAGCGATAACGCCGAGTGAATTCATAGAGTTTAATAAAATCCATCAATATAACATCGATATAAAATTATTACCTAAAATCATTTTCTACAAATCATTGTAATAGGCCATAAAATAGCCAAAGTCATTTTATACAAATCCTTATTAAAATCGTAATATAGGCTTTCGCCTTCAAAATCATTATACGAACCATTGTCGTTAAAAACATCATACAATACGTTTTACAACGTTGTATAGATTAAATAAAAACCGTTATATGAATATGGTTATATAAAACCAAAACACGAACATAATATCAAAGATAAGACCCTGTATTGCTAGTCAGGCAATATATCGCAATTCAATGCTTAAAGCAGTATTTCGTTAATTGGATTATTATAAGCCGCATGACATTGTTACCTTACTATAACCAACAACGGGTTACAATAATCACCCTATGGAAATCTTCTCATACATAAATTCGCTTACCAATCAATGTGGCACGACGGGGATCAACCGTCAAGGCGTGAACTGGGGTGATCGTCCCCAAATAGTACTATTATATGCATAAGCGTCTACAAAATCCCGGTAGTTCAAAATTCATGCTAATGGGACTTTTAGTGACATAACCTAACTTTAATAATCCATTTCATTTCATCTATCGGGTCATTTAATCATTCATCAGGTCATACAATCATTCGGGTACAAATCAATAAACAAACAATTGGGACAACTAGTGTCCTATTTCGTAAAAACTAACATGTTATCTCCCTCGCTGGTTTATAAAACATTTTATAAAAACATTTAAAGTAGTGTGAGGCTATGAACTCACGTTGATGTGGGAAGGCGGTTTATCAGCAATTCGGACGTACGGTACGTGCTTCAATCACGGAAACCTAGACAAATAATACTCGTCTTAGACTCTTGTCCAATGACTTTATAAAAATAACAATTATGTATACATATGATGATTTTATATATATGATGATCAAGTGGGTTTACATATTCTCTTTTACTCATTTTAGTGTTTATGTATTGGTAACTTCTTACTAGTTTACTAGTTTTACCTATTTACGTGTTTTAGGTCCAATAAGCCTATTATAAGTTCATTAACTTGTATTAATCCATTTCATACTTCTATTATAAGTATTTATACTTTACATGTTGGTCCCAAATGGGTTAAACCCAATAAATAAGTTTATAAGTGTTTTAGCCCATTTTGTTGTATTATTAGTCCAATAACGTTAACTTAACCCGTTAATGTCCGTATGTTATATAGTTCAGGTTTTATCGGTTTTTACTTGTATTAGGTACTTATATATCAGTATATGACTTTTAAAAACTTTACATTAGACGGGTTTGATCGTCTAAGTTTTAATTGGCGAAAAACGTTAATTTTACGGTAATAGCCGAAAAAGTCGTAAAAATCATGTTTATAGTTTTATAACTTATAGAACTTATCAAACTACCATTTTTATAAAATGTCCATTTATTTATCCTTAAACATATTTATATAAATGTATTATATATGTTAGTGGGTTTTAATTCACATTTTATACTATTTTTATTTGAGTGCTTATATAATACTATTATACTTTAATTTCCCAAAATCTGATTTTTACTTTCACTTTCACCATTTTTACCATATCTTGAGTTCTACAAGGAGATAGAAGCTCATTATTGGACACCATAAACTAAATGATATGTGCTACAATTAACTTAGTTTTAGCTACTGCTCAATCCAAATCTAAATATCCCTAACAGTCCGTCCAAAACTGACTATTCAGATTGGTACTCTAAACTTGTTTTAGTCATATCTCACTCATTATAATGATTCCATTGTATGGCCAACTCTCACATGTGTATGACATCTTATACTTACTGTATATTGATTCCACTTTGCCATTTTATCAGTTTAACATGTGGTTAGTTACTGTTTTTATACAGCCAACAATTTAAGCAAGATTTTAGCCTTGTTTCTTATAGTTTTTCTTCTTTTTAATCATATTTATCAACACCAAATCCCCACACAATACTTTTATCATCATATAATCATCATATACATATACAATAGGAAAGAAAATACATGATTACATAATCAAAATAACAAGAGGATGAGGAGAACAATCTTTATACCACCAAGATGATGTAGGTTGTGATTAAGACATGGAGTTTCATGGAGAAACTTGTGATAAACCAAGACCATCTTCAAGGTCACCTATCTTCATGAACATCTTGTGGAAAATCAGCCCTAAGACTCCACAGAAACTCCTCCATGGATGTTATAATCACCACCAATCAATAGGGATTCAAAAGGGCATCATCATATATGTAAATAACATAGGATTTGTGGTTGAATCAAGATCAAGTGAGGGTGTTTTTGGGGTAAAGTAGACGGCACAAATGGAGCTAGAGAGAGAGTTTGGTGTGTTGTTGCATGAATGATAAATGGTTTTGGTTTTTGCTAGTGGTTTTGATGTATTGTTAGCTTATTTTGTAAGCCTTAAGTAACAAGTGTAAGCTTGTTGCTACAAGTTTGACACATCACAAGTGTGGTGTCACCTTGTAGCCGGTTATGAGTAGGGGTGGGGCAAAAGTCATTTTGTCTCATCCCCATTTATTTACGGGTACTCCTTGATTCTAGTTTCCTCAATTTGCGTGCCCTCGGGTCGTTTTACGAAAAACGTTTTTATAAATTATGAATCAACGACACAAAACGAATCTAATAAAAATTGTCTCGTAAAAAACGGAGTTCGAAAACGTAAATACGTAATCCTAAGGTTTCCGGTTTAGTCGTAAAGGATGTTAAAATAAAATCGTAAGTCCTAATCTCTTCTCGTAAATTTGTGAGTTTATGAACCAACTCAAAATTAAAATCCCAAAATAATATTCAAGGATAAATTTATTTTCTGAAATGTCAGACTGTCACCAAAGACGGTTTATGTAAACGTACGCACGTAACGTAGAATCCTCCGGTTTAGACGTAGTCGATGCTACTTCAAGACGTAAATCCAAATTTCTTCCCAAAAATAAGTGAGTTCATAATATAACATTAAAATAATATTTTTAAATAATATTTGAGAATAAAATATCAATCATAAATTGACGGATTGTCACGATGGTGGTGGAAAGGACAAGATAGGGGCGGAACTTCTCAAAACCATACACTACAGCTAAAAGCTCTTTTTCGGTAGTGGTATAATGCAATTGATCCCTCGTCATTGTCTTGCTATCATAATAGATTGGTTGGAAGTGTTTGTTCACTCTTTGGCCCAAAACCGCTCCAATAGCAAAGTCGCTAGTATCACACATCAATTCAAAAGGTAGCTCCCAATTAGGGGTAACCAAGAACGGTGCCTCAGTTAGCTTGTCCTTATGAAGATTGAGGGATTCAAGACACTCTTTAGAAAAGATAAAGGGAGTATCTTTTTCCAAGAGGTGGGTCATCGGGTGAGCGATTTTAGAAAAATCTCGAATGAATCGACGATAGAAGCCCGCATGACCAAGGAAACTTCTCACACCCTTCACGGTTGAAGGTGGAAGCAATTTAGCAATAACATCGACTTTAGTCCGGTCGACTTCAAGACCGGTTTTAGAGATTTTATGTCCAAGAACAATGCCTTCTTTTACCATGAAATGGCATTTTTCCCAATTTAGAACAAGGCGAGTGTCTTCACACCGCTTAAGCATGCGTTCCAAATTGGCAAGGCAATGAGAGAAAGAATCACCATAGACCGAGAAATCATCCATGAAGACTTCCATAGTCTCTTCAACCATGTCATGGAAGATAGCCATCATACACCTTTCGAACGTCCCAGGAGCATTGCATAAGCCGAAAGGCATTCTTTTGTAAGCAAATGTTCCATAAGGACAAGTGAATGTGGTTTTCTCTTGGTCTTTAGGATCAATGGGAATTTTAAAATACCTGGAGAAACCGTCTAAGAAGCAATAATAGTCATTACCCGATAGACGTTCAAGCATTTAGTCCATAAAAGGAAGGGGGAAATGATCCTTTCTCGTAGCATCATTGAGTTTGCGATAGTCTATACAAACTCTCCACCCTGTAACGAGACGAGTTGGAATCAACTCATTGTTTTCATTGGGCACAACGGTGATTCCGCCTTTCTTAGGCACACAATGGACCGGACTAACCCATGGTGAATCCGAGATAGGGTAGATCATTCCTGCATCAAGAAGTTTGATAACCTCTTTTTTGATAACATCATGGATCTTGGGATTCACCCTTCTTTGGCTTTGAATAGTGGGTTTAAAGTCGTCCTCCATGAGAATTTTATGTGTGAAAAAGTTGTTGGGAATAAATCTATGCTTATTTGTTTCCCCTGCTAGTTGATTATTCATACCCCTGCTAGAGTAAGTTCCCCCTGCTAAATAACAAAGGCAGGGGGATCCGTTCCCCTGCTGGAGTCAAAGGCCCTGCCGTCAAAGATAAACATGGAATAGATATTTACGCGTTTCAGTTATTATTCCTTAATACTTTCCATAGTTTGTTAGTAGTGATCTTGTACGTGGGTCCTTGTATCTATAAAAGGACTCACTAGGTTAGCATGCATAGTGTGTCTTTCTCATTTCGTTTTTCATTATTATTACTTTAAGGTTTTGTAAACCCTAATACCACTTTGGGTATTCGTATATCTTTGATATATTAAAGTTCAACGTTTGAATCTCATTTGTTCTTGTGCTAAACATTACATTCCGCATCTTGTTTAGTTACTTTGCTTTGCAAAGTTTCTCTAGTGTTAGACTGAATTCTTTCTCTCTATCACAACCCTTAAACAAGATATTAAGGTTTAAGATCTGACTTTGGGATCAACAAGTGGTATCAGAGCCTGGTTGAGAAACTTTGTCTAAATCAAGAACAAAATCCTCATAGCAAACATGTCTTCAGATTCATCCACAAACAGCAACAACCACAATAACCTCAAGTTACCCATGTTGGATCCTGAAAACTTTGAATTATGGGAATTCAGAATCCAACAATACCTGAAAATGGAACACTATGTTCTCTGGGAGATCATAGAGTTTGGTGATCAATTCAACAAAATGGTGGCAGTTGAAGAAGGCAAGGATGAAGGTGAAAGTTCCAAAGGTAAGGACAAGAAGAAATCTGCTGCTCTATGTGATAAGGAAATACTGGCTAGAAGGCATGATGTCAGGGCTCACAGCTCATTGTTGTTGGCCCTACTAGATAGACATCAACTCAGATTCAGGAAATACAAAACAGCTAAGGAACTATGGGAAGCCATAGGCACAACCTTTGGAGGAAATGAAGCCACAAAGAAGAAGAAGAAGAACCAAAATGCTGGATGATTTTGCTTCTTTCAAAGCAATTGGTGATGAATCAATTGGAGTTATTTACAATAGGCTTCAAGACATGGTGGCCCACTTGGAATTCTTTGATATTGAGGTGTCAAAAGAGCAGGTGAACACCATGTTTCTTAACAGCCTTCAGAAAGAGTGGTTTGTCTATAAGGCAATTTGGCAGAATAAGGATGATTTGGATGAAAAAGATAATGATGATATATACAATAACTTAAAAGTTTTTGAACCTATTGTCAATGAAATGAAGTCAAAAGGGACAATTCCCACCAACTCAAGTGGAGTCATTGATTCCCCTGCTAACATGGCATTCATATCACAAAGCAGTGGAATCTCCAAGAACAGTGGAATAGAAGTAGCCCCTGCTACTTATTCCCCTGCTACCAGGTCTGGACCTTCCTATGATGAAGAAAGACCAGCTACATTCAGCCTTGATACTGCATGTGCCTTTATAGCATCTCAAGGGCCACAAGGATCTACAGTGTTACATGAAGATCTGAGTCAAATCAGTAAGCAAGCACTAGAAGAATTGGATATCAAGTGGAATATGGCTTTGCTCAGCATGAGAGCCAACAGGTTCCACAAGAAGTATGGGAAGAAGATCACAATTAATCCATCTGATGTGGCTGGGTTTGATAAAGCAAAAGTTGAATGCTACAATTGTGGCAAGAAGGGTCATTTTGCCAGGGAATGCAGAGGACCTAAGTCTGGAAATAGCCATAGAAAGGAAACAAGAGATGAGGATTCTGGTGCTAAAGCCATGGTAGCAATGCAGGGGATAGATGGAGCAAATGGATGGGACTGGAGTGCTATGACAGAAAGTGTGGAAAGAAATCAAGCTTTGATGGCTGAGGAAAAGGAAGAAGACTTTGCACTTATGGCCATGTCAAGTTCCAGCTCTGACAATGAGGTATATGATGACTCATACTGTACTAAAGCTTGTAGGAAAAATACTGAATCTTTAAATGATCAAATCAGAAAGGTAAAAGCTGACTATATCAATTGTGATAATGATCTTGATAATTACAAACGTGCTTTAGAACAACTAGAGTCCACCATAAGAGAGTATAGGCAAAGAGAAAGTGAGTATAGGGATCACATTGTGATTCTAGAAAGAGATGCCAAGGAGAATAACCAATCTATAAATGTTTTAACTGTTGAACTTGAAATTTTCAAAGCTAACCAAAAGATAGATGAGGAAACTGTTGAAAAATTTGGAAAAGCTTCAAAAGATTTAACCAAGGCATTTGAAATTGGTCAATCTCCTAAGGACAAAACAGGGTTTGGAATTAAGAATATGAATGCTACTATACCACCACCCCCTGCTAACATCCATGCTGCCTATCCTAGAAAAGACTTGTCATGGACTGGTCTCCCTTGTTTTGAAAAACAGGATGACATTGAGTTTGACTTGAGTGCTTATATACCTAATAACCTTGATACAGAAGAGTCTCTAGTTAAAACTAGTGTCATTAGGGATGTTAAACAGGAACAGGTTGGCTTAAAGCAAATTGACAACCTTGTTAGATTTTCAAAAGAAGGAATTTCTAGCAGCAATCCAAACTCTAAGAGCATCTCTCCCAAATCTAAGGCTAGGCCACAGTCTCCTAAACCTACCATTAAATATGCTGGTATGTACAGGAATGTCAGAGGTAATCAAAGAAATTGGAATGACCAAAAGTCTCATCAATTAGGAAAAGACTTTGTGATCAATACCAAGCCCTGCTTCACATGTGGCAGTTTTGAACACACTTATCAAGAGTGTAAGGCACCAATGGAGATGGTGGCTGCAAATCCCTTAAAGGATATGCAACCTAAAGCCATTCTTCTAAATGCAGGGGCAAAATCCTTTTCCCCTGCCAAGTATGTTGCCCCTGCCTTGAGAAATAGAGTAACTGAGAAATATGTTGTTCCAGCCCTTAGAAAGGAAAATGATGTTCACCCAAAGCCCAACACTTCTGTGACCACCCCAACACCTTATACTGCATATAGATCTGGCCCTAGACCTTGCCAACACATGAACAGAGGCCAAAACAAAAGGTGGGTTCCCTCTGCTAAGCATAAGGATTCCCCTGCTAAAACTGGGGTATCCCCTGCTAGAAAAGTTGTACATTCTAGGAACATGGGAAGATGGGGAAAAGCTGTGAAAGCCTTAGCTCGTTGGGTTTGGGCACCCAAAAGGGGTACTCAATCTAATGGTGTATCTCTAGTTTTCGATAAGCTATCCTACATTGATACACGAGGTAGATCTAAGTCTGTAATGGCTTGGGTCCCCAAGAAAAACTAATTTGTTTTTCCTTTTGCAGGTGACAAAGAAGACAAGGGATGATAGAGCATATTGGGATAGTGGATGCTCAAGAAGTATGACTGGACACAAAGCTTACTTGTCTAACTTTGTACCCCTGCATGACAATGATGGTGTTTCTTTTAGAGATGGGCATGGAACTATAACAGGAAAAGGAACTATTGTCACAAATGGGATGACTTTTGACAATGTGTATTTGGTGAAAGAACTCAAGTATAATCTCTTCAGTGTGTCACAGATGACTGATAACAAGAATTTTGTCTTGTTTACTGACACTGAATGCTTGGTATTAGGAAAGGAGTTTGTCTTGCCAAAAGACACTCCAATTGTTCTCAGAACACCAAGACAGAAGAACATGTACACAATGGATCTCAAGGACATATCTCTCCAAGACAATGAAACATGTTTCATTGCCAAAGCTTCAGCAGATGAATGTAAGAAATGGCATAGAAGACTTGGTCATCTTAATTTCAAGAACATGAACAAACTAGTAAAGCATAATCTGGTTCATGGTCTTCCTTCCAAGTCTTTTGCCACTGAACATACTTGTGCAGCATGTCTGAAAGGGAAGCAACACAGAGCATCTTGCAAGTAAAAAACAAGTATGTCCACCACCAAGCCATTGGAACTACTACATATGGATCTTTTTGGTCCTACTTCTGTGGCAAGTATAATGAAGAAATGGTACTGCTTAGTGATTACTGATGATTTTTCAAGATTTACATGGACATTCTTTCTATTTGAAAAGAGTGACACTGCTGATATACTCATTGGGTTCATCAATCAAATTGAACTGTCAAAAAGCATGAAGGTAGTTACCATAAGATCAGACAATGGTGGTGAGTTCAGAAATCAGAAACTGGATTCTTTCTGCATAAACAAAGGCATCAAGAGGCAATTCAGCATTGCTAGAACACCTCAACAGAATGGAGTGGCAGAAAGAAGGAATAGGACACTCATTGAAGCTGCAAGAACTATGCTGTCTGATTCCAAACTTCCAGTTATCTTTTGGGCTGAAGCTGTATCCACTGCTTGCTATGTACAAAACAGGGCCTTGGTTGTCAAGGCACACAACAAGACCCCTTATCAGCTGTTTAATGGAAGACCTCCCTTAATTGACTTTTTCAGACCTTTTGGGTGTCATGTTATCATCTTGAACACCATTGACAATCTTGGTAAGTTTAGTGAAAAGGGTGATGATGGATACTTTGTGGGTTATTCCTTAAACAGCAAGGGATATAGGGTCTTCAACAAGAAGACAAGCAAAATCACAGAAAATCTTCATGTGAACTTTCTTAAAGACAAACCTGAAGATGTTCAAACAGGTCCTGACTGGTTCTTTGATATAGATGTACTTTCCAAGTCCATGAATTATGTACCTGTTGTCTTGCAGAACACTAACATTTCAGGTACTCAAGAAACAATTGGTGCTGAGAAGTCACCTCTGAGGTACATGAATGTACCCTCATTGTTTCCTAGTGAAGCTGATAAACAAGAAGATAATTCTGCTTCAGGAAAAGAACAGACAATCTCATCCCCTGCTATGACTGAAGGCAGTGGAATGGCTGAAAGCAGTGGAATCCAGGATTCCCCTGCTAGAGGAATTGATTCCTCTTTCACAAAGGATCATGATGCTAATGAGACTACTGATGCAGAAAGAGAATCCCCACTCATCTCATCATCTACACCCATAAATGATGGTCCTATCATATCCAGCAGTGGAAGCAGAATCATCAGGAGTGGAGGCCCTAGTTATTCAGAGCTTCATTCTGCTCACAAGCACCCATCTTTAGGTCATGCTGTCTCATTTGGAAGTTCCTTTGAGGACTTCTTTCCTAATCAAAATAGCCCCATCAATTCTGATTTGGAAGAAGATGAAACAGAAGTCATCATGCAGCCTACCTATAGAATCAATAAGGACCATCCTATCTCTCAGATCATTGGCGATCCTGAAGCCCCCAGACATACAAGGTATACAGCAAAGGAGCACAGCTTCATTGCTAACATCACCATGAAGTTCAATCATGACAACATGCAATATTGTCTGTTTACTGCATTTTTGTCACAAGAAGAGCCAAAGAAGATTTTTCAGGCTTTAAATGACCCAAGCTGGGTTGAAGCTATGCAAGAGGAGCTCTTACAATTCGACATACAAGAGGTTTGGATTCTGGTTGATTGTCCCAAATGGGCAAGGCCTATTGGGACCAAGTGGGTACTCAGGAACAAAAAGGATGAAAGGGGAATAGTTGTCAGGAACAAAGCAAGGTTAGTAGCACAAGGGTATACTCAGGAAGAAGGGATTGATTATGAAGAGGTGTTTGCTCCAGTAGCCAGAATTGAAGCTATTAGATTATTTCTTGCTTATGCCTCATTCATGGACTTCACTGTTTTCCAGATGGATGTGAAAAGTGCCTTCTTATATGGAACCATTGATGAAGAAGTCTATGTCATGCAGCCACCAGGGTTTGAAGATCCAGAACATCCTGACAAAGTATACAAGGTGAAAAAGGCCATGTATGGCCTTCACCAAGCTCCCAGAGCTTGGTATGGTACTCTTTCCAAATATCTCCTAGACAATGGATTCAGCAGGGGGAAGATTGATCAGACCCTGTTTATCAAGAAACAAAAGGGTGACCTTCTGCTAGTACAAGTCTATGTGGATGACATCATTTTTGGATCAACCAACTCCATGCTTAGCAAAGAGTTTGCCAACTTGATGCAGGATAAATTTCAAATGAGTGCCATGGGAGAACTAAACTTCTTTTTGGGGTTACAAGTTCAGCAGCGGAAAGATGGGATATTTATCTCACAAGACAAATATGTGGCTGAGATTGTAAAGAAGTTTGGCATGTCTGATGGGAAGAAGGTGTCCACTCCCATGGACAAGGATCATCCATGGGGCAAGGATGGTCCTGGAAAGCCTATTGATGTCAGGAATTACAGGTCTATGATTGGGTCTCTTATGTATCTCACTGCTTCAAGACCTGACATCATGTTTGCAGTCTGCTTATGTGCAAGATACCAGGTGTCACCAACAGAGTGTCACTTATTTGCTGTGAAAAGGATTTTTAGGTATCTAAAATGTCATCCTACCTTAGGAC